>CM070514.1:11374462-12574462 GCA_036346375.1 Guadua angustifolia
CCCGGGAAAAAGTGCCGAGTACCTTAATGGCGTCTCCACTTTCAAAAGAGCTGCGAGAGGAGGATATGTTTAATAAGGGGTGCAATTCATGTCATGTCAGGTGCATTGATTGCGAAAATCTGAAGATGTTTGAAACTTCGCGTAGATCAAAGCACACTTGATTGAAGGGGTTTCAAAGGGCTATACATGTTGGACGAGTCATGGCGAAGAGCATAATATCGAGAGCGACAAGTAGTGTTAATATAAATCGGCGATGTCAATGATATGTCGGATGATCATATCGATTGTGCTTCCGATGAGGGCGAGGTTGCCGCGATGACAATTTGGATCGATGCTCTGAGCGATGCGAAGAAACCTTGATGGCGGGGAATATGGGCAGTTCGGGGCTTAATGGAGGACTCGGAGAAACCTTTGTTCGCGGGGTGCAAGTTGAAATACACAAGGTTATCATCCGTGCTTCAACTACTCAAATTGAAGGCAAGCAACGGTTGGTCGACAAGAGTTTCCGCAATATTTATTCGTCTATTGGCGGACATGCTTCGAGAGAAGCGAGTTGCCGACAAAGCACCTACAAAGCCAGCGAGGTTCTTTGTCCTTGGGAATGGAAGTAGAAAGAATACATGCATGTCCAAGCGGTTGTATCTGTACTGTAAAAGTACACAAACTTGCATATATGTCGGTGTGCAGCGCATCCGGTACAAGCGTGAAGTCATTGAGGATGATGATGGCGAGAGCATTGAGGTGAAAAGGTCCTCTGCTAAGGTGGCATGGTATCTGCACTGTAATTCCCGTTTGAAGCGTTTGTTTGCGAACCCAAAGGAGGCAAAAGCTGTTGCGTTGGCACTTTGAGGCGTAAGAATGATGGAATGCTAAGGCACCTGCTGATTCCATCGATTGGAGAAACATCGGCGAGGAGCTTTCAAGAATTGGTGCGGATCAGAAATATAAGGTTTGGATTGATGCGGATGGAATGAATCCTTCGGTAACATGAAGCGTGACGGCATAGCACTTGGCGTAAATCTCTGTATCTACAACCTTCCTCCTTGGTTGTGTATGAAGCGGAAGTACATTATGTTATGCATGCTTATCCAGGACGAAACAACACAGGAGCGATATTGATGTGTACCTAGCTCCATTGGTGGAAGATCTAAAAACACTATGGAGTTCTTAGGGGTACACGTATGGGATCGCGTACAAGCGAGAGAACTTTACTTTGCCTTTGCTTGTTGTTACGCACCATAAATGATTACCTGCCCTTGCTAACACATCGGGCAGTACAAAAGGAACCAAAACTGCACTCCTTTGCTTAGATGATCTGAGAGAGTTTATGGCTGAATCACTCCCAAAACCGTGTACATCGTCATGGTAGGTTCCTTGGAGGAATCACCCATATCGCAAGATGAAGCAACTTTTCGACGGAAGAGCGAAAATGGTTCAGCTCAAAGCGTTTGGCGGGAGAGATGTTCATGACATTGTTAAGGATTTGGATGTTGCGTATGGAAAGGGGCGTAAATCAAGTACGAGTGAAAAGAGCATGTGGAAGAAGAGATCAATAATGCGGGACCTACCTTCTTGGGAGCACCTAGAAGTTAAGCCCTTTGCATCGATGTCATGCGTGAGAAGAATGTGCGTGATGGCGTGATTGGTCTCTTACTCAACATTAAGGGTAAAACAAAGGATGGTATCAGCATGCGGCTTGACTTGGTGCGATATGGGCATAAGACCTGAGTTAGCACGAAAGAGGCGATAAAGGACGTGCGTGCTTGGAACACTTGTTATACTCTGTCAAGGCGAAAAAAGCTGAAGCGTGCGGTGCTTGCATGGTGTGAAAGTTCGTCAGGTTACTCCTCCAACATGAAGAGACTTGTTTAGTTGGAAGATTTAAAATTAACGGCATGAAGTCTCATGATTGTCATGTCTTGATGACACAGAGATGCTCCTATGCAATTAGAAGTATTTTGCGGTCAAGGTCAGAGACAATCACTAGGTTTGTGTTATTTCTTTAACACAATCGCTCGAAGGTCATCGATCGAAGGACTAGATGCTCTGCAAGCTGAGGTGGTGATGACTCTATGTAATCTTGAGATGTATTTCCCTCCATCATTTTTCGATATCATGGTCCATCTCATTGTTCACCTTGTGAGAGATAAAGATATCTTGGGCGGTGTTCCTCGTAGCATGTACCCGTTCGAGAGGTACATGGGAATTCTCAAGTCTTCGTCTGAATCGATCTCGTCGGAGGGTAGCATTGTCGAAGGTTATACAGCGAAGAGGCGTCGAGTTACGTCGATTACATGGCCCGGTCGAACCAATAGGTGTGCCTCGATCTGCGCCATGAGGAGGCTCGAGTGTCGGGACCATCGGAAGAAAGCAATCACGCTGATTCGGTTGCGTATGCTCGAGCCCATTTCCGCGGTTTTGCAACACATGGGCTGTAGTGTCGCCTATATCGTCGAGCACAAGCAATGGCTAAAACAGAAGAATCGGCCGGCGGCGAGTCTTGGATCACGAGACAACATAACCTTCAATTCAACAAATGGTTGAAGGGCGACCTATCCTTGGAGCTCGTCGGATGATTTCTGTTGACATGGTTGGCAAAAGGACCAACTTTACGGTTGTCACATGGAAAGGATATGACTTAAATGGGTACACATTTTACACGAGAGATCGGGACATGAAGAGCACAAACCGAACAGCGGTGTCGCATAGATGCATTCAATAATACGGCTGGGTTGACGAGGCTCCTACTATGGGTTCATAGAGGAGATATGGGAGCTCGACTACGTGCTTTTCAAGATTCCCCTATTTGGTGCGTTGGGTCCACCTCCGGCCGCGTGAAGGTTGACAAGAATGGCATCACTCTGTGGACCTCGAGCGTGTCGGATACCAAGATGAACCATTCGTACTTTCGCTAACCAAGTTGTTCAAGTCTTCTATGTAACCGACCCGTCCAACAAGCGCCACGTAGTTCTTGAGGGAAAAAGGAGAATTGTCGGAGTTGAGAATGTAGTAGATGAGGAAGAGTACAATCAATTTGATGAGTTGCCACCTATCGGAAATGACATCCTGGTCCCGGAAGAACAACATGAGGAAGCAAGCTACACCGCGTCGATCATCATGAAGGGCTAATTTTCATACAAAAGAATAAGCATGTGGTGGGGTAGTTATGAGAAGGGTGCATTGTCATCATGCTTACTAATTTTCATGTGTAATAATATTACATTAATGCTATTGTAAAGATGATACGACCCATCATGCTTTGTACATATGATTGTGATGATCTTTGTAAGTAGCTTGTGAAACATCTGAGATTATGTATATAGGATTGTGATGATGATCTTTGTAAGTAGCTTGTGAAGCATCTGGATTGATGGAAAAGATGCAAGTATAAAACGCGTATTTATTCCTTTATATCAATATGATTCCAAATACATGATTCAAAGATGGCCATTCGACATAATTGATGACAAGAAATAAATTATGTAGACTATGGCGAACAAACGAGAATCATGTCTACTTTGGCAATATGGAAATAGTTGTATGTGATTGCTCTCAAATTTTAGGGTTTGAATTGAGGATTAGAATCTCCACTTCAACCCGCAGTACAACAAAGTGCGCTGCAGACAACAAGTCATTGGCCCAGAGCAGACAAGTGAATGTCGATGAGCGATATATATCGAGAGCGGTTCTTTAACATAACTGATGCAGTGATGTTATTTATCCTGAGCGGTTATGTTACCTAACAAATGCTGTGATATCTCAACATCGAGAGCGGTTATATTATATAACGTCCGTGATATCACCAACATCGAAGCGGTTCTATTATAGAGCGAATGCATGATATCAAACATCCTGAGCGGTTCTATTATAGAGCAAATGCGTGATATCTCAACATCCTGAGCGGTTCTATTATAGAGCGATGCGTGATATATCATCAGAACGTTATATTATAGAGGCAAATGCGTATGATGCTGCTCTCTATATATCTCCGTGCGAGAGCTCATTCACGGCCAAACCCTAACCCTTTGAGGCGTTTTGCCTCCTGGCGGCCTCCCCTCGGCGTCCTCCCCTCCCGGCGTCCTCCCCGGCCTCGGCGTCCTCCCCTCCCGGCGTCCTCCCGCCCTCGGCGTCCTCCCCTCGGCGTCCTCCCCGGCGTCCTCCCGGCATCGGCGTGCTCCCCCTCGGCGTGCTCCCCCTCGGTTGTGTTCTTGTGCATCTCGGGCTTCAGCAGTGTAGTATTTACGGGGACTAGCCATCGAGCTAGAGCCGTTTCTCGATCTGGAGCCTTTGCACGGCCATTGCTCTATTTTTCGGTGTTGCTCGCTGGTTAGTGAGTTACGGGATACTTTTGTGATTATTCTCGGTCTTGCAAAGGGCGGTCGATCTGACTTAGGGACCTTGTGTGTGGGCTTAATGTTCGATGATGATTTAGGGGATGGAATAGACTAATTGTGACAACAAATCTTAGCGATCAATTTCACTTTCATATATATATATTTGATTAGTGTGAGTTCGGCTGATGATTGAGGTTCTTTGGAAGAGTGGTTGATCGAATCGAGTTTTTGATGTTGGTTGAAAAGGTCTTTTCTTTGGTGATCAAGGATGATGTTTGTTTTACGGTTGTTTAGAGCCCGGTAGCGGATAACTAGTTAAAATGTCTTTGTTACGGTTGGCTAGGAGGCGATGGTCTTTGTGGTTGTTTTTGGTGCCCGATAATTAGTTTGGAGATGCCTTGCTTAGGTGGTGGTTTAGTGGAGTTTGATTTCTCTTGGTTATGCGGATCTTGATGGTGGTAGCGCCTGAATCGCTAGACTTTGTTGAAATCGTTTATTCTGGAATAAAGCAGAAACCTTTTGATCAAATATATATATATATATATATATATATATATATATATATATATATATATATATATATATATATATATATATATGATTAGCTCTATTGCAATATGTCTTTATATGCTTAGTTAGTGAATATGCATATAAGATAACCAATTAGTAGATTTATACTTAACTTTGTCAAGTATTAAATCATTATTGAGATAAAGTTGTCACAATCTAGTCTATTACTTGTCCATTGTGGCGAGGAGGGCCTTTAAGGCAACTTGAGCATCGAGAACATTCAAACAATCAATATGAGCTTTATGCTAATTGCTTTATTAAATATCTTGTACATGTTCATATGTGAGATCTGAGCTTGTTCTATTATTACATTAGCTGTCAAATGGTTGAATCCATATGTATTCTTACGCTTGCTGCTTGTGTGGATGTCCTAGTTTTAGGGGAGATCTTTGCAGAAATTTTATTAAGTTGGCAACCTCCTGAATTAAGCTTCTTTTGCTAAAGGCTAATAACAAGCCATTTAGGCTAGTTCTTTTAAAAGGCTAATAACAAGCCATGGTATCCACAAACTCATTCACTCTAATGTGATTTTATTTGTTCTTCACTTTTAGTTACTTGAAACTATTTTAACTTGTAAAGAAGATGTAGTCCTCTAATCCATAAATGCGAAGGACATGATGTGCCCTCAAAAAGAAAAGATAGGCCATGCGCTGCAAAGGACCAAACAAAAGGCCAGCAGACCGATATACCATTACGAGATCGATCCAAATGATGGGGCCCTAGAAAGCCAAAAAAGCGGCGAATGCATTTGAATATGTGTGGGATAGTAGCAGGAGCAGGTTCGATCACGCTATCTTCACGGAGGTTGGTGACTATTGAGGCTCGCAATGCCTTGCTAACGGAAATTCTTTCATCGTTCAACATTCGGAAGAATCCGCTCCCCTAGTGCGACGGTATGCCTGCTAGCGGCGGGAAAGGCATGGAAGACCTTCAAGCATCGCTTTTAAGTAGACTCGTCAAGAAGGATCGGTTCCATACTCGAAGTATGGGTTCATTGATGAGGACACGTGGGGCGTTTTGTTGGGATGAAGACCGCGAGGGAATTAAGTGCGTCCGATTGAAACAAACAAGGCCTTGCAAGCAAGGAACACTCACCCCCACAGACTAAACGCTTGCGCTCTCGCGAGGGAAGAAGGCGCAATGGGGCGGGGAGGGACCGAGTGTCGCGCCATTTCCATCGATCCGCACGAGATCAGCGTGCGAGAGGCGGCTAAGAAGCGAGCGGTCGGATGCCCGTCCTCGCGCCGTCTCCTTTGTAAACCCAGCGGACGAGAAATGCCTAGCGCTGTAATATATAAATCGAACTACCAATTTTCGTAATTAGTCCATGACTTCATAAGTGAAATAACTTGGGATCTTGCGGTGGCGTTGAGTACACAATCGTCGCGATGGCTCTTTTTCCCAAGCGAGAGAAAGATGCCTTATCCATAGCCTTGGAAACAAGGAACACCACAGTGCGTACAAGAGGCAAAGGGTTTTGTTCCATGGAAAAACTGGATTCCCGACGACTTCCACATATCACGAAGTAAGAAGAGAACTAAAGCGGCCGAGTCAAATCTTATAAAGAATTTGGAGGACAAGTTGAGAGGAGAGTTGAGAGAAGAGTTGAGGGAGAAGAAAGAATTTTATGAAAGGATCTGAATCCTCGAGGAAAGGCTCACCAATCAAGAAAGAAATCTTGCACAAGCCCAGTATGTCCATAGAAGTCATTGCGTAGAAGCATTTGTGCATCCGTTCCTCCAAGTGACATAGATGAACATAGCGGGACTTATCACGTATGTGACATTAAGGTGGCCACATGGTGCAATCTCAAGTGAGAATTAGCAATGGCACCGTTCCTCGGCGGTTGCTTGGGCATGGCGTATCCATCCCCAAAGGGACCATGGTGCAGTACCATCATAGCGGGTTTCACCAAGGTCAATGTGGGCGAGGGTATTTGATAGTTTCAAAATTGTCGATCTCTGAAGCCGCTAAGCAGCGAGATCGTGAAACTTGGGGATGCCATTGGCACATTCATCCAATGGCCTAGCGGCGACATCTCCTGCGTCCCTTACGTCATGCAACAACCGCGGCGATCGGATTAAGCCTATTGTATCGCCGTCGATCGGTTGGCTACCAAATCGGTGATCGTGAAGCGGAGACTCCACTTGATGTACATAACGTTGACCTCTTTCTGCCCATTCCTCTCCGAAGGGTTCATACAAAACAAAAAAAGAAAGGCAAGGGCAAGCGAGAAGAAGAAAAGGCAAGAACAAATCGACTATCCATCTGTTGAGTTGGCTAAACAATACAAGCTAGGAAGCCGTTACTAACGAAAGCGTAACTTCATAGTATATCTTGCCAACAATTGCATAAGTGGTACAAGAAGTTGGAAAGCAGGCGTGAGCGTACAACAAGTATCGGCGTTAAGTTCAAGTATGAACATCTATTCAACGACTCGGCGGGGGCTTCTTCACGGTCGATTTTCGGACTTGTTCCATCTCTACAACCTCGGCGCCATCGGCCGCGCACTCATAAGATCTTTGGACCTTGTAAGTGTGTGCTATCACGGTCTACATTAGTCTAATAGTGATAAATGTCCTCCAATATATATATAATTAGCCTTTGTATATATAGATACATGCAACTTGAGGCGACACGGAAGAAACTATCGATCGGTTTCCTCGACCCACATATAGTCTCAAAGCAAACAATGGATGATGATATAAACATGGTCGAGGAATAAATCCGGAGAGCATTGCTAGCACAAAAGATAAAGAACTCATACTTATACCCCATAACCCGGGGTAAGTGCTACCACATGCTATACTTTAGTGCATCTTGTGCACACAACTCTGTTTCATTCATTGTCCATTGTGATATACATGTAGGTTTCACTTTGGGTTCTAATTATAATTGAACCAGACCAAAGCCGGGTTAAGTACCTTGATTCCTGACGTGGCGGAAACCACGACTTAGTACCTATCATAAAATTACTCGAATGGTAATCACGTTTCCTCCGTACATAGTGCGTGTAAGTTGTTCGAGGTTTATATTGCTATTGGAATGGCTTAGGCTAACCTTTTGCAATCTTGTAGGCGTTCAAACCGTGAAAGATTGGACTAAACTTCTGACATGATTTGAACTTTCGGTTATCGCTATACACAATAATTCTATTTCAAACCCTAATAGTGACTCTAGAACTAACAGTAGGTTTTATTTGCGATGCCACCGGCAAGGTCGGAAATAACCTATGTGGATTTTATGTTTGCCACAACATGCAAACCATAAATCGCTAAAAAATAGCGATGTGGGTTAAAAGCTGCGTTGAATCGGTCGATTTGAGCAACATTAGAGGAAAGTTTGTTTCTTCACTGCTCGAAGTAATACATAAAACGGCGGCGTTCCACGACTTTGATAACTATGACAGTTGTACAATTGTCAAATGGTATTCATTAATTGGAAAATATGTCCAAAACTTGCGGTTATTCTTGTTTATGCGATTCATTGTATTGTCACATGATATTATCCTTAATACATATTTGCTCATCTTGAATGCAACAACTTAACAATGTCTTGCTTGTTGGAACTAGATGTTTTCCTACACCCTCAATGAGAACCTCCATTATTTATGGTTTGTTGTTGAAATTTCCATCTACTTAGGTATTCTGCATCAATATTTACGAGACACGGCTAGTAATAGATGTTGTAATTGAATATCTGCACTTCCTATATGCATTGAGGCACAGATTTGTCGATCGGGATAGACTTAAAATATAAACATTTGTAGCGCTTTTCTCCTTCTTATGATAATGTTGATGGAACTTCGACTAATAAATCAATCAAGACCCGCCTGCCTGACATGGCGGCGGCAACCACGGTCTTCTCCATCGAGCAGGACACACTAGAGTGTGTGATTTGCTTCATGCCATCTGAAGTGGCTGCCTGCGAGGTCACCGTAGTGCCATGGTGCGAAGTGGCGGACGACATGCTCTTATCTTGATGTCACAAGTCATGCCACGGTGGGAGAACATGGTACTTTGGTAAAATTGTAGATGTACTTGATATATTACTCTAGGTAGGGTAATTAAAGATTGAACAAATGTGATTGCAAGTCGGATCTTCCATGCAGGAAGGACTTTGGAACACAGACTT
Organism: Guadua angustifolia; assembly: GCA_036346375.1. Taxonomy (NCBI): domain Eukaryota; kingdom Viridiplantae; phylum Streptophyta; class Magnoliopsida; order Poales; family Poaceae; genus Guadua; species Guadua angustifolia. The sequence goes on from CM070514.1 coordinate 11,383,501, forward strand.
GAATGAAGAAAGAAGGCGGGAGGAAGCGGAGTGGACGGTTGAGTGCAGCGGAAGAAGGCGGCAACCAAGAACACTCCTTGGTCTTGCTGTCTTCATACCCTGTCTGCAGTACTTATCACTTCAGTCTGGTCTGAGTACCTCGCACCGGATAGAGCAGATCAAGTGAAAGAAAGAAGAGGCGGGAGAAGCCGGTTATGCGGGTAGTGCAGCGGAAGAAGACAGCAGCCAGAAGTGTTCCCTAGTTTGTAATGTCTAAATGCATCTAAGTACCAAGAAGCATGGTCGTCACAGCTACAATCGTGTTTGCAAAGTCCCGTGTACGGCGGTGGCTGGCTGCATAATCTGTTGAGAGTTCAGCGTATCATAGAAAGCATCTGCATAGTTCTTACCATACATGCCTTATCCCATAATGATGGAAATTTGAACAAGTTACAACTGTGAAATGGAGGGGGATTATAACTGAGAAATGTGGGAAGAAAAAAAAGTCATCCGGGCGGTTCTTATTTGAAAAGTGCGTCAGAAAATAAATATCACAGGCGGTTGTAATTTGAAACCGTGCAGCGATAACTTAAATATCCTGAGCGGTTCGATTTGAAACCATACAGCGATGTTGAATATCCTGACGATTCTGATTTGAAAGCAAATCGTAATATTAATTATCACCGAGCGGTTGTAATTTGAAACCGTGCAGCGTGATATTAAAATTCACGAGCCGGTTTATTAATACAACGTGCGGCGATATCTATTTCTCGAGCGGATATAAAACCGTCTCATGATCTCCTTCATCACAGACTTATTATTCTTGACGGTTCACAAAACCGTCTCACGATAACGTTCTTGAAGCAAATGCAGTGATGAAGTTTTTACTGTGAAAGTAGTGAAATCTGCGACCTTGGTTAATCGATCCACGATGACCCATATGGAGTCATAACCTCCTTGCGTCCTTGGCAATCGGTAATGAAATCCATTCCGATTTCTTCCCATTTCCACTCTGGTATTTTCAATGGCCAGGCGATCCTGTAACCCCCGATGCATAGCTTTGACTTCGTTGACATACATCACATAATGCTACGTGTTGACAACTTCTCTCTTCATATTCGGCCACGAATCTTTCTTTCAAATCTTGATACTTTTTGCACTTCCTGGGTGGATCGAATACTTGGAATCGTGAGCTTCCTCCAATATTAACTGCTTTAACTCCTTTTTGTTAGGTACACAAATACGCTCCTTCATCCATAGCGTGCCCTGATCATCCAGCCTAAACTCTTTCTCTTGTCCTTCCTCCATCTTGGCTTTGATTCGCTTGATCTTCTCATCATCCTTCTGACCTTCTCTAATCTGGTCTTCCAAGATAGGCTTTACTTTTAATCGACTCTGAATCCTTTCGGAACAACTTCTAGTTTTAATCTCTGAAGGTCCTTACACAGTTCTCCCTGGCTTTCTCCCACTTTTGAATCCAGACCATGACTTTTCTGACTCAGGGCATCAGCCACTACATTGGCCTTACCGGGATGATAATGGATACCCATGTTGTAATCCTTGATCAGCTCTAACCATCTCCTTTGTCTCATGTTTAGGTCTGATTGGGTGAAAATGTATTTGAGGCTCTTATGGTCTGTATACACCTCACATCTATTGCCGATAAGATAGTGGCGCCATATCTTGGTCACGTGCACTCTGGTTGCTAATTCTAGATCATCGTCGGGTAGTTCCTTCATGTGGCCTTAATTGCCTTGATCGTAGGCCTACCTTTGCATTTTGCATTAACACATCAAAGTCCTTGGCGTGATGCATCGCGATAAATATCGAAACTTTGGTGCACATCGGTTGGACTAACAACTGTCTTGATGTCGTAGTTTCTTCAATTCTTGAAAGCTTCTTTCACAGTCTGATGTCCAAACAAATTTCTTCTCTTTCTTTAGCAATTGTGTAATTGGCCTGGCAATGGTGGAAAATCCTTCTATAAATCGGCGGTAATAACCTGCCATTCCAAGAAAACTCGAACTTCTTTGTCTTTGGCGACTCCCAATGCAGTACTGTCTCGACCTTGCTTGGGTCTACTGCGATTCCTTCGGCAGTCATGACATGCCTTAAGAAATCTACCTTACTCTTCCAGAAATTGCACTTACTGAATTTCACATACAACTGTTGCTCCCTTAGTTTCTCCAGCACTAATCTCAAATGTTGGGCGTGCTCTTCATCCGTCCTTGAATAAACAAGGATATCATCTATGAACACGACCACAAATTTATCCAAGTATTCCATAAATACTTTGTTCATTAAGTTCATAAAGTATGCTGGCGCATTTGTCAATCCAAATGACATAACAGTGAACTCATAGTGTCCATATCTTGAAGAAAATGCGGTCTTGGGTATGTCCTCTGTCTTGATTTTCAATGGTGGTATCGACCTAAGGTCGATTTTGGAGAATACTCTGCTCCTCTTAGTTGATCGAAAAGATCGTCTATCAGAGAATTACAATTATTTATTCTTTATCGTCCTTAGATTAGTACGATAATCTATACACATCGAAACTCCATCCTTTTTCTTAACAAATAGAGCAGTGTGCTCCCCATGGTGGTGAGCTCGGTCTAATGAATCCTTTCTCCAATAACTCCTCGATCTGCTTCTTCATCTCAACGGTTCTTGGTAGACATCCGATATGGTCTCTTTGCTATTAGTGCGGTTCCGGTACTAAGTCAATTCTGAACTCTATGTCTCTGTCGGTGGCATTCTGGTAATTCCTCGAAAAAACATCCCAGGTACTCGTGACCCTTTGGAACATCTTTTATCTTGTGAGTTCCAAAGCTTGTTTACTAACATCTGTCCTTCTCGAACTACCTTTGCTTGAAATTCCACTTTTCTACCCTAAGGGCTCTCGATAGACACTACTCTGCGTCCGCAGTCTAATATAGCCTTATGTTTAGCCAACCAATCCATTCCCAGGATAACATCCAGGGTTTGGGTATCTAGTATAATAAGGTTCGCTGGGAACTCTACTCCTTTTATTATTAACTTGACTCCAGAACATCCGACCTTAGAACGGAGTTCTGATCCAGGGGATTGAACTAGGAGTGTACTTTTTAGGTTAACCATATCCGGTCATTTGTCATGGCAAAATCTCGAAAGCGAGCGAATCTGGCTCTGAATCAAATAATACTATAGCGTGGCTTGAGTTGACTAGGAACTTACCGAACACGGCGTCCGTAGCATTACGGACTTAAATGCGGAGATATGGTTGATCGACCTCGCGTGAGCGCTTGCGGTGTAGCTCCGGCTTGGCGGGTCCTCGGCTTCCTCCTTGGGCGAGGGGTCTTGGCAGGTGTGTTCCCTAAGTTGAAGCGCTTGGCGTCACAACTCCTTTCTTGGGACATATGTTAGCAAAATATCCGGTCTCGTTCACATTGTAGCAGCGTCTTCCCAACATTCTTGATTTCCTCCGTTCGGTTAACAACCTTGGTATTTGGGGTTTGAGGGTTTGTCCATTTGGTCTTGGCATTGGGGGTGGTGTCCTGACACTAATTCCCTGCTGGAACCTGGCGAACTACTAGGGTACCATTCTCATTTTCTGATGACCCTGACGTCCTCCTTGTAGAGCCATGCGGCGTTTGCGATTATCGTCAAGCTCCTTACGCTTATCTTCCAGTATGAGTTCCTTGTTTACTAATTCTTGAAAATCCGGAAAGGTGTGGGTGATCAATCCCACCTGCAGACTAGTATTGAGTCCCTTCATAAAGCGAGATTGCCTAGCCTTGTCGGTTGCCACATCTTACGGGCGTGGCGTGCTAAGCTGAGTGAATTTATTAGGATAATCGGCCCTTTATGCGGCCTCCTTGCTTCAGTGCTCTGAATTCTTCCTTTTTCAATTCCATGATACCCTCGGCACATGGTATTGGAAAAACTATAGTGAATTCTTCCCAAGTAATTTCTGCGGGTTTTCTGCGATCTTGTGATAGTTCTCCCACCATTATTTTGTTCCCTCTAGTTGGTGAGAGGCATAGAGCACTCTCGTTTCCTTCACCTGCGTTATATACAATTTCCTTTCGATGGTTCTTAACGATCGTCCGCCTCTAGTGGTGGTATTGCTGCGAGAATGCGGTCGTGAGCGCGTCGCTTCGGACAATCTTGAATAGGGGCGTGGCCCATTGTTCATGGCTTGGTTGTTACGTGACAGCTTGAGTGTTGATTTGTTGCCTTTGTTGCCATCATAGTGCGCATTAGCGATGCATCTTTGCGAGAAATGCTCCCAGATTACTGCATATCCTTGGCGGTCTTTTCTTGAGGGTGGTGTACCATTTGACTACCTCGGTAGCGAACCCTTTGCCACACTGCTCAAGTGGTTCGCAGTGTTCACCATCATTGATTGCCGGGGTTTAGGGATAAGGAAAAAGAATAGATCGTGGAGGAACTTATGGAAAGCAGGTGTAACTTAAATAGAACCATAAAACATTAAAGCATTAATAGTAATAGGTATGGTTGCTTACATAGTCTAGGGACTATGCAACCACCTGGCGATCTCAACATCACATCAAATTGTTCATTACATCATCGCACCTCTAATGTTTGAAATAAAAAGACGACTCGACACAAGTGAGTCTCAGCATAAAAGCGATCCTGCAACTCTGAAAAACATCACTCCTCAAGCCAACCATCTTTGCGACTTGTGATCTGCATTTGGCGGGTGAGCTAGCATGTCGAGACAGCCGGTCCCCATGCCCTCAGGTGCGGTGGGGGCACCACAGTCTTGGTCCTCAGCCTGTTGGCCTGGCTCCTCTCGGCTCCTCGTCAAGTGGTCGTCGAGCTCCATGGCGAGTGTTTGGCTCTCCCCTGACCGTGAGAGCCTCCTCGGCTCAGCGATCCTCACGCACTCGTGCATCCGGGTCTCGTAAAAGCAACCTCGGTCTCCTCGAGCAGCGGTACTTTGCCGAAGCTCGAGTCATGGCGTCCATAACCTCCTCTGTCAGCGACAAACCGGCCAGTGCAGTGACAGACGGCGTCGTCCTCCAACTCCAAATGAGCACTGAAGAGGTCCTCCGTCGTGAATGCACCTGGCGGTGTCCTGGCTTCGAAGCCGTGGTCCCTCTTGATCGTAGCCTTGGCGCAACCCGGGCACACTCTGTATGCCCGCCTCGTGGCTTCTTCGCTTCACTTGGCCAGGCGACGGGCGACTAACTGCAGCGTGCTCGGCGTACAAAGGTAGAGTCGTCTCCCATCAGCGAGCAATCCCGTTGACTATCGGTGCGTGATCGGTAGAGTGGACGATCGAAGCCTCCCAACACGGAGCATCCTCGAGCTCTGCGGCGTAGCCTCGTGGCGCTCTCCAAAAGAGTGAACCATCCGCATCTGCCAAAGCAGCGTCGATTACTAAAATTTTAAAGAGCATAAAAGTAATAGCGAGAATGCGAGAGATATGAAGTAAGGAAGATGGGATAAGTCAAGATTTCTTTGATTATTCTTGCCCAAATTTTATCCTTTAGAAATTAATTTGGACTCCTCTAAAGCGGTCGATCTAACTAGGGTTAAGTCCTACGATCGATTATGGCTCGATACCATCCTGTCGTGCCCCGAATTTTCCGCAGTTCGGACACTCATTGCACGTGTACTAGTCGAGGATCACGCTAGTACACACAGGATGAGCAGGTTGAAGTACCACAATCATCGGCGGAAATAAGTAATAAAAGTACTTCAAGCATAATATAATCGAGTTACCACGACCTTATGGTCACCTTACAATACTTCGCATGACGATAAATATCATCGATATCAAGTTCATTCAGCGGAAGCAAAATACATTAGTGAAACCACTCCAAGCCACGAGGCTATTGAGTGCGGCTCAACCCTTAATCCTCCACGGCCTTGACGAACTCTTCATTCCAAGGCAGCACGGCTTCTTCTTACGAGGTTTTTGTCGATGCAAGGGGTGTCAACGTTTATTACCGACAATAATGAAAAGGGGCTCTGTGGCGGACCCAAACTTCGATGGTAACACAAGAACACCCGATATCTGAGTTTGGGCTCTCGCGATGGAGATAATACCTAGTCACGTGCTCTGGAATTATATGTGGCTAGCTAATAGGCGATGAGATATTGTCTTGTGTCCTTTAGGTGCCGCCCCTCCTTTATATAGTAGAGAAGAGGCGGTTACAATATTGAGTCCTACTCGGATCAGTAGGGGTTTCTATCGAACGCGTATTGGTTTGGATTACAATCATCCCCTTGTCTGACTCGGTTTCCTTAACTAAGGTCTATCTGATTCTTCATGCTTTGCTCATTTAAATAGCCCGCACTTCATCCGATCGGCATGGCCCAATTTCTCTGGTGGGCTTTATTGGACTACTGGTGGACCGGGATATATATATATCCCTGTAGCCCCAGTGCTTCATGATCGAGTGCTTTCGGGCGCTAAGCCTTCGAGTGCTTTTAGCGGAGTGCTTGTCGTCGGGCAAAGAGTCACGAAGAACTCGTCGAATTCTCTTTATTTTGATCATCTTTGTCTGGATTACGAGTACCGGTGACTCTTTGTATGCTTCAAGCATTCATCTTCAAAAAATCATCTTTCTGACTTTTGACTTCGTTCTTGAGCAATTGTCGACTTTATACTGGCATGAGGCATACCGCCAAGAGGATGTTATTTCTAGAGTGATACCCATTTATTCCGTCGTCACGGATTTATAGCTGGGCCCATCTTGGGGCATACCACTTGTTAACTTGATTCCTTTGGGCCGCCGGCAATTATATGCGTCGTGTGTATCTGCGGCCATACAGAAATGCTCCTAAAGGCGGTTTCGGGGTTTTAGGAAAAAGTGGTGCAAATTCCGCTCGGGCGAAATCATCGTTGCTTCCTTGTCAATAGGGCAAATAGAGTGACTTTGTACGTTTCTACTTGCCCTTTGTTCTCCAACTTCTTTTCCTTCGCCCAACCTTAGCGCTAGAACTAACTTTCTCGTCACCCTAGCTTGGCGATCGCGAGTTTCTTCATTCAAGGATGTCGCCTCCTTCTCCATAGCCTGCTCCTCCTCGCTTCCGACCAAAGATTGGGCCACCGGTGGCAACGGAGGGGCCATTTGGAAAGATTTAGTGGGCATTGGTGTTTTCGCCTCTGGTGATGCTTGCGCTTCGCCCCTTGGTGGTCTGCCCTACCCCTCGTCTTTGAGAGGTGGTAGATCTTTGAATCCTTTTTAAATCGCGGGCTTGGTCTTGGCATCCCCTTTCTTCGTGGCGTTCTCGAGTTTTATGGAATCGAGTTAACTCATCTTAACCCTAACTCCATTCTTCAAATTGCGCTCGTTAATCTCTGTGAGGCCTATCTTGGTATTCGGCCTCATTTTGATCTTTCGCCATCTTTTCCTCCTCAAACCCTTCCCCAAGAATTCTCCCAAAGCGGTTGGCGGTGCGGGTTTCGGCTAAGGGAGGCATGAAAAATCTTACCTTAACATTCCTTTAAAACCTCAAACAAGGGTTGGCACCAAGAGTGGTTTTATTAGCGTCAATCTGACCCTCCATTGCTGCCTTCTTGGGACACCACCTAGGCCTTCTCCATTGGACATCATTTCCCAAAGGCAGCGGAATGGACCAAGTGGGTGACCTCATGGGGTGATTAGCCGAATTGAAGGAGAATGGGCTTCTTGGCATGGTAGTTGTTGCCAACCACGCTTGGCTTGAATTCAACCTCTCAAGGACGAGAGTTCATCACGGATATGAATATGAAGGCATAATGATCCAGCGGGGAGGTTTACGATGAGATTTCCTCGGTGGCGTTCTTGATCGTCTTCTGATTTCTTCGCCTCAAATGAGAAGATCGTCGTTCCTCGAAACTTAGGGCCTTTACAAAACTCCATCCGGCTCCTTGGTAAGGGGTCTCCATGGTATTTCCATCTTTGAATCTTTTGATTTTCACGGGACTTTGATCCGAATATGTGGCTCTCCTTTTCTCGAACTCGCGAGGCGAAGCCTTCTTCTCGTCTAGCTCACGACTTCGATACATAAGAAGACAAGCGGACCTTTCTGACCGTCGTCCTCTGCAGCCCGGTACCAGCGAACAAAAGTAAATGACCTGGCGATGATCCCGTTGGGAAAGGAAAAAACCAATTATCGCAAAGGCTAAGAGGAAGCGATGGCGAGTAATATGCGCCACTAGTGGCGAAGGGTCGGGATACACGACTATCGGCCTCCTCCCCGACTTCTTCCTCTTCAAGCGATCCTCGGTACATGAAGTATTCAAGCCCGGCCGTCCTACTACCAAAGTATGCCTTCGCTTTCATGCGCTTGGATTAATGGTACTTGATAGTCCTTCGCTTTGGGGGTTTGAAGTGCAAGATAACAAGGTCCAACGAGGTTGGATTCCTTGTCACCCTTTCCTTGCTCCCGGACGAGTTCTGATCGCTTCTTCTGCGAGACCCTATCGATGAAGTCCTTCATGAACCACCACCCGAGTCTCCGCGGTTGTCCATGAGGTAGTTCGGTCGTGAGGGCGAAACCTTGGTTGAGGCGCGTCACTCCACTCGATGTCGCCCTTGAAAACGGTCAGGCGGCTCTTCTGCAGCCTGAAGCTCAAGTAGTGACACCAATTTAGAGGCGGTGGTTCCCGGCCACCTTTTCTTCTTGGTCCCGTGATCGTCTTTGTGTAAGCCTATAGATGCAATTTGTCCCTCTGTGATACGGAGGATTCTCCTACCTCTGCTTGTCCATGCCCGCGCGTGTGGAAATCCCCGCCCCTCGTCCAAGACTCTCAATACAAGCCATGTTAGTGGTGGATGATGGCGGTGGCGTGGTTATTACGGATGGCGGAGAGCGAGGAAAAAGAATGGGAGACTTTCGGCGAGTTTGCCTCCACCCTACCGCCTTGGCCATGTAAGTTGTTCATGTTTTTCTAGGTCTTCTTATCTGTCTTGAGCCTTATCCTTGCTTCATTGTCTTGGCGCTTTGTCGTCCTTTGCCAGGACCAAAACTTTCTTCTTCATGAAACTATTCCCAAGGATGAAAATCTGAAAGGATTATCTTTTGAGGTTGAGCGTCATAGCAATTTGGAGAGGCCCTCAGCGTGCTTTCGCGTGAAATTCATGAGGCTGGAAGGGCCGGCGTCATATCCAATCTCTGGGTAGAAGCGCATCGACCAATTCTTACGATGGTATTTTCTGGTCAAAGTGCCTTGAGTCTGATTCTATTCTTTGTCTTCTTAAGCCCGCTCGTTTGTTTCTTGATTTCGGAAAGACTGAGACTTCTCTTTCCCAAAATGAAGAAGAAGAGGGCGAGAAAGAGCCAAGAAAAGAGTAACGGTGACAAAGGGAGCTGGAAGGTCGCTCTTTGATTTTGTCTTCATCTGTCGTCATCATTTTGCCAGATCGAACTCATCCATTGGTTTAGCGCGATGCATCGGAGTCAACTCGCTGAGCTCGATCTGGTACTTAATGAAAAGATCAATGTCTAGAAGCTTGATCGATCGCCTCAGCGGCAGGAGAGAAGGTGTTCTTGGTCTTGAGTCCTAATAAGCCGGCACTAGCAATGTCCCTCATGGCGTCGGCACATCACAATTCAAAGGTTAAAGAAGCCTCCACACAAGATTGCAGCGCGCAGGAGGATGTTGCAATTACGAGTGCCGGCCAAGTGTTGGCGATTACCAAATCTCTGTATCCACGAGTGGAGCTCAAAGCTATCAAGAGGGTTTTGCCGTCTTGTTGATGATAATCAAGCACTTGCCCTTATGGGCCGAAGTCAAGGATACTCTTCTTGTCTTAGTAAAAACTTAGATCTGAATCCGTGTAATCCTTTGTTTGTACGAACTTTGCTCGCGTTTGGACTTGGGTTTTGCTCCAATCTTTGAAGGAATTATCCTCGGACTTGAATTTTCTTTGCAAAATGTTTAATCCTTGCTTTAAGCGCGTCCAGATTGAGCTTGGGCCCATTAAGCCGTTTGTCAACTTTGGGCGTCCGGATGTTTTCGTTTAGTTTGACATCGACCCTCCTCGAGATATATTACAGCAACCGCGTCCAGAAGGTGGACCGTCTTCCCGCCTCGGTGACAGGCGTCGTTTTGAGCGGGGTTGAGTCTTTCTCCGGGGGCAGGCGTTGCCTCGTATAAGAGCGAGTTTGGCCTCGATTTTTGCATTTTGCAGCGCACTACCATCTTCATCCGGCCTGTTCCTCTTCCTTCAGCAGGGGTTTCTTTGAAGTGTTCGTCCGTTCGTCTTCTTTCTTGATTTCTTCGTCTTTTTGAAAAATTGTATCTGACATTGGATCACCCCTCTTCTACAGGTTCTCCTCTTCTTTTTCATGGACTCTTCTTCTTCTTAGAGGATCTTTCCCTTTGCCTCTTTCTCCCGAGTCGCCCGAGGCCCTTGATCGTGCAGTGGATCCTTGAACGATCTTCAATTTTGAGGCAGCGCCCTTGAGCTGGAGGATGGACATGCCGAGCTCTGGGCGAGTTCGATCTACTTAATGGCGGCAGCGGGCAGGGGAGGCCGTCCCGAGACACCGCCGTAAATCAGCGCTTTGATTGAGGTCGTCCCTAGGCTTGTTGAGGCGAGGGGCGCCCTCATTGGAGGCTGTCGGACCCGAGTAGCGGCGTGAAGGACTTTCTTTTATTTTGCCTCTTTGCTCAAGAACTTTGTAGTAGTACTTTTTGCTGTATGTATATTTGTTGAAGGATCTTTGAAGTCGTGAACAATGGTGGTCCTTTTGTAATATTATTTTAGCGCGGCTTCATATACATTTTGTTTTAGATCTTTATCGACTTTTAAGTGGTTTTTATATATTTTTTTCCTTTTGAGCACCATATGCATTTAGCGTAGCCCAGGTACAGCATAAGTTGCACTGGCCTCTTTCCTCAGCGTGCTTTTTAGCGACTAGACTCATTCATTCATGGTTTCATAATCGAAGCTTTGGATCGCTCGGTTTTAGTCATGATCGCGAAAATAGGAACTAGATTGCATCGGGGTTGCACATGTGCAACACCATTAGGTGTAACCCGAGCTTCTTTGCTTAATTGAGAAACAATTGAGTAGCAAGTCAATTGAATAGAAAAGTGCGATACATGATCTTTGCTTTGAACAAACATCCTTTTGATTAGAGTTGCACATGCTGCGACACTATGAGGTGTAGCCCCGACTTCTTGCTTAATTGAGGAACAATTGAGTAGCAAGTCAATTTTAGACATCTATTGAACTTCTTCAAGAATAAAAAGCAGCGTAGTACGCTCTATATTCCTTGAGTTATTAATAATGGCGAGTCTTCTCATTTAAGCACATTAGGCCCACAGGCGTTACTTAGTCAGCGATGTGGGGCCTTCCCAATTCAGAATAACTTGTGCTCGTATTTACGACTTTTTATCGAGAACCAAATCACCCTTGGAGAGCTTCGGTTTGGACGTTTGATCGTGATCTTGTGCGAGAACTGAAGGTATCTGGCCGCCCGGACCACAGCGATCTCTTGCCTCTTCCAACTGTCGATATCTTCCATTACGCTTTCCTCAGGCTTCGTCCTCCATGAAGCTCAGGAAGGGGGATCAGAAGGTCAATTCGGTAGAGTAGGACCGCCTCGAGCCGTGGACGAGAAAAGAAGGGTGGCGCCGGTAGATCTGCTAGGGGTGGTTCTCGGCCCCAGTACCGATGGCGGTTCTTTCTCCCGTCGGGTGGCGTCTCAGTTTGAGGCGGTCAAAGATCCGTGCCTTTAAGCTGCTGACACCATGCCATTTGCTCTTTCCACGACCATTGCTCTTCCGGATGAGCCACGGTGAAGCAAATTTTGATGCGAGCTTATTGCACCAGTCTTGAAAGTCTTCTCCTCGAATTGGGTTCCATTGTCGTGATAATCTGTTTAGTCGCGAATCTTACCACAATTTCTTGGAAGAATTCCTTGGCTTTGGCGCGTGATGGTAACCAGCTGGTTTGCTTCTATCCACTTAGTGAATTTATCGTGGCGACAAAGGGTGAGTGAAAGCCTTGAGCTTTCTTTAATGGGCCGACCATGTCAAGCCCCAGAGCTATGACGGCCAAGTGATGGAATTGTTTGCGGTTTACGGCGAATGCGTGTATTTGGCGAGCAAGCGCGGCCTTCACAAGTTTGGGCGATGTCTTCTGCGTCGGATCTGACGATCGGCGGAAAAGCCTTGTCGATATGCCTTGCCTACGGTGTGCTGGGCGGCGTGATGCCCACAAATTCGAGTGGATTTCCACAGTAGTTTCTTTCCTTCTTGGCATGTATGCGCCGCCTTAGAACTCGAGCGCTCTTAAAATAACTCTTCTCCTACCACCCGTAGCTCTTCTGCGCCCGTAAAATCGCTCCGCTTCTATTCGGTCTTACGGAAGTTCGTCTTTCAATAGGTAATTGAGAAAAGAGCCGTCAATACTGTCTTGATGACTAGGACCTCCTCTTCGTTAGTTCTCTTGACTTACGCTCCTGCTTTTGGCTTCTCGAGGTTTGTAGATTTCTTCAACAAAAACCCGGTCGGATAGCGATAACTAGAGTGGAACCCAGTCTTGCCAATTAAATCTGCTTCTTCATTGTCACGGCGGAGCACATGAATGAGCTCCGGCCCGTCAAACTTGTCTTCAAGCTTACGTACCTCTGGCAATATACCGTCATGATGTCCTCGATACGCGACCAATCTTTTTGGACTTGATTGATCACCGGCATGGAGTCGCCTCGAATTGTTAGCGCGGATACCGGAGATATCGCGATCTGAAGTCAGTGGATCGGTGCTTACCCGTACTTTCGGCGGCGTTGTTTGATCTTTGGGAAGTGGATTTGCAAGGCGTATTTGAGTAGCTCACATTGGAAGATGAGGACCACGCTGCTCTGCCCGTGAGCATGAGAGATCCGTCGAAGTATATTGTCCAATATTCGGTTCTTCAATGTTCGTTGGGGATTGCAACTCTATCCATTCGGCGGTGAAATCGGCAAGTACAGGATTTTATTGCCGTTAAATGGCACGAAGGAGACTTCAAAGGCTCCGAGCTCATTATCCATTTGCGATCCTCGGTGGCTTCCGGTTGTGGAGTATGTCCCCAAAGCGGAAGGTGGTGATCACCGTGATTGAATGTTCTTGGAAGTAGTGCTTGAGTTTTGGGAGGCAAGCAACACGGTATAGTAGTTTTTGTACTTGCGGATAGCGTACCTTGGACTCTCCTAATACCTCGTGGCGAAGTAAGCAGGTCTCTGGACTTTACGAGGTGCCCTTCTTCCTTGGCTCTACCACAATTGCGGCGGCGACTACATGAGTTGTTGCTGGCGATATAAAACAGAGGGTTCTTCGGCATTGGGGAACGGCAATTGGGGGGATGACAAACGTCTTCAATTTTTGGCTTGCTTTGCTTGAGTGGTCCATTGAAAATTACCTTGCTTCTTTAGAAGTTTGAAAAAAGGCATTCCCATGACCCGATCGAAAATGAATCTGCCGAGTGCCACCATGCATCGATGAGCTTACGGGCGTCTTTACGATTGGTGGAGGCTTCATCTTCAAATTGTATTGATTTTTACGGGTTTGCCTCGATGCCTCGTTGTGAAACAATGAATCCGAGTAATTTCGAGACGGTACTCCAAAGCGTATTTTTAGGGGTTGAGCTTCATCTTGTAGGCCCTTAGGCTTTCAAAGGTTCGGCTAAGTCGGATATGAGGTCTTCTTTAAGCTAGAGATTTGACAACAACGTCATCAGCGTATGCCTCCACATTGCGCGATCTGGGAATGAAAACACATTTGTATTGGCGTTGGTAAGTCGCGCTAGTGTTCTTCAAAGCGAATGGCATTGTGGCGTAACAAAATGCTCCAAGCGGAGTGATGAATGAAGTCACGATCTCGATCTTCCTCCTTTAGCCTAATCTGGTGATATCTGGTAGGCATCGACTAAAGAGTTCGACCAGTAGTGGAATCTACCACTGGTCGATCTGAGGCAACTTGAAAAGGATCTTCGGTGAGACCTGTTGAGATCGATATAATCCGCGCTTTATCGCGACTTTATTCTTTTTTGAACAAGCACGTGTTTACATGACCATACAGGATGGTACACTTCTTTTATAAAGCTTCTGCTAATAGCAACCGTGATTTCCTCCTTGATGGCCTCCTTCTGTCTTGGCGAATCTTGAACTGTTGCTTGATGGGTTTGGCCTTTTGTCAGCGTTCAAGAGTGCTCAATCACCTCCACAGGAGCAGGGCATGTCGGATGGTTTTCCGCGAAGATGTCGGTTGGCCTAGAAGGAAGGTGACGGCGCGTCTTCTGTTGTGGTTGAGGCCGAGTCCCAATCAAAAGGCATGTCTGGTGGAGTTAGGCAGTCGAGGATCACCTTCTTTGTCCTTCATCGGGCTTCAAGCTTGTCTTAGCACCTTTACGTCGGCACTTCTTCATCTTCTTGATATGCGGCCGCTGTGCGGATCTTCTTTTCGTAGGTCTGTTATCTCTTGAACTTGACCATTTAGCGGCTTTCTTTATCGCGGATGAGCGACCGCTTGACATCGCCATGTCTGCGAGATTACCCCTCGGCCACGGCATTTCGGGGCCGAGTGGTATTATAATAACGCGGCCATGAATCTGCAGAGGCGGGCCTTCGGAATGGCGTGATCGCCCGTCTGGAAGTCGAGCCACCTCGAAGTTAAGGTACTCGTCAGGAAATTCTCCTTGGTTCGAGCGTGGTGGTAAAGTGATTTGGCGAGTGGGGCGGAAGAAGTTCAGGGAATTACCCGTGGAAGGTGTGAACCCGCCTCAACTTCGAACAAGGAATCTTCATTTAAGTCGAAAGTCTTGGAGAAGAGTACATTGAGTCCGCTTCCTCGGTCGACCAACACCTTCTTGAGCTTGGCGTTGCGAACCACGGGTCCAATACCGGTGAAATCTTCGAGTGCGGGATGTGATCCGGATAGTGCGGCGTCTAAAGGTTATAGGAACCTCGGACCATCACGGTATTGAGAATGCTGGCTTTGGCATGATGGCGTTAGCGTCCCTTTACGTGAGCTTACTGTTTTCGCTTTGACTCATAGGCCATTGAACCCCGTAGATGTAATTGAGCTCCGTTCCATTTTTGATATTCTCCCGTTATCTTGAGGATCTTGTCTCTTCTTCTCTTCTTCCTTTGCTTCGCCTTTGGCGTCGCTTGCTCTGGACTCTCTGGCGAACCTCCTCGAGTAAACAATCGCCCACCAGCGTGTTTACTATTTGGGTGAAAAGGCGGTTGCCTCCATCAACGTGTCATAGTTGTCCGGTTCGTGGCGCGTTGTCGGCCTTGCTAAATTGCCGCCCTATCTCTTGAGGCTTAAGCTTTACATCACGTTGCCTTGATGACTTCGTAGTCCTTCTTTTTCATACATTGCGGGGCGGTCATCTCCCGTTCGTAAAGCATCTGTGAGCCGTCGCATAACGATCCGCCGATTCGAACATCTCTCTACGGTGGAGGGGTGGTTTTGGGACATCTTCTTGATTAGGTCGGGATCATTGGCGCCCTTTTGGAATCTTTGCGATAACCGCCGCCTCGAGATATCACGATTGTGTTCTTCTTATGCATGAGCGCAGGATGAATTCTCGGGCGTCTCGTTCTTCTTCTGGCGAAAATTGGTATAAGGTCCCCTTGTGTTAGGTCGCTTCGTAAGTGCTACGAAAATTGGTGATGAAATGCTCACGAGTTCCTCGAGGAATCTATGGAATTCGCGAGAGAGTCCGTGAGCCATGCTTGGCCCGAAAGAGGTGAGCATGATTAGGAGATAATTAGCCATCACATTGTGATTTCCCCGTGACCATGATCGCAAGGGAGTAAACTTAGCCAAGCCTCAGGATCTCTTTCTCGTCAAATTTGGTGATGCTTTTGGGTTGAATCCTTGGGCCAAACCACTCGGCGGCGGGTAAACCGAATGCCCTCAATAGGGCCGTTGCCTCGTCTTTCGCGGAGAAGCGTCGTGGCGACACAGCTCATGACCTTCATTTTCTCCTCCGTCGTGGTGGCGGAGGTTTTGTGATCTTCTTAGTAAGTACGTGACCAATGCCAGCGTTCATGTTCGATCTCTGCGCTGCGGTGCTCTTCATCTTCACGGTCACGCCATGGCGCTCAAATCTGCCACGAAGGTCGGCCGATCTTTGTCTTGCGAGCATCCTCTCTCGTCAAAGCTCCGCTTTGTGGCGCTTCGAACCGTATTCTGCTTCGGCTGCGAGTGGACAAAGCGAGTCGAGATGGCTCCTTTTCTCTTGGCGCCTCTTGGTCTTCTTTGAATTGCCGTCGCCGCAACCATGCTGAACTTGGGCTATGATCGGAATGGCCGGGCTATCGGTCGAGCAATGGTCCCAAGGTGTCGAAGTGTCTTGGAAGCGGCGATGTTACTGGCGAGAAGTATGGAAAACCATTGATTTCCACCAGCCGTGCGCAGATTTCTTCATTCACGCTTCGGACCTCTGTTTTGGAGGAATCTGCATGGTTTTCTTGATGGTGATGGTTCTCCTCGTAGCATTTGTCGCGTCCTTTGCGGAGGGTCCGTTCGATCACAAAAGCGTTGTGAAAGCTTAAGTGAATTTCCTACCTCATCCTCTGAATCGGAGATGTAGGAAGATGAAGCATCTTGACACGAGAATCCGAGTGGTTTTGGTGCATATTCGACCACTCGGGGCTCGCTATTAACCCGATTCCGACTCGAGGCGAGATCGGGCCCTTATTCTTGCCCAGGGCAGATGGCCATACTGCTCCCGATCCGGAGTGGTTGGCGGCCAAAAATACCTCAAAATTGGCTCGGATCGGGCCGATCCGAATCAGAAGGAAAGATGACCAAAGTCGTCGTGGCGATGAAATCGAGCTTCGAAGCGAAATACGGAGCGAAGGTGGCCATCTACGAAGATTGCCATCGAGCTTCTGCAATTGATCCTAGCGCAGCCCCTACATGGCGCCAAGCCATCGGCGTTCTTCTGACAATAATGAAAAGGGGGCTACTGCGGCGGACCCAAACTTCGATGGTAACACAAGAACACCCGATGTA
Organism: Guadua angustifolia; assembly: GCA_036346375.1. Taxonomy (NCBI): domain Eukaryota; kingdom Viridiplantae; phylum Streptophyta; class Magnoliopsida; order Poales; family Poaceae; genus Guadua; species Guadua angustifolia. The sequence continues at coordinate 11,400,440 of CM070514.1, forward strand.
TACGAGTTCGGGCTCTCGCGATGGAGATAATACCCTAGTCACTGCTCTGGAATTATATGTGGCTAGCTAATAGTGATGAGATATTGTCTTGTGTCCTTTAGGTGCCCGCCCCTCCCTTTATATAGTAGAGAAGGCGGTTACAATATTGAGTCCTACTCGGATCTGATAGGGGTTTCTATCCGAACCCGTATTGGTTTGGATTACAATCATCCACCTTGTCGACTCGGTTTCCTTAACTAAGGTCTATCTGATTCTTCATGCTTTGCTCATTAAAATAGCCATGACTTCATCCAGTCGGCATGGCCCAATTTCTCCTGGCTGGGCTTTATTGGACTGCCTGGTGGACCCCGGGATATATATATATCCCACAAAGGGTGAGTACACAACATACTCAACAAGTCATGCACAATGCAGTTCTATTACTACATGCATGCCTTAGTCCAAGGGAAAGGCTTAATTGGTTATTTTGCTCAAAGCGGACATTTCTTTAAGCAGGTAATCCTATTAGATTAAGCGATAAATCAATATTAATAATAATTAATTTCTTAATTCTTTTCAAGGGTTTGGCACCTGCCCTAATTTGATTCTTTGGCACTGACCACCCATTCCACATTTTATTTTGAAAATCTAACCCTTGGTGGTAATCAAGGCAATGTCGATGCTCGCGGACACGCTATTGAATAGATTCACACACACACTCTGCGGAAGTGTACACTTTACCCACAGGATCACGATCGCTCACCACACTGACGATTGATTGCAACAAAGTCTTTCGAGAGACTAACATTTAACCATTGAACCCTCGATACTTCCTTCTAACACTTCCCTCCTCGAGCCAAAGTTTAAGCAGAGCAAGTACCGTTGAATGGGTACCAAGCCGTAGCAGATGCGCTTCCCCTCTGATTACACGGTGTGCCTTTGTCACCCAAGTTTCAAAGGAAGAGGTTAGAAACCTACTTAACTAGGTCCGTCCCATTAGGACAAGTGGTTGTACACGGAACTCAGTTCAAAGGCTCGCAAGGTTAAGTCCTTAATTGTCGGGCAAGACATCCATTTTATACTTCTCGGCACACGGCCTTCACAATCTTTCATACAACCCGTTGCCACAGTACACGCACGAAGCCTTCTTGCCACTTGCATGGTCCAAAACATTTTCCATCCCATTTTATATTTAAGCAACACATGCCATTGTCCACATCAATTCCCGAATAGCACGCCTGGTCACTATTCTAATTCCATCACATGACATTATTGCACTTTTACAAAAATGCATTCCATACTTGTTTAGTCGAGATTGATGTACCATTTAAAAGACATTAGTAGCGCGCAAGGGGCTAGCGACTAATCACGGTCTAGCCTCCCGTGTTGGCATCATATTAGCATCCAACATGTTAAACATCTTAGGGTGGACAAAGATTTCAGGGGCATATAAGCGTTATAATCAAGGTGGCATAAACAAGTTTGGCTTTTAACTACCATTTCCCAATTTAATCAATAGCATTTGTATTTAACATAGCATGCAATATGGAAATCAAAATATATACTTTGAAAACTAGGCAAAATGGTCAAAGCATGACTTGCCTTCAAACAACAATTGGTTCTGGTGAAGCTCTGTGGCGGGTCTTCAAATTCTCCTTCGGTAATTCCGGCGACTCAGAGTCTGGCGCACACAAGTAAACATACAATAACACTCAATACAGATAGCAAGACCATTACCAAAATAAAATAAAATCACCATTAAATAGCTTACATTTTTACAAATTTTTGGGCACTGGAATCACCCAAATCGAGTTAAAATGCAAAGTTATAGCATTTTCAAATTTGCTGAAATTCAATAAATGAATAACCGAATTAAATGAATTATTTTCTCTTGGAAATCGGATTAATTTCCCCGGCGACGATAATAAACGGCACGAGAACCTCCGTCGCCCTCGGTCAGCGGCAGGTGCGCCCTCGGGTGAGCGTCATCTTGGCGTCGGCAAACTCGGAGGTCACTTTCGTGACCCGGTGGGCCTGTGAACGATTGCTTCGCCGTCGGAAGCGACGCGTGCGCGCGACCCGGCCCTTGATCCAAGATCGGACGGGCTTCATCAAGCGCGGCAGCTGCGGTGACATGGGCGCATATATACGGTCGGATGAAAATCCTACCATTGCCGATGCGGCGGAACACTATTGCCAAGTCTCGTGGCTACTGCAGAGCCTTCGATGCATAATCTAGCGGTCTTTGCTGCCGAGCGGTTCACTTTGCTCATACGCCAATGGCCCTAGAGCCTTACGATCAAGATCCTCACGGACAAGATCTCGAGGCTATTTGATTCAAGCGCTGAGAGAGTGGGCGTGGCGATACCTCGATGGTGCGATGAAGATCGAGCAGTGAAGAAGCTTCGGGCGAGCGGCGGTGGCGCGGCGATTCCAGGCGGAGGCGAGAAGATGACCAACTCGGCGGCGCTCACGGGACTTCTCGGCGTGAAAAGTGGACCAATGGATGCGGCGTGACTCGGGGAGTTCGGAGAGGTCTTATGCTGCGGCAGGGGAAGCGGGCGGCGGCTCTGAAAGAAAGCGGCGGGGAGAGTGTGAACTTCGGCGAGTGAGTGGAAGAGCTACGGAGGCAGCGAGCTTGAGAGAAGTGGCAAATGGGCGGGCGAAGGCTAATGCGTCGTCGGACAGATATATCATTCGGCAGAACACGTCTTGGAACTGCACAAAATCTCGACATCATCTCCGGCACCCAGCGGCGGGCGGCGGTGCCGATCGCCATACGCTCCGAGTCGTCGATCCGTCACCCGTTCGATCGAGATCGTCCGGCGGATTGAACCTCATTCTCGTGACGGTACTCAATCGCGGTAAATGCGATCAAATCAACGGTGGGGAAGCGGCCAGCGGCGTTTAGGGTTTTCGGAGAGCCGCGATGTTGGCCGGCCGATCTTGTAGCTAGCCGTTTTCAGATTTGACAATAAAAGAATTTCATTAATTCAAAGTAATTATTTAGGGTACTAAAATACTCGAAAAATTCTAAAAAATTCGGAAAATATTTGAGCATTTTGAGCCTAAATAAAATATTTTCATTTATTTTTGACAAATACTTTTTTGATATTAATTAACCAAGAGAAAGATAATTTAAATAAATGTTTATTAAATCCAATAAATCCCAAAAATTCAGATAAATCCTATTAAATGAAATTAAATGCAAATAAGGGTTGATTAATTTATAAAAACTTTTAAAAACTCCAAAAATTAAATTCGGGCAAATTTCGGGACGTTACAGAGCATCATGGCCTCGCTTTCCACAATCTTGGCAGGTTGGCTTGTATGACTTGTTGTAATGGCTGTTGCTATTACTGGAGTTATTTAATCTAGATTGACTTGGCCCATTCCATGCCTGACCCTCATTGCCATTGCCATGACCTCCACTTCGTCCACCACAGCCTGATTTGAATGATCCTCCTCTTGTTCTTGGAGTACCCCAAGCAGCGCTATTTCCTAATGGAGCACCATGAAAAGAATTGTTCCTATCAATACGAAATTCAAAACCCATCATATGGGCATACAGATTGCTTAAAGTGATGCCCTCTGTTCTTATTGTCATTGATGTCACCAAAGGATCATATTCTGACCCAAGACCTGCCAGAATATAAGTGACAATTTCATCTTCTTCAAGAGGTCGTCCAATGGAAGCAATAGTGTCAGTCAGAGATTTGGCCTTGAGAAAATATTCAGTGATGCTTGTCTTGCCCTTCTGAAGATTTGCGAGTTGCATCCTGACTTGCATTATTCTTGCTCTTGACCTAGAGCTGAACAATTGTCCCAGTGCACGCCTAACCTCAGCTGAAGTGGTCATGAGGAGAATATGCCCTAGAATTCCTTCACTCAAGGAGGAAAGGATGGCACTCAAAACAAGCTAGTCTTGTTGGCACCATTGTGTATATGCATTGATTACCTGCTACACACCATCTTCACCAGGTTGTGAAATATAAGTCGCCGGCGCTTTGATTGTCCCATCGACATAGCCCGAAGGTTCTGGCCTAGTAGATAGGGAACAATCTGCGCTTTCCACAGGAGGTAATTCTCTTGATTGAGTTTTATGTTGATGAAGTGGCTAAAAGATGGAGTTGGAAGAACTCCGACAGAGATGGATGACATTGTTGCTGCAGATGTTGGACTATTTTGCGTGGTGGATGTGAAGCTAGTTGTCATGGTGATCGTTGGATGGCTCTGATACCATGTAAAACTATTTGATAAGCAGCGCAAGGAGGCAATTGGTCTTCTGGTGTTTATATACATCTGAATATAGAGAGGATTACATCTGTTGGGATTACATTAGTTGGAAAACAGAAATTATGCCGGATCGGTAACAGTATTCTGGTAAATACAACAAGTAAGTTCAGACTAGATACACCTTAATGTTGAACTACTAACAGATCCTAACAGTATGTATTCTATATCTGTTAACACTGTTTACAACGTGGAAGTTTTATAGGAAGTGTCCAGAAACAAATCATAAAACAGTTAATTTCTCAGTAGAAAACCGTTCAATTATGTATAATCCTACAAAATTACTGCGTTCCAACGTTTCCAAAGCATTGTATAGCGACTCCAAGGCAATATTGGCACCGAACTACTCATGTCCCCCAGCGGTGCGTCGTTTGCTACTGCATTGCCCAACTTGTTGGCCCTTTTGCCTCCACCTCTTCAATGAGCACCTCTCCCCCTATTCACACCACGATCATGAGTTGAAGACCAAGCTTCGAACCTACCTCCCACTACTACAAAAAGGGTTATATTAGACATATCATCACAGACTGTTTTTTATGAAAACCATCTGTGTGTGTTTCAGACACATCGCAGACGGTTTGTGGATGAAACTGTCTATGATGTCAGATCATTACAGACGGTTTTATCCACAAATCGTCTGTGATGAAAGCGAGAACTTCACAGATAGTTTGTGGATAAAACAGTCTATGATGAGGAAATATCACAGACGATTTTATTCACAAACCGTTTGTGTTGAAAGCGAGAACTTCACAGACTGTTTGTGGGTAAAACCGTCTGTGAATCGTTCAGAACAGTAAAACAAAACATCATATATATATATATATATATATATATATATATATATATATATATATATATATATATATATATATATATATAAACATCACAATATATATACAAAAATTTCCTTTCAAAAGTTACGGATGGGAAAGACTATTTGCAAAGAACAAGTTAGAACGCCTGTGAGGCTATTGAAAGAACAAGGATGGGAAAGATTACTAGGAAATACTACTTAGTCGATCTAGTAAATCGTCGTCGCTGCGACCATCGGGGTTCTCGCTAGAACCGTTTATGATACGAGACTTATCATAGAGCCAAAAACCGTCGGTTTTAATTTGAAATCGCCACAAATAATAAAAAATAGAAAATTTTAAATATTGCTAATTATCTCTCCTGCCTTCTAATTTGAAAGAATTGAAATTAAATAATATTACATTTGAAATAATTGGAACTAATATTCCATTTGCAATATTGAAAAGAACGACCGAAACAGATTCAAAACTTCGGAGGCTATTTTGAGGCCCTAAACGATGTTTTTTTGGAATTGTCACGCACACGCACTCACACAAACCATCAAGCTTTGACCATCTGATTTTCATACACTTATGAAATTTGAGTGCTACTTTTTGTTATCTTTCCAACGAGCTAATGAACGCCCCGATTGGAGTTACGAGTCAAAAGTTATGGCTATTTTAACAAACGTGCTTTCGGATTTTCAGATTTACAAACTAGAATAGTGCCCAAAGAATATAATCGAGAGCTCATCGTGTGATGATTCAGAAGCACAAGAACACCAAAATCGAAGGTACGAGTTAAAAGTTATGGTGTTTTTACAAGTTTTATTAATAGTAATAGCACATATATTGCAAGTATCATTAATAGTCAAAAGTATGAAAAATAAATTTAAAAGTTTTAAATTTTGCTAATTACCTCTATAGTTTACTAATTTGAAATAATTGGAAATCAAAGGTCAAAAGTGCTTGAGGGGTTAAAGGGAGGAGGGACACATTACATGTTAGATGTGATCATACTACCACTAAAGTAAATTTTGAACTTAAGTGTTCTTAGGCGAGAGTAGTATTAGGATGGGTGATCTCCTTGGAAGTCCTCCCCAATTTAGTGTTTTTAAACTATCAGCTAGAATAGTGTGTGATAAGTCTACATCACAGACGATTCTAGGCTAGAACCATCTGTGATGCTAATTTTCACTAACAGTTCAAAAACCGTCTATAATGATTGTCATCACTGACACTTTGAAACAAACGGTTCACAAAACCGTCTGTAATATGGTTTGTGAACCATCTGTGATGTGTGGTTGTCCAGTAGTGCCCCTTGCTTTCGTTCCACAAACAAGAAAATGTATCTTTCCTCCTTTACATCACAGATAAATCAATTTCTTAGCCAAAAGCCAAACGAGCGAGAATAAATTCACAAAATCAAAGATCCAATCTAAGTATCTAACCCAGCGAAAATAACTTAACTATCGAAAATACAAGAAATCTGGAGCTCTCAAATCAAACACCACCCCTCTCATTATTTCTTGCAGCCAGCCACCCAATCCTGTTATCCGACCTTTTTCCCCTAATGATCTCTGCTCCAGCACTTGCTATTTGCTTCTCTTCCACCCCTCTAGCACTACCGTGTACTCCCCATCAGCAAGGAGAGGGAAGCGCCATGGTGGCCGGCAGCAGCAGATTTGGGGAAACAGTAAGGAGCAAAGTTTTATATCGTCATTTTCGTGGCTTCGTGGTAAGGTTGCAAAAAAGCTATAGTAATTATCGCTAGCTATCACGGAAGCTATCATTTATTGTATTTTTAGTATTAAAAGATTTTTAAAAATTAAATATGTATATAATATAAGTCACTACCAATCAAATCATTAAAACATAATACTTTAGAATGTACTAATATTTTTAAAGTAAAAATACGATTCTAGTATGGAATCAATATACATACTAATATTTGTCTAAAAGATCATAAATAATTACTATATCATAAAGTTCTTAACAATAAATACTTAATCACTTAGAAATATGAATGTTAAATTATTGAAAAAGGGCGAGACCAAGTCTTTTACTAGGTTTTCCCATAATTCAAGTTTATAAGAGATGTATTTGGCCGTTTTAGTAACATTAGATTTATATTTGGCCGTTTTAGTAACAAAAAGATGATGATTTTCAGTGGAGTTTGGTAGCAGTTTATGGGGCTGCCCAACCAAATTTAAAAGAGGCTTTTCTCTCCGAGTTGGTTCGTACTTGTAGTAAAGAATCATTACCCATTCTTATTGGTGGTGATTTTAACATTATTAGAAGTCCCAGCGAGAAGAACAATGATAAATTTAATCGTAAATGGCCCTTTTTGTTTAACACTGTCATTGATAGCTTAAACTTAAGGGAACTCCAGTTGTCCGGGCGTAAATATATGTGGTCCAACTCTTTGGAAGTACCTACCTTTGAAAGATTGGATAGGGTCTTGATGAGTACGAAATGGGAGCAAAAATTTCCTTTGTCCTGTGTTGTGGCACTTAGTCATGAGTTTTCGGATCATACTCCGTTATTACTTAACACGGGTGCTGGTACTCATGGTGTCAAACAACCTTTATTTCATTTCGAATTAGGTTAGTTGAGGCGGGAAGGATTCCATAAATTGGTTTCGAATGTTTGGAATGAGAAAATAAGGGGTTCCAATGCGTTGGAGATTTGGCAAGGAAAGATACGGAGATTGAGACAATTCCTTAGAGGGTGGGCAAAAAATGTGAGTGGGTCTAACAAGAAAGAGAAGAAAGATCTTATGCGAAGAGCAGGGGAGTTAGACAAGAAGGCTGAATCCACATTGCTTACCTCTCAGGAAGTGGAGTTAAAACAGTGCATTAAGCAGAGATTGGTCTCTCTCCTTAGGGAAGAAGAGATTTATTGGTATCAAAGATCTAAATCAATTAGGCTCCTTCAGGGTGATAGAAATACTAAATACTTTCAGCTAGTTGCCAGTGGAAAACATAGGAAGACTAGAATCTTTCAATTAGAGCAGGACGAAGGGGTAATCAAGGGGGAGGAAAATCTTAAGAAATACATCACCAGGTATTATAAAACTTTGTTTGGACCACCAGAGAAGCTATGAATGAGAATCAAAGGGAGGATATTCCCCAGGTGTCTTACGAGGAGAATGAGATTCTTAAAGCTCAGTTTACTTCTAAGGAAGTTAAAGATGCAATTTTCCAAATGATGCACAATAAGGCACCAGGACCAGATGGTTTTCCTACTGAGTTTTATCAGGAATTTTGGGGGCTCATTAAAAATGACATAATGGCCATGTTCGATGAGTTTCACAAATGTGAATTGCCTATCTTTAGCTTAAACTTTGGAACAATTACATTGTTGCCAAAGCTAAAAGAGGTAAAGCAAATTCAACAGTATAGACCGATCTGTCTTCTAAATGTGAGCTTTAAGATTTTTACCAAGGTTGTGGCCAATAGATTGGCTTCAGTTTCACAGAAAATTGTGAGACCTTCGCAAACTGCCTTCATGTCGGGCAGAAACATTATGGAAGGAGTGGTCATCTTACATGAAACTTTGCATGAACTGAAAAAGAGAAAACTCAATGGAGTGGTGCTAAAATTGGATTTTGAGAAAGCATATGACAAGGTTAACTGGGATTTTCTCCAACAAACCCTCAGATTGAAAGGTTTTTCAGAAATTTGGTGTAAGTGGATTGAAAATATTGTCAGTAAAGGTAGTGTGAATGTCAAAGTCAATGATGATCTAGGTCATTACTTTCAGACTAAGAAAGGTTTGAGGCAGGGGGACCCTCTCTCCCCATTTTTGTTTAATCTGGTAGCAGATATGCTTGCCATTTTGATAGCTAGGGCTAAAGATAATGGCCAGTTTAGAGGGATCATTCCACATCTAGTGGATGGGGGTTTATCGATCCTTCAATATGCGGATGATACGATTCTCTTTTTAGAACATGACTTGAATGAGGCTTTGAATTTAATACTAGTCTTGAGTGTTTTCGAACAGTTATCAGGACTTAAGATCAATTTTCATAAAAGTGAAGTTTTCCTTTTTGGAGAGGCTCTAACTTGCAAAAAGGAATATGTTCAACTTTTTGGGTGCAAGGAGGGAGTTCTTCCCTTTAAATACTTAGGTATTCCTATGCATCATAGAAGGCTCGTGATGAAGGATTGGGTTTGATGGAGGAGAGGTTTCAAAAGAAACTTGCTAGTTGGAAGGGCAAGCTTTCTCGGTAGGAGAAGCGATTGGTATTGATTAATTCAGTTCTTTCTAGTCTTCCAATGTTTATGTTATCATTTTTTGAAGCTCCTAAAGGGGTGATTAAAAAACTTGATTATTATAGATCCAGATTTTTTTGGCAATGTGATGAACACAAGAAGAAATATAGACTAGCAAGATGGTCGGTGCTCAATAAACCTAAAAGCATGGGGGGTCTGGGAATTTTGGATTTGAAATTACAAAACAGGTGCTTATTAAGTAAATGATTATTTAAATTGTTAAGTGAGGATGGCCTATGGCAAAACTTACTTAGAAGGAAATACTTGCACAGTAAGTCTATTACTCAAATATCCAGGAAGGCCGGGGATTCTCAGTTTTGGTCTGGTTTGATGAAAGTAAAAGAACAATTCTTATGTATGGGTTCTTTTGGTTTAGAGGATGGGAAATGTGCTAGATTTTGGGAGGATGTTTGGATTGGTAACAAATCTCTTATGGAGTTGTATCCTAATCTTTACAGGATTGTTAGAAAGAAAGGTGTTTTAGTAGCAAAAGTGTTAGAATCGGTCCTGCTCAATATCTCTTTTTAGAGGTCGTTAGTGGAAATGACTTGTGACTTGGTTTGAACTAGTGTCAACAGATTGTCAACGCTTTCTTTAACACAAGATAAGGACAAGTTTAGGTGGGATCTTAGCAAAACGGGTATCTTTTCATTTACATTCGATGTATAATGCTTTAATGCAGAAAATTCCATTCCTAGGAGGTGTGTTCTTTGGAAATTATCAATCCCACTGAAGATTAAGATATTTCTCTGGTACTTAAAGACCGGTGTAATTCTAACAAAGGACAATCTAGCCAAAAGACAATGGAAAGGAAGTATTAAATGTTGCTTTTGTAATTCTAACGAAACAATTCAACATTTGTTTTTTGATTGCCATTTGGCGAGATCTATTTGGAATACCATTTTCATTACCTTTGTAATTCAGCCTCCTGTTCATGTATCTAGTTTGTTTGGTTCATGGCTTATGGGTGTTGACTCTAAGCTTAAGCTCCAAATTCTAGTAGGTGTTGCAGCCATGTGTTGGGCCATTTGGTTGTGTAGGAATGATATAATATTCAATAGAAGTTCTATTAACTCATTTGCACGGGAACATATCCTATGCAAATAAGTATTTGGTGCAACCCTGGTGCAACCCAACTAAAAAAGTTTCAAAAAATTCTAAAAAAAATCATGGATGTACATCTCAGCTTACCCGTCTACATATAAAATTTCATGATCAAATTCGTCCTGTGCTAAGAGTAATAAAAAATTTCATGATCAAGTTTGTTTTTTTATTACTCTTAGCATTGTGACTAATTTGATCATGAAATTTTATATGTAGATGGGGTAAGTCGAGATGTACATCCATTATTTTTTTTAGAATTTTTGAAACTTTTTTAGTTGTTGCACCGTGGTTGCACCAAATACTCTATGAGACAACTACTACAATCTGTATACCGCTGCAAATTCAGATAGCATGTTTCATTAGTTTCACGGGTAAGTTTCATTGCTAGGTTTCACGGGTAAGTTTCATGATGTTTCACGGGTAAGTTTCATCGGGTTTTCGAGTTTCACAGATAAGTTTCAACCAAAGTTTCATGTTTCACGGGTAAGTTTCATCCTATACTGGTAAACTGTGATATCTGTTGGTTAGTTTTTCGAATACTTATTTGCACGGATATATTCCCCATTTGCAGGAGTAATCTTGAGGGGACCTATTGGATCGGAAGGTGGTCTCCATTTGTCTAAAGAGGAAGAAAGGTGATCTTTGTTGAGGATGTAGGTGCTTGAGATCACGATCTTGAAATGTTCACCAATTTTGGTTGGAGAATGAATCTTAGAATTGAGGCCTAGTGTCATAATATTGTAATCTTTTGGAACTTGTTTTAGTTTTCCTATGGTTACTGTTTGGTTGGAGTCGTGTTTGCTTTAAAGTCGGTTGTTCAATGCCTTAGTGCTATTTGGAGTCTGTATTGTAGGCCGCATTCGTTCTTATGCGAGGAGGCCGGACTGTTTCCTTTATCTAAAAAGTAACATTAGATTTCAAAATAGATACAATGTTTTAACCTTTGGTTACCTATATACGATAATAGAGCTATCACTATCTACAATCTATATCAAATATTGGAGTTATCGCTAGCAATAGTACTTGTAGCTAATATAATAAAACGTTGGCTCGTAGGTTCGCACATAGGGTCCGAGAAAAACTATAGTGCAACTATATCTAGCTATTTAAATTGTAGTGCAAGTATAGCTAGCTATTTAAAATACCAGTAAGGAGGATAGGTGAACAGGAGGAAGATGACAAGGGCAATACAGTCTTTATTTAGGGGAAGATGTACAGAAGCGACATTTTTGTGAACAAATTGACTATAGACTGGCATTTTTTTTTTTTGTGAAAAAGACTTTGCAGGGGCATTTTTCTGAAGTGGTCACTCTACACCGACACATATACCTAAATTTCCCTATAATAAATCCATTTGCGCGTGTGCTTTGCCAGCCGACAACCATTGACCGCCACAGAGCTGTTCGCGCTCCCCTTTTCCTCGTCTCCCGTTCGCTCTGCACGATGGAAGATGCGTTTGTTCATGTTACGAGCGCCGGCGACCGGGAACGCGCGCTGCAGCGGGCGTCCGACGGCGGCACTGGAGGCGAGGTCGCGCAGCTCAACGCCGCCCTAGGAGACGTCAAGTCGGTGCTCACCGAGGCGCAGGGGAAGGAGATCCAGAACGAGGAGTTGGTGCGGTATCTCAAGGAAGCCTGGCATGTGGCTTCCCGCGCCGACGATCTACAGAGCCAGCTGGAGTAATACCGCATCCGGGAGGAGCTGCAGCGGGACGAGCTTAACGCTGATGACGGCAAGGTCAGAAAACTAACTTAATGAACTCTGATCGGTGTGTGATTCCGACGTCTTCTTTGGTGTGTGGCGTCAACTAAAAAGTAATCAGCAAGCTATGTGCTTCGTATTGTGGTGGTCTTAACTAAGAGGGTGCTAGGTACTACACGAATACACATTCACCACAGACAAGTGAATGTATCACATAGTTTTAGCTATATACATTATTTCTTATAATGAGTTTGCAAGAAATCTTATTCATACTTGCAGCAACCATTGCCAGCCTCATCTTCTGTTAGAACAGACTGAATTTGTTCTTACAATTAGAAATTCCAACATTCATTATTCAGTTGGAAAAGAAACAAAAAACCTGAAACACTTAATTTCATAAATCCAGACTATAATCCTTTAGATTAAGAATATTAGAACACTGAATCTAAGAACTTGTATTGATTTGTACAGCTTGTGCATTGTTAATGCCAGCCAAATGAATAGTTTTCTACTTTGCTTACCTACTGGAGGAGAAACTCACCTCTCCAATGTTGATGTATCTCAGGCTGTGGAAGACACCACAGGAAATTCTGCTTTTAGCACTGAGGATTCATCTTTAGCTGCTCGTCAGATTGTGCTCTTTGTTGCCAACCGAATGGTCTTTGCCAGTAACACTAGCCTGGAACCTCATCTCGAACTACTTGACTGTGCTAACATCACATCTGAGGTAAGTGAGCACATTAAGGAATGCTGCAGGATGGCCAGCTATGTGCACAAGGCTCTCGAGCTTGAAAATCTGGATTACCATATTGTTCAGAAATACCAGAGCACAAGGACTGATTCTCGGGAGACATCGTCTTACCCCACTGAACCCAAAGTTTATGGTAGGGACCAAGAGCGAGACATGATAATAAGCAAGTTAATTAGTACAGAATCTTCTGGGCAAAACCTCTCCACCATCGCCATTGTCGGTTATGGAGGTGTTGGGAAGACTACTCTTGCTAAGGTTGTCTTCAATAATCCTGCAGTGTTAAAGCATTTTGAGATACTGTTATGGGTTTATGTTTCTGTTCACTTTGATCAAGTTAAGATTATACATGAACTGTTGGAGTCCTTGCATGGCGATCGGCATGAAAACATCAAGGAACTGAAGGAGCTCCAAGCCATCCTCGAATCTGCATTGAAACTCAAACGGGTGCTACTTATTTTGGACGACATGTGGGAAGACAGCCAAAAGGCAAAATGGGATGAGCTCCTGACTCCACTGCTTGCCAATGATGTCAAGGGAAACAAGGTTCTGGTGACAACTAGAAAACCATCTGTTGTGACAATGATTGGACCTAGCTATCACATTAACCTGGATGGTTTAAACAAAGATGACTTTTGGTGCTTGTTTAAACAATGTGCATTTGGAGATGAGAACTACAAAGCAGAACGGAAACTTGAGAAAATTGGGCAGAACATAGTTGTCAACTTAAAGGGTAATCCTTTAGCGGCCAAATGTGTTGGCAAGGTATTGATAAGAAGACTTGACGTTGACTACTGGACAAGAATTCTGGATAACAATGAATGGAAGGACAAAAAAGATGACAATGATATCATGCCGGTCTTGAAGATCAGCTACAAATATCTACCGGTGCACCTTCAACAGTGCTTCTCATACTGCGCTGTGTTCCCAAAGTATCATAGGTATGAGAAAGAACGTTTGGTCAGTATGTGGATCGCCCAAGGTATGATATATTCCACAGACAGGCATAGACGACCAGAGGACATTGGAAGTGAATATTTCAATGATTTGGTCAATTGGGGATTTTTCGAAGAAGATTTTGGACTTTCAAGTTTACTCATCATGCATGATCTCATTCATGATTTGGCACAGAAGGTTTCAACTGACGAAAGCTTCACCATAGAGGACAATGAGCCTAGAGATGCACCGCCGCTTGTCCGTCATGTCAGTGTAATTACAGAGCGGGAGTACAAGACAGAAATAGATGGTACCGTGCATCCTAATGAGCCTTTTCTGCGAGAGTTTTCCCATTCCTTCCGCGGGTTGCAACAACGGAGCTTAAGAACATTAATGCTATTTGGGCCACATGACTTGGAATTTTCAGACACATTTCGACAAGAATTCAATGAGGTAAGGTCAGTCCGTGTGTTGAAACTGGAGATGGTATTCTTTGATTTGGATTCACTGATAGGTAACATATCAGCATTTATAAATCTTCGGTATCTAGAGTTGGGCTGCTTTTATGAGGGCCCCAGGTTGGAACTGCCAGAGGCTATATGTCGGTTGTATCACCTACAAGTCCTGGATATAAAGAAGAACTGGGGAGCTAACACGGTTTTACCGAGAGGCATGAACAGGCTTGTTAACTTGCGGCATTTTATTGCCAAAGAGGAATTACATGCACAATTAGCCGGCGTTGGGAAGATGGCTTCCCTTCAAGAACTCAAGGCATTTTCTGTCGGGGAGACAAATGAGTTTAGAATATCACAGCTGAAAGAATTAAATCAACTTAGAGGATCAATAAGTATCTGTAGTCTTAATAATGTGGGACGCGAAGAGGCTATCGAAGCAAGGCTATGCGACAAGGTCTACCTAGATACTTTGCACTTATCATGGTATACTTTATATGGGACGCGAGCTGCACCTGCTTTTTATCCTCCTATCCTGGAGGATCTTATGCCACATTCTGGCCTTGGAAATCTGCATATTGTAGCATACAGACATCGTATACCGTCTTGGCTCAGCAGCAATGTCCATCTCACCTCATTGCAGTCACTTCGTCTGGAGAACTGCTTATTCTGGGAAGCAATTCCACATCCCCAGCAGTTCCCTCTTCTACAGGAGCTGCATTTGATCAACCTTTCTCGTGTTAAGAAAATAGAGGTTGGTCCTTTGAAGATCCTGGAATTACATAGGTTGCAATGTCTGAGAGAGTTCATAGTTTTGGACAAGGCACAGTCATCTGCAAATCTACAGATCATTGAAGTGGAGGATTGCCCAAAATTGAAGGAATCTCTATTGCAGGCATTCATCTCTTCCAGTACACAATGTGAGTACCAGTTTCTTTGTCTTCGCAGGCTTCAGATACACAATGACTTCCTTCGCACTAGTCTCCCGCCCCTTCTGCTCCTAGATTCTTTAGCAAATATAGATCTGTGTGGTAAATTCTCAAATTTTAAATTTCGACTCAAACCAATTGGCATGTCAAATGTGTTGATCATACAAATCCAAGAAAATCAAAATATTCAGGGGTTAGAAGAAAGATTGTTCACATTCGACAAACTGAAGAATTTGCATGAGCTTGAAATCCAAGACTTTCCAATACCAACATGTCAATGCCAAGCATGGGAAGGCTTCCAACAGTTGACATCATTGAAAAAGCTGAAAATGATCAAGTGCCCCAAACTATTTTCTATGAATGTTGAGCTCTTTCTGCCACCATCAATTGAAGAACTCGACTTTAGTAGGTGCAACATTACAGGGAAACAACTGTCACAACTCCTGCTGAACCTTCGTTCGCTTAAGATTTTCAGGTTGGCTGATTGTCAGGAGGTGACATCCTTACCAGAAGGGTTGTTTATAGATGAAAAAAAACCAATGGCAGAAGGCTCGTGGCATATACCTCCCAATTGCTTGACAACTCTGGAAAGGTTGCAGATCAGTTTCACAACAAGTTTAAGAGATGTGAGGAGCTTGATGCATTTTTCGAGCAAGCAAGGCCTTGGAAGATTTCTCTCTCTTAAGAAAATTGTCATAGAAGATTGCCCTACTCTCCTATCTACCATGATTTCAGGAGGAGCATCCCACATACCTCCTTCCTCTCTGGTAAAACTTCGCGTGACTTGCATCGAAGACAGCCTTGTGCAATTCTCAGAACTTTGTTCCCTCGTTGAATTAGATGTCTTAGAATGCCAATCTTTGACATGTCTCAACCTACATTCTTGCACTGCATTAGAAAAGCTGAATATTGGAGATTGCCGTTTGTTATGTTCACTTGAAGGTTTGCAGTCATGTACAGCATTGCGGGATTTGAGCATCAGGAACTGCAAGGTGCTGCCTTCACTCAGAGTATCAATAAGCACCCTGAAAACACTAACCATACAGGGGAATCCAAGTTTAGCATCTCTGGAATTGCATTCGTGTACGGCACTGCAGAATCTATGCATTGAAGACTGCCCTGCAATGGCATCGTGGGAAGGTCTGAAATCCCTCGTTGGTCTTGAGCACCTGACGGTGGAAAACTCTCCAGGTTTCATAATACGATGGATATCAGCAGCGGCAGAGGCTGAGAGAGAGCTCAACTACTTCTCACTACCGCTTCAAGTACTTAGTATTGATGACATTGGTGTCCTTTGTGTATCCATATGTAGTCAGTTAACTTGTCTGAAGAGATTATCCATTACAGATCGTGATGCACCACATGGCTATGTGGACGCCTTGACCGATAACCATGAGAAAGCACTGGTACTTCTCACCTCCTTGAGACAGCTTCATTTGGAAAAGTTTGAGCATCTCCGGTCACTACCTGCAGAACTTAGATCCCTTACATCACTGCAGAGGCTATTTCTTGGCTATTGTAATCGTATCACTTCCCTACCAGTGGGAGGTCTCCCGGCTTCGCTAAAGGAGGTTGACCTCTATGATTGCAGCGAAGAGCTAAATGCACTGTGCAGGGAGATGAGTAGAGTTCAAAAGCTATATTTAAGGATCAATGGAATCGAAGAGAAATAGATTATCTTATGTATACGTATCTGGATGTCGTTATTGCTCTTTCTAGCTTGGACTTGTGTTTGGGGCCTTCAGAGCTTCAGAGTTCAGCTATCATTTTCCACATGCAGAACGAACATTGAAATCTTAAATTTGCTTCAGAATGACCAGATTTCTACTTATTCTGTGAATTTTTTGGCAGTGATCTGGCAAAAATTCAGGGAATTTTTATGTAGTTATGCTGGAAATTCGGCTATATTTTGATATAAACGCCCGTACTGTAGTATCTAGCCGTGCAGTTATGCTGGAAATTCGGCTAGTTTGTTGTAAGGGGGAACCTCACATCTTTAACCATTGCAATTCATAGTCCAGGTTATTGTTCAATTTTGACTTTTTTGCGGGAATGGCTTACAACCTACTCTGTACAACAGCATACATGTTCTCATTTTTCTTGAGTAGTATATTAGAGGGAAAAAAACTGAGCTTTCAACAGGTCAGCCTAGGTCACCAATGTTATGCAACCGGGTTCAAAAAATTTGTTATGTGACATTGCTCTTAAGCTTTGGCCAAGTTTTGCTTTATTCTTGTCTGACTAATTTCTTGCCCTTTTACGAATGTATTCCTTCACAACCAGCTCAAACACCACTTTGTTCGTTGTATATCTGTGAGGATTCTCAGTCTTATGAGGTTGACGATCGCTATATATATATATATATATATAGGAAAATGATTCCATACTCTTGGGTGTACATACTCCCACCTCTAGTATACCGTTTAAACGATGCTTGTATATATATATATATATATATATATATATGATAATATAAACAGGATATGTTCCCAACTTCACACATCATACAATATTGGATACTCGTGCACCCGAAGAACAGATGGTGAATCGCACCAACAGCAACAGTTGCTAGTTCTACAACACAAAAATGGCACTTATAACCTTTGTTCGCAGAAGTTATAGCTTTTTCTGAAAAACTGTTTTTTGGCTTTGATTGTTAAAATAATGTATAAAAGATAGAAACAGGAGATACAAATTTTACATGGAAAACCATTTCAGAAGAAAAAAACTATGGGCACACAGTATAAAGAGATATTTACAATGAAGCTTTTATTCTTCATATAGACTACAGTGACATATTTATAGTAGTACATAACAGACTCCGTGTATGAGTATATTTGAGATGAGTAGGAAACGAATTCATATCATACTCAATCTCAACATCTCCACTTTGAGACTAATTTCTCTTGTAACCAAAATATAATGCGAACTTCCTCGAAATAGATAAGCATGAACACTTTATGTGCCGAAAGTCCAAAGGACTAATTGAATAAATACGAACTAAGTCTGAGCAAAGCTCAAACTTAGCTGTTGGAACTAACTTTGTCAACCTAGATTATCATGGTACTTATCTTGCTAACTTTAATAACACCTTGAGCAACAACAGCTCGAATATAATGATATATATGACACCAATGTGTTCTGTTCTTTCATGAAACATATATTGTGCAAGATGTATTTCCATAAAACTCAATAAACAAACTTCTTAGCCAAACGACTTCTCTGCAAACTTTAGAAATAACCATATATTTAGATTAAGTGGTAGAAAAGGCAACAATAGCTTGTAGAGTTGCTTTCCAACTAATGGCACATCCTCTAATAATGAATACATAACTAGTAAGAGATCTTCTTTTAATCAAATCTCCAGAAAAATTTGAATTCATGTAACCGAGTTCATATCTACTTTTTCCAATATATAAAAAAGCATTAGAAGTGCCCCGCAAATATTTAAAAATCTATTGAACTACTTTTCAATACTCTTTTTCAGGATTAGCCATGTATCTACTAATAAAACTAAATGACTGAGATAAGTCGGGACGAGAACATACCATAGCATACATAAATGAATCAACTGCACTGGCATATGGAACTCTAGACATGTACTCAAATTCATCGTCTGATTGTTGACATGGCGCTAAAGATAGTCTGAAATATGCAACAAATAAAGTACTCATCGGTTTGGCCTTATGCATGTTGAAACGATGAAGGACTTTCTGAATATATCATTTCTGACTTATGTATAATTTTTCAAACCATCTATCATACCAAGAATCTTCTTTGCTTTTCTAAGATCATTCATCTCAAATTCACTGCTCAATTGTGCCTTCAATCTTGAAATTTCTGCCTTGTCTGTTGCAGTAATTAATATATCATCAATATATAGAAACAAATAAATAGTTGAACCATGAAAAAAATTAAATAGACACAACTATCATAATTGACCTTTTAAAATTCTGAGAGATAAAGTAGTAAAATCTCTTATACCACTGTTTGGGTGGTTCCTTCAAATCATAAAGAGATTTCTTCAACTTGCTAGTAAAATTCTCCTTTCTCGGAATGACAAAACCTTCCAACTACTCCATATAAATATCTTCTTCTAGTTCCCCATATAAGAATGTAGTTTTCACGCCCAATGCTCAAGCTCATAATCATGCATAGCTACAATATTGAGTAAAATACGAATAGAACTATGCTTCACAACTAGAAAAAATACATCTATGAAATCAATACCTAGAATTTAGCTATAACCTTTAGCAACGAGTCTTGCCTTATACCTAACCTTTTTGGTTGGTGATATGTCTTCCTTCATTTTAAAGATCCATTTACAGCGAATAGCCATCTTCTAAATTGGAAACTTGACCAGTTCCCAAGTGCCATTCTTCTCAAGAGATTGCATCTCATCATGTTTGGCAGTCATCCATATTTCTAAATCACCAGAAGAGATAGCCTCTGAATAAGTTGAAGGTTCTATAGTGCCCTCAATTTCTTCTTCCACATTCAAACAATAAGCCACAACATTGGCTGCATTGATCAATCTCTTAGGAGCTTGAATATTCTTCTTAGGCCTGTTGGTTATAATGGAACTTTGTGGTGCCTGTACTATAACATGAACATCTTGCATGTTTTCTTTTTCGGTTCTCATATAGATCCTGAGTCACTAACATGGTCTACCTGCACACTTGATTTCTAAGGCTCCTTAGTGATAACATCAATAGATAGTGATGAGGGCTGGGCGACCCTTGGCCGGTCAACGGAGCTCCCTAGCTCAGAGACCTCGACCACGACCTGGACCATTTTGAGCCGCGCGACCTAGAGCGCCAGACGACTCGAGTCGGGCGCCCCCACCTTGGGGCGGGTTGGCCCTTGCTTGGGACGGCATCCTCTTGGATTCCGGGACGTGCGTTTACTCGGCGGTTACCAAGACGTGGGATCGTGGAGCTGAGGCAGGCATGCGCGACGTGTCCGGGACGGTTACTACCAATCATCAACGCGAGTGAAGACCACTCCCCCAGGAATCTCTCCCGTCCGTTACAGATAGGGAAGATATAAGACTAAGGGTAACGCAACCTGAGGGGGACACGGCACCAGAGTTCGAGCTTTAGACATCGCCATTGTTGAGCTTGAGCTGTAACACACCACTATACTCGAGAATAGCAAAGATCACCGCCGCAAGGCAACTGGAGTAGAGCTATTACCTTCATAGGGGCTCGAACCAGTATAAACCTCCGTGTCACGCTCATTGTCACCTTTGCTCCGACCACCAGCACGTCGAATCCGTTCCTCCGTTGAGCAAAGCTCAGCTCGGGTCCCTAGTATCACTAACCCCTTTTCGTTTCTGCGGTTGGCGATCCCGATCGTTGACAGCTGGCGCCCACCGTGGGGCCCGATGGCTTCGCTTATTTGCAGGAAAGACACCAAGATCGTGGGAGCATGGCGCACCTCATCGACGGACATTCCTCGAGCGTGGGTTCGGGCGCGGACCCGACCGCGGCCTCGTTTCGCACCGCCGCCAAGACGAAAGCAAAGACGTCTTGATGGCGGATAGCCATGGCGCGGGCGCGGCAGCGGACGGTCGAGATCCGCAGACTCCTGAGGACGCTCGTCGGATGGTACACGTCGCCATCAACTGCCATAACCGCCTCCCAAGAAGAGGACCAAGAGAAGGCTGGCGCATCGTCTAGGCATCCCAGACTTCCTCCTTCGGGAGAGCGCCTCCGCGCTATCGCCTGGATCATGGTTGATCCCGATAGGGCGAGATCGGAGCTCTTTGGTCGAGCCCTGGCCGAAGAGCTCGACCGGGCTGCGACCGAGGTCATACCTCCGCAGCACCAAAGTCACCGCTCGGGGACCCACTCCTGAGAAGTGATGACAACTCGTCCACGCTGCCGCCGGTAAGGCTTCGTCGGTCGCCTCTCGGCAGAGGCGCCTTCGCCAAGAATCTCAGATGTGACTTTAACTCCGCCCGCGTCGCCGCCTCGCGGTACCAACCCGAAAGGTCAGCGGGCCGCAAACGCACGAGCTCGTGATCGACCGGCGATGGTTCCGGGGTCTCTCCGGACATACCGCCCAGCGCCGCAGGTCCAGACCGCTGCGTTATCTCCCGGTGACTCCGCGCTCGGCGTCATGGTCGTTTCACCGCAGGTCGGCCGCCGAGGCGACCTCGATTCAAGTCCGGCAACAAGGCCTTGTCGGCGCACCTCTCCCGCCTATGGTCGCCGGCATATTCGACGACCTTCGTCGGGTAAGCGCCGCCGGCTCGGTTCAAGTCGGCGTTGATAGAGCGCTTCGATGGGACCAAGAATCCCGACGAAGTTCCTCGTCAGATACTCGACCGCCATCTGGCGGCCGGGCGATGAGCTCGTGATGGCCAATTACCTCCGACCATGTTGGACGGCGCCGCCGCGAACTTGGCTCTTCAACCAAAAGCGGTTCTTTCAGATCGTGGCGTCAACCAGAGCGCCTCCGCCCAACTTCCAGAGTTACTACGAAGCGTCGGGGAGGAGAAAGACCTAGATCGCGTCATCCAGGGCAAGAGCGAACCGCTCTGTGACTTCGTACGGCGGTTTATCCGCACGAGGAACTTGATCCCGAGCATCTCCGACGAGGCGGTCATCAAAGCCTTCAAGTTTGGCGTCTGCGACCGGCGCTTTACCGAAGACCTAGAGATCACATCGAGGCTCAGCGTCAACAAGTTGTTCCGCATGGCGAGCAAGACGCTGAGATGCGGATGACGCAGCTTCACCGAAGCGCGACACGACCAAGGTAAGCTTGGTCTAAACCCCACGGAGGCTGGCCCGTCCAACTCCAAGGGCGCCGACCACGGCACCGCCGCCAAGAAGCGAAGACGCTCACGGAACGCGGCAGCGGTAGCCTGCCCAGTGATCGCTTTCGCGGACGGATAGCGCGAAGTCCTAGAGGTCCGAGATCAAGCTCGGGAGGTGTCTCGACCTCGCCATGGTCGATCTTGACCTTGTCAGCGATTTAACCAACCCGGTAGGGTCGGCGACTGGCCCCGGCTACCGATGCTCGCCACGGGGGGCGAAGGCGCTTGTGGTTCGACGGCTAAATCCGCTTGTTTCAGGGGTGGCCGCCACGATCGTGAACTGCGCAGGCTTGGCGAGCAAGTGGATGCCTTTTACGATGGGCACGGAAATGCCCGAGCTCCCGGAGAGGATGACCAGCCGGACGGGTGAATGCTGGGACAGACCATGGCGACCTCGACCTAGAGTTCCAGCAGGGCGAGCGCCGGATCGATGTCATCTTCAGCGGCTCGTCGGCTTACCAGTCCCAACGTGAGCTCAAGGTCGCCTCGCAAACCATCTACCAGGTCGCCGCCGGGAAGCCCATCGAGCAACACTGCAAGTGGGCTGGAGCCACCATCACATTCTCTCCGGAGGATGCTCTCCAAGGTATGGCCCGTGACTTGAAGACCGCCTTGAGTCGTGACCCGACCATCGGCAATACCGTGGGTTCGCGCGTCATGGTCGATGGCGGCAGCTCTCTTAACTTGCTTCAGGCAGGAGCGCTCGACCGGATGCAGATTCCCTGGTCGAAGGTCAAGAACATAGCTGTCCCCTTCTTCGGAATTGTCCCTGGGAGCTCGACCATCCCTTTAGGGCAGGTGGTCTTGCCCGTCACCTTCGGCGACTCGGACAACTTCCGCACCGAGCTAATCACCTTTGAGGTAGTCGAAGGAGACCTCTCGTACAACGCCATTCTTGGGCGCCCTGCCTTGATCAAGTTCATGGCGGCCAACCACTATGGCCATCGGTGTATGAAGCTGCTTGGTCCCAACGGCATCATAACCGTGCGAGGTGATCTACAGGCAGCACATGGGTGCGAGACCAAGGCCTTGGCCCTTGCCGGCATTCTGCCCCAGCGAGGCCCGGAGGCGACGGTGAAGAACGCCTTCGTCGGAAGCGGCGATCCGGCCAGTGGGCAGCGAAGGTCGCATACCGAGGAGAGCAACCCGGCCAGATGTATCCATGTCTCGGCCAAGCTGAGTTCCAAATAGGAACTCGAGCTCGTCACCTTCCTCCGCGCCAACAAGGGTATGTTCGCTTGGGAGCCGGCGGACATGCCGGGCGTCCCAAGGGAGGTGATCGAGCACAAGCTGCAGGTCGGGCCAGGTTGTCGACCCGTGCGGCAGAAGCTGCGTCGTTTCTCTCCGGAGAAAGTCGCGATCATCAAGGAGAACCTTGATAAGCTGTTGAAGGCCGGCTTCATTCGTGAGATCGACTACTCCAAATGGTTGGCCAAACCGGTCATCGTCCAGAAGAAGGGCGGAAAGTGGAGGATGTGCGTGGACCACACGGAGTTGAACTCGGCCTGCCCGAAGGACAACTTCCCGCTCCCGCGCATAGACCAGATCGTGGACTCCACTGCAAACGCCAAGATGTTAAGCTTCTTGGAAGCCTATTCGGTACCATCGATCAAGCCGACGGTCGATTTACGCGAGAGCAAGACGCCGTTTCATCACACCGCTCGCACTCCATCGCTACACGACCATGTCATTTGGTCTTCAAACGCCGCGACCTTCCAAATACCGATGACCAAGACATTCGAGCCCCAGATCGGCCGCAACCTCGAAGTCTACGTGGACGACATAATCGTCAAGAGCTCCGCTGAAGCCAGCCACGTTCAAGATCTTGAGGAGACCTTCGCCAACCTGAGCAGGTACAAGATCAAGCTCAAACCCAAGAAATGTGTGTTCGGCACTGCGTCGGGGAAGGTGCTTGGCTACATGATCGGGGGCTCGGGAGTTGGCCCGAACCCGAAAAAGATCGAGGTGATCGAGAAGATGGCGCCCCTGACCTCGATCAAGCAGGTGCAAAGCCTCACCGATCGCATGGCCGCCCTCAGCAGATTCATCTCGAGGCTCTCATGAGCATGGGCTCCGTTCTTGAGCTCTCACGCAAACAAGGGAGTTTCGTGGACTCAGAGGCGTTAGCGATCATTCGACGAGTTGAAGGTATACCTGTCAACCCACCCCTGCTCACGACTCCGCAGCCCGGAGAGAGGTTGCTGCTCTACCTTGCGGCCACTACCCAAGCTGTCAGTGATGTCTTGGTGGCTAAGCGGGATCACAAAGAACACCGATCTATTATGTCGTGAATCTCAGACTACCGGAAGGAACGCCACCCGCAGGTACAAAAGCTATTGTATGCTCTCCTAATGGCTTCGCGCAAGCTTCGTCATTACTTCCAGGCGCACTCTGTGGTCGTCCCGAGCAACTTCCTTCAGGAAATCTTAAGGAACCCTAAGGGCGAATCGCTAAGTGGGCTATGGAGCTAGCAAAGATTTGACGCCCGGATCGTAGCCCGCACGGCCATCAAATCGCAAGTGCTCGCCGACTTCGTGGTCGAGCAGACGTCACAACCCTCTCCCGAGGTCAAGGAAGAGAAGCCCCGATCATGTTCTTGACGGCTCTAGGTCCTTCAAGCGCCGGAATTGGAATCCTTATTCTTACGCCCAGCGGCGATCAATTGAGGTACGTGGTTCGTTTTGGGTTTCCGGCGACCAATAATGTGGCAAAGTATGAAGCTCTCTTGGCGGGCCTGCAAGCTTGCAAAGCTTTGGGCGTGAGATGGTTGGTCGTAAAGGGCGATTCCCAGCTCGTCATCAATCAGTATAATAAGGAGTACCAGTGCTCAGGAGATTCAATGGCAAAGTACCTTACTGAGGTGTGCAAAATGGAGAAGTGATTTCAGAACCTGGGGCTCAAGCACATACCCAGGCGGGACAACTCTAGCGCTGACTTCCTCTCCAAGCTCGGCTCCTTCGACGACGGGATCCCCTCCGATGTCATCCTGGAGACACTGGCGGCCCCCTCGATCTCCGATCAAGAGGTATTGCTCGCCGTGGTCGAAGGTATTCCCTCCTGGGCTAAGCCCATTCACAATTTCCTTGCAAAGGGCGACCTACCGCCCGACCCTGCCGAGAAGAGCAGGATCAAGCGTCGGGCGAGTTTGTATACGCTCGTCGAGGGGAAGCTCTACAGGCGAAATGTGTCTGGAGTGCTAACAAGGTGCGTCACCACGGAGGAGGGTAAGTACCTGTTAAATGACATCCACTCAGGCCTTTGTGGAGAGCATTCTTCGTACAAGACGATGGTCGGCAAGGCCTTCCGCATGGGGTATTATTGGCCGACGGCACTTCAGGATGCCCGCGACATCGTCCGCGCTTGTCGAGCATGCCAGTTCCACGCCCGGAAGTCGATCGGCCCGCCGACGCGCCGCACCATCCCGCCGCTTGGCCTTTCTCGACATGGGGTCGGACATCTCGCCCATTTCCTCAGCGATCGGGGTAAGAAGTTTCGCTTGTTGTCATTGACACTTTTACCAAGTGGATAGAAGCCGAACCGCCGACCATAATCTCGGTGCGGTCAGTCGTTTTTTCGCTTGTTCGTGGTCACCAGGTATGGGGTTCCATGCAAAATTATCACTGACAATGGTACGCAGTTTACCAGTGAGTTGTTCCAGGAGTTTTGCGAGGGCCTCGGCATCAAAGTATGCTTCGCTTCAGTGGCTCACCCTCAGAGCAATGGAGCAGCAGAACGCGCCAACGGACAAATTGTCCAAGGCGTCAAAAAACGAGTTTCAGATGAGCTCGCACGCTATGGCAAGACCTGGGTGGACGAACTTCCCACCGCCTTATGGTCTATTGTACCACGGCCACCGAAAGCAACAAGGTCCACACCCTTCCAAATTGTGTTCGCAGATCAAGTCGCCCCGCCTCCTAAGGTTACTACTGGCTCTGCCAGTAAGTCACTTGGTCGACCAAGTAGACTTCGAGCACGAGCGGTCTCTCGACCTTACCTCGCAGAAGAAGTAAGATGTCGCGGCAGAATCGCTACGATCAATGCACTACCACCGCAAGCTCTTTGCGGACATGCGTCTCGACCGGTGCGACCTAGGGAGCTCCTTGTTGGGGACCTAGCCCTCAAGATTCCAATTGGGCTCGCCCAACACCAACATGTTATCCTCATGGGAGGGCCCTATAAAGTCGTTTCAACAGATCGCCACGAGGGCTTATCGGCTTAGCGATGCCGACCGGCAGAGAGCTCTCTAGCTCGTGGAACATAGATCGACGGAAGTTTTATGTGTAATCTCTACACCTTAAGTTTCAATATAGCCGCTCTTCAATTCTCGCCCTTACACCTTTTCCTTTTTGATTGTGCATTCGTCACTTTTTGTTCGAGACTTCTTGAATACGACCTACGTCATGCGTGCACTCGCTCTTAGTCCGAATGTCGCGAGCTTAATGTTCACCCCCAGTGGTCGAGCTGAACGTAAGCCAAATATCTTCGCAATCCAGCTCCCGCGCCGGGCTCGAAAGTAAAAAGCCGCAGATTTGAACCGCTGAGCAAAGGCACAAGGTCGTGGTCAGGATTCGCGTGTTAGTCTAGGCATGACCTTCACTGACAAGCTCGTTTTTGTCACGTTTACTCCCCCCCTGCGGATTTTTTCTCGACTTTGCAGGATGTAGTCATTTGCTAGCGTCTAAATCTTGCGCCCAAGGCCGGCGTTGCTCGACCTTGGACCCAACGGGGGCTGGATGAGGACATACCACCGGCAGGTGACCTAAAGTGCATATCTAAGGGCGAAAAAGGCATACTCCAAACGTCCTCGACCGAAGAAAAAGAAAAAACTTGAAACAAGATGAGTTTGATGCTTCCAAAAGAAACACAGCTCTGTTAAAACATTTTTTCTTAGTGTTTTTTACAGGTTATCCGGCCTAGGTCTATCTACAGATCGACCATTTCGCGGGCAAGCTTCTCCTGCTCGAGCTCGGCGACCTTGGCCCTTAGGGTCGATAGCTCGATGTGATGCTGGAGGGCTTCCTTGGGCGCCCACTGGCCTGGCGCCGTCTCGGAGTTGGGCCAAGGCGCTCTTCAACTTGTTGGCTCACCCAAGCTTCTCCTCGAGCTCCAGGACCATGGCCTCAAGCTCAGGGGACTCCTTCGTCGAGGAAGACGCTTGTTCGCAGATCGACCTCGCTTGACTCTTGGCCTTGGCCCGCTTGGCTTGAAGCGCCTTGGCCGACCACGCGACTCTTGCTCCACGGCCTTGTAGGCGTGGTCGCTTCGGTGGCTCGGCTCGCTCGAGCTCGGCGCGTGGGCAACCTCCTCGCACCTTCATCACTGCACGGGGCCGGCAACCTTGGTCGGTCAAGACATCAACCAAACCCTCTAGCCCGTGGGTCCTCGACCAAAGACTCAGATCAAGCCCGAGGCCACTCGAGTCAGTACGATCACCGAAGCTCGTGGCCCTCACGACCTGCCGCTCGGGATGATTCAAGGTCGAAGCGGTCTCTTGATCCCGTGCACGTTATCACTTGGCGATTCTGAACGATGGGATCATGGAGTAATGCAGCGCGCGACGGGATCGGAACAGTTACCACCGCAATCAATATGCATAAAGGCCACGATCCGAGGGTTACTCCCTAACGCTGCAAGAAGAATGGGTATAAGATCAAGCTTTGTAAACACCGAAAAGAAAACCCAACACAGATTAATCGGAGTTCAAGTCTAGACTTAGCATCGCCAAGATTGATTTGTAATCCTCCTTTGTATCCACAAAGGCAAGAAACACCGCCACAAGGCGATCGGAGTAGAGTCAGCACCTTCTCGGGGCTCAACCAGGGAAATCTGTCTCGTCCATTGTCTCCTTGTTCGACCATAGACCTCCTCGACCTCATTCCCCTGCTCGAGCAAAGCGCGATTGTAGGTCCCGTTTCTCATTAACCCCTACCTCATTTTCTGCGGTTGGCGATCCCGATCGCCGACAGCTGGCGCCCACCGTGGGGCCCGATTGCTTTGTTCATTCACAGGAAAAACTCCGAGGTCTTAGGAGCATGGCGTTCTCCATCAACGAACACTCTCCGAGCGCGGGATCGGACGCGGAGTCTGGCTCCGCATCCTTGTTCTCGCCTTCCCCACCTCCGTGTGAGCAGCACGTCTTCATGGCGGACGCCTCCGGTGGGAACGCGGCAGCGGCGGATCGCGACCCACAAACTCCCGAGGATGCTCGTCGAATGGTCCACGTTGCGATCAATCGAGCCATTACAAGGCCCGACGGAGGACCAGAGAGGCTCCCTCCCTGGGAGCGCGCCACGCTATTGCCCGGATCATGGCTGATCCCGATAGGGCAAAATCGAGCTCTTTGGCCGGGCCTTGGCCGAAGAACTCGACCGCGCTGCAACTGAGGCCATTCCTCCGCAGCACCGAAGTCACCGTTCAGGGACCCCTTCTCTGAGAAGCAGCGACAATTCATCACGTCGTCGTAGGCGCACCCATCGGCCGTCGCCGAGGCGAGAAGCGCCGTCTCAAAGAACACCCTCGGGGCAAGATCCCGACGGCCGACGCGAGGTGAGCCACGAAGCTCCACTCGGTGGCAAAGAAGTCACGGACTTTCCCCGACATTCCGCCCAGACGTCGTCGCGCACAGGACCGCCGCAATACCTCCCAGGCGACTCCCGTGCTCAGCATCATGACCGATCTCGCCGAAGATCGGGTCGTCAAGGGAGCCCGGGCTCGGATTCAAGTACAGCAGTGAAGATCTCGTTGGCCGCGATGGCTCCCGGCGCGCACCCGTCCCAGCCTACGGTTGCGTGGCGTACTCTGACGACCTTCGTCGCAGACGCCGCTCTTTCGGTTTAAACCCGCTTTGATCGAGCGCTTCGACGGAACCAAGAATCCCGACGAGTTCCTGTCCATCTACTCGACCGCCATTTTAGCGGCCGGAGGCGACGAGTTGGTCATGGCCAACTATCTCCCGACCGTTCTGGACGGCGCTGCCCGAACTTGGCTCTTCAACCGAAGCGGTTTCGTGTCGTGGCGCCAAATCGAGCGCCCTCGCTCCAACTTCCGAGTCTATTCTGGCGGCCGGGGAGAAGGACACAGATCGCGTCATCGAGGCAAGAGCGAGCCTCTTCGTGACTTTGTGCGGCGGTTTATCCGCACGAGAACCTAATTCCAAGTATCTCGATGAAGCGATCATCAAGGCCTTCAAGTTCGGCGTTAGCGACGGCGCCATCAAGACCTCGAGATCACGACAAGGCTCGGCGTCAACAAATTGTTTCGCATGGCGGAGCGGTGACGCTGACGCAGACGACGCCGTCTGGCCCGAAGCGCGACACGACTCAAGGTAAGCTTGGTTTGAGCCACTCGAGGTCGCCGATCCAACTCCAAGGGTGCCGACCAAGACACCCGCACCAAGAAGCGAGCGTGACCGCAGAGATCGGCGGAGGTCACCATGGTCATCGTCTCGGCGGACGGCAGCGGAGGTCCTTGAGGTCCGGATCGACTCGGGACGGACCCGACCTCGTCAAGGTCGGCCTCGATCCGTCGAGCCTGTAGGCCGACCCTGTAAAGAGGCGGTGGCACTGGACCTCGGAGGACCGATGCTCGATCGCGAGGAGCGAAGAAGGGCTCGAGGCACGACGAGGAGAAATTTTGCTGTTTATTGTAGGCGGCCGACGACGACTGCGGTCTTGCAGGCTTGGCAGGAAAGCTTGAAGCCTTCTATGACGGACGTGGTGAGATGCCCGTGTTCTCGGAAGGATGACGACCGGCCGAAAGGGTGAATGCGGGTCGAAGCGGCGACCTCGACCTAGAATTCCAGCAGGCGCCGGATTGGCGTTATCTTGGCTCGGCGACCTACCGATCACCAGCGCGAGATCAAGGTCTGCTTGGACCATCTATCGTTTGCATCGGAAAGCCGTCGGCAAAGATTGCAAGTGGTAGGGGCCACCATCATCTTTTTCTCCGGAGGATGCCTTACAAGGTATGGCCCGAGACTTAAAGACCGCTTTTATCGTGACCCGACCATCGGCAACACGGTGGTCGGGCGTGTCATGGTCGACGGCGGCTCTCTTTAATTTCTTTGCGGCGGAAGCACTCGACCGGATGCGATTCCCGGTCAAAAATCAAAAGCATCGCCATTCCCTTCTTCGAATCGTTCTCGAGCTCGACTACTCCCTTGGGGGTGGTCTTGCCCGTCACCTTCGGGCGGTTCTGACAACTTCCGCGACCGAATTGATCACCTTTGAGGTGGTCGAGGGCGACCTACCGCATAACGCTATTCTCGGAAGGCCTGCCCTCATCAAGTTTATGGCGGCTAATCATTACGGCCATCGGTGCATGAAGCTCCCAGTGCCCCAACGGCATCGTTATCGTCTTGCGGTGACTCGCTTGGCGGCACATGGTCATGAGACCAAGGCCTTGGCGCCGCCGTATGTTGCCCAAAGAAGGTCCAGAGGTGACGGAAAAGAACGCCCTTGAAGGCGGCGATCCAACCAACAAGCAACAAAGGCCGTGCCGCCGAGGAAGACGACACGACCGGAGTGTGTCCACGCCTCGGCGGGCAAAGTCCCAAATAGGAACTCGAGCTCGTCACCTTCCTTCGCGCCAACAAGGGTATATTCGCTTGGGAGCCTGCGGATATGCCTGGCGTTCCAAGGGAGGTGATCGAGCACAAGTTACAGGTCAGAACCGATTCTAGACACAGGCGTCGAATCGCGTCGCTTCTCCCGAGAGAAGGTTGTGGTCATCAAGGAAAACCTTGATAAGCTCTCAAGGCCGGCTTCATCCGCGAGATCGACTACTCGAATGGTCGCCAACCGGCCATCGTGCGTAAGAAAGGTGGCAAGTGGAGGATGTGCGCCGACCATACGGGTTGAACTTCGCCCGCCTAAAG
Source organism: Guadua angustifolia (assembly GCA_036346375.1). Lineage (NCBI taxonomy): Eukaryota > Viridiplantae > Streptophyta > Magnoliopsida > Poales > Poaceae > Guadua > Guadua angustifolia. The sequence goes on from CM070514.1 coordinate 11,431,348, forward strand.
GACAATTTTCCCCTTCCGCAGATCGACGGATCGTCGACTCCACCGCTAACGCCAAAATGCTAAGCTTCTTGGATGCTTACTCGAGCTACCACCAGATCAAGGCTGGCGGTCGACGACGAGAGCAAGATCGCCTTCATCACCCCTGCTCGCACTTATTGCTACACGACCATGTCGCTTTGGTCTGCAATGCGGGGCAACATTCCAGCGTTTGATGACTAAGACCTTCGAGCCGCAGATTGGGCGAAACCTTGAGGTCTATGTAGATGACATCATCGCAAAAGCCTCCCGGGAGACCACGTCCGTGACCTTGAGGAAACATTTGCAAACCCGAACAGTACAAAATCAAGCTCAACCACGAGAAGTGTGTGTTTGGCGCGGATCGGGGAAGGTCCTTGGATACATGATCGGGGCTCGGGGTTGGTCCAAACCCGAGAAGATCGGCCATCGAGAAGATGGAGCCCCGACCTCGATCAAGCAAGTACAAAGCCTCACTGGTCGCATGGCCGCCTCAACAGATTCATTTCGAGGCTCGGCGAAGCGAGGTCTCCCATTCTTTAAGACCTGCAGAAGCACGGGGCTTTGAATGGACGCCAAGCACAACGATCTTTCGACGAGTGAAGGTATATCGCATCCCCACCCTCCTTACAACTCCATGCACCTGGCGAAGGTTGTTGCTCTACCTTGCAGCCACCACCCAAGCCGTAAGTCTTTGTCACTGTTGCCGAACGGGGGCACAAAGAAAGATCCGATTTACTATGTCGGCCGAGGTCTTACATGGCCCAAAGGAGCGGTACCGCAAGCGCGTAAACCGCCAGATGCTCTTCTTATGGCCTCGCGCAAGCTTCGACACTATTTCAGCGATTCGTGGTCGCCCGAGCAACTTCCGCTCGGTGACATCCTACGGAATCCGTAGCGGCGGACGGATAGCTAAATGGGCTATGGGGACTGGCGGCGTTTGACATCCGTGTCGTGGGCAAGAACAAATATCAAGTCACGGTGCTCGCCGACTTCGTGGTCGAACAGACGCGTCGCAGCCGCCCACAGGCTCGAGGTCGAAGAAGAGGAGCCTGGATCATGTTCTTCGACGGCTCGAGGTCCTTCAAACGCCGGGTGGGATACTTATCCTTACCCGTGGGCGACCAGATTGAGGTATGTAGTTCGCTTTGGCTTTCTGCGACCAATAACATGGCGTAATATGAAGCTCTCTTGGCGGGCTTACGAGCCCGCAAGTCCTTGGGCGTCTGACGGTTGGTCGTGAAGGAGACTCGGCTCGCCATCAACCAAGACAACAAGGACTATCAATGCTCGGGGATGCAATGGCAAGGTATCTCGCCGAGGTCCGCAAGATGGAGAAATGGTTCCGAATTTGGAGCTTAGGCATGTCCCTAGGAAGGACAACTCCAAAGCAGACTTTCTCTCAAGCTCGGCTCTTCCGGCGAAGAGATACCCCGACGCCATCCTCGACGCCGACGGCTCTGTCTATCTCCGATCGAGGAGGTCGATTTGCCGTGGTGGAAGGTATTCCGCATGGGCCAAACCCATACACATTTTCGGCATCGGGCGACTGCCGCCCGACCCCGCCAATGAAGCGGGATTAAGCGCCGAGCAAGCTTGTATAAGCTCGTGGATGGCAAGCTCTCTGACGGAATGTCTCGCATCATGACTCGGTGCATCTCCACGAGGAGGGTAAGTACCTACTCAACGACATCCACTCGGTCTCGTGGGGCGCACTCTTCAGACAGAGCGATGGTCGGCAAGGCCTTCCGTCTCGATATTATCGCCGACGGCATTACAGATGCTCGGGATATTGTCGGGACCGCCGAGCATGTCGGTTTCACGCCGAAAGGTACACCGGTGGCCTCGCTCTTCGAGACCATTCCGCTTGCTTCCTTTCTCGACTGGGGCTCGATATCTCGGCCCCTTTCCCCGTGCAACCGGGGAGAAAGTTCTGTCAGAGCCATCGACACATTCACCAAATGGATTGAGGCCGAGCGGTCTCACCATCATTGCTCGTCATTGCTCGCTTTTTTCCGCTTGTCCGTGGTCACGGTATGGGGTTCCATGCAGAATTATCACCGACAATGGTACTCGGTTTACAAATGAATTATTCGTGAATTTCGGCGAGGCATGGGCACCAAAGTGTGCTTTCGCGGTGGCTCATCCTCGAGCAACGGAGCGGCAGAGCGCCGCCAACCAGACAGATCGTCCAAGGCGTCAAAAGGCGAAGTTACAGATGAGCTCAAACGCCACGACACGACACAGGTGAACGAACTTCCCACCGCTCTTATGGTCTATTCGTACCACAGTACCGAGCAACAGGTCCACACCCTTTCGGCTCGTGTTTGGCATCAAGCCGCCCTGCCTCCGGAGGTAACGCCGGCTCCGCCAGTCGGCCTGATCGACCACGCCGACTTCGAGCAAGAACGGTCTCTTGACCTTGCCCTCGCGAAGAAGTAAGATGTCGTGCATCGCTACGATCGGCAGATTACCGCAAGCTCTTCGCAGACATGCGCCTCGTCAGACGACCTAGGAAGCTCCTTGTTGGGGACTTAGCCCCGAGACGGATTCGGTATTGTCCAAAGACCAACAAGTTATCCCATGTGGAGGGCCCCTATAGAGTCGTTTCAACAGATCGCACGGGCTTCTTAGGCTAGCGATGCCCGATGGCAGAGAGCTTTCTAGCTCGTGGAACATAGATCAACTTCGCAAGTTTTATGTGTAATCTCTATACCTTTAAAGCTTCAATAAAAGGATATTCTCCGATTTTTATCATTCATGTCTTTTTCTTTATGAGCGTCTCTGTAATTTTTCTTCGGACACGACTTTCGTGATTCGCTCCTTAGTCCGGGTATCATGAGCTTTACATTCACCCCGGTGGTCGAGCTCAATGTAGCGAAACTCTTCGCGAATCACTCACCCCCTGCGCCGTGGTTTGAACTACAAGCTCGGCGACCTCGGCTATTAAGTGCGTGCATGGTCGTGGTCGTGGAGTTGGTGATTTATTCACTAGGTTAAACTTGTTGCATTTCTTTTTTCGCGAGTACTCCATTTCGATTCTGCGCAGTCATGGTCATTTGCTCGTTTTATACTTGTGTCCAAGGTCGGCGTTGTTTCGACCTTAGACCCAACGGGGTCAAGCTAGGATGTAACATCTCTGAACGGCCTATGGATCTTGATCGCGAATAAGAAACGCACACTTCAAAAAAGGTAACCCAAACCAGCTTGATAACATCGAATGTTGTTTCAGATCAAGGATGTTTGAGCTACAGATCTCCATCTCGCGCGAGCTTCTCTTGCTCGAGCTCGGCGACTCTGTCCCAGCTGCCGAGGTTTCGGGTTTGCCGCAGAGGGCCTCGTTGGTTGCGTCAGTGGCTCGGCGACGCTCGTCGTTAAGTTGGGTCAAGGCGGTTCGCGCGCCTGGCGCGCACGACCAAGCTTTCTTCCAACCCGCGACTTTGGCCTCTAGCTCGAGAGACACCTTGGTTGAGGATGATAGCTCGGCAATCCTCTCCAACGCCGACCTTGGCACGCTCGTCGTGGCGCCGTGGGCTGTGGCAATGGTTTGCTCTCGGCGACTTCCTCAAGTGCCACGACCTTGGGCGCTTGCCGAAGCGCAAGCGCTGGGCGTGGCGCTTGTTCTCGGCAACCTTCTCGAGGGCCTCGATCTGGCGGCGCTGGGTCTCGGCGCCGAGTTCAAGAAGTTCACTCTGCGGCGGCTTTCTCGGCGGCTCGACCTTGGCGCGGCTCGCATCAAGGGCCTCGATCGCTTTGGTCGCTCGCAAGCGCCGTACTCAAGCGCTTTGAACCCATGCTCACGCCGGAGGATTTGGTCCTCTCGAGCTCGGCGGCATGGGACGCCTCAGCGCCACCATCGGCGACGCAGATCGTTGAGCTCCGGTTGAGCCGCCGATTTCTGGCGTCGGTTTCAATGGTCGTCGCAGAGCTCGAACGCCGGTCTCCCTCTCTTCCGGCGCTCAAGATCTGGCGAGCACGTCGGCATGCTCGTTGAGACCTTGAAGCCCTCGGTCACGCCGCCAACCGCCTTGAAAACGAGGAACATGATTTGGTAAGTTGTCAAGAACACACAACGTATTGCGGGGCATATAAGGAAGGTTCCTACCTCACGAGTCGGGCCGTTGACGCGGCGCTGGAGAACTCCTCGCTCATTTCGCCGAGGCGAAGCTGCGTTGATCTCAAAACCTTCGCCCAGGTCCCCGTGACCTAGGCCTTCTTCAATCACCGCCGGCACACCTTGTCCGGGGCCCACGGACGACGTGTCGGCGGCAGCTCGAGATCCTTCCACATCGGCTGTCATGTCGGACCCCACGACCAGAGGTACGGCCGCGATAGCTTCGGGCCCGACCTCCGTAGTCAAGGTTCCGGCCAGCTCATTGGCGGGAGTTGTCGCAGCAGCAGCATCCGACCCAGCCTCTGGGGGTGGAGTGTTGTGTTCCCCAGGGGCTGGAAGTTCGCAAGTCGGGTCATCGGAGTGCCTCCCGTTGTCGTGGTCGCTCTCCGTGGCCCGGGAAACCGCGGTCTCGCCATCAAGCGCGGTCTTGGTCGGCGGGGCCTCAGGGACTTCGGTGACACGGCCGCCAACGATCGGCAGAGTCGCGACTTGAGGGGCCCGGACGCCCATGTCTCCCTCGATCTCGGGAGGATCGACGACCGCGAGGGTACCCGTCTCGCCGGTGCTGTAATCCTCGCTGATCGCAGGTTGGGGGTCCCCTTCGTCCGGGCTATCAGGGCCTTGGTCGAACCCTCCGACCAGGGCCCAGTTCGAGGCCCCGGCAGGAGCGCGCCTTTGTCCAGAAGACCGGCGCGGGGCCAGCATGTAGGCGTCTGCCCCTCCTCGGACTCGGACTCGCCCTGAACAAGTGCATTGTCAGTGTGGGCAAGCTCGGGTCTCGAGCGCTCGAGGTCTGCAATCAAGGATAAGCACTAAGAAAAACACGGAGATGGAGCAGGTTGCAAAGCCAGGCTCTTACCTGGGTCGGTGGCCTCTGCCTCGTCGATGGCCGGCGATGGTCCTGTCGCCCCGAGCTTGGAGGAGGAATCCACTTCATTCCTCAGTGCAGGGAGGCAAAGCTCATGACGAGCCCGCATCGCTGGCGGGGCTCGGTGGTCTGGCGGCGGCCGCTGCGCTTTGTTGCTGCCAAGTAAAGAAACTTTGTTAGGCCCTGAGAAGCCAAGGCGCGAGCTCGGGAAATTGGCTATGATCGTCTTTACCATGGCGCGATCACCCCATTCGATGTGAGGCCTCTTCGTCCCTGGCGGTCGGCCGTTGTTGGGAGTCTTTTCTTTCCCTTTTTGCTCTTGCCCTCATCGGGCAAGGGGAGCAGTCTCCGCGCTGTCTCCCACAACTCTTGATGATCCTACAAGTAAGCACGGGTCAGGCAAAGACGTGCGCATGTTCGGATGAGGTCAGAGGTCGTGGAAGGCTTACCTCGGGTTTTCCGCAAGACGTTCTTCGACCGGATCATCGAGGTGTATTCATACGCCGATTTCGAACATTTCTCGCATCTCGGCGCGACCAGACTCCTTGGCTACACGAGCAAGAGCCATCATAGGAGGAAGAAGTACGAAGTCAATCAAAAGCTTTGTGGCTGAAGACCTTACCAGATGAACTCTCGCGGGTCGAATCGTCGCGTCCCTGGATCTGGGAGAACGGATGTAACCTCTTCCGCAGGGGGACACCCGATTCATGAAAATCGTTCGCGATCGCCGACCGGTGAGACGCTGTGTGGCGCAAATGTGGATGGCGGCGATGGCTTGCGTCGACGTTGAGGTCCTCGATCTCTGGGTCTCTATCTTCCCAAATGATGGCGGCTCCTTCGTATCGCAGCCTCCCGTTCTCCCCCTTCTTGAGGTAGAACCAACGCTCCGACCATGGACCAAGAGAGTCCCGGCCAGGGATCTTGGGCAGAGCCCACTTGAGCCCGGGCCGCTGCCGGAAGTAGAGGCACCCGACCACGGGGTCCTTCCGAGCGGAAGGGAGATGAAGGAAGAAGAGCGAGGGTGGGAAGAATCCCAGAACCCTCGCATAGATGGGAGAAGACGGCTAAGGTGAGGACGGAGTTGGGTACCGTGTTGATCACTTCAACTGCAACTGCCGAGATGTCGGCCAAGAATTCGCTCTCCGGGTCCACACCAAGAGGGAATCTTTTCGATGTGACGATCTCGCATCTCGGGGATGAGGTTCGGTCTCGCCAAGGCAACCGCCAGTCACTGATCCAACAGCCCTGTGGCCTCGAGCTCCTTCATCCTCGTGGACCGATAAGGTGCTTTTCCCGGCTTGGCCATGGCAAAAGCGTTGAGTGAAGATGGAAAGGCGGTCTACTCAAGCGAGAAGGCTTGGGGAGGGCCAAAACTTTCAGTCGATTATCCAAAGCTCGAGGTCTTCCACGGCGCTCTTAGGATTTAACCTCCACGGCGCCTCAAAAGACGCCGGGCATGATTAGACGGGCTCAATTAAGACTGGCGGCGGACTCGAAGCATTGCAGTGTCCGCCATTTGTTGGCATCCGTATCATTTCGGAAAAATCAAAGGTCGTCGGTGTCTACTTTGGGTTCACTTTGCGATCTCACTTGAGACCTCGAGCAAGGTTCCTAGACCTTACAAGGGTTGCCGCCGACACATTGGGTGAGGCTCGAGGCCATGCAGGTGCTACTTTACGACCTTGAGCCTCGGGGCTAGGCAGCCGGGGCGGGCAACCCTTGGTCGGTCAAGCCGCGATCAACCAACCCTCTAGCCCGTGGGTCCTCGACCAAAGACTCGAGATCAAGCCCGAGGCCACTCGAGTCAGCACAAGATCACCGAGCTCGTGGCCCTCACGACCTGTTGTTCGGGATGATTCAAGGTCGATATCGGTCTCTTGATCCCGCACGTTATCACTTGGCGATTCTGAACGTGGGATCATGGAGTAATGCTTGAGCGTGCGCGACGGGATCGGAACAGTTACCACCGCAATCAATATGCATAAAGGCCACGATCCGAGGGTTACTCTCGAACGCTGCAAGAAGAATGGGTATAAGATCAAGCTTTGTAAACACCGAAAAGAAAAACCCAACACACGTACCTTCGGAGTTCAAGTCTAGACTTAGCCTCGTCAAGATTGAGTCAGTAATCCTCCTTTGTATCCACAAAAGGCAAGAAACACCGCCACAAGGCGATGGAGTAGAGTTATTACCTTCTCGGGGCTCGAACCAGATAAATCTGTCTCGTCCGCTGTCTCCTTGTTCACCATAGACCTCCTCGACCTCATTCCCCTGTTCGAGCAAAGCGCAGTTGTGGTCCCGTTTCTCATTAACCCCTACCTCATTTTCTGCGGTTGGCGATCCCGATCGCCGACAATCACCTAGCGCAGGTCGTCGAGCTCTTTGGCCCTCTGTTCGGCCTCTTCTTGCTCGATGGCCAGGGTCTCGATGAGCTTGGAGCGCTCGTCCTCCCGTACCTCGACCATGTTCAGGAGGCCCCTCAGCACGTCGGTGTGCTCTTGAAGGCCTTGTAGATCTTGGGAGACGCTGCGGATCGCCTTCATGGCAGAAAAGGTGGTCCAAGTGAGAGAAGCAGCAGAGAGGGCTCGGGCTAACGAACTGCAGGATGCACGAGGGGGTCCTTACCTCACAAAGAAGGTTCTCAACGCGTGCGCGGGTGAACTCTTCGCGCTCGCCGCCCAACGTTCGCGGCCCAGTGTCGACCTCGACCATTGCTGGGGGACTGGGGTTAGGACCCTCGAGCGCCACACCAGTGGCCACTTGGTGTTCTGCCGCCACCCCCTGGGGGTTCAGCTCGCCGCCAGGGGTGGGCCCTGCAGCAGCACTGGTCCCGACCTCCGCAGTCGGGGCTCCGTCCACCTCCGGCGCTAAGGGAGCGCTGGGCGGGTCCATCGCGCGGTCTCCCGCGGTGTGGTCAGCATCAGTGGCCTGAGGTGCCACGACCTCAGCGCCCGACGCAACCGTGGGCGGGCAGGCCCGAGGTGCTTCCGCGGCTGTGGCCGGGGCGCCCCAGGCACCTTCCTCCACGTTGACCTCAGCGCCCGAGACGGCCATGGTCGGGCAGGCCTGGGACACCTCCGCGGATGCAGCCAGGCCGTCCTGGGTGCCTTCATCCTCGTCGACCCTGGGCGGGTCAGCGACAACGCCGACGTCTGCTTCGCCGGTGTCGTAGTCCTTGTTGGTCGCGCGCGGGTTCAGCTCCTCGTCCGAGTCGTCGACCCCTTAGTCGAACTCGCCGGCCGGGACCCAATCCGAGGGTCCAGAAGGATTACACACTCGGCCCGAGGATCGACGCGGAGCCAGCACGAAGTCGTTCTCCTCCTCCTCCTCAGACTCGAGCTCGCCCTGGACAGCAGCCATTGTCAATACGGGCAGGTTTTGACCTCGGGCGCTCAAGGTCTGCGATCAAGAACAGGCTCTTAAACCAAAAGGGCGAAAAGGGGGCCGGAGCAAAATGAGAAACCGAAAGCCTACCTGGGTCGTCAGCCTTCGCCTCGCTGAGGGTTGGCGAGGGTCTTGCTGCCTCGAAACCGAAGGGGCATTTCTCTTTCGCGCTCCCCCGGTCTGGGACCTTAGAGCCCGCGTCGGCTCCACGTCACCCGCGGCGGCGGTCCTGGGTCCCCGACCTTGGGACCCCTGGGCTGGCTGAGGACTTGAGGTCCTGGCAGCGGCCGCCGCGCCCTGCTGCTACAAAGGGGGAGAGCATGTCAAGCGAGAAGAAGACACGAGCACGAGCTCAGGGGCTCGACCATGGGAATCCTAATCGTCGTGCGGTCACCCCACTCGAGGTGGGGTTTCTTCACTTCCTGGCTTCCTGCTGCAACCGAGGGAGGCCTCTTTTTCCCCTTCTTGCCCTTGCCCCCACCGGGGAGCGGGAGCATCCTCCTAGCTGTCTCAAACAGCTTCTGGTGGTCCTGCGGGCGCGCAAGGCTTAAGGAAGGCTCCGTAGACACTCAAATTAAAGGGCTTGGTCGGGATGGCTTACCTCGGCCTTCCGGTGGAGCACGTTTTTCGGGACGGGGCGTCGATGGTGTAGTCGTGCGCCCCTTTCCCGAATATCTCGCTCATCCTAGCGGCGACCCAGGACTCCTTCGGCGCTGCCAGGAAAACGACCATCAAAGAAGATGGAAGGTCGAGCTCGAGCAAGGCTTCAAGATGAGAAAGGCTTATCAGATGTGCCCTCTCGGGTCGAGTCGTCACGCCCCCTTATCTTGAAGAACGGGTGCATCCTCCTCCGTAAAGGGGACACCAGGTTCCGCAGGAAGTCGATGGCGATTACCTGCCCGGTGAGGCCGTGCGTGGCGCAGATGTGTATGACGGCGATGGCCTCCTCGTCGGCCTCGAGGTCATCTGCCTCCGGGGTCTCCATCTTCCCGGTGACGGGGGCTCCCTCATACGTCAGCGCGTCGAGTTCCCCTTTCTTCAGGTAGAACCACCGCTCGGTCCACGGGCCAAGGGAGTCCCGAGCGTGGATCTTGGAAAAGGCCACGGGATCCCGTCTGCAGCCGAAAATAGAGGCACCCGACCACGGGATCCTTCCCGGAGCGGAAGAGGCTGAAGTACCGGAAGAAGAGCGAGGGGGTGGGAAGGATTCCTAGGAACCCCTCGCACAGATGGGAGAAGATGGAGAGGAGGAGAATGGAGTTCGGCACCAGGTTAATGGGCTCGATCTCGCAGCTAGAGAGGATGTCCGCCACGAACTCGCTCTCTGGGGTTCATAGGCCGAAGAGCACGTAATGCTCGGTGCAGACGATCTCGTCGTCCCTGGGATGTGGCTCGGTCTCACCGCCCGGCAACCGCCATGTTACCTGGTCCAACAACCCCAGGGTCTCGAGCTCCCTCATCCTTGCTAAGGACATTGTGCTCCTCCCGAGCTTGGCCATGGCGGTCGTTGTGGGCTTGGTCGAGGAGGAGGGAGAGGAACTTGCTCAGGAAGAAAGCTAGAAGAAGAAGAGTGCAAGATCAGGAATTTTTTCGACCGTCATGTGAACCCGGATTTATAAGCCGCGTCGTCAAGTCCAGTCCACGGCGTCTCAAAAGGCGCGCCAGCCGTGATTCGACAGCCGCAATTAAGGCCTGGCCGCGGGCTCGAGGCGTCGCAGGTGTCCGCCGGCCGTTCGCATCCGTACCAGCGCCGTGAAGTTCAGAGGTCGCCAGGTGTCAAAGCCGAAGGATCCCCTTCGTGCTCTCCGCCCGACCTCGACCAAGTGTTCAAGACCTACGGGAGCTTTTTCCGTGCGTCTGCGAAATGAGGCTCGAGGTCGTTCCAGGTGTCTTCTTCGACCTTGAGCCTCGGGGGCTAGCTGACGAGGGCTGGGCGACCCTTGGCCGGTCAGCGCACGGTCAACGGAGCTCCCTAGCTCGGAGACCTCGACCACGACCTGGACCGTTTTGAGCCGCGCGACCTAGAGCGCGTACGACCTCGAGGTCGGGCCCCGCACGACCTTGGGGCCGGGTTGGCCCTTGCTCGGGACGGCATCCCCTTGGATTCTGAGACGTGCGTTTACTCGGCGGTTACCAAGACGTGGGATCGTGGAGCTGAGGCAGGTATGCACGACGTGTCCGGGACGGTTACTACCAATCATCAACGCGAGTGAAGACCACTCCCCTGGGAATCTCTCCCGTCCGTTACAGGCAGGGAAGATATAAGACTAAGGGTAACGCAACCTGAGGGGGACACGGCACCAGAGTTCGAGCTTTAGATATCGCCATTGTTGAGCTTGAGCTGTAACACACCACTGTACTCGAGAATAGCAAAGATCACTGCCGCAAGGCAACTGGAGTAGAGCTATTACCTTCATAGGGGCTCGAACCAGTATAAACCTCTGTGTCACGCTCGTTGTCGCCTTTGCTCCGACCACCAGCACGTCGAATCCGTTCCTCCGTTGAGCAAAGCTCAGATCGGGTCCCTAGTATCACTAACCCCTTTTCGTTTCTGCGGTTGGCGATCCCGATCGTCGACAGATAGTTTATCATGCAACATAGTAGATTTATCAAAGATAATATTTCTGCTAATAATCACCTTTGTAGTTTCAGGATTTCATACTTTATAGCCTTTCACTCAATGTTTATAGCTAAGGAAAATGCATTTAACAGCTCTAGGCTCTAATTTACCATTATTAATATGAGCATAAATAAGACAACCAAATATTCTTAAATTTGAATAATCTTTTGGAGAACTATACTATACCTCAATTGGAGTCTTCTTATTAATTGCTAGGTTTGGTGATCGATTGATTAAATAACAAGCAATGGAAGCAGCTTTAGGCCAATAACTTCTAGCTAAGCTAGAGTTAGATAACATTCAACGTACCTTCTCCACGATGATTTTGTTCATATGTTCGACCACACTATTTTGTTGAGGAGTACCAAGGATGGTGTAATGTATCACAATATCCTCTGATATGCATAAAGCTTTAAATTCTTTGGAACAGAACTTCAAACCATTGTTAGTATGCAACATCTTTGGTTGCTTGCCAGTTTGTTCTTCAATCTTAATCTTCCATGCCTTGAATGTTTTGAACACATCTGATTTGTGTTTTATGAAATAAGCCTAAACTCGTCTTGAGTAATCATCAATAATATCAACATGTAGCTAGCATCTCCAAGAGATAGGACACAGGATTCTCCCCACAAATCATAGTGAACATAATCTAATATGCCTTTTGTAGAGTGAATTGTAGTGCTGAATTTCACCCTCTTCTACTTGACAAAGACACAGCATTTCCAAAACTTCAACTTGTCGATGATTTCACTCACATGCCCCAGACGCATATGCAAAAATTTAGTAGCATTAGAATCGGATGATTTATTTGAGACAATAGCAGCATTATATGAAATTATAGTAGCTTGCAGATGATATAGGTTGACAGCCTTTGTATCACCCTTTATCATAACAAAAGAACTTTTGGCGACCTTCAGAACTCTACCTTTACCGAATATTTGTACCCTTTAGCATCAAGAGTACTTAGCGAGATAAGACTTCTCTTTAAATTTAGAATGTGTCAAACATCCAATAAAGTTATGATGGTGCCATCAAACATCTCAATCTAGATAGAATCAATGCTTACAATCTTGCATGGTGAATTATTATCCATCAACACAGATCCATGTGGCTTCGTAGTTAACGAACCACTCACTTTTTGGCTCATATGGAATGTAAAGGCCAAATCAAGAATCCATTCATCGACAATTTTGGAATCACCGATAAAAGGCAACGAGAACATCACCATCAGAATCTTGCTTAGTAATAATGGTGGCTTTAACTTCATTCTCTTGTTGATCTCTTTTGGAATTGTTATTCATTTTCTCCTTTTTTTACCCACTAGCACTTAGATACACGATGTCCATTTTTCTTGCAATAATTGCATGACTTGTACCTACTTCTAAATTTTGATGTCTTTGCAATTTTTGTTCAAGCTTTTGCCTTTTAAATCGTTGTTTGAATTCCTCTCCTGTTGTCTACCATGGACAATCAACCCTTCTGCATATGAAATTGAACTTTCATTTGGAACCATGACTTTCAAATGTTCCTTCGCATGCAGTACTTTATAGTAAGAGTACCTTGGCTATATAGAATAGTATCTCTAAACGTATATATAGTACGAACTAGACAGGGAGCATAAAAAATAAGACCCAAGTCTTCATCATCATGTTTTACCTTCATAGATTTGAGATATATGACTACTTCTCTGAATACTTTCAGGTGGTTCAATAATGATCCGCCTTCTGCCATCTTGTGCGAATAAAATTTTTGTTTCAAATGCATCTTACTAGTTAGATCTTTAGTTATGCAAATGTACTCCAGCTTCAACCATAATGCGGCGATGGCCTTCTTCAAAACCTCCAACAGAATATTATTTGATAGATGAATATTAATCTGAGGTAAAGCGATCTTTATATTGCTCTCCTTGAGGAACCATGCAGCGGGCATATTATTGATTCCAAAAGAGCATCATCCAAATCGAACTATACAAGAATAGCCCGTATCTTGACTTGCCAAAGAGAAAACCTCGTGTCTCGATCAAACAACGAAAGATCATACTTTAAAGTTGCCATGTGTAAGAAATCAACAACTTGCTGGTGCAAATATGTGTGAACCTAGGAAAAATCGACAATCTTGCTAGTACACCAACCATATACGCAAAGCAATGGAGGCCAACAAATTCCTGCCTTCATGTGCACTTAGCAAAACGAGGCAAAAAAAGGTTTTTTTTTGTCGACGTCTTTAGAGGCTGCTGTTAGGGATGGCAAAAATATCCGTGGGTCTGGGTACCCGTGGGTACCCGACCCGATGGGTCCAGGTCTGGGTCCAAAGTTGGACCCACGGATATATTATTTCGGGTCCGGGTCCGGGTTCGGGTCCCCAGACCCGGACCTGTTAAGTCCACATGCATGCATGGAAAAACGAGGAGCGCGTCGCGGTATGGGCTGGCATCCTTTCGTTGTTTTCGATGGCTGCGGAGGCGCAGCAGCAGCGGCCATGACGTACCTTTCCACCTTGAGTCACTGCAGAGTCTTTGACCGTTGCATGGTCCCCACGCTCGCACGAATCCCGGCGCTATCCAAGGCCCCGAACTTTTTGAGTTAACTCCTAGAGCTACCACGCGATACTCAGAATTACATGCTGGCCCCACCGTTCGTGGGCCCGCATGTCACGCACACGTACTAGCTGCATTGATGCACGTCGACGTATAGCAATGGTAACGGGTCCGGGTACCCGTTCGGGTTCGGGTACCCATCGGGTCCGGGTCCGAGTTTGGACCCGTGACTGACTTCGAGTCCGGGTCCGGGTCCAAATTTCGGGTCTCGGGTCCGGGTCCACGGAGGTTGGACCCGGAGGTACCCGGACCCGTTGCCATCCCTAGCTGCTGCTCTCCTCTGAATCAAACTGAACCCAAGTCTTTTTTTTCAATGTTGTGCTCTTCGAATTTTATAGTACATGGAAACAACAGAACTTCACCTTTGATTACTTTAGACATACAACTCTTTTCCCTTGTCCTGTTCGCCTTGGATAGCTGGTTGACAACAACTCCGCCTCGGACTCAAAAGCCCCATTCGTTTCAGCTTATGAACAGCTTCTGCTTAAAATATTAGCGGATTGTGTGTCAAACGGTAGAATTGTGAACAGCTTTTCCCATAATCAGAATCACCAAATCAACATAGAATCAGAAGCCATCATTTTCCCGATTCTCCTCGCTCCTCCTCCGCCCGAAGGCCCTGCCTCAAGCCGCCCGCTGCCCACCACCCCTCCAACCGTCACCCTGCAGCGCCACCCAAGCCATAGGCCACCCCTCTGGCTGCATGCCGCCCCTCCACCCAAGCTCCTCCTCTTCCGCCGCCTGAGCTCCCCCTTCTCCTGCACCACTAGCCTAAGCTCATCCTCCTCCACCTCCACCGGCCTGAGCTCATCCTTCTCCTTGTTCGCCACCGGCCCAAGCTCATCCTCCTCCTTTGCCGCCACCGCTCGAGCTCCTCCTCTGCCTCCGCCGCTGGCCCATGTCCTCCTCCGCCCGTTGCCACCAGCTCGAGCTCCTCCTCTGTCCGTTGCCGTCCTGAGCTCCTCCTCCATCACCCCTCTGCCCAAAGCCGGTTCATCAACAACCAAATTCTCGAGCGGATTGTCGAACGACCACATTTTTCAACCAACAGATTCTTCAGGCAGTGGCTTCTCTAGACAGTTGGCTATAATCCAAAATCTGCATAATCCAAAGCTATGCCGAACTGGGCCTAATACTTATCAGGCTTCAAATTCAGTCAAATACGCGGCATTTTTCTCCTCGGCTTCATGAAGCTGTGCGGTCGCTGAGAACACCAACTCGACGAATCAATTCTATGATATTTCTTTTGATACCACTTTCTAAAATAATGTACAGAAAAATAGAACAAAGATATAAATTTTACATAAAAACCTTTAAAAAACATGAACATATGATGATTATATTACTATATGAAGAGATGTTTATAATAAAGCTCTTGTTATTCCTATGGACTATAAGGTTATATTTATTTTAGCACATAGCATAGTTCGCGTAGAGTATATTTGAGATAGAGTAGAAAATGAATTCGTAACACGCTCAAACTCAACATTGATAGCTATAGCTTTTGCTAAAAGGCCTTTTTAGCAATCTGAGTAATTATCTCTAAGTTGGAAGAGCACTATCATAAATCAGGCCCACAATAAGCTAGGGAAACACCTCTCACTCAGCATTTTAGTTTTTGCTAGTTATATATGGTTTTGGTTTATGTCATAAGCAGCTCGCAAGCTGACTTGTCTTCCTTTGAAAAAATTAGCTCAATAGCATCCCAAACATCAAATTTTACTCGATTAATTTCGGAGCAGTCTTCGGCTGTAGGCTGTATTGTCGCGTCCTACATATGCGGAGTATTGCAAAATCACATTGTCATCACCTTCCGTCCAAAAACTAACGACATACATGCGGTCCACCGCACCGCCGTCCGTCCAAAATAACGGGAGGTAATGTGTGTGGTTTTCTGCAACGATTTTTCTTAATCTGGGATTAAAAGTGAAACTATTGCTTAGACCTAGGGTTTTTTTAAATGTTAAAATGCTGGGGTAAAGTGCAATTCACTCTAGTTTAATTTTTCATTTAGTGAATGCCGTCGGTAATATCTAGGCGATATTTATTTTTCGTGCCATGAAATTCAACAGCATTTTGTAAGTTTTCTCGGAGGACAATTCGTATGATGTTTCTACAGATAGAGCTTTAGTAGTTTGGTGTCCAGAATTATAATAGCCATTTTACTTCTGAATTGGTATAGTAATAATTCCAACATGTAGTTATATTATGAGTCCCTCCTAGTATAATTATTATTCTTAGTTCAACAATAAGTCTCTCCCAGTCTTCTGCTCTATGTAAGGGTTAGATGGTGAGATCAGACTTATCAAGAGAGTTTGTAATAATCTTCTTAATCGTATATCTATGGAAGCATGTCAATTGCATGGTATTAAGAGATTGATCATATTTTGTGGATAAAATATATAAACTTTGCAGAATGTAAAATTATTCGAATAGCTATGTCACTGGTTATAGATAATGCTCAAAAAGTTCACACAAGGGTTAGACTTTATAAAATAAAATTTGACAGGGAAGATAGGGTGCTAAGGAAAGTAAATGGTGTAGCCTGTGTACCAATTTAACTTTCTCATAGTAGTTATTTGTACTGCACCAATTATTTTAGAATAGTAGATCTACTAGTTAGTTCTATTCAGAACACAGAGAATGGGTTTTTTCGTAGTTCTATTTATTCTACTAGTATGTAGTTGCAATAATTTGCGTAGGATCCATTATTATCTATGTGTGCTACGTACATAAATCATGCATGAACTTTTTTGATTTGTAAAGAAGACGTACAATTTTGTTGCCTTTCCTTAGGATGTTATACATTAGGGAAATCCCTTCCTATGCAAGTTTAAATCTAAGTAGTATATTTATTATTAGGTTGATTTCATGTAATTTAATCGAATGGACAGCTGTCAATAATATCATATTATTTATCCAAATCATCAACTGGTGTAGTTGAGTGAGTAGTTTTCAAAATACAGTATGGAGTGAGTAGTCGAAATATTCAATGAATGGCATTCTCGAATATTCAGGTACCCTCCCATGAAGCATGAGGATGCAACCAGGGTTTCGATACTGTTTTTGGGTTGAGAATCAAAGTCTGCTTGGTACTGGTTTTTCATGAAAATTGACTGAAATTCAACCAAAACCGATCGGTTTGCAAAAGTCAAACCTAGTGGTCAAACCGAGCTAGGAAAATAGGAAATCTGGTCGGTAACCTTGAAAACCAGTCGGTTTGAGTCAAAAATCGGTGACTAAACGAAAAATAGAGAAAAAGGTAAGAAAAATAGGAAAAATTGCAAAAAAATATGGAAAATTATAAAAAAGCCGATAGAGGCCCGAAATAACTAGGAAAAATGTTAGAAATGTATAAAAAATATGAAAAATTATGATAAGATTTTGACATGACCTATGTACATATTTAAAGACAATATGTAGTTGCAAAGTACATATTTTGCAATAATAGCACAAATATGGAAGAATATGGAAAATTTTAGCAATGATCTTTGCTATATTTTAGACAATCTCAAGTTGCAAAGAAGGCATTTAGCAATAATATATCTGAAGGATCGAGATGGCGACAGAGGGGGGTGAATGGTCGCAAACAAATTTTACCCCCAAAATACTCCAACTAAAACCTCGACAAGATCGCTCAAAGGAAATCGTGAAAAACTCGAAAAACTATACAACTATGTGTACCCCTAACTTGCATGGATAAGTACCATAAAATATGTGGGGATTTTTGAATCACAATTCTTGTTGTCTAGTGTCCAAAAATGAGAAGGAATCAATTCAACTCTTACTTTTAGAAAGGAGATCAATTCAAATTACAAAAGCCACTTTCAGAAAAGTAAAAGTAGAATTTCCAGAAGCTGTCCTCAATTTGAACAGGTGGTTGGTGGATTTCTGCGGCTCAAGAAATTTTGAGAATTTTTCTCCCTATGATCAGAAGAGTCGTGAAGAACTCCACCAAATTTCACCTCAAAAAACCTTATAGAAAAAACAGGAAAAATCTAAGAACATAATCAGTCAAGAACTTCGAGAAGAAAGTTTGGGGCTCGGTTTTCACGTCATGGCGCCTAAACGGTACAACAAGTGGACTCCAAAATTTTTCTACAGGTGTATATGAGAGTACCTCACCTTCTCCAAGAAGAATCACTCAAAAAGGATTTTTCTACATTTTTCTAAAAATTAAATACTAACTACTGCGCGAAGAACAAGTTCTAGACAGAGTTGGAACTTGAAAGAAAAGATGATCTCTACTCAATCCAAGAGTGCAAAAGAGATGTAAAACCATATGAACACATTCAAAACATCCAATATCAGCATTTAGAAGGGAGGGAGGTGTAACACCCCGGCGCCAAGCACACCGCGAATGCTACCAAAAACTCCAAATACGAACGACACACCTACGAAAAGACTGAAACTGAATTTAATCACTAAACTCTTAACTGGCCTAAAAACTAAGTCACTGAAATTTACAAAATTTCGGCATGACTTCTCTAGAACAGATGACATCCACTCAGCAGACAAAAGATAGCAGCAGATGATATCATTCTAGCAGGTCCTTAGTTAAGCAATCACACACCCAACAGAATTTAAGAAATCTCGCTACGATGAACAATAAATTACAATCACATTAATTACATTCAGGTTTGATGAATTGTTTAAATAAATTGCTGGAGACCGTAGTCGTGCACGTGTTACTACTCCCATCCCGATGAATCAGCTTCAAGGTACCTAAACACAGGAAGCAAACAAGCGTGAGTCCAAGACTCAGCAAAGTGCAACAAATAAGAAACGCAATCGAATCCAACGAAACACCAAAACTTTGAAAAGTAACATATTCAAATACTTGACTGAACTTGATAAATAAATGAACCAAAAAACTGATTCCAAATACCACAACCAACTCAGGAATTATTTAAACTTTACTCATACCTCGATAGCTACTTTTGGATGAGTCCACGACTCAATCCTCAATCTATAAATGCCATTAGCTCCACGATTTACCATTTACAGTTTCCATTCGCTGCCTTCATGCTCAAGTGCACAAAACATACAAAAGAAGAATCTCATATCCATACCTCACAATCAACTCACTAAACATGATTCATCATTATCAGTGCAATGCAGATGCAAATATGCCATACCAAAAGAAGAATCTCATATCCATACACCACAATCAATGCATAAAACATGATCCATCATTGTCAATACAATGCAGATGCAAATATGCCATACAAAAGAAGAATCTCATATCCATACATCATAATCAACTCATAAAACATGATCCATCATTGACAATGCAATGCAGATTGTACAATTTCCATGCATATGATGCATCATGCATGCTCATCTCCTCTTTTAGCATATACCGGTATGGCCGAGTGCACACCCGTCGATGTGCACCCTCTCATTCCCCTTCCACCCCGTGGTGGAGGGTGCCTACTCTTACTGACTCGCTCCCATACAACCATGTATATGGGACTACGAGGTAGGACTTTCGTGCTCACTACATGTGAGCACAGAGGCCCGCATCAGAATGGGTCGCCTCTTCCATCATGAATGCACAAATGCAATTAACATAAACAAATTTGCAAACTACATTCAGTTCTCACATTTGCATAGCCATAACCAAATACATAAACATCAGCCACTTCTCACATCCATAAATTATCATTCTCAACATTCAAATCACCTTCTCAACACTCGTATCCATATTCTCAACAAATCTTATCAACATGGTCAATCTATCAATTAACACTCGCACCAAAGACATAATCAATTTTCAAGATAGCAAATCAACTTTTCCTATTAATCTAACCTCACAACTTCATTATTCACATTCACCTATCATAGTAGTAAGCAATCCTATGAACGTGTGATATAGCAATATGTCAATTTGGCGATTATACGGGGTCCAACAAACAACCCACAAAGCATTCACTCCAAAGATGCACTTTTTATAAACACATATATGCAAAAGGCCATTCTCAACTTTCATATCCATAAGGTCACATATATCAGCAACACTCACATAACCACCACAATCGCATATCATGACCACAATTCGAGCTATTTTCATACCGCAAATCTTATATCTTTTATGTTCCCATTAGCCTAATCATACTAGGGAGCATCATCAAGGCATATATAAAATGTAACCCATGGCATATTAACAAGGCATATGATTCATCAATCAACACACATAACAAACAAACATTGATGACACCAAGCTAAGTTATGGCAAAAATAGAATATGCTAAGGCATGTCTAAGTGCAAATAAACATTTTGCTAGCAACATTTAATTAAAACCATGTCATTTTTAGCAAGATTGAACATGAGCAACACTTGTCATTAGTTTCAAAACTAGAAGCAAAGCCATTCAAAGAATCAAATGGAAAGCCTAGAGTTCAACCTACTCAACACTTTAGGGAATCTAGAAGTTCATACAAGATCCTTCGAACTTATTTTTGTTTCATTGTATGCAAATTTTTCTTTGAATCATTGAAAGACATAGCGGGGTGCAAATGTTTGACATTATTTGCATTCTTTACCCACATATGTTTTTTTATTTTTGAAGCAATTGACTCAAGCCATAATCGATCATCTCAAGAGGGACTCTTAAGAGAATGATCTTGGTTATACACAACCCATTCTAAGTTCATCTCAAGTGCAATGAGCAGCCGTCTTGTGAATGTGAGGTGTTGAGTCTAATGCGCACAAAAAAGAGTCAATTTTGCTTTACTTTCATTTTAGCATTTTCATTGTTAAGCTAGTGAAGGACTCAAGTATGGATCAAACAAGGTTCACCCAAGTTGCTATAGGAACTTTAAAGAATTCCAGAATTTCACAAATCATGGCAAAAACACCTAGAGAAGAAACTTAACAAGTAAACGCAACATGTTTTATCAAGTTTTTCTTTTCAAGCTCATTTTTCAATTTTGCAAGCTTAGCAAGATAAATGAACTTGGACATATCTAAGCAAGTAATTTTCTTCATAATATAGCATGGTGTATAAAATGGAACAAGGATCATTTGCATAATAGACAAAGCTCATAAAATAAAAAATCAAGTCTATATGCAATACATGAGACAGATTCTTAAACTCCCCCTCAACATGTGATTCAATTTTAAGCACAAATCTGGTTTAAGTTGAATTATTGGCAAGATTAAACTCAAGAAAGATCGAAAAGAACTCAATTAAAACCAGAAACACAGAATAGAGGGAAGATATCAAGAAACTGTTAACTGGGTGGCTATAGAGCATAGAAAAGATAGTAGAGAACACTACGGCTCAGACTCGCTCTCATCATCCCCAATGACTAATATAGGGAAGTTGCCTCTAGATCCCAAACTAAGGAGTGCACACAGACCCTGCTACCCAGGGGGCCCAACACCTGCTATACTTATAAGATTGTGAGGGAACTCAATCTAGAGAGAAGACAGAACAGCTAATTAAGTATGATAGCAACCTAAAGCACAAAATGAGAGGTCCATGCAAAGAATGCCAGAAGTCTAAGTGAAGTGAACTCATAATTCTTAGGAATAAAACCCATAAGCACCCAGAGCAATACAAAAGAAAGGAAAAAGCTAAAATAAAATATAATACATAATATACAGACCAGCTCCCCCTCACAGAAGGCCGTAAGGGCACACAATTCCAAGCTCACTCCTCAAGGCAACAAACCTAAAACTATCCAAAAGCTTGGTAAAGATATTAGCCAACTGGTGGTCACTCTCCACGAACTAGAGCACTATATCTCCTTTCTCCACATGGTCTCTAAGGAAGTGATATCTAACATCAATGTGCTTGGTCCCGAATGTTGCCTTTGGGTTCTTTGCAATGCAGATAGCAGAAGTGTTATCACAGAAAAGTACTCTCTATCTCTAACACAAAGTCCCGCAAGGTAGATCTCATCCAGAGCACAGCTACTGAGAATCGGCTGCTGACAACATACTCGACCTCGGTGATTGGTGTGTGACTCGGACCGCTTCTTAGATGACCAAGAAACAAGAGAAGTGCCAATGAATTGGCAAGTGCCAGAAGTGCTCTTTCTATCTATCCTACAGCCGGCAAAGTCTGCATCAGAAAAGGCTCTAAGAAATAGACAAGAAGAAGAAGAGTACCAAATACCATAATCAATGGTAGCTCGAAGGTACCTAAAGATGCACTTCACCGCTTGGCGATGAAAGGCACGAGGAGAAGCTGAAAGCGAGCGCACAAACACACGACAAAGTGTATGTCCGGCCGTGAGGCAGTAAGATACAAGAGGGAGCCAATCATGCTCCGGAACTCCTTTTGATCAGCGGGCTCACCATTCTCATTGGGCTCGAGGATAGCAGTGGTGGCCACAGGAGTCA
This sequence comes from Guadua angustifolia, assembly GCA_036346375.1. Lineage (NCBI taxonomy): Eukaryota > Viridiplantae > Streptophyta > Magnoliopsida > Poales > Poaceae > Guadua > Guadua angustifolia. The sequence goes on from CM070514.1 coordinate 11,453,298, forward strand.
TCACGGGCTTCCCATCTGACATATCAAACCGCCTCAGGAGGTCCCGAGTGTACTTACCTTGGTGTAGGAAAGTACCCTTTCGAGTCTGCTTGATTTGGAAGCCAAGAAAGTAGCTCAACTCACCTATCATACTCATCTCAAATTCTGTGCTCATCACCTCAGAAAAATGAGACACAAGAGACTGAGATGAGCCACCAAAGATAATATCGTCCATATAAATCTAAATGAGAAGGAAATGAGAATTCTGGTGTCTGATGAATAGAGTTTTGTCTACTATACCCATTTTGAAACCATGACTGAGAAGATAGGATTTAAGCCTCTCATACCAAGCTTTAGGGGCCTGCTTAAGTCCATACAAGGCTTTGGAAAGCTTGTAGACATAGTTCGGGTATTTGGGGTTCTCAAATCCTGGAGGTTGCTTGACATACACCTCTTCCTCAATGAAGCCATTGAGGAATGCACTCCTGACATCCATTTGATAGAGCTTGAAGCCACGGGATGCAGAGAATGCAAGCAGGATTCTAATCACCTCTAGTCTAGCTCTGAGGGCAAAGGTCTCCTCAAAGTCAAGACCCTCAACTTTGAGTGAAGCCTGTGCAACTAGCCTAGCCTTGTTGCGAATGACAACCCCATCCTCACTCTGCTTGTTTTTGAACGCTCACTTGGTCCTAATGAAATTATGACCAGATAGGGGCTCTACAAGCTGCCAGACTTTGTTCTTCTCAAAGTTTTCTAGTTCCTCATGCATAGCATTAATCCATGATTCATCGGATAATGCATGAATAACATCATTTTGCTCAAATGAGGCAACAAAGGCAAAGTGAAGGCAAAAAGAAGATAAGCGTGATTTTGAGCGCGTCACACGCTCAAACAAATCACCAATGATCTGCTCAGGTGGATGAGAATGTTGAATGTGGCGAGGAGGACCAGAAGCAGAAGTGGCCTCTACCTCTTGTGCAGAAGAGGAAGGAACAGAGCCACTCGCTATAGGAGAGTCTGAAGGCAAAGGCTGATCTTCTTGAGGTGCAGAAATAGAAACAGGAGGAACCTCAGGTGTAGAGGAGATTGGATCAGGTGGAACACCATCATCTCCATCATCCTCATCCTCTACAAAGATGGCCTCGGAGGGATAAGAAGAGTCTGAAATATCAGGTCTAACTCTTGGGTTAGCCTCATCAAAGGTCACATCACAGGTCTCTATGATCCTATTCGCATCACAATTCCAGACCCTATAGCTACGAGAAGAAGTCGAGTAACCCAGAAAAATACCATCAGAAGAACGAGACTCAAACTTATCTAGGTTACCAGACTTTAAGATAAAACACTTGCAACCAAAAACGCGAAAATGAGAAACACTGGGCTTTCACCCATACCTCAACTCATAAGAAGTGCAATGCAAATGTGCTCTCAAGAAAACGCGATTGGAAACATGACAAGCAGTAGCTATAGCCTTAGCTCAAAACTTCTTAGGAGTACTGTACTCATCTAGCATCGTCCTGGCCATCTCAACCAGGGTCCTGTTCTTCCTTTCCACTACACCATTTCTTTGAGGCGAGGGAGAAAGAAGCGATGCTCTAAACCAGACTCCACACAGAAACTCTCAAAGTAGAAATTCTTGAACTCGGTGCCATTATCACTGCGTATAGCTCGTAATGCACCTGGGAGCTGAATAAACAACCTACTAACAAATCCCCTGAAGTGAGAAAAAGTCTCATCCTTCGAGGCCATGAAAAATACCCAAGAATACCTCGAAAAATTATCAACAATGACAAGGACATACCACTTCCCTCTTGCTGACTGCACGCTAGTTGGACCAACAATGTCTATATGTAAAAGCTGTCCTGGTGCATCAGTCATCACTACGGTGACTGGAGGATGAGAAGTAGTAACCATCTTACCATATCGGCAGGGAGAGCAAACTAAGTCTTTGACCATCTTGAGTTTGGGCAAACCACGAATAAGATCGCGGCTGCTAACTCTGGTCAAATGATCAAAGCTAATGTGACCAGGTCTCCTATGCTAGAAGGAGAGATCATGGGACTCAGAAGCAATCAAACACCGAAGAGAGTCTCCAGATGAAACAGAAAAATCAGCACGAAAGACTCTCCCAAATCTAGAAATCCCGCAAACTAACTCTCCTGATGAATCAAGGATTCTACAAGCATTACTGTTAAAGGTTACCTCGAAAGAGTCATCGATAAGCTGAGAAACAGAAAGCAAAGTATATTGCAACTTACTTACTAAGGCAACGTCCTTAAGAATAAAATTTTTATTAATACAGACGGTACCTTTAGCAATGACTCTACCTGAAGAAGCATCCCCAAAAGTGATCAACTCATCACCGGGGGCTCGGACTAGGGAAGAGAACCAACGAGAGTCTTCGGTCATATGGTGAGAACAACCGGAGTCAACAATCCAAACATCTCCCTTCCCCATCCGACGAACCTGATTAAGTCAAAAGAGAGAGAAGACTCAGTACTGGGATAAAGTGAGGACCTAGGAACCCAATACTGAATCACACGATGTCTCAAAGTACCAGCCATAGAGCAAGAAGACTGGACACTAGTGTCTCTCTGACGCTCGACTCTCACAAGATCAGAAGAAGCAACTCTAGTAGAAAATGTAGGAGCTATCACTGTTTGGCCCGCCGTGGTGCAATGGCCGGACCATCCCAACAAGGCTGCCTAAATCTCCTACTTGAAAACACCCCACGCTGCTATATCTACCTTGATGGGAAAAACGAGGAATATCAAAAGGACGGCGGAAAGACTGACCACGAGCAACTTCAGGACTAAAAATCGACTGAACAACATGAAAATCGAGTCCTGGACGCTGCCCAAAAATAGGTGACTCTCTAACCTGTCTAGTAGCAGTGTGTGTCTTAGAAGCACTTAGAGTCTGGGGATGACTCTGAATACCCCTAAGAGCAGCAACACGCTCATGCCTCGTGATCTTGGCGTGTCTAAAACAGAAATCTACTAGGTAACCATCCTTCTTACAGAAGGTGCATGAATACTTCGCCTTGCTAGAGGCAGAAGTGACAGGAGAAGCACCCTTCTACTCAGAAGTCCCATGGACAATCCCAGCAGACCTAAACACAGTGGTACTCACCCTGGGAGCAACCACTATCTCTCCACTCTTGGATCCACACACAATGGTAGGAGGATGAGTCCTAGCATGCTCCAAGTAGTCAAATCCTAGACCCTGATTAAATCTGCTAATTTTTTATTGGTCTAGAATGACATTTAGCTTTTTCTTGCCTGCTACAAACTTCTTGAGAGTGCTCATGAGATACTCACACTCCCGGAAAAGAGAGGCACAAGAAGAACATGGGTGAGAGGAAGAAAAAGAACCAGAAAGAGAAGAAGAAATACCAGCACGTGCATTTTTCTCTCTCAGCACGACTGCCTCAATCTTGAGGGCCTCACAAGAAACGCACGATGCTTCTCTAATCCTATGGACTTGGTCTTTTAATTTCTTCCAAGTTCGACATGGATTTTATCCAAGTCACCCTCAATCACAGAACAATGCAAGCAACTCTTAAGTGACTTATCTAGTAAGTCCTTATCAAGTTTAGCACACTTATCATTTAAAGCTTCATTGTCAAGTTTTAGTTGCTTACAGCCCTCACATGAGCTGACAGGGTCCTTAGAAGCTTGCATTTCAAGTTCATCATTTCTAGAAGAAAGCTTCCTAAGGTGAACGCTCATGGCATCTATTTCAGCAAGTAACTTAGGGCAATTTTCACATGAAGGAGTAGCATGAGCATGAAGAAAGATAGCATCTAGAGAGGAAATATCAATAGTACAAGTGCTAGCATTCTTCGACCTAAGACTTTCAAGTTCAGTTTGCACACTATCATGCAAAGTACTTAGGTTCTCAAGCTCCACAAGCAAAACATCACACAAAGAACAGTTATCAGTGACTCGAGAGGGAGAAGATCTAAGAGAAGCTAACTCCCCAGTCAAGGTATCTACTTCCTTCTCAAGCTCCATACACCTAGCTCTAGCTCTAGCATGAAATTTTCCTAATTTGCAAAAAGCTTCATTGGTCATAGGAAGGTACCTCGTCCGAATCGCTGTAGAGCTCGGAGTCGTTGATGTCGTTGGTGTCCGCCATGAAGCACATGCCGGAGAAGTCGTCGCTACCTTTCTTCTCTTGCTGATCATCTTCACCTTCATTGCTCCATGTCTCCGTGTCGGAGAGGTTGATATCGTCAAGGGCGGCGAGGACGCGGTGGAAGAGCTTTTTGTTCTTGGAGAAGTTGCGGTACTTCTTCTCGTGGGCTGGTTCACGAACTGGAGGCTTCTTGTTACGATTCTTGTTGATATAGTCGTTCTTGCCGGAACCGCCGGAGTCATTCTTGCCCTTCTCCAATTTGAGACAATTCGCTCGAATGTAGTTGGGGCCACCACATTCGAAGCAGGTGATCCCACCACATCTCTTCCTCTTTCTCACCCTCTTGTAGGCGTGAAAAAACTTGCGAGCTAAAAGAGCAAGCTTAGTTTCTAGAAACTTGTCCAGTTAGTCATCGCTTAGCTCGCAAAGTGTAGAGAGGGAAAAACCAACAGAAGAATCAAGAGAAGATCCAATGGGATCGGTGATCAAGGCCATCGACTGTGATTTTGTCTTGCGAGAGATGACATCGATCTCATGAGTCTTGAGTCGAGAATAAAACCCGTCAAGAGTAAAAGTCGACAAGTCGGTAGTGTCCTCGATGGTGGTCACTTTCATTTCCCAAACACGAAGATCGAGTGCAGTCAAGAAGTGACGAGCATTATCTGAGTCAGGGTATGTGCAACCAACTGCCCGGAGATCGCTCAAAATTTTAGTAAATCAACCGAAACACTCGTCAAGACTCTCACCAGCGTGTTGTTCAAACTTGTTGTATTTACGCTTGTATTGATCCTGCCTCACGGTCTTGATTTGGGTAGTACCCTTATGGTATGCATCGAGGGTCACCCAAATCTCGTGAGCGGATCGCAAGTGAGAGATCCTATCATACTCAGTACGGCTGAGTCCCTGTATGAGAATGTTCCTCGCCTTAGCATTTGCCTCAACGTCAGCCATATTGCCGGTCGTGACGTTCTCATCGGCAGGAAACTCATATGGGAGCTTCACCTTCTGCCATATTAGGAAGCCCTAGGTAGTGATGTATGACTCCATCCAGGACTTCCAAAAAGGAAAATCGACACCGCAAAAGATGGGAGGCTTGGTGGAATACTTGTCTGTCGCCATGGCTCTCGAGACCGGTCAAGATCTGTGGAAGAGCAAAGCCGGCTCTGATACCAATTGAAGGATCGAGATGGTGAATAGAGGGGGTGAATGGTCGCAAACAAATTTCCCCCAAAATACTCCAACTAAAACCTCGACAAGATCACTCAAAGGAAATCGTGAAAAACCCGAAAAACTAGACAACTATGTGTACCCGTAACTTGCATGGATAAGTACTATAAAATATGTGGGGATTTTTGAGTCACAATTCTGGTTGTCTAGTGTCCAAAAATAAGAAGGAATCAATTCAACTCTTACTTTTAGAAAGGAGATCAATTCAAATTACAAAAACCACTTTCAGAAAAGCAAAAGCAAAATTTCCAGAAGCTGTCCTCAATTTAAACAGGTGGTTGGTGGGTTTCTACAGCTCCTTTGGACGACTCCTTTGATGACACCAATAGACGCTTTGTTCATAGGATCCAAGAAACTGAGATTAGAGAAGCTTTAAAATGGATGAAAGGGTGCAAGGTGATGGGCCCTGATGGTATCCCAATCGAGGTGTGGAAATGCCTCGGGGATATAGCTATAGTATGGCTAACCAAGCTGTTCAACCATATTTTTCGGTCGAACAAGATGCCCGAAGAGTGGAGGAGAAGTATATTAGTACCAATCTTCAAAAACAAGGGAGATATTCAAAGTTGTACTAATTACAAGGGGATTAAACTGATGAGCCACAATATGAAGCTATGGGAGAGTTATAGAGCATCGTTTGAGAAGAATGACGCATATTACCATAAACCAATTTGGGTTCATGCCCGGAAGGTCGACCATTGAAGCAATGTTCTTAATAAGGCAAGTTATGGAGCGCTATAGGGAGCAGAAGAAGGACCTATACATGGTTTTCATCGACTTGGAGAAGGCTTATGATAAGATACCAAGGAATGTTATGTGGTGGGCTTTGGAAAAGCATAAAGTCTCAACAAAGTATGTTACCCTCATCAAGGATATGTACAACAATGTTGTGACTAGTGTTCGAATAACTGATGGTGACACAGATGATTTCCCGATTAAAATAGGACTACATCAAGGGTCAACTCTGAGCCCTTACCTCTTCACCTTGGTGATGGATGAGGTCACGAGGATATTCAAGGAGATATCCCGTGATGTATGCTTTTTGCTGACGATATAGTTCTAGTGGATGAAAGCCGGGCGGGAGTAAATAGGAAACTAGAGTTGTGGCGGCAGACCCTAGAATCGAAAGGTTTTAGACTTAGCAGGACTAAAACCGAGTATATGAGATGTGACTTTGGTACTACTAGACATGAGGAGAGAGATGTAAGTTTGGAAGGTCAGGTAATGCCCAAGAAGGTACATTTCGATACTTGGGATCGATGCTACAGAGAGATGGGGATATTGATGAAGATGTTAGCCATAGAATTAAAGCGGGATGGATGAAATGGCGTCAAGCATCTGGCGTTCTCTGTGACAAGAGGGTACCACAGAAGCTAAAAGGCAAGTTCTATAGGACGGCTATTAGACCTGCGATATTGTATGGTGTAGAATGTTGGCCTACTAAAAGACGGCATGTTCAGCAATTAAGTGTCGCAGAGATGCGTATGCTGCGTTGGATTTGTGGTCATACAAGAATGGACCGAATTCGAAACGACGAGATACGTGATCGGCTAGGGATAGCTCCAATTGAAGAAAAACTTGTACAACACCGGTTGAGATGGTTTGGACATGCACAACGGAGACCTCCGGAGGCACCAGTGCATAGTGGCATCATAAGACGCGATAATAATGTAAAGAGAGGTAGGGGCGGCCAAACTTGATTTGGGAGGAGGCAATCAAAAGGGATTTAAAAGGATGGAATATATCGAAAGAGTTGGCTTTGGATAGAAGTGCATAGAAAGCAGCTATCCACGTGCCTAATCTTGATTAGGCTTTATGCCACGTTTTGGCATAGTTTTAGGCTTTGTTCTACTTTCTCATCTCTCTTTTTCTCACTTTGTTAGCGGATCGTTTTGGATTTCAAATCTAGCCTATCCCAACTTGCTTAGGACTAAAAGGCTTTGTTGTTGTTGTTGTTTGCTATGTTTTTTTTACTAAAAAGCATAATTTTCTTTGGTCGGTCCCGGAAAGCAACTTATGGAATATACTAATTGTTTCATTAAAAAACAAATAAAGTAATGAAAAGTAGAAAAATATCCACAGTTCAACCTTGAACTCTAGTCTTAGTTTGTTTTTTAACACAGAATTTTGAAAACCGTTCGAATCAAAACATTAAACTACCAAAACTGTCAATTTTACCTCTCAATACAAATACGGTGGTTTTATTTGACGTCACGGATGTAGCGTCTACGCCAGCTATGACGTCACCAAATTTTACCATATCATCAGTCAGATCACCTTCACTAGTTCGGTTGTCCTCGCCTGTCGGCCATAGATACATTGTGGTGAGCTCGGCGGTGGCGCACGACCGAAGCGGAAGAAGATGCTTCGATTCTTCGGCCTCGGTAGCGATAAGCTGAAATTGAGAGGGGAAACTATCAGAAGGGTGTGGAACATGGCGTGACACACATGATTTTTTTTGAAGCTCACAGTATTCAACAGCAGGACAACAGCAATCCTTGCCCGCTTTGTTTGGGGAAGGCAATTGTGGCGGCGATCCTTCTGTCCCGTGCTCAAATCTTCTCACTGGGACACCCCTGCCTCGTCCTCACACCATCGATCAAGCTGCACACCGCACCGTCGATCATGGCTAGAGCCAGCTGCCGTGTGCTGCCGAGAGCTCGCGAGTGTGCTCCTCTGTCCAAGCCGCCACCTTCCCAACAACCCTTTTTGTGACCCGCGTCATCTCGTCATTGCTCCTCCGCCGCCATCGACCTTTAGCTCTGCTCGCAGGCGTGGTACGCCTCTGTGCAGTCCCACGCCTATTTGGACGGCTGCGGTACTGCCGAATCTAAGGAAGAGCCGTTGTGGGCTGGATGCTGGCCACGGCTGTCGGTGGTGTTTCCTGCGGTGAGGCCCTGGTGAAGACACCGATATGGGTAGATCTGAGCATTGGGCTAGGCTTTTCTGGCCGGTTCGTGGCATAACACGGCATGTCATACATGCACACGTGTCGAGCTGGTATGGTACGAATGATAGGATCGTATCGGGTCTCGCAGTCGAACACAATGAACGGTACGGTATAATACGCTTGTATAAATCGTGTTTTGGGCTGGTACAGCACGAAATAGACCCGAAGACATGCAACAGGGCGCTCTGCCGCGACATTGTGATATATGTTGTGGCTCACCCTACGACCATCGCCATTGCGGCCCTCGCATGCAAAGAAAGGGAAGATAACGAAGATGCTAAAAGGTGGAGAATGAAGAATACATGCTCACGACATCAAGCACGAGCACCGAGTCGCTCCGCACTAAGGTACCCTACACTGGGTGTAAGGTTTTTAACGGGATAATAACTTTGTATCAGTTCAAAAATGAATAAAATTTAATTCTTTTTCCTCTAATATTTGTGTCTACTTTTTGAGCTTTGTATGTCTCTAGCTTTTTTCCTCACATCGCAATAGCGAAAATAGACCAGATCTAAACTGGCACGACACAAACTCAGTATGAATCGCAAATGGGCCAACCAACATGATACGGTGGGCCGACCAAACCTTGGCGGTATGGCACGGTTTAGACATGTAGTCCAACAATCCGTACCATGTAGGGGTGGCAACGGGGGCATTCCCCGCCGGGGAGTGCCTCCCCGTCCCCGTCCCCGCGATGCAAAATTTTTCCCGTCCCCATCCCTGTTCCCCGTCTCGGAGGAGAAAATCCCCCGTCCCCATTCCCGTTCGGGTATCGGGGCCCCGTCGGGGACCCATCCCCGCTAAAATTTCACACAAGAGAAGAGCTCTTATAGCCATTTTAACTTTAAAATCATATCAACAGACAAGGAAAAAAAGAATACATGCATTCATTGAAGATTATGTTGTCCCGTTTATGAAAATGTGAATATGATGGGCTAGAGAATATGTTTGCAATCTAATAACTAAATTAGACTAAACTAAATTTGGATCCCCAACCGGTCCCCGCGGGGAAAAAAATTCCCCGTCCCTGTCCCCGTCATCCCCGACGGGGGAATAATTTTCCTCATTTTCATACATACGGGGGATGATTTCTTCCCATACCCGTTCTCTAATAGAGGAATTCTTCGCCGGAGATCGGAAAACGGATCCCCATTATCACCCCTAGTACCATGCCAACCTACGATAACATGATGCCCACCTCTAGGCGAGGGCAATAAAACAGAGGGGAAGACAGAGAGGAAGAGAGAAGCTTACGCTAACATTTGGGCCCACCAACTTTAGTCATCACGTCAACACACTTGTTGCGTTGGAGCTACATCAGCTAATACCATCGCCACATCACGTGAAAACCGGATGGTTTTGTGTCCAGAGGGTAAAGTAAATGGTTTTGTTAACATACGGTTTTAAAATTCAGAGTTGACGGAGGCTAGAGGATAAGGTTGAAAAGTAGACATTTTCTCGAAAACATAATATATGCAAGTTTTTTTTTGAAAAAAAATCTCTATACAAGTGGAGATCATTCGTTTTCCTGTGTTAATGTATAGTATAGGCTCAGTTTGAAACAGTTTTTGATTGTGTAAATTATGATTTTTTTAAGAATCGAGTGGATGATAGTTTTTGATTTATGTACAAATCAATTTCTCATTGTAGGAGAAGCTTCTAAGAAAATTGAGAATCTAGATTCTGAGAATCAAAAACTGTCACCCTAATTTTTAAAAAACTTAGAATCTACAAAATTAAAAGCTATCTCAAACTAGACCATAATAGCAAAACAAAATTCTCGTCCTTTCTAAATTTGAGGTCCAAATTCAACCAAACAAAATAAGCCACGTATTGTTAAAACGTAAAGGCCCAAACAGTCCGATGAGCAAAGTTTATCCGGCAATTTGATTTGACAGCTGCATGTGCACTCGATGGAAAGGCGGAGCAGAAGGCGGAGCTTGACTGCACGAAGCAAAATGTTCTTGCCATATTGTTTTTTTTTGCAAGTATGGCTTAAAAGTTACATAGTACTTTACAGTAAATTATCCTGAAGATATGTAGAGTGGAAAAACTTGTTGTCCTCTTGTAGCCAAAATAACTATAAATTAAAAGTGGGCGTCGTGTCGGGTCGGACCAACTCGGTAGAGGTTTATCGTGTTTTGGGTCTAAACCGTGCCGGGTCGGGCTAGCCCAGCTCGCCTTTGGCGAGCCCAGGCATAGTCTATTCGCACTTCGTTCCTACTTTGTACCGTGCTGGTCCAAACCCGGCTCATTTATACTATTACGACGAGAGAAAATGACCTGAAGTTACGTGCATGTCACTGTGTGTATGCAATGCTAGCACAGTGACACGCACATTTGATCGAGATGGTTACATGTCTACTGACATATCTATTTGCACCAGGAAAAATATTCGCTTGGATCATCCAAAATAAAGTGGAGCCATGCATTATGCCAATTAATTAAATCATTATTAGCGAACACGTATTCGCTCCCTTGTGTATCTATGGTCAAATTAGGAAAGTTAATAAATAAATGAGAAGAAATATGCACGCAATGCAAGGACTAAAAGAAAGACATCCTGTGTGGATATCAGTATTGCTAGTAATAGGTACAAATATTAGAGAAAAAAGTAAATTTTATTAAATCTTGAACATGTACAGAATTACTATCTCGTTAAAAACCTTACATCCCGGTGTGAGATACCTTCGGTAAGAAAACAGTACAGTAACCACGTATATATATTTTATGTCTATTTCAGTTATCTTTTATACAGCAAATTGTCTCAGAGTGAAGAGAGAGATAGAGTCGTTAAATACATCAGATTTGTGATCTTACGTTCAAATACATCAGGCTCAGACGCATAATTCCTTCGAACTGTCTTTTTTTCCATGACTAGCCATGTGCCCGTGCGTTGCTACGAAAAACAAAATTGGCAACGAAACATAAAAGTCAAGCAATAAAAAAATTGTGCTACAAGATCAAACATCTATTTCTCCCGATTACAAAGGTTTCTATGGTTTCTCCCGATTAGAACATACGTAGAGATGATATTCTTGGTATACATTCCGAAAGATCTTAAAATAAACAGTTACATTACAACACGACCTGGATATCATTTCGATCAAAACAATAAGACTGTCAGATAAACAATAAGACAATCATCAGCACAAAGATCTGTGACACACGACGATACTAAATAACAAGGGTGTAATAGAACAGTTAAGGCCCATTTGGAACGCTGAAAGCCTGGAACTTCACATGTATTTCATATGACACATTTCAGTTCCCAGTTCCCATAGGATTTCATATTACACAAACTCAGACCATACAAAACAGAACAATTTTGAAACAACAATGAGATTCATCCCAACACAGAATTCCATTTAGGAATTTCATGATATTTAAAAGAAAAGAACTCGAATAATTAAATGATATATATAACTGACGGTTGCACAATTAGTACATTCATGGATCACTTAGTAGTTAGTACTTTTTCAGCTACTTCTTTATTACTCGACATTTGCAAGAGAAAGACAATAGTTCAATGTAGGCACTTTCTGAGAGAGAATGAGCCAATAGGCCTTATAATTCTCAACGAATGTGATGAATCTAAACTCTAAACAGATCGACCATGCAACAAATTGCAATATCATAACAAATGTGGTGTAACCGTACAATTTAGGTACCAAAAAGCAAACCAGCTAACAAAAGTAGGTCATAAAGTGCTAGTAAGGAATCTTCCCCAACCAAATTAAAATAATGATTCTTCATAAAGAAATAAAAATAAGATGATGTCATCTTCAAAGCAACACTTGCAATGTCTCATCTCAATCTTGCACTAAACATTGAGGGGATTCAAGAGATTGAAATGTCCATAACAACCACTTTTCTTAGTATTCAATATTTGGGTATATGAACATGGTGGCAACACCATACATACGACTAATTCAACGACAGAACCTCCAAGTATGGATTCTATCTCGAACAAGTGCGAGAACACAGAAAACGCAGCAAAGCTAGTGCTGTCAATGTTTTACAGAATTTATTCTTCCTTCCATCTTCGGACATGAACATAAACACAAATGCCCACGCGGGAGGCATGTGAAACAAGGTCATCTTCAGGCAGCAGCAGATCACTCCTAGTTAGATCCCTCAGGTTTCTGGCAGGATGATACGAAGCATTAGCACATAGCGCAATTACTTAAAACTGTCAAGTCTACAAGGCGCAAGACATACCGATAAATCAAATCTACACTTTTCTACATCAAAAGTTATTACATTGCATACATCTAAAAAATCCTATGCAATTCCAAATTGCTATTCGACATTGCTTTTTGCCCCGGGATGTATATTAGATCATTTAACCTCCTCAGAGCTGCCTTCTAATTTGCCAAGTGGTTCCTAAGTTCTGCTGCAACCAATGCTCCATCTTGTGAAGCAATCCACACAGTTTCTAAAAGGTGGTTTGCAAAATAAAACAAAGGACACCGAACACTGACTGGAGCTTGTTTGAAATTGGAATGCACCCTTCTCAAATAAACATATTTTTTATTTTCCTTTTGAATTATGTAAAGAGATGGACATTGAAAATCCATATTATCGATTTCCACAATAGAACCCCCCACTACCCCAAGTTGTGTTTATCGGATTATAGTATCTCTACATGGATCAATAGACCGCGTCATAACCCAGTCAACGATTACTTAGTCTAATCTTACGGTAGCTATTTTCGTTGTTTTGAAACGGAATGATCCCCATTTTCCATTACCATCAATGAAAACATAGTTTTACATAGATGGAAACAGACTGGAATTACTACCAAATGAAGACCTAATGATCAGCAAAAAGAAAAGAAAACCTGGTAGGCAGAAGTGTAAGTACCATGCACTTGGTGCTAAGGGGCATCAAGTTCAACCTAAAGTACTCAGAAATCAGAACTCGAAAGAAGTTTTTACAGGACTCCACGAAACACTACTAAGAAACCTAATTCTATTTTCTAGACCAAAACAGGTAATGTACAGCAAGGTGGGTCACAATCATCAAGATTTCACTTGCCCACAAGCTGTCTCTCGGCTCAAAACAAATCCGTTTATTTTGCATCCCCACCGCCACACGCTTGAGTTGATCTAACAAGCCATTCCCAAAATGAAATCATCTTCAATCCCAGCGAGATTAATTAGTTTGCACCACGCACATAAAGCATGATCAAAACATTTCCGGGCCCTTGAAACTAAACCTAGCAAAAGTCATTATTACGCTTCCTCATGGACCCCGGCGATGGCAATGTCGGCACATTTTCACGAGGATGGAGGAAACCCCACCTCTTCTAACCGGATCATTTCGAGTCTACCGATCGAGAGAACAAGTGGTTTGGCGGTTGTTACTACACAATTGCGATAATTTGAGATGATCGACATCATGTTGTGACTTCAAATCTATCGATTACTTTGTTGTTGAGTGTAAAGTGATTATTTCGGATGCAGAGTGAAATGTAAACTACAAGGCGCTTTTACTGGTAGATACAATCACGTAACCTTGTCTCGCCTAAATCTGTCAAGACGCATAGAGAAAAAGTGTTATACCTTGTCGTCGTGGCCGGGCCGACCTTTTCGACCTCGGGCTTCTCTGCTCGAGCTTCTTCTTGAGCTTCTCTGCCTCTCCCTCTCCATCTTCGCTCCCGCCCAATCCAACCAAAGCATCATGTGAGTATCCATCGAAGAAGGATTATCGAGAGGGTTAGGGTTTTGGGTGGGGTTCTGAGTCTGACGAACACGGATGTAGACGGCCTCCTTGGCGCTCCTCCTCGTGAGCACGCGCCCCTTCCGTCGCTCATGAGTCGGCGGTTGCCGCCGACGGCGCCGCCGAGGGGACCGGAGGCGCTGGGAGGGAGGTCGTGCTGGATCGCGTAGTCCAATGGGAGGAGGTCGTGCTGGGCGATCCGGATTTTGTGCGGTGGGGATTCGGGCGCAGGAGATTGGGGTGATCCGGCCGTGGCGCTGGGGATTTGGTGAGCAGCGTGTGGGATTTGGGGTTTGAGGGACGGCGTGAGCGTGGAACCGGGCGGCGGGCGCGACAAAGAGAAGGGAACCGGCGGCGGTGGGCGCACAAAGCGAGGAGGGTAGCCGGGGCGGCTGGGGCACGCAGGTGAGGAGGGGGGCCGGGGCCGCAGAGGATCGGCAGAGCGAGGAGATCGTGGAAGCGGATGTGGCTGCGGAAAGGCAGCAGAGGAAGATCGGGGGAGGATCACGTCCGCGCGCGCCGGGGGGTTGGGGGCTGGGGAAGATCGGGAGAAGATCGCGTCCTCGGGGGTGGGGGCGGAGGATTGCGGCGCGGAGGCTAGGGTTAGTTTGGGGTGCGGGTGTCACAACTCTGCTGCGATCAACGAACCAGAGAAGAGCCGAAAACAGCGGGATGGGGAGAACAGCCGTACCACTGCCACCAAGTCCTGCTTTATAGTAGTAGAGATTCACTCGAAGGGTCCAGCGCTCTAGACAAGGACTTTTTGCTCTCTCAATGTCTTTTCCACCGAGGTGGCCGAAGCAAGCCGCCCCCCCTCTCACCCGGACCCGCGCCCCTCTCTGCTGTAAACTAAGATCACAGTGACAACAAACTGAAATTAAGGAAAAACCTAGTAAAGCACGTCTATTTATGTTGCAAAATAGCTCCACTAGTCATTCAGGTGCCTAGAATTCACTTCTAAACAAGAACAGACTTCCACAAAGAGAAGAAGCTTAGCGTACCTTCATCCAAGTATCGAGATAAACTAGGCCTTGTCTTCTTCACGTCCGCAGATATACAACCATTGGAGGCCTCTTACACCTTTGCATTGTTCATACAATTCTGAACTACACCAATCCACATCAAGAAGCTTCAGCGAAGCTGGAAGACCTTCCTCCGGCAACGCCATAATCCTCACACAATTCCATATAATCAAATGCTGCAATGAGGGAAGGCAATGTAACTCTGAGGGCAGCATCTGAAGATTCATCAAGGACAAGAACTCGAGCCGTTCGAGCGATGTCAGAAGCTGAAGTGCCTCTTGCTGCTCGTTTGTGAATTCACTCACTTGGTAGTCCACGTCCCTAGAATCCCGTGGAAAACCAATGCTTAGTTTCTTCAGAGAAGTTAAGAGTCTGCACAATGCTGTAGTCAGGAAATCGATGTCATCAATATGAAGTGTTTGAAGGGGGAAGTAGACCTCTTGGCTTGCAAACTAAGCCTCTTGAACCAGGTGGTTCCACACTGAAACAAATCCAGGAGATTTCCGAATTTCCATGTGATTGAGATGTGCAAGAGATTTCAACTCCTCCCATGAAGACAATGCAGGACATTCTTGGATGTTTAAACTCTGTAGTGCAGCATGCGGGTGCAATTCGAAAGATGCCAAATTTTGATTCTTGAGTAGATGCAACTCAGCAAGCAAAGGAAGGCATGCTAAGCTCTCGAGTGTAGATAATGTGTTACAACCTTCGATATGCAAGTTTTGTAATGCCGAGCACGACTGCAGGGGCAAAGATATCACGCGTGGGCAATCCTTTACAGTCATTGTGCTGAGAGACCCGAGAGACTGCAAACCTTCACATGAAGCTAAAAAGTCGCATTCTTTGATTACCAATTTATGCAATTTTTTGCAGGAATGCAGATCTAATGATGTCAAACTAGGGCTGTGCTCCACGTCTAGTTGGGCGAGGGAGGTGAGGTTAGAGTGCTGCAAAAAATTGTCTGGCAAGGCATCAATCCGTAAATTTTGCAGTGAAGATGGAAGAATGAAACTTTTGTTTGACTGCATTCCTACTTGGAGAACCATGGAGGTAAGAAGTTTGGCACAACCTTTTATAAGCAAATCTTTGAGAGAGCTGAACTCTCCTAGGCCTCTCGTGCTTAACAAGGCCATGTCAGAAGAGATGTGCAACTGTTGTATGCTCGTCAAACAGTGAAGTGGGATTTCACACATGCCTTGTGTCATCGAATCAATTTCATTGGATAAAAGGCCTACAGCCAACGATGTTATCTTATCACAATACGCTATCCTCAAGTTTGATAGATTGGGAAGATTAACCAGCATCTGAGATAGTTGATTCCCAGTAACGTCACACACTGACAAATTGAAATCTTCAAGAGAAGGTGGCAGGCTGTATCCAGTTGGGAATGAAGAGAATACCTTTGGGCAAAATGACAGTGTCAACCTTTTTAGGAATGTTAACTGCTGCAAGCTATTCCATGCAAGATGTGTAAGATTTGGAGCACTTGTAATTTCCATTTCTTCTAAAGTAGTAAGATTATGGAATGCCAAAATTTTCTCATCCAGACTGTTTAGGTACTGGCCACCCTTAATTGCTATGGATAGTCCATCTGATCCAACTACATGCTTTAAACGGAATGACATTGATCGAATTGAGCCTGCATCTGAAATATCTATGTCAGTTGCTATTTTGTTAACAGGAAGTGCTGGTAATTCTGCAGCTTCTGGCCAATCATGAATCTGAACTCGCTGGAGATTCAGCAATCGTTGCTCATTCTCAATATCACTTGAACTCTGCAAAAACGGCAGATTGTGCAAGCGATAACATGAATCAATTTCAAGAACACGTATATTTTTAGATGAGTGTTCTTCACGTAAAATGGTGCACTTTGTCAATTGAGGCATCTCACGTAGCTCCAACACCTCCAGGGGACCAATTAGCAAGTCTCTGATTCTAAACATGCGAACCAAGTGCAACTCTTTAAGGAATGGCAACTTCCCAATCGGTGGAAGGGCTGTCCAGTTCAGGCAACCCTCCAAATGAAGAGATTCCAGCATTGTAAGCAAAAAACTTGTGGTTAACCATGTGGAAACGCCACCTCTATGCCAGTCAATTCGGAGACATTTGAGGCTTGACTGTGGTTGAAGTCCTTCGAGTGCAAGCGTGTGAGCGGCTCTATCTGTTTGCTTTTTGTCCCACGATAATTGTAAACTTCTCAGATATACTTTGTCTTTTAGTTTAGCCATTGCAGCCTCTTCTGTGCTCTCGACATTTCCAATATCATATATTTTTAGTGATCCTCTGAGCTCCTTCAGGTTGCCTAGTTGACTTATACTAAATTCTTTCTTCTTCTCAACTTTGAATGCCTTTAGTTCTTGAAGAAATTTCAGTTTCCCAACCTCAACAATTTTTGTGTGCAAATTTTCAATGGCAAGAAAGTGACGCAAGTTTGCAAGATTATTCAGCCCTCTTGGTAACTTTGTATGAACTCCCCAATTATGTCTTATATCAAGGACCTCTAAATGGTACAAATTAGATATGGCCTCTGGCAACTGCAAACTTGAATGTGAATAAGCAGCACGCAGCTCCAGATAACGGAGATGGATAAATGCTGCGATGTTACATATCAAAGAGCCCAGACTGTCAAACATCATTTCCAGTTTCAACACACGGATGGCTTTGAACTCATTAAATTTATCTCGAAATGCTTCAGAAAAGTTTGAGTCATATCGACCAATCAACATAACTGTGCCCAGGTTCTTCGACTGTAATGTGTTGATAGATTTAACGAACTCTTGTTCGAAACATTCATCAGGTAGCATACTGCCATCTCCTTGTGGACGATATGCTGATTCTGTAACTACACTGACATGCCGAATAAGCTTTGATTTCGCACTGCATCCAGGTTGATCTATAGTAAAACATTCATCAGATGAAACCATCTGTGCTAGATCATGAATCAGATCATGCATGATGTAAGATAGCCTCGGAGCTTCGTATTGAATAAACCCACAATACACCAGCTCATAGAAGTACTCATCCGCAACGTCTTCTACTCTTGTGCTTTCTTTGGAGAAAACAAAACCTTGCGCGATCCATACGTTGACTAACTGCTCGATGTTAAAATGGTAATTTTTAGGGAACAACGAACAATAAGAGAAGCACCGTTGAAGAGGGAATGGCAGATGGTTGTAGCTAATCCGCAAGACAGGTATGATGTCCTCATTTCCCTGTTGATGTTTCCATTCATCGCTGTCAAGAACACTCATCCAATGCTCACTATCAAGTTTTCTTCTCAGTAGTGTGCCAACAGTTTTAGCAGCTAAAGGATATCCATTCAATTTTTTCGCTATTTGGCGCCCAATATATACTAGCTTTGGCAGCTGTTTCTCATTCCCAAATGCACATTCTTTGAATAAAGACCAAAAATCAGCTTCCATTAGACCATCTAGCTTAAGGGAATCCTTTGCACCTGTCATTTTCACAACAGAGAATTTCCTCGTTGTCACCAAAATCCTATTTCCCGTTACTTGAGTGCGTCGAAGTGGAGCAAGGAATGTGTCCCATCGACTCGTATGATGATCTTCCCAAATGTCATCCATAACAAGTAGTAACCTTTTGGACTTGACAGCATCCTCAATGAACTGTTGGAGTTTGTTCAAGTCATCAATTTCCTCAAACCTATCACCATATAAGCATTCTAAAAAATCATGTGTGAGCTTAATTTCATCAAAACTAACAGAGGCGTAGATCCACACCCTTAGCTGAAAATGCTTTTTGATGACTGCATCATTATACAGCAGACGAGCCAAAGTGGTCTTGCCAACGCCACCATTACCAACAACTGTGAAAACCGACAAATCTTCATGCCTTGTTTCACTACTCACCAATCTGTTAACTATTTCGTCCCTCTCTTTATCTCTTCCATGAATTCTGGGTTCGATGATAACGGGAGTTGTCTCCCTCAAGTCCATGCCTGGAGGACTCATTCTGAGAGCAAGGAGGTCCAGTTCCTCCAGTTTGAGTGCCTTGCGTGCGTAATATTGCATTTTACTGAGTTGATTGACATGATTTAATATCCTGCATAAGATTTCATCCTTATCTTGTTTCACCCAAGGCACCAAAGATTTCGTGTTGGCATTGTAAATTGCAAGTTGAAGTTCAGATGAATCCGAGGCTGAGGAATCGGCACTAGAGCTGTTCTTCGGAAATGCATCACAATTTCTGCCGTAAGAACATTCTTGATCTGCTGAGGTCTGCATGTCATCCACTTGGTCAGTAAGACTACTGAAGGACTACGAAAGCAAATTTTACAAAATCAGAAATAAATAGTTGCTGGAAAAGGTTTGCATGCATACATATTCTCAGGAAAAAGAAAATGTAGAAATGAAGAGGGTTTTTACCATCCTTGGAGGCACTAATACCTCTCCACTAAATTACCCTTAAACTCTTGGTACCTCCATCTATTAAAATTTTGATACCTCATGGTGCTAGCTCAATCAATAACTTACCTTCCAAAGATGGTAAAAAGTCTGACAAATGAAGTCACATCCTTTGGTATACAACTTAACTGCTGCATTATTCCAGTTGTGCCTAAACCTATTCTCTAGCTGGCTTCCATTAGGGTGTGTTTGGTTGGGTGTACGAGGGTGAACCAAACCGTTCCGTACAGGATCTGGTTCTATCTCTGCGTTTGGTTGGCTGAACGGAACCATTTGGTACAGGATAAGATGATATAAATTCTTTGAATATTCTAAAAAGATACTGCACCATCCCGTACGGGCAATTTGGCCGAACCAATCGGTTCAGAACCGGATCGTTCACTCGCATCATCCCTCAAACCAACCTCATCCCTCAATCCAATCTCATCCCTTCAACCAAACATCATCTCGTACCATCCTGTATCATTCCATCCAAGCAATCAAACAATATCTCGTATCGTTCTATTCAGGCAACCAAACACCTTTCCTGTACCATCTCATCCCATCCAATACCATCCCATTCCATTCATTTTTGTACACCCAAGCAAACGCACCTTTAGAGAATCTTGAACTGGGATTGCCAACAAGCACTTTGTCATTATTCTCACCCCATCACAAGATCACAAACCTGTGGCTGCAACATATCAAGTAGGCCGTAGGCGCCAACGCTGAAGTTAATGAATTTCACAAGAATGATGTGGTCATTTTTCATGCTCAAGCACTTGCTAGGCTTGATATCCACATAGCCCATGGTGGCCTTCATTAAGTGGTGGACATAGGAGCTAATGGTTTAGTTGACTAATCAACTTCCTAAAAATCCCCTGTATTCATTAGTTTTTCACATATAATATCAGGTTTGGAATACGAGATTTTTTTTTACGGTTCCTACAAGAATCAACCGTTTCCAATGAAATTCCTACGTTCAGAACGGACATGTAGAAAGTTAAAGAAATGACCGCACTAATAAATTGTGTCTGCGTTGTAACTGATGCACAAGTTTCTCGCTGATCCACTGAGTGGTAACAGTACCGCTAACATGATTCCATTCCGTCCCCATTTGGCATAATAAATTAATTTTTAGTCTCATAAAACCGGGAAACAAATGTAATTACGCACAGATTCATATGCTTGTAGATTGCATCCAAGGAAACTGAAATGATCTACACGCTGGCAAGAGAATAGAATTAAAGAAAGTGACATGACCAACCTGCTGGCCGTCGTCGTCCACCGCACCGGTGGCTTCCGGTTCAACTACCTCGTCCTGGATGCGGCAGTACTCCAGCTCGTCCAGCAGCGTGTCGGCATCGAACGCCTGGAAATCGAGCTCCTTGAGGAACGCCTCCAATGCCTCGTTCTGCATCTCCTTTCCCCGCGACGCGGCAAGCACCAGCTTGGTCTCGTCTAGAACCGCCCTGAGTCCGTCCACCTCGCGGCCGATGCCGGCACGCGTCGACCACGCCTGCAGCGCTCCGCGGGCTCCGGCGGCCGACGTTGGGGCTACCGGCAAATCCATTTCTTTCCGGTTCGTCCTGGAGATTCAGACGCTATCGATCGATAAGCAGGAAGCCGGCCAGCTGGTTGGTGATTGTTGAATGTCAACGGCGTAAGGAAATCAAAGAGGCCTCTTGGCGTATTCTTTTGCTGTTTGATTGTCTCGAGCGGGCATGCCCAGTCCGCCCAGCCATTGTTAACTACGTCCGTTTTGGTATTCAAATCAGCCGTCACTAATGAACGTTGTAGGGATATCGAACAGCCGGCCGGCTACACGTGCAGTCCATCCGCGTGGCGGTGATTCATCCAACACAAGTGCAGCGGCAAAGACGGCTGTTGCGCGCTCTCGCCGCCACCACCGTAGCCACCTTCTCACCTGTACCTAACAATGGCGGATTTAGGATTAGATATCATTGAGGTCATCATTGAGGTCGTTAGGGTTAATACAAAACTCGTAACACTAACATAGAACTTATAGTAAGATTATTATATGCTTATATACTAAAAGAACTATGTGGACTATGTTGAAAAACGTCGGTATCATTTGACCCTAGCCCATACACTAGAGATCCGCCCCTACTACCTAATGTGATACAGTCCTAATTACCAAAACTACTTTGAATTGTGTTCCTACTTCCAAGGTGCAAATCGAGACTAACATCAAAGTGGTGCTGTTTTGAGAAAAAAAAAAACGAAGTGCAAACTTATAGTCGTGGGGGAGGTAAGAGAGGAAGGCCAAGGAAAGGTTGTGGAAACCCTAACACTTAAAGACGACTATGTGCATACTCATGGCTAAGGACAGCAAGGAATAAATCAAGCACTATCATTGGGCTGAGCATGAGAAAAGGGAATTCTAGTAGGTTAATTTGCGTATGGTGTCTGAGGGATTAAGCTCATACGGGGGCAAGCCGCACGGGTTGATGTTGCGTAGGGTGTGCACATGCGTGAGCGCATGGCCACAAGAGGCAAAGAGAATGCTTGATTATGTGGGTGCGTCTTTGTAGCGTGAGCACGTGGAATCGAGAAGGAAATGGAGGATGGCTGGTTAAAAAACCATGCCCAAAACAAAAGTAGGGAGGTTGGCGTGTGACAAAAAGAGCAAAAAGTCAACGTGCATGGAAGAAAAAAGAAAATGAAATTGAGTCGGTTTGGGAAAGGAAGGAAAGAAATGTAAGCAACCTGGTTTGGAGAGAAAAGAAAACAACTAAATTCAGCCAAGCCAGGTAAGAAAAGAAAGTTGTGATTTTGATATAAAGAGAAAATCTTAGGGCAAGTTATGATTTTGATATATGAAATAAAGAGAAAATCTTAGGACATGATCGTGTGTGCGAGTTGATGGGAATTATTTTGCCATGAGGGAGAGATATCAAGAGAGAAAAAGGAGATTGATCATTGTATCCATCGGGTATTTATGGGTATAAAGTGACACCCACATCTTTTCTATGTCCATATCGGGTACCTAAACCCAAAAACCTATAGGTCTGAAATACTACCCGTGCCCACTTTTATCAGATCAAGTACTCACAGGTACCCAAACCTATAGGGAAAACTGTCATCCATAGTCATCATTGTGATTCTAATGGCATTTTTGACAAGACTTCTGCAAAACTTAGGCTCTGTTTGGATGAGTGGTAATTTCTTAGGAGGTTTTGAGATTTAGTTTAAATTTGAACTAGTTCTTAAAATATTCTAATGAAATACCCCTAATCCAAACACCCCCTTAGTGTGAATCCTTGTTTGACCTTGCAATACCCGATTTTCTAGACGTGCATCCCCATTCAAATCTTCTACCAAGCCTGTGAGGATTTTATTGGCCCCTGGCCTGTGAGGATTTCGAGTGATTGAGAGTTTATTTTGTGTCAAAAGTATGGCGATTACTGATGGAGATCTGGATTTTGAGAATCATTTTAAGCAGTCAATGGAGGAAAACGCTTGGAACCTGAGCTGCAATAAGAGTGTATTTGATTACTTGTACCGAGTGATACATGTATGAGGTGGTTCAACAAAAATGTTATTTATGTGTTTGGTTACTTGAATGTGTTGAAGTATAAGTAAATTGTCCATCTTTCCTCATCAGCTTAAGTTTTTGGGTGAATGTTTGATGTATGCAACTCAATATAGTGAGCCAAAGGTAGTTTTTGGCGCAATTTAAAAAATTGCAGCCATTCTATTTACCCGAGGGAACAATGGAACTAAATGGTATAGTGAATTGCCCATCTTTATCTCATTTAAACATTTGGGTTCTTTTCATGCAACTCAATACACGCGGCATCGAGTCAAGAGGTCTCAGTTCAAACCCATGCGCAATTAACAAAATAATTGCTACTACTTCTAACGTCCTAAGCCTAAGATAGAGCAATATGTGAGACCAGTGTTGTATAAGTTTGTCCACCCTATCACCAAGTTTTTGGGTTCTGGTGGTGCAAGCGATGTCTAGAGGAGAGAAATGGAGCAATAAACCAATGCTAATGCAGCCTAACGAGGAATACACACCTTGATCTGCTATAGCCGTGCCATAAGAGTCCCATGGCCCCAAAAGACCGATGGGGGAGGATTATTTTGCTCCAAGCAAGATGGTACTATCATTCCCACCCTCTTGTTTGACCTAGCTCGATTGCTGACCCTCTCAAAGAACGTTCTTACATGAGACATTTGACGTTTTCGCCTTCTCCAGCCCGATGGCGTGGGCCTTGGCCCAACGAGGAATACACTTTTCATAAGAGTCCCATATGCCCCCAAATCGAGAAGGTGTGTATTGCTTAAGCTTTTGGGTGAACAGGTGGTGCATGCAACTCAATAGAATAGAACTATCTCGTTGAACGATGTGGTACACATTTGAGAAATATTTTATATAGATGTTGAACCATTCTATTTACCCAAAATAATGGAACCAAATGGTATAAAACTATCACATCTTATTCAATCTCTTTTCACCAATCAAACACACCCTAAGGTAAACCACAAACGGGCGATTTGCACTTTTAGGGTACTAGTGTAATTTGTGGTTTTGAATAAGGTCATTAGTTTGTTGATAGCACCGCACTAGTGTTTTGGTTTCCTAAGTACGTGTAAATTCATGCCAAGCTTGTGTCAGTCAATCCTCTCTTGTTATTGGAACCCGGTCATGCTAAAGCTTGCAGGAACAACGCAACTCTGATCCCACCAAAGAAATCCCACCAAAGAAATCTATGTTCAGATTTTTGCTCGAGTACGAGCATAGATCTGAGCATGAGGGAGCAGGGTCGCCCCTGTGGGAGACCAAGCAGTATGTTATTATCTGATCAAATTAATTAGTTAATACTCGCTCAATCCTATATTATAGGGTGTATTAGTTTTGACACGAATTTTAGCGCAGCTGTTTTTTTTTGTTATTTTGTTCCGATGCTACCCTTAATTAAATAGCGTTCCGCGGTAATTAAGCTAGCAATAATTACTTTCTTGTTATGGTGAATGTAGAAATTTCTTTATTGAAGAACAGGTTTGAGGATATTCTTGCTATATTTAAGAGTATATTTGGTTTTTTACTTAGTTCAAAAAATTTAAAGTCATTGGATGATATTGAACTAAGAAATTGTTACAGTAAATTTGCAAAAACATTTTCCCATAATAGTTCATGTGATATTGAGTTAGATGATTTTTTTTCTAAACTAAAAGTGCTACAAATGACTTTATCTGCTCACTCACAGTCTGCTATGGAGATTTTTGAGTTTGTTAAGGATTTAAATTGCTATTCAAATGTTTCAATTGCTTATCGAATCTTATTCACCATACCTATGACTGTAGCCTCCGCTGAAAGAAGTTTTTCAAAGCTAAAATTATTAAGAAAATTACTTGAGGTCATCAATATCACAAGAAAAGTTAAATAGTTTGGCAATTTTATGCATTGAGAAGGATAAATTGGATGAAATTGACATTGATATTATTATTGATGACTTTGCATCTAAGAGTGTTGGAAGGAACTTTAACTTGTCCATTTAATTTTGTAGGAGTTGGTGAGACTGCTTTTTGTCGCAGCATTATAGTAGTGATGGCAATGTGGCGCGGGTAGGCTTGAAGGTGCATCTTGAAGGCTAGAGCTCAATTTAGTTGAATAGTACATGAGTTTGATTATATTTAAACTATATTTTGGTTGCGACTTATTCTCTACCAAGTTTATCACATATGAAAGCATTTGATATTTTATCTGTCATAATTATGGTAGTTAATAAAAAGACCATTTGATTTAGCTCGTTCTGGGTCCCAAAATCTTTGGAACGGTCCTGTGAGGGAGTTGTTTGCACTCATCTTATGCTTGTTTTTATATCCTAAATTCCTGGTAAATTGGTAAGAAAATACTTAAACATGAATTATTACCACAAACCGCAACCCGGACTCGAGAATTGTTTTTCAGAACATATTTGCAAAATTCAACGGAATTATCTAGAAAAATGCGAAAAGATCATCATGGGCCTCTGTGCGCCGAAGCCAATACGCCATACGCTCGTGGTGTGTGGCCTGGCAGCAGACCTCCTGGTTCCGTCCTCGCCCAAGAACTTTCTAGAATCCCTCGTGTCGTATTCAATGTTGAAATCTCGGTTTCGTTTTAAATATCGTCCATGACCGAAAAATAAAATCTTGACGAGATCTCGCTATTTCAAATAAATTCCGGATAAATTGTAAAAGTAAAATTTAAATTCCAGATTTTTGTTTAGTCGAGATCTCGGCAAATCAATCTCGGCAAGATTTGCCGAGATCTCAGCAAAATTACATTGAGCAAAAAATAACTCAAACAACGTCAAAAAATTTTGAATTTTTTTTTGGAGCTTACTGACACGTCAGTGATGTTTCCTTAAAATTTTTAGATGATTATAAAATTTGTGAAATTTTAAAAAATTCCAATATTGCTACTATCCTGATAAAACTCTGACCGGCAAGTTTGAACCAAATGAAAAATGAAACAGAACTTTTTTTAAGTAATACATTTTTTATTCAAAATTTCGAAAATATACCACGGGGAAAAAAATTACAGAAATATACCCCTGTCGCCCATTAGATGGGCAGCAAGCTAAATAACAAAATAAGCAGCAACAGAGGCCACGTCACTGACCTCATGCTTTGATGAAATGGCGACAGGCTAATTCAACTCCTAAGTGGCCACAATTTTCGGTTTAAGTGGCGCGTGTACTCTGCCGCCATTTCATAGGGCGATAGGCGTCAATTTAGCCCCTGTCGCCATTTCATTAGGCGACAGGTATCAAATTAGCCCATGTCGTCATTTCATTGGGCTGACAGGAGGTCGGGGTGATGTGGCCTCCTGTCGCCCGCTTATTTTGCTATTTCGCCCATCCAGCAGGCATGTGGGTATATTTCGTAATTTTTTCCTCATGGTATATTTTGAAATTGAATAAAAAATGTATTATTAAAAAAGGTCAAATGAAACAAACCATATTATAAAATTTTGAATTTTTTGCATGATTATGAAGCATCACTAATGTTCTCATAAAATTTTCAGATGATAATCAAGCTTCATGAATTTTTAAAAATTCAGAAAGTGCTACTGTCCTGATAAAAACTTTACCAGTAAACTTTAACCAAATGAAAAATAGTACAAACCAAGTTAGAAATTTTTAAAAAAATTTTGGATAGTCCTGATGTATCATTAATGTTTTTATAAAATTTTCATATGATGATAAAGTTTTAAGAAGTTCTAAAAATTCTGACAGTGTTACGTCCTTATAAAAGCCTTATGACCAATACATAGATTTGCTTTAGCAATCAAAAAATATTTAAAATTTTTGAAAATTTTGCAGAAGGGTTATAAGGAAATTATTAAGATCTTATAAAAATTTGAATCATGATCACACTCCAATAAATTTATAAAATTATTGTAAGTGCGATGTACTATTTATGTTATTCTGCTTTTGATTTTTGAAATATAACAAATGAAGTTTAATGCATACATAGATTTGATTGGGCAAACAAAAAGTTAAATTTTTTAAAATTTTATAGAATGGTACCGGGTCAATTATTAATTTTTCATAAAAATTTTGGATCACTATCAAAGTCGAGAAAATTTATAAAATTCTGATAAGGTTACTATCCTAATTATGTTCAATCTGTTTTTGATTTTTTAAAGATAACAAATTAAGTTAAATTATTTTCAAAATTTTTCAGTATTATCTTACGCTTCCTAGAATGGTACCATAAATGTTTCACATCATGATAAAGCATGTACAATTTTATAAAAATCTGACAGTGTTTCTGCAGCTTTTAAAAAATGTCTCAAACATTCGGTTTGTCATCAAATTTTCATAAAAGATGACTTTCTTAAGGGTTATTAGACCAAATCCGGTCAAAAAAAGTCAAAATTCCCGAGATCTTGATGAGATCTCGCTAAGATTTCCGAGATTATTGTAGTAATTAATTTTTTACTCCGACCGACATCTCAAAACTTGTCCACCTCCGGTAAGCGACATCTTGCTAAATTTCAGCTAGATTTTAATCTTTGTCGTGCTAGCCTGAAAATGAATCAACTTAAGCATCAAGGAATGAGACTCTTATCTAATTTTTGGAAACCGGTTTGAACTATGGATGAAAATCACCGAGATTCGGCCAGGGGCCAGCATGGCATACATGCAAGGAAAACTTTGGAATTGTGAGCCACCCCTGGACTCTACAGGGTGCAGCGCGGCACCGTGTAGGCCAAGCATTGCTTCACGCACGCCAAGCGTGGCCCTGTGCTCAAGGGTGCTGACCCCATATAAAAGGGCACCCCTCCCTCGGTTTGAGACACCCTGATCTCGATGTTTCAGAACTAACTAGATCGTTAAGCGCTGGCACGCCAAGGCCACGTGAATACATATATATTGATATCTGAAAGGGTCTCTTTTAAAGAAGAGTATGCATAGATGGTGCAATGACGAAAAACAAATGACGCAAGCGGTTTATATTACAGGCAAGGAAACTCCAAAAGGATCGTTTGGCGCGACAAGCATAAAAAGCGAAAGTTCATAGTATGTTTTTTGCTTCTCTGTTTTTTGCTCTTAGCATTCGCTAATTGTCTACGTGGTCCACACTGTACAACAAAAGCTGTGATTATATAAGGGAATACATCAGGAGCGATGACAGTGAGAAACCGGGATATCTTCGAAAGGGAAGGAGTGTAGTGAACGAAATCCTGTCTGCAAACAAGAGATCATTGGAGCTGATCTTGAGAGAGCAACTGGAACGAAAACAAATGGAAAATGCTGTGACATCAAGGAATTTGCTTCAGAAGCACACGCTTTTAATATACAATTGCATACCTTATGCTACATATTTTTTTTGATGTCGGGGAACAGGGCTCTTGCAGTTTTCGTTTTTTCGCTGTTGTGTATCGTCCTATGAAAAAACGGTATTGTTAATGAGAGCGATAAGCGAGAATATATAAGAGATGTTCTGCTTTGAAAATCATGAGTAAGAGCGTGAAAGATAAGAGAGTGAAGTAAACAATACGATCTGTTATGTGGTCTTTTAGGTGAGTGAGATAACTGGGACTTTTCAGTCATATCAGGTGCTTCAGGCGGAGTTTCTTTAAGCTGCATGTAAATGTTTCTTATGTTAAGTACAGAGTGGAACAAATCGATAATATAATTGAATGCTTATTAGCGGCGTAAGAGCGGACATATTCTGTACCTTAGATCTTTTTGTTATGACCATCAGCATTTTTCGCCCAAACCCTTAAAAATTGCCGAAGAGACCTGATCTTATTCTGCCATCTTTCTATAGCAGTACCCCCTCGTTTCTCCGATTGCCATTTATTAGCGACCAGGTCATAAAACCCATCCCTAATTAGCCAACCACGTTCAAATTTGAACAACAATTGCTTTCTGTTATGAGATGAGACCCCAGTATTCAATAATAAAGCGTGTGTGATCAGAATTACACCTATCTCTTGCGTGAACAGTAGTGCGAGGATATTTATTCTCCCATTCAGTGCAAACCAATACCCTATCCAACTTTTCAAAGGTAGGATTAGCCCCATTGCTCGCCCAAGTATATTGTCTACCAGACAAGTTTATCTCTCTAAGATCCAGAGATTGAATGACCATGTTAAAAATATTAGGCCATTTCGAGTCAAAATTAGCTTTATTTTTATCTTCAGGACTACGCATAATATTAAAATCCCCACCAATAATATACGGTAGAGATTCCTTCCTACAAATGTGAGCCATTTCTGCTAGAAAAGCTTCTTTATACTCCTGTTGAGCAGGGCCATAAACAGTTATTAACGCCCATTTGAAACCATCACTTTTATTGCAAAGTAAACTTAATATAAAAGTCTCCTTCATCAATGTTGCCAATATCATACACCGTTAAGTCCGCCCCAGAGCATCCCCCCAGACCGGCCATATGGGGCCTTGCAATGCCACAAAAATTCTTTGCCACCACACAATTTATTTAAAATCCCATCTGGGAAATTATCCCGACCCGTCTCCATCAGAGCAATAAAATCAATTTGCTCCTCTTTTACCATATCTTCTAAATACCCATATTTAGCCAAGTCTCCCAGACCTCTGCTATTCCAGAAGATGCTTTTCATCTTAGACTCAGCTTAGATGGTGTTTTTGGTTTTTTAAGGATCAATCCCTCCCTATTAATATTTCTTAACTTGGATTTCTTTTCGACGAGAGGTAGCCACAAGATCACTACAAATATGATCGAAGCCCTCTTCAAACACATTCTGATTAAATTCATCACGAATGTGATTTAAATTTGTGTCGACAAAATCCTCTTCCTCCTCAGCCAGATAAATATTAGGTGAGGAAGCCTTAACACGAGTACATTTATGCTTACCCAACACAGTGAGCCTATCTATTTCAATGTTCTTAATAGTGGTAATAGCAGATGAAATAGAGTTACTATCAGTCCCCATAGAGACACCCAATTTGGCAATTCTATGAGAAATAGCAGAATTTGAAATAGATGGAAAGGAAGGGAAATTACCTGACTCCAAAGAATTCTTTTTACCCACCGAGTCATCGCCTTCTCAAGAATATTGGCTTCCCCCCTAGCAGCGAGCCTCAAACTTGTTCGGCCTTGCAGCATTCCACTTCCACCAGATGACAGCAACTCAACCTCCGCCCAACCAATAATATTTCCCAGCAATCGGAGAGCATTCACCATAGCAGAGTTGGAAATATTAGCAGGAATGCCATTTTTCTTACATAATGATTGCAAAATACGGCGAGGTAAATCCTGAATGTTTTTATCCTGTTCTCTCTTTGGTTGACCATCTTCAGAATCCTGGATGATCTTCACCTGATTAACCAAGCCCTGATTCTCAGTTGCAACCTGGTCGAACACAGTAAGAGGCATCCCAGCATCAAGAGACTCACAGAACTCACCCTCAGAAGTCACCGCCAAACTTCCTTCCCCTGCGGACTGCGCCAACACAGAATGGACATCAGAAACAATTTTTTCGCCCATAGCACTATCCCCATTGTGATCCTCGGGTAGAGAGTGAGCCAAAATCATATTACCAGAACCTTCAGATAGAATTCCGGCCGAACAAACTAAACCATGAACAGAAACATCTTCTGCCAGCTTCATTTTTCCTCCAACATCAAAGTCTTCAATCAGCAATTCAGTCGATCTAGCCATACACTGTATAGAATCATCACCCAGCTTCACACCATTTGCAATTTCAAAATTTTCACCCATAGCAATACCCCCATTATGATCCTCGGACAGAGAATGCGCCGAAAAGACTTTACCCTGTATAGAAACATCTTCCGCCAGCTTCATATTACCTCCAACATCCGATTCTTCAATCAGCAGTTCAGTCGATCTAATCATACACTGGATAGAATCATCATCCAGCTTCACACCATTTGCAATTCCAATTTTTTCGCCCATAGCAATAACCCCATCAAGATCCTCGGACAGAGAATGAACCTTCATCATACCACCTTCTTCATGCTGCACCAAATTCCCACCATCAGAATCTTCAGTCAGAAAGTCGGCCAAACTGTCTGTCCCATGAACAGAAACAACTTCCGCCGGCTTCATATAACCTCCAACATCAGATTCTTCAATCATCACTTCAGCCGATCTAGCCATACACTGGATAGAAGCATCATCCAACTTCACACCATTTGGAATTCCCAATTCATCCATCTGCCCCACAAAGCTAGATTCAACTAGTATATTATTCACAGGTGAACCCATAACCCTTGACCGTCTCGCATGTCAAGATCGAAGCGCCCAGAATCGCCTCTTACCCCGTGAATATTTTCTATAATCACTGCCCATCCGAGAGGTGCCGTTATTGTCTCCCTTTTCAAAGCATCGTCCATGACCTGATCTTTCCCCTTAGATTGGTACTTCGGATCATCAAGGTCATCATCCTCCTCAAATTCTTCATGGTCCCCATTACCATCAGTGAGCACTTGTTCAACCTTAAAGTAAATTTCATATAAACAATCATCCACCACGATATCAACATCAGCTAGTATGCTGTTAACATCAAGAACAGCAACCAACAACCTAACCACCCCAGTCTTTCGCATTGACCGCATATCAACTCTTTGCGTAGCTCCAAGAACAGAGCCAACCGCCCAGAGTGGCAAAAATGATCTAATTTGGTAAGGTACGCCATAAACATTAACCCAAACCTTTTGAAGTGTCTGTTTAGGCTTAATCTCCATATTCCACACGTCAAATGACATCACCCCCTCATTATTATCAGTGCGATGCCGCTTCATACTAATCATCCGTTGTAACTCAACTTGACTTGGAAAAGGAACAATGTACGAATTGACACCATGTTCCTGCACCTCCCAATTCCAATTCACAGGTATAGCCCTAGCCAGTTCTTTTTGACCAATGCAGCCGGCACAGAACCTTCAACTATGCTAATAAGAGCAGTGGCAGCAACCTTAACAGGATTCTTCGCCGCAGTTGAATACGGAATATGAAAAAATCCTAGCCCATCCCCAGCCAGACCACTAAATATTGCAGATGGTTTGGGTCCATGTAACAAAGGGCATTGCGGAGTAAAATGTTCCTCTTCACATATTTCACAACACAGCACAAATTTTTCTTCTTCTTTAAAACATGTTCATTAGAAGACTGAGCACCTTTGTGTTTACCTGCCGGATTACCAGAACCTTGCCCCCTCTCCATCAGCATCTTGGGCAAATCATCAGCCGGTAGCTTCCCTGAATGTACCGATCGGAGTCCTCCAATACTCGCAGATAATTGGGCACCGGCACCTTGAAACCCAGAATTGATGGAATCGCTGCGCCCCCCTGCTCATGGAAGCGATCACGTCCACCATGTCTTCCACGACCTCTTGCATAAAATCTTGGAGGCCGACCCCACCGCGAGCCACCGCCGCAAAGCCAAAACCACCACCGCCAGTTCTTCCTTGAGGCCTGTCACCACTTCCAGCCGCCGCCGCTCCGCCCACCATGAGAACTTGCGCGAAAGAGAGAGAGTCGTGCACCAATTTGCGATAAGTCAATCGTTGGTGCAAAAGACCTAAGCCAGGATTACGCAAAAACCAACTAGATGGAGTCGGCTTTTGGCCCACCGTCTGAACAGGCCCAAGATTTGGCCCAATACTAGGCACTTTCAGAATTTGAAATACATGATCATCGACGGATAATCCGGATCGACGCAACAATCAGGATGATTAGTGTCAACCAATGATCTACCTTTCTGTGATGCTTCCGCGATCACAGGCAAAAGGAAATCCCCAATTGTTCTTGCAGGTGAGATTCGTGGCTTTGGCAAAGGACCTTTCCAGCCAGTTTTTCTATCCCAAGGCCAATTCCTTGTTCTGTTTCGTTAAGCTTTGTCACTGATTATTCTTACCAAGAATACCTTCAGAACTAGAAATGGCATCACAACTAGAAACCCAGCAATTGCCCTTAGACAACAAATCTGCCGGTCTTCTTGAAGCTTTTGCAATATCCTCAATTGTGGATGAAAGACGGTGCCTGGCATACTCCATCTCATGATGCGACATCTTCTTGCTATCTTCAATACATGATTTCGCACGGAACGCCATTTTGATGGAGCGTGAGAGGACGCCATTGCGTCGCCTCATGAACTCAAGCAAAAGATCTTGATGTAACGATGAATAAAAATCTTACCAGCCGTTGCCGGATGATGAACAGGAACAGATCGCCCGCTCCATCCTTAGGGAGTATGCATGCAGACAATACATATGAGTGCTACAGACCGACAATAACCTTCTCTTTGAAAATTGAACTCCATGCACTTGTAGATATTTATTTGTAAGGCATAAGAATCAACAACAGTTGTCCTCGTCAAAATCTTTGCATCAATCTTGTTGGGAAGAAAAGGAGAAAATAGTGGATTTATTCTGAAGATAAAACTAAAAAAAGAGAGGAAATTTTGAGGGATCATGAAGACTAAGTACCCTTTAGTTATTAAAAAGTGCAAAGGATATTCCTTGTTTGTCTGACAGACGTGTTCATTACCTCCGAAAGTGCAATTCATCTTGGCTCAAAATTCAGTCAACCCCCTTGTGAAATCTGATAACAGTGACTTTATATGTGCCCTGGGATCACCCTTTGCTCTTTGCACAAGTCCACCATCTAAAGCGTGTGTTTGTTTCTCCTCCTCCTTATTTGTCATCATTGTGATTCTGATGGCCTTTTTGACAAGACTTCTGCAAAACTCAGTGTGAATCCTTGTTTGACCTTGCAATACCCGGTTGACGTGCATCCCCATTCAAATCTTCTACCAAGCCCCTCATATAAGCCTTTTGTAGAAGTAGGATTTTTTTTGGCCCCTGGCCTGTGAGGATTTCGAGTGATCGAGAGTTTATTTTGTGTCAAAAGTATGGCGATTACTGATGGAGATCTGGATTTTGAGAATCATTTTAAGCAGTAAATGGATGAAAACGCTTGGAACCTGAGCTGCAATAAGGGAACCACGAACGGGCGATTTGCACTTTTAGGCTACTAGTGTAATTTGTGGTTTTGGATAAGGTCACTAGTTTGTTGATAGCACCGCACTAGTGTTTTGGTCTCCTAAGTACGTGTAAATTCATGCCAAGCTCGTGTCAATCAATCCCCTCTTGTTATTGGAACCCGGTCATGCTAAAGCTTGCAGGAACAACGCAACTCTGATCCCACCAGGGAAGTCTATGTTCAGATTTTTTTTTTCTCGAGTACGACCATAGATCTGAGCATGAGGGAGTTGCTTGCACCGAAAAAGACTATCATGGGCCTCTGTGCGCCGAAACCAACACGTCATATGCTCGTGGTGTGTGGCCTGCGAATATTTTTTATTAAATATTTATTTTTAATCGTTTTCAGAACTAGTCCAGGAAAAATTTCAAAAATACCCTCCCGTCGCCACGGCACGCCATGTAGGCCGAGCGGCGGGCTGCCCTAACGGCAAAATTCAGACGTGGCAGAACTAAAAAAAAATAAAAATGCCGATGCCTGGCGTGGATCGTCTTATAGATAATTTTTAAAATTTTTTTGTAAATTGTTTGTAGAATTGTTGTATTGAATCGGGCAATTAGAAAAAAACTTATTGTCATGTAATGAACCGGAAAAATTGTTTTAGTTCGTTAGTAATACACATCTAACTTAGGTATTTTCGTAGCCTCGTGAGGTCCGCGAATCGGCGAAAAAATCTGGGGAAAAATCAAGGCGGCCCTCATAGCGAAACTCGACTTTCGTGACGGGCGAAATGGGCGGACGTTGCCCGCATTTTGTTGCAAATCGGAAAAAGCACTTTGGCCACTAAACCCGTAAATCGTGGCCCTTAGGGGTTTTCCTAGCCCTGGACACGGACACGGTCAAAAAATACGGAAAAATCAAGGGCGGCCTACATAGGCGAAACTCGACTTTCTGAGCGAGATGGCGGGACGTTGCCCGGCATTTTGTTGCGAAAATCGGAAAAGACACTCGCGCGAAACCACGAAAACTTTTACAAGGTCAGAAAATTTTGAAACTTTTATGGAGGTTCGTGATAAATGAGTGATTTTACCATAAAAATTTCAAATGATTTTAATATATGAGGAATTTTTAAAATTGAAACAATACATATATAAGGGCACATACAAAAGTTCAGATGATAAAATAAGCGTACATTAGATTATATTATATTACATGGGCATTACAACGTGGCGAGGTTAATAAGGAAAGCAGCTGTCGTGGTGGAACAAATAATCGTTCGCTTTATCCGGATGAATGATGTCATACATTTTCGCATATTACGACCCGTTCTAGTATTGCGACCGATCATGGACACCGCTCAATCCCTACTATGAAAGAACTCCATGGGGTTCCGCGGTGCTCCAGTATCGCCCATTGGGTGGCCTATGCGTCGTCTGGTGTATAAGACTTAAATTTTGGTTGTTCTTTATGTGGATTTCCCTCCCATATGGGCATGTCATCCCGATTCGGCGTCCCTATGTTAATACCACGGGTTCCGGGTGGTCCGCCTAACGTCGAGGATTTGTTGCGTGGTGCGGACCTCGGGCCTTCCCCTTGTCCCTTCTTCTTGAAGGAGGAACCTCTTGCGCCTCTTTGTGTTGGCCGTTGGCGGAGACATGCGGAGCGCCCTGTTCGCCTCGCACTCCACTATATGGTGCGGGAGGTGTGTGTTGGGCTTATGCTTGGACAACGGAGCGTGCCCTGCCGATCAATGCGATGCCGCTTTGGTGGTTGCATAACACCGTGGTACTCGGTCCGGCTTTTACGGGCGGTAGTGGCACCACGGAGAGGTTGCTCCCCGTTATCCCATGCAGGTTGCCGAGATGTGGGTGTCGTCTCCGGGTCCACCGGTTGAAGTACCAAGTTCATCCTCGGCCAAGGCACGGTAGAATCTCCGGTCCGCTAGATCACCTGGCGGTATCAAGCCGAGTCCGGGCCATGTCCATAAGCGTCGGGGCTTTGGGTGGCCGGAGGGTTCCTCCTCGACTTGTTGATGTTAAAGTGTCCTCTTGAAGTCCGTGTGCGATGAACTGGTTTAGAACTTCTACTTTGTGAGTTCAACATGAGTATGTCGCATGAAACTCACCGTCGGTTGGCCCTTTGCACACGGCCTAAGCTCGTCGATCTAGAAAAGGGACATATCTGGCGGCCTCTCCCGGGTGAAGTTCTCGGCGGCGGGGTAGTTGTCGTGGCGGTTGTTGAGAATTAATGATCCGTCGTTCGGCCGTCGATCCATTGGAAGAAGCAACACCGGCCCTCGTCTTTGAAAAAGAAAAACGATGCATGAGATGGTAGTGTTACCAGTATTGTGGGGCGCCGAGGGTTTACCTCAATGCGTGCGGCA
The DNA here is from genome assembly GCA_036346375.1 of Guadua angustifolia. Classification (NCBI taxonomy): domain Eukaryota; kingdom Viridiplantae; phylum Streptophyta; class Magnoliopsida; order Poales; family Poaceae; genus Guadua; species Guadua angustifolia. The sequence continues at coordinate 11,489,582 of CM070514.1, forward strand.
CAGAGGTAATGGCGGCCGTCTCTCCATGGGTAGATTGCATCATCTTCGCCGGTAGTTTCGATGCATTTGGGTGGGCAACACCGGGAAGGCGTCGGCGCTCTGGCATCCGGATATTGGGCGGAGGACTTCGCTTCTTGAAGGCGGATGAAACGACATTGTCCTCTCCTTCCCTTCTCTTGTTCTTTCTTGTTCTCTCTTTGCTAGGTATGCGAGGCGTCTTGAGGAAGCTTTAAAGGGTAGATATCGCTTTGGGTATGGGGCGGCGCCCCATTTGAAGCGATATTTACCTTCGAGCGATGTGCCTCGACATATCGGGCTATCGCCCCATTTCGATAAATTTACCTTAGGCGATGTGCCTCGACATATCAGGCTATCGCCCCATTTAAGCGAAATTTACCTTGAGCGGTGTCGTCCTTACATTTTCCACGGGCAATTTTTTCATTGTTTATTAATATCCAATTATATATTGTCGAGCTATCCGGCGTTGCTCGACGCGAAGTTAAATCGAAAAAATAAGTGACGACATGGCTAAGAAAACATAACCTACGCAAATGCAAGCACTTAGTTCAGATAGTTAGACAACATGGTCTTTGAAGATAAATAAAGTACAAAAGTACAAGCTGCAATAAGTCGATCCCGGCGGCGCCTCGATCGCTTTCGGTGGTGCGTGAGTGGCGGCGGCGAACGGACGACCCTCCTAGCCGCCCGCTCCTCGGGGTAGCGTCTTGTGTGTGGCTCGGGTGTCTGCTGGGGTGGTGGCCGTGCTCCTCGGTGGACATGAACGGTCCACGTGAAACATGCTGCCGTCAATGTGTCGTACCTCGAGTAGTCGGACCCCGTCTTGTGTCGCGAGAAAGCGCCGCGTCACCCGTGGCCTTCTGGTGTCGGAGCGAACCTAGCCGTCACCCAAGTAACCCGCTGCTATGCGAGCGAAACGGCCCGCGTCCACCGTGCCCGCTGCGTGCGTGGAGGACACGAGCCGTCTTGGGTGGCGTCGGGCGTGTGGCAGAACTTCATTGGGCGAGTGTGGGCACACCTCCACTAAGCGGGGAAGGTCTTTGGTGGCGGGCACCCGTCTCGGCCCCGGCGGTGGTGGTACATCCGCCCCATCGTGGCGCGCCAACTAATTGTTTCCCGGCTTGAGCGATGACCGACGGTCCGCGTCGAGGCCCGAAACGGACTCGAACTCCCGTACATCTGCCCGCAAGCGTGCGCAAGTAATGCCGGCTTGATATGAGTTAATTTACATAAAAACATACGTGTAGGGTTTTGGGGTGACCCTTACATAGCGTTCTCCTCGGGACATCGTGAAGGGTCGTCTCGAACCGAATCGGGTGGGACATACTCGGGTGTACCCAACCCTAAGCCGAGTCGGGCGCGAACCGATCCATGTAATCCTCGTCGTGACGCATTAATGCGGCGGGTCTCGTCCACCCATCTGGCCGCCTCGTCCCCGCGGCATCCCGGTATCATGCGGCAAAGGAGTGCCTACTACATGCCCGACGGGTCATCACGCAAGCAAAAGCGACAATTTACATACAACATTCATTTGGAATGGTAAGTATTGTGCTCGGGACACTTACTTGTGCGGCGCGTGAGGCGATGTGGTAACTGCGGGAAAAATGCGGAAGAGGGGCCGCGCACGGTGCGGCAGTACTCCTCGGCGCCAGTCAAAGGGAGGACCTTACGGGTGAGCGAGCGGATGGTCACGCCCAAAAAGCTCGGACAGCCGTAAGGTGCTCGGACTGGGCGTCGCGCGTATTCACGGTGTCCACGCCGTCCTCGGCGTCCGTCAAACTCCCGACGAACGCGTGGTCGACTTCTTGTCTGGCGGTGGGCGTACACCGGCTGGAACAAAAAGTAGTGCGTGTTATTAAAGTGTCCAAATTAGGGGTTAGATACAAGGGGCATACTGTCGCGAACCCGATGAGGCCCATAGTGGGCGGTCGATCTGGGGAGGCCGTGGTACAGTCTGTGGTCGGCGCTGGTCAACCTCGGGCCTCTGGAAGGAGAAGTGCTCCGGGACCACAATGCGATGGTAGAACGGCCGTCAGCAGCGCCTCTTTGCCTACCTTGGAGACAACCTCGCACAGACCACATGCGTGCCGCGAGCCGGCGAGCCACGACCATTGCACCATCTGCGTGCAGCGGCAAAGTTAGACATGTCTGTCGTAAGAGATTTTAACGAAATGTGTTACCTAGTTGGCCGGGGTGTCGGCGATAAACCGGCGAACTTCGATCGGTGCGGTCCACCGTGTCCCGTCGGGGGCGGAACATGTACCAAAACAGGACTAGGATGCGCCTCCGGTGTCGTGCGAGTCCTCCTCGTCGACCTCCGGTGGAGATGCTCACCTGCGGCATTGATGCGTATTGTCGGCCTTCGGTCGTTCCGTTAAGTTGCAATGAACGAGTACTAAGTGCTGGAGCGACCATATACGGACTCGTGCTTCTCATCCACTGTAGAGACGCGTCACGGGCGGCCGGTGTCGGTCCACAGGCGCGGCGCCTCAAGCGCTCACCCAATCGGCCGGCGTCGTGGCCGCTGCAGGACCCGTGGGGGAGGCGGTACGAGGCGATCTGCGGCGTGGGCCATTCTCCGCCGGCGGTGGAACGTGTGGGTCTCCGGTCTCCCCGATCCACGAAGCGGTCGGCAAGGACCGGTCGTATGTGAACCGTGTGGCGTGCGGGCCTCCGTCGTCGCTCAACCATCCGTGAGCGGAAGTAAGCGGCTCGTAAACCTTGCCGTAGTGTGCGGCGTCGTTAAAATTCCATTAGCGGTAAATAAAAGAGTGGAAAACTTCGGCTTCTTTGGAACCCGAGGGGTCGATCAGAAGAAACTCGTTGCACCGAGACCGCGATGTCCCCACCGCCCTCAATGCGGACAACCTAGACCGGTGGGTCAAGTCCACGTCTTTGGTCTAGCGGCGGAGAAGGCGTCGGCCAACCGTAACTCTCGCCATCGCACGCCTGCGTGGTTACAAAGCAAATTCATGGTTAGAAAGCAAATTCATGGTAACGTTGCAACTACAAAAATTAAATGAAAAGTAATGCAATGTTCCATATTCAAATATTACATTAACGGGATAACGAATAAGCTGGTACATAGAATCGAAAATACATTGCGGGATAACAAATAAGGGTACATAGAATCGAAAATACATTGTGGGTATAACAAATAACTGGTACATAGAATCGAAAATACATTGGGGGATAACAAATAAGCGGTACATAGAATCGAAAATACATTGCGGGGACAACAAATAATGGTACATAGAATCGAAAATACATTGGCGGGGACAACAAATAACGGTACATAGAATCGAAAATACATTGCAGAGACAACAAATAAGCGTGCATAAATTGCATTATCCACAATAGACGCGCCTCGGACTCGTCCATATCGTTCCTATCTGGCCGTGTCCCCGGCGCCGATACCTTCAACATTCGGATGTCCGGTACCCCGATGCCCGGAGGCTGCCGTGAACGATCCATCGACCGTCCGTACACCTCGTTATGCCACGTGTTGAAAACACTTTGCTTGTAGTAGTAGTGGGAGATGTCACGGACGACATATGGTGTGTCTCTTCTTGCGGCAATCACGTGCGGCTGCAAAGTAGCGGCGTGGCTCTGGCGGAGCACTTTCGCGTCGGCTTTCGGAGTATGCACGGATGGGAAGTCCTCTCCGTGGGCACCTCTTCGACCCGGTCACGCGATGCCGTGGTACCTCCGTTCCACGCCACTCTCCGGTGTCAGCGATGTGTCTGCCTTCCGTGTCTTGTTTGCCATTCGTAGAAGACAACGTGTCTGACGGGATTGTCGGACATACATGCAGCGAGGCCTTGTCCGCTCAGCGAAATATCTTTGGGTGCCTAGTAACACACCTCAACAATGCCCCCAGGAGGCATCTCGCGCCTTCATTACCCGGTTGTAAATCTCCGCCGAGTTGGTTGTCATTATTCCATAAGCGGAACCGCCCTCGTCATCTGAGAATGGACCATTTCTCCAATGGCTCGTTCGTATCAGTCCGTGAAACTCTTTATGCTTGCCCGGCCCTCGCCGGATGTTTGTCCGTCGGTCGGGGCGCACACAAGGGTAGGGTCATCTCCTTGCTCGTGGTACACCATAGGGTTCCTTGACGAGCTAAGCGCCATCCTTGGATTGATGATTGCTTCTTGGTTAGTTCATCCAACGTCCTCCTGACTCGAACTTCCTCCAGGTTCTGTTTGCCTGCCGCTTGAACATGTTCATAAGTTCCTTGTTCTGGCCGCGGAAAAATTGGCACCCATGTGCCTCATACCACCGCTCTTGGTGCAGCCACTTTCTTTGCTCCCGACGTCGGACCCTTGTTGCATATCCACGATCGCCCTCGGCAACCACCATGTCGGTCATGGATGACACATACATCAGGCGGTCTTACTGTGCCATCTTGACTCTTTCAAGAAACCGGTACCAACTCTCGTGTTTTCCCCCTCCACGAAGGCCAATGCGCCGAGTAGAACACAGTTTGTTCGCGTCCACCGGATTGGTTAGAATCGGCCCTTGTATTTCCACGGAGAATGTGCCGTCCATGCAAATGACGGGCGATAGTGCGGAAGGCATTAATGCATCGGAGGCGGAAGGCCCTGCAAGACCCCTTACCGCCGCCGCACCATCCGGGAAACTCCTAAGGTCGATAACGATGCAAGGATTCCTACTTGATATTGCCACGAGCAAGTGTGGAATATTCTCGTGAAGCCTCGTATGTCCGAACCGTATTTGCAAATGTTCTTTTGCTCTCCATGCCTTTCCGTAGCTAATCTTGTCTTGAAACCTCTCCTCGGGCTCGATAATGGATCGAAAGGCGGGCGGTTATCGACGATCGACCATAAAACACATTTGCCACCCAAGTGGAGACCAGTTCGGTGTTCTGCTCGCTTGCTCCGGTTAGCGATTATGCTCGTCACTATGGAACATTTCGATAGTCCCTCCACTTCCCCTTGTATGCATGCACCCGCCATGCGAATCAACTCGCACTTCACGTCGTAGTCTTTTTCTTGGACTTCACTACCTGAATTGGCGAAGAGACATTGACCGATGCTTTACGCATCCATCACGGCCTCCTTGTCTTTATATATGGCCCCTCTGCACCTCGCTCTCATGATACTCCCATGCATCTCTGGCCTTTCATTCATTGTCGTCTTCAAATTATATTTAGTCCACGACCGGACAGCACCTCAGAGTATTGTCCTCCTCGTCCGAAGCTTCGCCATCGTGGACTTCCTCATCCGCACGGTCCTCCTCCTCCATCAACTCGACTATGTGCTCCACCTCCTCCCTCGTCGGCCACCCCGCCTCCACGGCTGGCTCTCGCCTCGATCCTCCGCCACCGCCAACCTCGCCACCACCTTCATCATCGCGTTGTTGCATATCAGATTCCTCCTCCGTAATATCTACCCCGACATCACGCACCTCCGACACCGATGGAGGTACCGTACCACTCTACAAGAACATGAGCGCCAGCCCGCTCTACAACAGATATCCTGGTAATTCAAAATGTTATATCGAGGACCACTCGTGAAGCTGGAAGGCGATAAAACTTGTATACCAACGTTTTTTCCTTCGAGGTGCTCGCCTTGAAAGCGATCGTAAATGCCTTGGTATGTTTCTGATCGCAAGACATCTTGATTGAAAAAATGATATGAGAGACGATTTGCTTCAATGCAGGAATAACAATTAACTTTTATCTGATCAGAAAGGCGACCACAACATGTGTAAGGATTTGGTTCACCTTTCCGGTAATGACATTGATAACAATAATATTCAAGCATAGAAACATTATTTCTACCAGAAGGCGGCATATCATCAACTTCTTTATATGCAATACCTAGATGAAAACCTTTTTCCGCATACGGAAATAACAATGGATATTGTAGAGACATCAGAGCGGGATTAAGAGATGAAATTGGCTTGAGCTCAGCAGAGTGACTCTCAACTATCACATCAAATTTACTACTTTCTTCAGATATGCCACCCACGAGTAAAGCAGCTAACTCAGGCTCTTTTGGCAAAGAATATCGATCATCATGGTCGTCAGACGAACCGATAAGCCGAATCCGGACTTCTGGGTTTTCCGGAGAGAGCAACCTATCTCGAGCCATTCTGAATTTCCGAACAAGAGGATTACAAAGGTCAAGCATGATAACTAAACGCTCAACAATACGATCAACCAGCTGATGATCGGGAGCACCCTCTCTTTGGAAAACAGATAATCTATTAGAAAGCTCATTTGAAGTGTCATAGGCGAGAAATGAGCATCCGCGGTCTCGATTGAAACGTGGAATTAATGAACCGATTCGGTGATGAACAACGCCATTGATCCGGAAAACATAGGGACCTCCACCAGTGTTAACACTGCTATCAACGTCCACACCCAAAGAGGTAAACGCAAACAGAGAGTTATATTGACGAATCGACTGCATAAACGCATTCGATTGGCTCCCTTTGTCAAAACCAATGAGTTCTCGCAGAGGCGAGGGAAATTCTCTATGTGGAGGAAGAGAAATTCTACCACCTCGACAGCACACATTATAAACAACTCGGTGGTGTCTAGAAGAGCTCCTAGACTGCGACCTTTCTTGAAACCAAAACAAAGCAGAACATTTGCTGCATTGATAGTCTGGGCCACCGTAATACGACCGATTGCTATAAATAGCTGCAATAATAGGAATTACAAAAGATAGCCCACGGAGAAGAAAATACCAAAACAAAAACGTAGAAGGCTAAAACAAAGATGAAGCAAGCAAACCTTTCAGGTACGAAACATATTCTCTTGAAAACGGGGGGCACGGACCAGCAGGCGAAACGGAAGGGAAAACGGTGTCCATTCGAGTTGGAAGCGACGGTGCCACAGCTGGAATGGAATCAGAAGCGCCGCTCGGTCGAGCATCACGACGGCGAGAATTCAATAGCTTCCTTCTTTTTCTATTCTCTGTTGCATCAGCAGTGCTCACCGTTGGGTGAAAGATGTATTCTGCACGAAGAGAAGCACAAAGAAATAAAAATCACATCAATAGCACAATGGAAACAGACCACCAAACGCAAAGCTTATAACGCAAACAGCCAACCGCGAGGACGCCTGAAGGGGAGCAACGGCCTGGTCTCTGCAATGGAAGCTGCAACAAAGAGCACGGAAATTATGAGCGCTGAGAATTCTGTATATCACAAATTAGAACCACATAGAAAACGAAATATCGGGACGCTCGATTGTACATGGTAATGCAAGGAGCGCACGATCCTCCAATCGACCCTCTTGGAGACGCCCTGCAGAACGGAGAAGTGAGGCAATGAAAAGCAACACAAAGGAGCAAGAACCAAAAACAGCACGAGAGAACAACGAGCCTGGATGACTACTGCGATCCCTAAGAGCAACCCTAACCCAAAGCCCTATATTTTCCCTCTAAATCACTCATTTAGGGATGGCATAAAAATTAGGGGCACTCTATATCAAATTTGTTTCCAACCCATACTCCCTATTATTCACCCCTATTATTTATCTAAATATTATTATTACTTTGCACCCATGAAATATTATTTTAAAATGAATAAAAAAATACCAAAGAAAATAATAGGGGCAAAGAGAAGCCCCCCTAGATGTAGGGGTGAGAGAATGCCTCCCTAAAATAGGGGTTTATAATAGGGATTGGGTTGGAGCTCATATTTTTTTAAGTCTCCTTATAATCTAGGATAGGGAGAGGTTTAGGAGGTGGGTTGGAGTTGCTCTAAGACGAAGAACATAGGATACAACTATAGCACCGCAGGAGCAAACCTGGGGCGGCCACGGCGGGGCAAGACGATTCAACTAAGGGATCAATTGGACGCTTGCCACGAAGTATAGCCTGACGACGAGCTTGAAATAAAGCGCCCTGGTCCATGCGAACAAGGAGACGGAGGCAGGACGAGTCTTACGAACCCTCACGGCTCTCGGCGATGAAACCGACGACGCCACGGATGGGAAACCAAAAAAAAAAGAGCGAAGCAAGCGAGGGGGCGGGAGCACTGCTAACCTCGGGTAGACTGGTCGGCCTCTGCGACGAGTGCAGCGCGCAAAACGAGACGACTGCGGTAAGGCGACCGGCGAAACAAAACATAGAACGGCACGCGTAGAGCAGCAAAAAAATGCGGACGAGCGCGGAGCGCAGGGCTCGAACGCGGGACGGGCGCCAGCGGCCGAAAGGGTTATCACCACTGCGCTGCGCGGACGGACACGAAAAGAACCGACTCGAACTTACTTGAGGAAGGCAACGTGGCGAGAAATGCTGGCGACGTGGACAAATGCTGAGGCTACCGTACGCACGGGCGACCATTTTCCTGTGTGCGCGCGCGGCGTGGCCATCCAAGTCGCCGGCACGTCACCAAAATGGCGAGGTGGCACACCGTGGAGCCGGGAATCCTCCCAAGTTTATATACGATAGTATTCGGCAGATTTTGATCCTTGAAATCCGTCCCTCTAGTTAGGGATGTAATCGGATCGGATACGGTCGGATATTGTTCATCCCGTATCCGTATCCATATTTTTTATCGAATACGAAGTCGGATACGAATGGTGTCGGATGTGAATACGAATGGCGAATAATAACGGATACTATGGGCTGTTTGGTAGAGCTCCAGATCCGACTTCTCCCGAGATCCAAACTTGTAGGCTAAAATAAAGTAAATTAAGTTTATATTTTTAGCCTAAAATATAAACAAAATGATACATCTAAACATTCTTAATGTATTCACAGCTCCAGCTTGGATCTGGTGGAGCTGGAGCCGTACCAAACAGGCCCTATCACTTACGAATCTGAGCGAATCTGGACCTGATTCAATACTTCACGAATATTTTTAGCCGAATAATACACGAAAATATAGATCATTTATTGCACATGTAACATCTTGAATGGTAGATTACTTATGAGTTATGAATAATTATTGACAAAATGTGAAGAAAATAGTACAAGAATTTACTATAGTTGCATTGTACATAATTAAGAATTAATAATGAACGACTAGAGATTATATAAAAGCTAAATGTAGAGTCATAATAGAATTATCAAAGACAATGGCACTAGCAAATTAGAAGTCACAAACTAGTAAGGTAAACATGATAGAATCATATAATACCATTGAGTCGGCGGACAAGCGGCCAAGGTGTGGCCGGACCGTGAGGTGGGCTGCAGGCTCTGACCTCTGGGGGTGGTAGGCGCCGGACCGCCGGTGGCTACGGCCTACGGGGCTGCGGGTTATGGCCAGCCGCGGTGCGCCAGACCGCTGGTGCCGCCTCGGTGCCTCCTCAACTCAAGCCACTCAGCTCAGCTAGGTTTTATTTGGATTGGGGATTTTAGAGGAGAGAGACTATCAGACTAGTAGAGAATAGAGATAGAGAAAGAGAGCACAAATGATGGATTGAGGATTTTATGTTTTTGGTTTTGGGTCTACTGCGTGGCAGTGTCGCATTGCCTTCAGTTTTGGCCTGGCGCCAGTGGACAAGCAGGGAAGTACGAAGCACGCGGTAAATTTTTGGTTTGGCACCGCACTGGCGCTGTGGTGCACTTGGTGTTGGCACTTTGGCAGTGGCAGTGTGGCACTTGGTAGAATGGTAGTTGGTACTTGGCACTTGGCACTGGTACTGGTAGAGTACCAAGAGTGGTATTGGTACACTGGTACTAGTGCCTCTAGACTCTAGTGACTGGTGCTCTTTGATTGGAGAGTTACAGATTCACAGTCTTGGAGAAGTCTTTAAAGTTTTCGGATAATATCCATATTTTATATCCGGATATTATCCGATTATAAACTCGGATATTCCTGTATCCGTCGGATAATTACTATCCGTATCCGTATCCTTATCCGAGATAACTATCCTTATCCGTATCCGGAAAATTCTTCGAATATCCAAAAAACTATTCAAATCGCTATCCGAATTAAATCGGTCGGTCGGTCGGTCGGAAAATATCCGTTCCAGTTGCACCCCTACCTCTAGTTGATAGGCTAGATTAGACTAGTTCTGGGCGGCGAAACCCTGCCGCAGCAGGTTTCGGAGCCCTTGGTTCAACTTTTGTAAAGAAGTAACAGTGTAATCCTTGAGTAGTAGTTGTAATCTTTCATGTTCTGGTTGATTCGATTAATCTACTTCAGTCGTTTGTACTACTATTTTACGATTGTCTAGTTTCTAAAATATGTTACTCTATTTTGAATTCGTGGATCGTTATAGCTAGTTGCTTTAATTGTGGTGATTAGATCGTTTAGTGGAACCTTGCATAGTAGTCTATGAGCAGGAATATAATTAGCGCATAAGTTAGAAAGAACAATACATTCGAGAGTCGAAACCATGACTAGTGGTGATAGCACTAGTGCAGAGAACGATGTGCCGCTGACAGCAAGCTTATGTTTGGCATCTTATTCATTGTTCATTTATGCCATATATATAGCAATGCTGTGATGTACCGGTAGATAGTTGTGGCTCATGGTATCTAAGTGTGCATGGTTGGAAAATGGCACTACAGAGATTCTGGTGAAAGATCTCGCGCAACAATTTGTGAGTAGTTGTAGATAGGTTAATTGACCCTCCGCGTAGTTTAGTCAATTAGTAACAAAACCGTTGAGAGTACTTATCATCAGTCTTACACTATGGAGACAGATAGGATCATTGTTCATATTGTTATCTTCCGGAGAATAAGATATAATATTAGAAAATCATAGTTTAGGTTAGTTAGTTCCACATGGATTCCATTCCTGGAATACTCAGGCGAAGAAAGGCGAAGAGCTACATTTGACCTATCTCTGAAGCAATCGAAATATTTGACTGCAGTTTGTTTGTGTCAACAAATATTTGTGGATAGATAGACTACAAATGCACATTTATTGGATCGGGCTACTCCAACTCTTCTATTGCACACATGGTTGAGCTACTCCAACTCTTCTTCTGTTGCACTGTCTATCTACTAATAACAATCTATTAGTTCTTGTTCTCATAACATCCTAGTTTACACGATAGAAATAAATTTAATTTACGCTAGTGCAGCCTATCCATGTCCTTAAGATGGAGTTTGACAAGGAGAATCGGGATGGTGTTTTCTCTGGAAATATGGCAGCGAAAGGCAGGGTTTTTTTTTTCAAAAATGTCACGTGTGGATCCAGGGCCATGGATGGAAATTGAATGGTCGAGGGTCACGAAGTGCATGAGCACACCAAGGTAGGTAGCTGTGTGCATATGATATGTTCTGATCTGTCTGACAGCAACTTATCAATAAAAACCTCTGTTTGACACAACTGTGGATTACAAACATTATGTTCTAGCATCTCTGCTACAAGTTACAAAAACTGTATTGAACATTTTCATGTGTGATCTAGGAGTAAAACATGCCATGAGTGATCTCCCACAAGTGAAATACAAGGAGTGTATACTGACAATTTCCTATTGTTATCTTAAGAGTACCTTGGAGCACTTCCATGAATGAAATAGAAGGAAGTGCAACAACATGCACAGTATCTCCTCTTGGAATTAGAAATATAGCACCACGTAGGCAATTGTGGAAAGCACCGATCTTCACAGCAAATGCAAGCAGGTTACATTGTCAGCAATTTTTTTCCTTTTCATTTTAGGAAACCATGATGGCACTACTGTCAACCAATATCTAGCTTAAAACTGAAGAGGATCTCTCTTTTTACTCCGTTTTTTTTTTTTTGGAATGAAAGAGCAGTACAGGTCCAAAGAAAACCAAACCTGCAAACATAACAGAACATGACAAACAATTATGGAAGTTAAAAAATTCATTGCATCAACGCATAAAAAAAATAAAAGTAAAACCATAAGCCATGCGGTTCAAAATGCTGATACTGTAATACAATTTCCACATATGGAAACATACAACAGATTTTCCTAATTTAATATTACTTTAGGGATTTGTAGAGGAGCAAAAGCAATAAAATGAAAAGGCAAAATTGCAAAAACCCATCGAAAAGTGGACCTGCATCACCCCATGTCGCTGTAAGTCACCACGCTGGAAGATCAACACGCCACAGTGCAGAGCCAGGTTGACCATGTCATTACAAATCGCAAGAACGGTTGGCAGGAGGTCGGGGTTGTGGGGGCTTCAGACAACAGCGTGCTAGTTGGAGGAGAGGGGAGGGGGTGTGGTGGGGGGTGTTAGAAATCGACACGCAAATAAGAACGAAGAAGATCAAACCAACACAGATCAGACACCAAGATTTTAACGTGGAAAACCCTTCAAGGCGAAGGAAAAAACCACGGGCGCCGGCCGGCAAACTTCACTATTTTCGGGAGTGTTTACAAATCGCCGGAGAGAGACTCGCGACGGCTTACAAGATAAATATATATAAGACAATGACCTAGGTCAAGAATAAAAACGATCTATACCTTCGCCCGGCACCCCCTGCGTCCTGGCGGCGGGCCAAACTGATGTGGGCTAACTTCAATCTCCACTCCGCTCCGACAGAAGTTAGCTTTTTTCTAAATTTGGATCATAATTCAACAGGGGTTTACAAAAGGAAAAGTAGTAGTCAGACAAAATAATTCCTCACAGCTTTGTTGCCCACACATTGCCATGCATGTAGGCATCTATTTTTGTGTTTGAGAAAATACAAACCACAAAGACTGCTTTGTATAGTACACAACAATAATTTTCTTCGATTTGACGTTGATTTTAGAGGTAGGGAGAATAGGCTCTTAAGGCTAAAAACCTACAGGTCAAGGGTTGGAAGACCAAAAAAAAAATACTAGTGCAAAATTCACAGAATTAACCCACCCAACCTGCGGTTGGTGGGAATGAAGGTATTGTTGTTGGCTAGACGCCAGGCTATGCTACAGTCCACGTCGTGAGCATAGTTTGCGCCGTGGCAGAAAGCTTTTGATTTTTTTTATTACATCTTCAAATTATCCATCATTAACAGCACCAAATATGAAATATACATATATAGCTTCTAACTATTATGATGAACTTACTAAATTATCTTTTTTGTCAAAATTTTCTCATGACATATACTACCTTTTCATTCAAATGAAGAACCAGAACACTTAGGTTTCTAGCTAATGTTAGTAGGTTTAGTCTGGGGAATATTTTCCTCATTCTTGATGCAATTTCATATCCAGTTCATATTTTCTATATGCTCAACTAGTCTAAACTTTACAGTAAACCTAGATTTCGCATTGATCCAAGAAGCAAACTTCCGCACTACAGATTTTGGATTAAGCAATTTTCATCTCTAATAATGTAATGATTGACAATGAACTAAACATAACAATAATATACTGTTAATAAGTTCATCTAAATTAATTGGAAACTAAGTTTACATTATTACTAATGGTGCTGTGCTGGTGATGGAAGACAGTTCTTTGCAGGTTGCAGCCCGGCTTGATACCGGTGGTGCTGCGGTGGTGCTGGAAGACAGAGCTTTGCAGGTAGCAGCCGGAATTGAGACCAATGGTGTTGCTGATCTTAAGGTTGATGGGGTTGATGACGTGCATGATAATCAAGGGGGATTGATTATATTATGCCGACCCAAGGATAGGCTAGTTAAGTGGAATATATTATGCCGACCTAAGGACCAAGGTGGCATGGGCATTAAAGATCTTAGTGTCAAAAATATATGCTACTTAGCAAATAGCTTTTCAAGCTGCTAAATAAAGTTGGTGTATGACAAACTCTCCTTAGAAGAAAATATCTTGGGAATAAACCTCTTTCTCATGTAGAAAGAGAGCTAGGGGACTCTCAATTCTTGGCTGGCCTAATAAAAGTCAAGTATCATTTCTTTAGATTTGGTTCTTTTCAACTTCGGGATGGGCTCAAATACAATTTTGGCAGGATGTATGGATTGAAAACAACCCCCTTAGTGCACAATACCCTCAACTTTTTAACATTATCCAAAAAAAATGCTACGGTGGATAAGTAATGTGCTATGTCCCACTTAATATGTCTTTTCGTAGGGCCATCACAGAACACAATTTACTAGTCTAGCATGAGATTGTTGCAAAGATTGCTGGTGTACAATTATCAACAGAACGGGATATTATTCGATGGAATCTCTATTAGAATGGACAGTTTTCTGTTTAGTCCATGTATACAGTCTTAGTGCATCAAAATGTCCTAGTTACAAACCGACAATTGTGGAAGCTTAAAGTGCCATTAAAAATTAAGATTTTTCTCTAGTACCTTCGTCGTGGGGTGATATTGACAAAAGATAGCCTCTATAAAAAGAAATTGGAATGATAGTAAAAATGTTGTTTTTGTAACAATAAGTAAACCATCCAACACTTCTTTTTTGACTGCCAGTTTGCTTGTTTTGCATGGCGTGTCATACAAGCGGCTTCTAAATTACAACCTCCTACTAGCATGACTCATATGTTTGGGAGCTGGTAAATGGGGTTGGGAAAGGATTTAAGAGCTCACATTTTGGTTAGGGCTACTGCGTTGTGTTGGTCCATTTGGCTATGTCAAAATAATGTGGTTTTTGATGGAAAAAAAACTCAAATCCTTTGCAGATTATCTTCATTTGCTCCAACTGGTTGCGTTTGTGGTCTGTGTTGTAGCGTTTGGAGGCTCGAGACGTGATGCTATCGGCATGTAGATCACTGGAGATTGTGGTCAAGGATCTCTCCAGCAGATATGGGTGGAGATTCAGTAACAGACTGTGTGCAGATTGAGACTTCATGTCATATTTTATGTTTATTATGACATGTTGCAACTTTTGAATGTATTTGGTTTTATCTTGTTGACAACATTTTTGCTGTAACGTTGTAATAAATGATATACTATGTGCATCTTATGATGAAGAGGCTGGGAGCTATAAACTTCCATTATCTAGAAAAAAGTTTACATTATTGAAAAGCCAATGTGTCGTGCAAATTGCTAAAGTTATTCCAGATTTTTTTTCCATAAATTAAAATGCAAATATTATGAATTTTACTTTTGCTAAAATTGAATAATTGTAGTCAAAATCATTGAAAAATTCTACATTATGTTTTGAAATTTAACTAGTTAACTTATTTTCTTGTATAAAGTGACTTCTCAAAATTTCCCACCCTAGAAGTCAAATTTATTCTTCATGCAAAGATCAACTAGAGAAAGATCAGATCCCATTAATAGTTAATGGGAATGCACAGCGATACACTTTAGTAATTGCACTTGTTTAGAAATGGATATGGTTTTCAGATGGTATATATCATCAACCAAAAAGGGACTGCAAACTAACTTTTTTCCTTAGAAATCTCTGGAAACTAATTAGCTATGTAGGAATCATAAACATTCAAGAGGCGAATTATAGCTATTGTAGCAACCAACAAAACTAACAGTCCACTTCAATCATCACCTGAGGAGTGGCTGACTGCAGTTAGTTTCTAGACTTCAGCAGCCATAAAAAATAATGAATTAAAGCAACGAGCATAAGATCCCCTCCATTTCCTAATACCTATATTTGTAGTTAGCAGATAATGTATTAGGTGATTGTGCTTAGGCACAAGAATATGAACCGTGATAATTATAGAAGGACTACATGTAAGGGTTTTAATATCTCATAGTTTGGCACTTGCGTTCATAATGAAAAACATGAGAAACTTATTTTCTAAAATCGAACAAAGATTTCACCAATAGCCAAGGATCAAAACACCAATAGGCGACACAACTCATTTTTTAGATGCACTCTATGGACTTGATGATCGTGTGCCTATTGGCTAGCTCGCGAATCTGTCATCGTAGAGTCGAACATCTAAAAATTGTTTGTCTGGCCTTGAGAAGGTGGCCGTTGCAATTGGCTAAGATTAAGTGGTATGGCGACACTAGTTCGGAATGAGGGTGGTTGCATCACTGGGATCTCCGTGCCGACTTCAGGAGAAATCCTAGGTCGACCTTTGTTGGTTGTGCCTGGCAATGGCCTTGTTGAAGGCATTGTTTTGTAGTCTGAGGAATTACTCTCCGAGGTGAAAATCTTTGGTCTGGCCTTCACTGGTTGGATCATGGCAATGGCGGTGCGTGTGCTATCGAGTCCTTCTTGGAGGCGTTGTCATTGGAGAGCTTTTATCGGGGTCCAAGTGTTGCTATGATGGTGGATAGCCTTGAAGACAATATTGCGTGATGTAGTTTGCCGAGACGGTTCCTTTGTCTTTTCTTGTGTGTGTGTGTTTGGCTGTGTACACCCTAGCTGTGTAGAGGCCGGGAGTCTTCTTAGTATAATTGTATCACCTTGATGTAATTTACTAAGATTAATAAAAGCTTCCTTTATCGAAAAAGGATCAAAACACCATATCCAGTTAACAGCCCGGACAGCACCAGAGAACAGTAAGGCATGTTTTTCTTATGTTTTTTCCTTGTATATGTATTTTTTGTTGCTCCCATGACATTGAAGTAGAAGATCCTACATGAGTTCAAACTAGAACCAAATATTTCCAAAACTGGACGGTATCACAAAGCCCGAACTCAATATAATTTCTGATAACTGGCCTTTTGCCGCTGGGATTTGGAACCCCATCAATAGGGAGACAGTACTTCGCAAGGCAAAAAATTACCTGATAAAGTCAGAAAACAAGCCATACTTCTCCATGGCTATAAGGACTGTGCTGTAGTTGTTAGAGTCATATGTAGTGTATGTGCTCCAGTATGTGATGCAACCTTGGAGCCCTACGTTGGAATATTGGTTCAAGGCGGAAAGATGGGGCTCCACTTCTCCATTTTTTAGCGTCATACATTTCATTCCACGCTTGAACTATTTCCTCGACCTTAAAACTAAGCCCTGTATAACAAAAGAAATTTTTCTTAGAACTTGTTCTCGAAACTAATATGTCAATATTGAAGCACAAAAGCTAGGCATACATAGTTCACAAATAAAGTCTGAAATTGGTCACACCGCCTGCTCGTTGCTAGCTAACTACCAGGTGACCTATGTTTCTTAAACACATCATATTCGTTTGGCTATATGACTTTACTTTATCCCCATAGGGACAGCAAGTATAATTCTTCACCAAAGATAAGCATCAATAATTCTTTATCAAAGATAAGCATCATGTATCTAGAAGTGGCCAAAAAATAAAAAATAAAGAAAAAAAATTGTGCTGCAAAACAAGAAATTGCAAACTGAGTGCCACAAGAAAGAAATCCTTACCTTCTTGAGTAGTTTCGTTAGCACAATGGTTCTTTACCATCACATTGATGTCAGCTAGAGAAGCACCTCCGGTCTTAAATTTTTCCATGGCCACTGTTAGCGACTCCTCCCAGCTAGGAAGTCCCAAGTTGAATTCCACTACGGAGCGTTCATAAAGAATGGTACCCCACAAAATATTTATATGTGATCGAATACTTGAAGCTTGTTCAAATGCTTCATCTGCAGACATATCCTTCATATGCCCTTCTAAGTTCATCTTCTCCAGTATGACCATCTTCTTATCTGGTTTACACAGCCCCCTCAAGCGCATATTTTCCATTCCTTCCCACATCTCCATTCCCTTTTCCATGTTATCCTCCGCATGGTTGAACAATCCCAAAACTTCAGTCCCCATGTCTATATTACATGCAAGAGCATAATACCAAGAGAGCTTGGCCTGCTCAAATTGCTCCTGTCCAAGTGCAATAAGACCTTCAAAAAAGTCTGGTTTTGTTTTCACAGCTCCCTCATACTTCGCACCAGCTTTGGCATATTCTGCACAAGCCCATTCATATGCATCCTTCACCTGCTCAAGTATTGATTCCATTGAAGCATCTTCAGACAAGAGTGGCCTTTTTCTTGCACGAGACATGTGAACGTTGCCCCAATTAAACAAGGCCAATGCCGCCATTTCCTGAAATTTCAGCTCTGCGACATGAAATATTTCCTGCGCTTCTTCACTTGCGATCATGTCTTCCATAGCCTCATAATACAACCTCATGCCAAGGTCATGGAGATGCAAATATGCATCAGAATCAAAACCAACATGATTTTTGAATAGCCGAGCAAACTGCATCATCCAGTCATCAAAATAACAGTTCTGTTCATCATCATGCCTAGTGCTCCCATTCTCCGACAAGCTATAATGATTTTTCTCTAATGTGACAAATGAAGGACATCTCCTGACCACATCGACGCCTAGCTCTTGCACAGGATCAACCTCTGCAACATATAGTCGAATAGGCCCTTCGGGATCTGCCAGGTTGTTGGCCCATCTAAGCTCTTCAGATGAGGTGATTGTAACCAAGTCATCTTCCTTGTCTTTATACTTAATAAGCAATGCCTTCAATGAAGGGAACTTGTTCTGCACAATCTCTCTCAGTTGAGATAGGCTGCAGTTAACTGGCATTTGAGCACACCTAATGTCTTCTCCAAAGACCAACTTCAGATCCTTCATCGCATCTTCCTTGACATTGACATTGCTCTCCGTGGTATGCTTATGATGATTGTCCTCACCATGATCCACTGGCTTCACAGCAGAATGCTTTCGCTGCTTACCCTGACCATGCCTACTTTTCTTTCCTGCAGCGTGTTTTCCTTGCCTGTCGCCAGTATCCTTCCCTTCCTTCTCGAAACCGTTGGTTTCGTTATCTTCTGTATGCTTTTGATGCTTTCCTATCCCATTGGCTTCCCTCCGCTCGGTTTGCTTTTCTTGTCTGTATGGTTTCACCTGCTTATCTTCCAGATGGTTTTCTTGCTTGTTATGCTCATGCATCAGTTTCTTCTCCCCAGGATGCGCTGCTTGCTTGTCTTTGACATGATCGACTTGCTTCTCCTCGGCGAGCTTTTCTTCCTTGACCTGACCATTCTTCACTTCCATATTTTCCCCTTGCTTATTATCTTTAAAATGGTTCGCCTCCTGCCCCTCCACAACAGCCTTCTCCTCCGGCGGCACAACCTCCCTATTCAAGACAACAACACCCTTCTCCTCCAATGCCGCCTTCACCATCTCGGAGATGTCCTGTGCAGCGCGGTTGCCTGGCTCCCAGCGCAGCACCTTCTCCACATCCCCCCACGCCAGGTCCGGCCTATCCAGCGCGTGGAAGCAGCTCGCCCGCCGCAGCATCGCCCTGCTGTACCTCGGCGCCACCTCCAGCGCCAGGTTGCACTCGTGGATGGCGAGGTGGTACTCCGCGGGGCTCATCCGCATGTAGCACTGAGCGACGCAGCTCCGGAGGTGGGCCACCTCGACGTGGCCATTGGGGAGGAGCTGGATCGCCTTGTCGTACTTGAAGGCCGCGCCCTCGTAGTCCTTCCGGTTGAACAACCGGCTCCCTTCCTCCTTCAGTTCCCGCGACAGCTCCAGGAACACCTCTTCGTCGCTGTCTCCTACCGGCGGCGGCGGCGGCGGCTTCTTGGCCTTCGGCTTCCCCATGGCCGCCTCCCCTCCCCTCAAATCACACACCTTTTTATTCTCCCCTTTCCCTTTTCCTTGTTTTCTTGGGGAACCAAGAACACCGAAACTATGCCTTTCCTATGAAATTTGCAGGGACACCTCCGAAACAGAAATGGAGGATTCACGGAGTCATGTTGTCCTCGCAAACTCCACCAGCAAAACGCGAAATGAAAGCCCGGACTGGGTTCAGAAACCAGCAAATCTTGGGAGGAACAACCACAACACGTCCAAGCTTTGTTTTTCCTTTCCTCTTTCCGTTGCTAGAACCGAACGAATCAAGAACAACAAGAGGCAGTGGAAAGAACAAATGCTTCGCCGGCACGAAAGAACCGCAGAGACGAACCAACGAAGCAAACAGAAGCAAGCAGGCAGGGAAAGATTTGGGGCCGGCAGAGCAGGGGAAAGGAGGGGGAAGGATAAGGTGCAAATGGACAAATGGCTCAGAAGAGCGAGCCGAGGAGGACTAGGAGGGGGCGCGCGCAACCAAGCTCACGACGACTCACGAAAGCAGATACGCGACGCTTTTTCTGGGTGGCATCGAGGCGGTGGATCGTTGGTGGTGGTGACAGGCAGCGGCAGCAGGCGACTGACTTCTGTCTTGGACCCTAGCTGTGGCCGTCACGACTTGTGCTTCTTTTGAGGGAGGGGGTTTTTTGTTGGCAAGAAATGAGATTGGGTGGGCGTTGTCGCGTGTTCGCTCTGCTCCCTCCCACGGCAAGTTTGGTTGGTGTGGGCGCAGTAACGCGCACACAGTGCCCTCTGCTCCTTCTTGTCGGTTGCATTGATAGGCTTCGTGTACCCTGAGTTTCACCAAAAGAAAAGTGCTTCGAGGATATTTTGTCCGCAAGAGAGATGGGTGTCTACTGCTCAGTGAGAGATGGGTGTATACTGTTCAGTGGAGCACTTTATTTACCGAATTGCTAACTGAGAGCGATTTATCAAATCTTTGGTGATGGTCCTCTTATTGTAGCATGCGGTAATATCTTCTTTCTTCCCCGACTTTAGTTTCTCTCAAAAGCTCTCTCGTCACGATACTTGGCGGCATCCACTTCATCTCACTTTCCTCCTTGTTCCCTTCCCTGCAAACTCAAAAAAAAAATATTTTTTTCAAATTTCCCTCTAAGTTTGCGAATAAGAAGTATTTTAACCATTTAGGAATTTTTTTAATCGAAATTTCTTGAACCTTTTTCCAATCGAAAGTTTCAAACTTTTTTAATTGAAAGTTTTCGAACCAAAATTTTTTTAATCAAAAGTTTTTGAAATTTCTCATTTGAATGGTTTTTATTTGAAATTTCTTGAGTTAAAATTCTCCTAGTTGAATTTGAATTTTTCCAATTGAAAGTTGCTTAAGCGAAAATTTTCCAAGTCGAAAGTTCCTAGATTGAAATTTCCTGATTTGAAATTTTTTTGAGCAATTCGAATTTTTCTGATTTGAAATTTCGCTAGCTAAAATTTTGCCTAGTTAAACATTTTTCAAGTTGAATTTTTTTTCAATTTGAGACTTTTTAGTTGAAATTTCTTGTTTAAAATTTTTAAATTTAAAATTTTCTAATTTGAAATATTTGTATTATAAAGGAGGAATGGGGTAGAGAAAGTGAGTAGGGAAGGGAGAAGATGGATGGAGTCCTAGGCATGGTAGGTAATGTATGTGCCAATATTTTTAGTTGTTCCTAGTCATTTTAAAGACATATTAGTCGATAAAATTGTTAACAGGGGACTTAAGGTTATTAGGGAGATACTAGTTAAGTTTTGGGCAAGGTATAACTATTGGGTACAACTAGTTTGAGGTTACTCTCAAACTAAAAAAATTTAAGCACGCCCTCCTAAGATACTTTGTGTGATCTTCTCCATCAATCTCCACTCTTCCTCATTCCCTCTTCCTTACTTCTACCACCCCTTCCTTCCTTTCAAACACAAAAAAAATCAAATCAGAAAATTTTAAAAGAAAGTTTCAACTTATAAAATACTTTAACTACACAAAATTTCAAATCTAAAATTTTCAACTTAGAAATTTTTGACTCACTCAAAAAAAATCTGAATAAGGAAAATTTTAACCTAGGAAATTTCAATTCAGAAACATTAAATCAAAAAATTTGAACTTTGGAACTTTTAATTGGGAAAATTCAAATAGAGAACTTTCAACTAGGAAAATTTCAACTCATGAAATTTCAAATAATAAAAAATTCAATTAGGGAAATTTGAGAAAGAGAAATTTCAAAAACTTTCAATTAAAATTTTTTAGTTCAAAAACTTTTAGTTCAAAAAAATTTATTTTGAAGCTTTTGATTCGAAAAGTTTCTACTCCAAAAACTTTTGGTTCAAAAATTATGATTCAAAAACTTTCAAATTTTTCTTTAAAAATACTTATTCAAAACCTTGGGAGAAAATTTGAAAACAAGACTTTTTGTTTGACGGCATGTGAATGGGGAAGGAAAGTAGAATGAAGGGGATACCGCCATGTCTCACGAAGTGGAGAAAGGAATGAGGTGACACGAGGGTGCCCTCAAATTAGCAATTTCATAATTACACTACTACAGAATGGTACATCACTATCGTTTCATCTAGGTTAGTTCTTAAGTTTTTAGGAAAAACGATTGTGGTAGATGACTTAGGAGGGGTGTTAATAATAATCACTATCGGTTCTCAGATTAGAAATGATTGTAATGTGCTCATCACTATTGGTTCTCACAAAAAACCTGTTGTGATGTGCACGATCATATCACTATTGCTTCTTTTGTGAGAATCAATAGTGATGAGCATACACATCACTACCGCTTCTCAAATAAAAACTGCGCTTCTTATGTGAGAACCAATAGTGATGAGCATGCACATCACTATTGCTTCTCACATAAGAATCGATTGTAATGTGCATGATTACGTCACTGTTGCTTCTTAAGTAAGAACTAATTGTAATATGCTTCGCTAGGTTATTTATACCCATAAAGTTGAACTCTCCTCTATTGTTGTCCAGAGGAGATTTCTCCACCACCACCCAAAAAAACAGTATATATTTCGGTTGGAAGCAATACTTGGGTGAGAAAATTTAAAATCCTCAAGGGTGGGTGTGTTAGGAGAGTAAATTTGAAGCCCTAGCTTAAGGAGATTTCCTTTCTTTTTGCAGAATTTATGGTTTTTTTTAAAATATGCGCATTTCTTCAAACTCCTTCAATTTTACTCTAGGTAATTTCAATATGTCGCGAAGAAAATTTATGTTGCACTGGAACATGTATATCCTATCAGATTTTACACCCTTTATTTGATAAGCACATATCTATTTAATTGTCATTGTAGTACTCTCGTGTTTATCTAGAATTATTGTTGATATCATATGATGAATGTTAGAGTTTAGGCTGCAGAACCTACATCTCCCGTTCGAGGGTGCTTGTTTATAAATATGCCAATCGAAATGGCATATTTATAAGCAAGTAGTCTCAAATTATCCACTTTTTGGGCAGTTCAAGGATATGTGGTTTGGGCAATTTCTTAAGCTGTTGTACAACTCTAGAGTAGATTTCGGTAGTGTCTCCCTGGTATTCTCTTGATACACACCCCTCTTGATATGTTATCGAGACGTGTATCTGGAAAAAAACGGGGAGATGTTGTCGAAATTTTCTTTGTAATTGTACAATGGCTTAGAAACTTGCCCAAACTACATATCCTCAAATGGGATTAGGACCTAACCTATTTAGAGATTAGGAGTATCGTTGGCTTGTTTTGTTTCATTGAAGTCAAAAAATTTCCATGCTACTACACTATATAATTAGTTTATTCGATATTATTGTTGATGTTTGAAATGTATGTCTCCTAACTAGGGAATTGTAAGCTTTTAATTAGGAAAGAAGCTAAGTATCGATCAAGAATACATTTATATATCTTGAAACCCATCCTCTATTTTGCAAAAGTAATATTAATTAAAATGATGTCTCAATATTTGAAATAGCTAGCTAGCTGTTGCTCCAGTTTTTCCTTAATTTATTGTGTGAAATTTAATTCCAGATGGACTGTGAGAAATGGATGTATCAGAAAAGCCGTATGAGTGCTGAATTTCATAGGGGTGTTAAAAAGTCCAAAAAATTGCAGAAGAAGACATGGTGAAGAGGGGTGTAAACATCATATATTATTCTTGCATTGATTGCACCAATCTCAGGAGATTTAACAACTTAACTCAAATTGAGGACCACCTGATTCAACATGGCTTTGTGAGGAATTACACATGTTGGATCCATCATGGGGAGATAGGTAGTACCCTTCCGGTTTGCAATGAAGACAAGGTGGAACCCGATGACGAGTTACAGCATGATATGTTTGAGGACAATTTGGAGCGAATATTGTGGGATGTGGAGGAAAATTGCACAGAAAGAGAGTTTGAAAAGTTTAAAAGCTTGATGGAAGATGATGCCAAACCGTTGTCCTCAGGTTGCAAAACTGAATACACCAAGTTGGGTTTGGTCCTTGTATTGTTCGAACTGAAGGTAAAACACCATTAGACAGATATAAGTTTCAATGCACTTTTAGTTCTTCCATCGGATTTGTTTTTGGAGGGAAACGAGTTATCAACAAGTATTTATGAAGCGAAGAAATAACTATATCCCATGGGAATGGAAATAGAAAGGATACATATATGTCCGAATTATTGTATCTTGTACCTAACACGCATTAGAAATTGCATATTCAATAAATCCTGGAAGTGCTAAGATATATCAGGAGCTCAAGGAAAGATCATAGTGTCCCAAGATGAAGTGTGAGGTCACAGAGTATATTACCTTGTGTGACATATGCCAAAAAGTAAAGGTACAACATCAAAGACTAGCCGGGCTACTACAACCGCTCAAAATCCCATAATAGAAGTATAAACAAATTGGTATGGACTTTATTACTAATTTGCCTAGGACTCTATTTGGTTCTGACTCCATTTGGGTAATAGTATATTATTTGGTTATGACTCCATTTGGGTAATAGTATATTAATTGACGAAAGTTGTCCATTTCTCATATCGATCAAGACTATATACAAGAGTTATGCATGTCAAAGGTTCTTTGTTTACATGCAGTGCCAAAAAGATAGTGTTAGATAGAGATTCTCAGTTTACCTCAGGATTTTAGAATAGGTTGCATGAAGGCATGGGCACACATTTGAATTTTAGTACTGCGTATCACCCTCAAACAGATGGTCAAACTGAAAGAAACAATGAGTTACTGAAGGATATGTTGAGAGCTTGTGCTATAGTTCATGCCACTACCTAGGGCAAAAGTATGCCATATGTGGTTGTTCCCGTCGTACCACATTGAATTGGAAAGAGATAGGAGAGCATCTTATCTCTGAACCATATATAATCGTGGCTCAGTCAAGATAGAAGAGCTATCCTTGGCAATTGTGGTCGTGATTTGAGTTTCGAACCTAAGGGTTTTGTTTATCTCAAAGTCAACCCTCTCAAACGAGTCAGAAAGTTTCATGCTAAAGGCATGCTTTCCCCGAGATATGTTGAACCATTCAAAATCATAAAGTGTAGAGGAGAGGTTGTCTATCAATGGCATGAGTGTATGATGCCTTTCATGTCTCTCAGTTCAAGAAGTGTTTATGAGTTCCAACCGAGCAGACTTCATTGGAGTCAATTGAGTTGCAAGAGAATCTCACCTATAAAGAGCAAACAATCAAGATTTTGGATCTAGTAGAGCATCAGACTAGAAGGAAGACCATCCATTTCTACATTGTGCAGTAGAGCAATCACTCTAAAAGTTAAGCCATATGGGAGCATGAAGAACATCAGTATTCTGAGTTCCCCAGCTTGTTTCTCTAGTCAGCTTAAATTTCTAAGTCGAGATTCTGTTAAGGTGTAACATCCTAAATTTTGCCTTCTTAAAAATCTTTTGTGTAGCATAGCCCTTCAAAATTTTTCACCAATTTATTTACTAATTAGAGTTTAATATAGAACTTTCATAAATAAAAAAGATTTAATATAAATAAACCCTAAGTGAACAATTGTCAAAATTATTGTATTTGAGTTCCTTATGTTTGGAAATATTTTTCAGATTTTTCTGAGAATTTTTCAAATGCATTTGAGTGAATTTTCTAGTGCATTTTCTCCTTTATTCCCTAAAGTATTCCCTCCGTATTGTTTCCTCCCCTCTATTTAGAGTTTAGATGCACACAAATATACTAAGATCCATTCATAGATCAAGAAGGAATTTGATTCGGATCTACCTACCGATTATGAGTCGTCCGCGCAACTATCTGGCAACGAAGACACCAGAACACCGAATTCACTTGGCTCTCCAGATGTGGAGGAGCTTGTACGCCTCCTTCGCGGCAGATGACAACAATCGTAGTTTTATGGTCTAACGTAGGAATAGGGAAGAATGTTACGCACAATGAAATCCCATATAAAACGAGAATACGAGAATGGAAACATGTGTTTGGATGCTGCGCTAATAGAAAATACAACATTATTTGGAGGGAAGCATCACCCTTGAAGAGGGGCAAAGATAAAGAGTACATTGGAATTCTCCAAAGGAAATTTTTTCATGAGATTTGAGAAAATATTTGCTTTCTTCTGGAAGTTGTGCAGAAAAAGGAAGTTTCCTATTGGACTTCTTGTGATCCTTAAATACCGAACACCATAACAGAAAAAAAAAATCTACAGGGTTCCAGCTAATTTGATAAAAGTGTATATGCCTATTAAGGGTTTGTTTGGTAGGGATTCAGCTTTTCTAGATTCTGAGAATCTGGTGAAGCTGAAAATTTTAGCTTCGCTAGATTTATGAAGCTGGAGCTGTGAGTACATTAAGAGTGTTTAGATAGATCATCTTGTTTACATTTTAAACCAAAAATATAAACTTAATTCACTTTATTTTAACCTACAAGTTTCAGATTTCAGGAGAAGCTGGAATCTGAACCTCTATCAAACAGGTCCTAAGTAAGCGTTTCTCTAAATAAGGTTGAAACAATACCATCTGACAAGTGACGACGATGACAACGAGAAAAACAGAACTGCCCATTCTGTAGTTCGAAATTGGGGGTACATCCTAGTGTGGACGTGTGGTCGTAGCTCTTAAAGCGCAGGCCGCATGGGTTTAGAAGCGTTGAGACTTGTCAGAGAGAATAATACAAAGTGGCCAAAAGCCAAACAGGCAAACGGTTGGTGTTCCTTGACGAACAAGGTGTCTTTTTTGTTATTTTCCAGTACACGCGCGTTTTCCCGTGGCTTCATCAGCTTCGGTCTAATCTTTCGGTTGGTTGGGCAAACTCCTACGTATACCTTCCTCACATGACAGCTGTATTCAGATTGCCTCTTCTTTTAACCCCTTAATTTCCAGTAAATTGCTAGAGGCGCAAACGTGGATTGGGATCTGGAAACGAGGGTGTCTGTAAAATATTGTACCCGGCGGTTGGACATATTGGACGTTAGCCAAACAATACTACAGTACTACCGCAAGTCAAGTTTTATCCTCCGTACTAGCCATGTACCCGTACGTTGCAACGGAAACTCAATTTGCGATAAAAAGTTTATTTGCAAAGAGCACTAATAGTGGCAAAGGTGGGTAATTAAAGAGTAGTGGTAAATATGGGTAATTTTGATGAAGTGGCGTGAGCAAAGATGGATAATTAAAGAGCAGTGGCAAAGATGGATAATTTTGATGAAGTGACGCAGGCAAAGATGGATAATTAAAGAGCAGTGGCAAAAGTGGGTAATTTTGATGAAATGACGTGGGAAGAAACTCTCACTTTATATATAGTAGAGATTAGCCAAGCATTTGTTGGATAATCACCCAGACAAAGTTCAGAATGTTTGACTGACTCCTCCTGGTGCGTGGGGCTGGGAAAGAAATCTTTAGAGCTCAAATCAAAATTAAAATTACTTCGATTACAGTAGTTAATAAGTTCAAAATTGAAATGAATCCATTCCAAATTAAAAAAAAATGTTAATGAGGCTCAGTTTGACAGTGGCTTGTTAGCTTGAATTTCAAATAATCACCTAAATGATAATAAAATGATGATTATATGTTGAATTATGATAATTTCGAAAGAAGCTTGATGATAGCCCATTAAAATTTTCCTTACAAAAAAGCTAGTTGAACTCGATAGCTAGACCTGCCACTATCAATGCTGAAAAAAATTAGCAGGCAGAACATGATACCGTTAAGAAACAAAGCTGATGGGATAAGATTTTCTGAAAAACTGTTTTTGGTTTTCTAAATTAAAAAGTAGCTGTAGCTTTTTTATAAGAGACCATTTAACAAATAGCTAATTTCCCTCATCAATAAGCTGTAAAAAACATGTATAACCCAGCTTTCAGTTTTTATATATAACTTTTAGATTATGCCTAAAACCACTTAAAAGTTGAGCTATTTGGAAGGTTTACTAGTTTTTTAGAAGCTAAAGTTGACTTAAAGCTTCCAAACATAGTCATAATCGATTAATCGTTTGTTACGTCCACCTTGAACAATCTACAGCCATCAGATTCTATCAGTTTGACCAAAGCAACGTACAAGATCGAGTATCTGGGTCATATTTGAGCCATTGGGTGGTCGTGGATAATCTGCCCGAAAGCGAGTCTCTTCTTTGGATGAAAGGATTTTCATGCCAAAAAAAAAAAAAAAAGAGGAAACTCAATCCTACAGAAATTGGTGTCGTACTCCTAATTTGGAACAAAGGAAAATACCAACTCATTTCCTTAGCAACACCCCTGGACCGCTGGAGTGTTCATGTGCATGTGGTAGATTAATTGGGATTAACACCTTTTTTTTCTGTTTTAAACCTGTTAGGAAACCGACCCCTGCTCATACGTGCAATCAATTATAACCACAGTGCACTGGTCAATTGTAGCTTTTTATCTGAGTATTCCATGGTATCGAATCCACAGAGAATATGAGTTATGGATCACCTTAGGTTCTAATCAATTTACATTTGACAACCCATGGATTAAAGTGAGTAAAGGGCGAAAAATAGAAGTCTATCATGAGACTAGGTTCACATAATCTAGGATTAAAGGGTTGAGTAAAAGCCGATACTACTACTCAAAAAGCTAATTTAATCTAACTATAACTATTGACTAATTGTTGTGACAGATCTCTCACCAGAGATTGAAGTGCCTTTCATCAGCCATGCACACCTTAATCATGAACCGCAACCAACTACTGATACATCATGACACTCAACATCCCTATTTAACGCATAAATGAGCAATGAGAGAGACACCAAATATAAGCTAACTACCGGCGGTTTATCGATCACTACGCACTAGTGTTGTCACAATTAGCTACAATTTCAATCACTGAATATACGAACCTTTCTATCTCACACCCTAACTACAAACACACTCATAGACTAGCATCTAAGGTTCTACTAGATTGATGTAATTACCACGATCAAAACAACTAGCTAACACGATTTACAATATTGAAATAGATAATAAAAGCATATTGCTTGAACCGGACAATTGTAAGGTAGAAATAGAAGAAGCAATAAAAAGTAGATCAACCATGAAAAATAATAAAGAGTAATTAGACAACGATAATAAGATACATGTGAGATCATGTGATAAAAAATTGGTTGAATGGTGAAATTGGCATTGTAAAGTGACGTTGGTTATAGCATGTGTGGTGCTTGTGCATGTGCTATGTTGATATGATTATTATGCTGGTGATAGTATAATGGTTTTGCTTAATGCAATGCACTCGTGTGAGTGGTTGCATGGATTAATCTTGAGTCAAGTCATGGACTTGTGCTCGGACGCGTTGTTTGTTACTTTATGTGCAGGTGTTGCTCGAGGGCGAACGTGGTCGATGACGGGACCGGAACTAGGTTCATGGAGGAACTGAGGTTCGAGACTAGGTTCAAGGAGGAATCGAGGTCTTGGTGGTCAAGGATGTCATGTGGGACGTTCGGGCTAGAGAACATGCATATGAAGGCTGGTTAGTCACGTATGTGCAGCAGGTGGGCTGATCATGCGTGCAAGGTTTTGGTTTTGGCCAAGTTGAGATAGATACAAACTATTTCCATGTTGGAAGTGGAGTTGTATTTTATCTCTGTGTGTTTGCTCTGTATAAATAGAGGGAGGTGTCTCCTGTTTATTCTTGAGCGCTTTGGGTTTTAGGGTTTATACTCTTTTGGTATTGGAGTACTGTTAGACAAAAAGAAATAAAAAATCTTTCTTCCGATCTGAGCGTTCGCTTCTCACTACTGTGCACTTCCGGCGGCGAGTGTTTTTGCGAACGCTTTTCGTGGCTGGTCTCGACTAGATAATCTTTGTGGCTAATTGATCTTCCGCGCATGCATGCGAAGAAAAAGCTTCTGAAGATCGTCGCGGCTGTAGCATCGTGAATTCCTTGGCGACTAGTAAAATTTCTTTGCTCTGGTGAGTTTCTCTTTGGCGTGAACTTCCTGCGACTTGGAAAGTTTTTCTTGCGGCTGGAGATTGGTTGGGTACACATGCAATTTTAGCGGCAGGAGACTTCCTCATGGCTGCTTAGAAGTATTGGCTGGCGGCTGAAAAAGTGAATTGCATTGCGGTTGCATCGATCTTTTCCTTCGTGAATACGTGGAGATCCTTGTGAACTACAACCAGAGGGCAGCGACTAGAAGATCTCGCGAGCGAAAAACTTGACGCTAAAGTGATTCTCGCGCAGCAACAGGAATCTACGATTTGCTACAGTATCAATGCAACAGTAATTATCGCGGTTACTGTTCACAGGCGAGGTTTTGCTATGGTGATTCCGTTTTGATTGCTTCATTTTCTTTTAGTAGATTGAATCATTGTATCTCTTGATTCAACAAGTTTAATTTTGATTTGATCCATCTAAAACCTTCTTAGGGCATTAATTTAGTGTTCCTCAAAGTTTTGTTGGTTAATCTTTTGTAGATTGTGATTAATCACGAAATTAGGGTTTGCTTGATTTTCGTCATATTCTGTCACAGCAAGCTTGCAGGATTTATAACTTTTGATCCGTAGATCCGATCGACCTGATTCTTATTTTGTTAGATGCGTATTGGAATCTAGTTTCTTCTGTTCAAATTTCAGGTCAATCCGACAGCTGGATCTTCGGTAATTACGGTTTTAGTGAACATCTATTAATCTGTTTTTGTCGAATCCGAGAGCAATATTTCATAATTAATTTAGGGGATTTTGTGAATCAAGAAAATTTTGATTTTAGCTTCCGCGCAATCATTCACCCCCCCTCTGATTGCTAGTTTAATATATATCGATCCTACAAGTGGTATCAGAGTAAGGTTTTTCTAATTAATCTTAACCGGTGATTAGAAACCGTAGCGATGGATAGGTATTCGACAAAACCTTGTGTTTTCGATGGTGTTGATTTTCAGTTCTGGAAAGCGAAGATGGAGGCGTACATTCAAGCTCAGGGCTTTTCAATCTGGGAGAAGGTATACAAGCCATATCAAGTACCTGAGAATGATCAAGTTAATGAAACCAATCAAGCACAGGTTGAAGCAAACAGCAGAGCACGGAATTTGATCATCCAAGGATTGGGAAGAAGCGACTTCGACCGCGTGATCCATCTCAAATCTGCATATGAGGTATGGAAATCTCTTTGTGATTATCATGAGGGTTCTAACACTGTCAAAGAGGTTCGTCAAGATATATATAAAAAAGAATACATGCGATTTGAGATGAAACCTGGTGAGTCGCTAGATGATTTCTTTGCACGCTTTAATAAAATTCTTAGCGATTTGCGTGCTGTTGGAGTTTGTTTTGATGATGCTGCTAATGCTAGACAATTGCTTGGTGCATTAGATATGTCAATTTGGGAGATGAAAGTTACATCCATTAGAGAATCAACTGTCATGAGTACACTTACTTTAGATGTTCTTTTCTCTAAATTAAAAACTCATGAATTGGATGTTCTTGCTAGGAAAAATGATCATAAATCAATTGCACTGACCTCTCAATCTAGCATGTCTCATAATAATGCTTCTTCAAGCTTTGCTTTGTCCTCTTTGTCGTCACTAAGCGATGAGCGGATCAAGAGTTTCCTGAAGAAGATTTGGCACTACTCTCTTCTCGGTTTAACAAAGCTTTGCAGAATGTGAGAATGAGAAAGAGAGTTGGTGGTGGCCCTCCAAGGTGTTACGAGTGTGGTGACCTCAACCACATTCGATTAAATTGTCCTAAGCTTGCAGGTAAAGCATCAAGGGAGGAGAAGGACAATGACAAAAGAAAAGACAAAAAGAAGTCCTTTTCAAGTGATAGAAAGAAGAAGAACTTCATCAATCGCAAAGTTGTCCACCGGGTTCTTTCCGCTCTTGAACAAGTTAATTTGAGCGATGTGGATTCGGAGAGCAGCGAGGACGATGCAACTCCAAGCAAGCATGATTTGACGGGGTTGTGTCTCATGGCTAAAAGCAGTGACAGCTTCACTGAGGATGATCACGACAGCGACTTCAATGAGGTAGAACCTTCTTACGATGAATTAGCTATTGCTGTTGCTCGTCTTGGTAAATTGCTTGATAAACGCGACAAGAAAATTAAGAAACATGATGTTATTGTTGAATCATTGAATGCTAAAATTGCTAGGCTTAAATCTTTGATTCCTGATGATGATGCTTGCAAATCATGTGACTTAATTTACAATGAGCTTACTTTGCTTAGGAAAGAACATGTTATCTTGTTAGAGCAAGTTAATGCTGAAAATAAGAAAAATGAGAAACTTGTTAAACATGCTAGTTGTTCTACTGTTGATTTGCATGATTCAACTCCATGTTCTAAATGCTCCACACTTGAATTGAAGTTGAATGATGCTAATGGTAGAGTTTCTCAAATGACCAATGCTTTGCTCACACATGAGGTTCTTTCATGCTCAACTTGTCGCAAGCAAAAAGAAAAAGTGGACGTTCCATGTAATAATTGTTTAACTCTTTCTCGAAAGGTTGATTACTTGGAAAAATCTTTAGAACGTTTCACTAAAGGAAAGAAAAACCTAAACATGATTTTGGATCAATCAAAAGTTAGCACTCATCACAAAGGTTTAGATTTTGATTGTTATGCTCATCATAAATCACATGCTTCCACTGTTGTTAAGACACTTGAAAGTGAAAAATTTGAGATTGTCAATGAGCCTAAGAAAACTATTTTCAAGTCTGCTGGTGTGTTATCTCCTACTATGATAAATGCAAATGCTACTTCTATTTCTAAAGCTAAACATCATGTTAAGTACACTTGTACTCATTGTGGTAGAGATGGATATTTAGTAGATTTTTGCTTTAGGCTAGCCAAACAGCAAAAGAAAGAAAAGGCTAAGGCTAGGTCTAATTTCAGGAAGGCACATTTCACTCCTCATTTTGTGCCTAGGGTGATGCAAACACCTTTTGTTGCAAGAAACACGGGAAAGAGCAAATCTGATTTTGTGAACAAATGTACTCGTGTTGTGCCTACTTGTCGTGTGTCTCAGTACTGGATTCCTAAATGCTTTATTTCTAACCCCAGTACTGAGGCCTCGACATTTTCTGCTATATGTAGGCTCTCATGAGGAAGGAGAACATTTGGCTAGTGGATTCCGGATGCTCACGGCACATGTCCGGTGATAAGAATTGGTTCTCCTCCCTCACTCGTGCATCTCGTGCTGAAAGTGTTACTTTTGGAGATGCATCTTCTACTCCTGTTGTGGCAAAAGGTACAGTAAAGGTAAATGACAAGTTTATGTTCAAGGATGTGGCTCTAGTTGAAAATCTGAAATACAACTTGTTGTCTGTTTCACAAATGATTGATGAAGATCTTGAAATATGCTTTAAGAAAAGTGAATGCAAAGTTTTAGATGCTTCAGGAGACCTTGTATTCAGGATTTCACGTTTTGGAAGAGTTTTTAAAGCTGATTTTGATGTGCCACTTTCTTCTAAGCATAGGTGTCTAGTTGCCAATGTTTCTAAAGATTTATTCTTTTGGCATCGAGACTTGGTCACGTTGGTTTTGATTATCTAACTCGTGTTAGTGGTTTAGATCTCATTCGTGGCTTGCCTAAGCTTAATGGTGATAGCGATTTAGTATGCTCTTCTTGTAGACATGGTAAGATGACTGCAGGTTCACATCTACCTCTTACCATGGTGATGACAAACGCTCCAGGACAGCTACTACATCTTGACACGGTTGGACCTTCTCGAGTTCAATCCTTTGGAGGCAAATGGTATGTCTTGGTCATTGTTGATGATTATTCTAGATACTCTTGGGTTTATTTTATGGTATCTAAAGATGAGGCTTTTAGTCACTTTAGAAGTCTTGTTACTAGATTATCTGTTGATCACCCAAGAGCACTTAGAGCTATTAGAAGTGATAATGGAACCTGAATTCAAGAATTCTTCTTTTGATCACTTTTGTATTGAAAAAGGAATTGATCATCAATATTCTTCACCTAGAGTGCCTCAACAGAATGGTGTAGTTGAAAGGAAAAATAGAACCTTGGTTGAGATGGCTAGGACTATGCTAGATGAACATCACACTCCTAGGAAGTTTTGGGCTGAAGCAATCTCAACCGCATGCTATGTTTCTAATAGAGTGTTTTTGAGATCAAAGCTAGGCAAAACTCCTTATGAGCTTCGTTTTGGTCATAGGCCTAGTGTATCTCATTTCAGAGTTTTTGGATGCAAATGCTTTGTCTTGAAATATGGAAATCTTGATAAATTTGAAGCTAGATCAACTGATGGCATCTTTCTTGGATATCCTGCTCATACACGTGGTTATCGTGCACTTGTTTTGGAGACTAACAAAATTGTAGAAACCTGTGAAATCACTTTCGATGAGGCTAGTCCAGGCACTAGTCCAATTGATGCAGGAACAGGTGCATATGTTCAGGGGGAGAGTATTTTGTTGTTGATGATGATGATGATGAGGATGAAGTATTGATTCCTATTGCACAACCAGCTGTACCTCTTTCGTCACCTACCACTACATCACCTACAGCTGAGCATCCTCAAGCAACAACATCTTCTGTACATGCTGAAAACGAAGAAGAAGAAGGAGAAGTTTCTGAAGCTACAGCTCCTTTGCACATTCAAAGAAGACATCCACCTGAACAAATGATTGGAGGTTTGAATGAGAGAGTCACTCGATCCAGGTTTATTGCTTCTGATTCTCATGCTCACTCTACTTTTGTTGTTTCTTTTGAACCCAAAGATATATCTCATGCATTAACTGACGAATCTTGGATTAATGCCATGCATGAGGAATTAGAGAATTTTGAGCGTAACAAAGTTTGGAAGCTTGTTCCACCTCCTCCTGATTTTAATATAATTGGAACTAGATGGGTTTTCAAAAATAAACAAAGTGAGGATGGTGTTGTGGTCAGGAATAAAGCTAGATTGGTTGCTCAAGGATTTTCTCAAGTTGAAGGTTTAGACTTTGATGAAACTTTTGCTCCTGTTGCTAGAATTGAAGCCATTAGAATTCTTTTAGCATTTGCTGCATCTAAAGGTTTTAGACTGTATCAAATGGATGTGAAAAGTGCTTTTCTTAATGGCTATATTAATGAAGAAGTATATGTTAAGCAACCTCCTGGTTTCGAAAATCCCAAATTTCCTGATCATGTGTTCAAATTGTCCAAAGCCTTGTATGGATTAAAACAAGCCCCTAGAGCATGGTATGATAGGCTAAAAACCTTTTTACTTGAAAAGGGGTTCACAATGGGAAAGGTTGACAAAACTCTCTTTTTACTCAAGCAAGGCAATGATCAACTATTCGTCCAGATTTATGTTGATGATATTATCTTTAGTGGTTCCTCTCATATTTTAGTGTCTAAGTTTTCAGAAACTATGAGAATGGAATTTGAGATGAGCATGATGGGTGAGTTGACTTACTTTTTGGGACTGCAAGTGAAACAAACGAAGGAAGGTACCTTTGTTCATCAAAGTAAATACACAAAAGATTTGCTTCGTCGCTTTGGGATGGAAAACTGCAAACCGATCATGACACCCATGGGAGGCAATTGCACACTTGATCCGGATGAAGATGGTGAGATTATTGATCAAAAGGAGTATAGAAGCATGATAGGCTCTCTGTTATATCTCACTGCATCAAGGCCGGATATTCAATTTGCTGTGTGTTTGTGTGCGCGTTTTCAAGCTTCTCCACGTGTTTCTCATCAACAAGCTGTCAAGCGGATCTTCAGGTATCTTCATGGTACTCAAGATTTTGGCATATGGCTTTTTGCTTCCTCATGCATTAGTTTAAGAGCATTCTCTGATGCTGATTTTGGAGGTTGTAGAATTGATAGAAAAAGCACATCTGCTCATGTCTTTTCTTGGGTAATTCACTTATTGCATGGTCATCTAGAAAACAATCTTCATTGCACAATCAACTCTTGAATCTGAATATGTGGCTGCCGCTAGTTGTTGTTCTCAAATTCTTTGGATAGTAGCTACACTTAAAGATTATGGGGTTAATTTGGATAGTGTTCCTCTTTTGTGTGATAACACTAGTGCAATATGCATTGCTAAGAACCCCGTGCAACATTCTAGAACAAAACACATTGAGATCGATTTCACTTTCTTAGAGATCATGTAGAAAAGGGAAATATTGTGCTTCATCATGTGGATCTTGAACATCAATTGATGAGACATTTTCACAAAACCTTTGTCTTCTTCTCGCTTTTGCTTTTATTCGGGAGAACTTGGGTTGGTTCATCCGATGGGATATTTTTGAGGGGAGTTTTGAAGTTTTTGTAATATTTTGTAACATACTTTTTATTTTGTGTGTTTCTTAAATGAAAAACAAAAAATGAAAAACAATAAAAGGTATCGAGCATTGTATTTCATACACATATGTCATTTGAAGCTATGTTTATTCTACAAGGGTCTTTGCAACTTCTGTTTATACATATATGGTGTAGTTTATGTCATGACTATTTAAATGGAATGACAACTTGAATTAAATTTTGTCATGGTTGAACTTTCTTGGCTATCTTGATCCTACTCAAAAAGTGCTAAATATGAAAGTTAAGTGCTAAAGCTCAAAAAGTGATTATTGATAAATGCAAGATCAAGGTTATGTACAGTCGCACTTCTTCTTTACGAGACTGCTTATTATTGCACTTTGATATGAACTTGGAAGAGGTTGTGTATGACCGAAACCATGAAACCTTAAGCTTGTGATTGCTTGGCATGGTTGAAAAGTAAGGCTGATGGTACATGTAATTCCTTGCAATTGTGATTGTTGCAATCAAATTAATGAATCAGTTTTTTCAAAGCACAAATAAAGTGTACAAAAATTTAATGTTTTCAGGTTTTAAGATTGTTGAGAAAGGGAGATCATGCCATGCAAAAAATCGTTAATAGTACTTGATTTCTAGTTATGCTTACTCTACATTGTTTATGTGTAGATTTGAGGGTGCAAGTACTGTTGATAGCATGACTTGGTGATCAAGTTGTTCCATTTGTGTATGATTCATAATGCTCAGTACATAAAAAAAACAACAATATAAAGGGGGAGAAGTTTCTCTTTTGCTCTCTTTTTGCATTCTTGATGAATCCATTGTCAAAGGGGGAGAAGTTTGGAGAATTTGAGATTTCTTTTTAGATAAGGGGGGATTTTGTTTCTTCTTTGTAGGGGGAGATTTTCTCTCTTTGTCTTTTGGTCACCTTGCTTATCTTTTTGTTTTATAACAAAAATTTCTTACAACTGTTCTTGTGAGGTGAATGCCAATGTTCAGGTCCAAAGGGTGTTGCCAATGTTTTCATCAAGGGGGAGATTGTGAGATCATGTGATAAAAAATTGGTTGAATGGTGAAATTGGCATTGTAAAGTGACGTTGGTTATAGCATGTGTGGTGCTTGTGCATGTGCTATGTTGATATGATTATTATGCTGGTGATAACATAATGGTTTTGCTTAATGCAATGCACTCGTGTGAGTGGTTGCATGGATTAATCTTGAGTCAAGTCATGGACTTGTGCTCGGACGCGTTGTTTGTTACTTTATGTGCGAGTGTTGCTCGAGGCTAACGTGGTCGATGACGGACCGAACTAGGTTCATGGAGGAACTGAGGTTCGAGACTAGGTTCAAGGAGGAATCGAGGTCTTGGTGGTCAAGGATATCATGCGGGACGTTCGGGCTAGAGAACATGCATATGAAGGCTGGTTAGTCACGTATGTGCAGCAGGTGGGCTGATCATGCGTGCAAGGTTTTGGTTTTGACCATGTTAGGCCAAGTTGAGATAGATACAAACTCTTTCCATGTTGGAAGTGGAGTTGTATTTTATCTCTGTGTGTTTGCTCTGTATAAATAGAGGGAGGTGTCTCCTGTTTATTCTTGAGCGCTTTGGGTTTTAGGGTTTATACTCTTTTGGTATTGGAGTACTGTTAGACAAAAAGAAATAAAAAATCTTTCTTCCGATCTGAGCGTTCTGCTTCTCACGGCTGTGCACTTCCGGCGGCCAGAGTGTTTTTTGCCGAACGCTTTTCGTGGCTGGTCTCGACTAGATAATCTTTGTGGCTAATTGATCTTCCGCGCATGCATGCGAAGAAAAAGCTTCTGAAGATCGTCGCGGCTGTAGCATCGTGAATTCCTTGGCGACTAGTAAAATTTCTTTGCTCTGGTGAGTTTCTCTTTGGCGTGAACTTCCTGCGACTTGGAAAGTTTTTCTTGCGGCTGGAGATTGGTTGGGTACACATGCAATTTTAGCGGCAGGAGACTTCCTCATGGCTGCTTAGAAGTATTGGCTGGCGGCTGAAAAAGTGAATTGCATTGCGGTTGCATCGATCTTTTCCTTCGTGAATACGTGGAGATCCTTGTGAACTACAACCAGAGGGCAGCGACTAGAAGATCTCGCGAGCGAAAAACTTGACGCTAAAGTGATTCTCGCGCAGCAACAGGAATCTACGATTTGCTACAGTATCAATGCAACAGTAATTATCGCGGTTACTGTTCACAGGCGAGGTTTTGCTATGGTGATTCCGTTTTGATTGCTTCATTTTCTTTTAGTAGATTGAATCATTGTATCTCTTGATTCAACAAGTTTAATTTTGATTTGATCCATCTAAAACCTTCTTAGGGCATTAATTTAGTGTTCCTCAAAGTTTTGTTGGTTAATCTTTTGTAGATTGTGATTAATCACGAAATTAGGGTTTGCTTGATTTTCGTCATATTCTGTCACAGCAAGCTTGCAGGATTTATAACTTTTGATCCGTAGATCCGATCGACCTGATTCTTTTTTGTTAGATGCGTATTGGAATCTAGTTTCTTCTGTTCAAATTTCAGGTCAATCCGACAGCTGGATCTTCGGTAATTACGGTTTTAGTGAACATCTATTAATCTGTTTTTGTCGAATCCGAGAGCAATATTTCATAATTAATTTAGGGGGTTTTGTGAATCAAGAAAATTTTGATTTTAGCTTCCGCGCAATCATTCACCCCCCCCTCTGATTGCTAGTTTAATATATATCGATCCTACAATACATGATTGACTTACAAGTTGAAGTCAATTAGATCCCTCTAATCTAATTAGAGAGGCTAATTAGAGACTTATCTAATATCTAGACTAATCCTACTATTAAAAAACAAGACTCTAGCCTGGTCAAACCAATAAGTCGATAACTTGGCGATTGGATATCGTGTAATGGCATATAATGAGCTCCTGGGATCCTATTTAAATTCCAAGGGGCTGGGGGTCATGGCTTCAACATGATAGAGTTAGAAATAACTGTGGTAAAAAGTTCGAATTCGGCAACTCCTTCGTATTCGAGTTAGATTATACTTCTGCTCTGTGTAGCAAATCTTCTAGAGGCAATATCTCAAAAATATGAATTATAAATTAGGTGATTCTTTCTTCCACATTTAGCTAATGAGGATATATTCAAATTTATAGTTGTGGAGACTTTGTGAAGACACTGTATTCATCGCCAAATTTACCTTGGAAATTGATTCTGTTGTGGATTCTAATTCTCTGTGCAGTCTATCTTGTGGGGCCTATATCTCCCATGTCATAACTTCAAATTAGGTCAACAAGGACTCTAAATTGGACTAATCAAAGATATCTACTACTTTGTAGTTATGCAACATTCCATCACAAGTTGTTTTTGTTGCTGAAATTGTGTTGCAAGATGATGGACAGATTCTTTCTCATTTGTTGGTGTGGCAAATATGGAATGTTGTTATTTGCCAGAAAACACTCTGACCAACATATATCATTTCCTGGCCAAAATGGAGAGAGAAGAATTCGAAAATGATATTCGGTGCCCATAGGTCTAAGACATGCAACCTGTTCAGCTGTTTTGACTGTATCGCCACCCGACTGAATCTTCTCTGGCCGAGCTAGGCATCAGTAAGGAAGGTTAATGGCAGCAGCCGGTGGTTAGCAAAAGGTGATCCCCAGCCTTGGCAACCACATTGCTAGTGACAATGCGACATATGATGGCATGAGAAAATGCATAACTAGCTATGATGGTGGCGGCGGCCCACTGGAACTACGTACGGTGATGGCTATACGATGAATAAATCAAAAAACTGAGCTCGTCACAAGTAATAGAGAGTAGGTAAGATCATACTGGAATATTCGCTTGGGCAAGGATCATCCAAGGACCAAGGTGACCTAGCGATGGTGACCCACGACAGTGAGAGCACCACAATGATGGTAGCAAACTAGGGCAAAAGGGAGCTCGAATCAAAGGTCAGTGGTAGCACAGTGTTCTTCCCTCTCTCGTCTTTGCATCCCCCCCCCCTCCCGTACCGCTGTTTCGCAAGAACACTTGCACCACCACCATCTTCCTAAGCTTGCGTCGAACCCAACTACTTCACGACATGTTCCACCTTCTTACCAATCTATTAACATTCTCTCGTAGCAGTTCATCAGAATCGAGTTATCTTCCTCGTTCTCGCTCGAACCACCACTATTGATTTTGTCGCTACCGATGAGCTCTTGTAATCATCAAACTCACCATCATATTCCCCATGCCATGTTCTACCCCGTGCACACCTTGCATTCACGGAACCCCGCCAGAATGCCGTCGTCATGGCCTGCCTCCATCTTAGCTATGCTCGCAATGCTCATCATGAGTGCCGTCACCGCACACAACCACCGTGACGCC
Organism: Guadua angustifolia; assembly: GCA_036346375.1. Lineage (NCBI taxonomy): Eukaryota > Viridiplantae > Streptophyta > Magnoliopsida > Poales > Poaceae > Guadua > Guadua angustifolia. The sequence continues at coordinate 11,529,942 of CM070514.1, forward strand.
ACCACCAATCTCCTACTCGAGGTCCCACCAACCCATTTTGAGTATTGCCTGTGCCTCTTGAGCCACACTCGTCGGAGCCTATGCCGTTCAAAGCTGTGCACCATGGCTTTTGCTTCTTCTTAGAGTGAAAATGGGTCAGATACGCGTGGATATGCTCTTCTTGTATCTTAATCCATTTTTTTTTTCCAATTTCGAAACCAAATATGGGCTAGCCGGGTACGAATATGGATACAAATCCGAGTTATTCGAGATACGAACATGTGACAGGTATGTGACGGATTCAGGTCGAAAATGGATAAAGATATATGGATAATGCATGCATATATAGAGTAATATATGTGGAATTAAAACCATACGATTACATGGGTACAGTAGCAAGTTATATATCAATCAAACCCAATGGACGTTATAAAAAGAATATACTACTTGAGGATCAATAAAACCAACTAATTGTCAATATAAATGAGCTGCTATGGAAAAATATGATGAAAATGGGATAGGCCTTGCTAATATACGAATAGGAAAAATTCGGATATTTGGATTGCAACCCATATTTACCCGGATATTGGCTGCTACGAATCCGATCTCGAATCCGGATTTAAGTGTTCGGATCTCGTCTTGGATTCAACCGGATAGTCAAATCCGGTCTCTGATCAGTGGGAAATATCTGGCCCGTTTTCACCTCTACTATTCTTTCTTTGCTGGCTCTTGCTTGCGCTCCGATACTGTAGTCTTGCAAAAGAGCACTCCACCAGAGGAGCTGCCAGAGCACAAACCCGCCCTCACGAGGGTACAAGAGCAAGGGAGAAAAGAGGAGAGTGAAGGAAGGACAGTGTCTCCACCGAAAAAACCAGGACCAATGCCGATATTGTTTAGAGCAAAGACCGTTACCACATGTGAACCGCTCTGAACAGATGAAAATCCAATTGGACAGGTCGGTTTTGCACTAAACTGACACTAAAATCGGGACCTGTTCGACCGATCCACCGAAAAATAAAGGGGTACCCGAGGGGAGACAAACTGATCCAGACCTCAAGGCATGCACGTGAGGTGTTCCAGCGCCCCACGTGACCAACTGGGCAAATGTTGTTTCCTATCGGTCACGGCAAAATAAGTGTATTACTTTATTATTTTTTCCAAACTGGTCGACCAGTCCGATTTTTTTGTACTATAGTCTGGTTCGGATGTAATATGGCCTGGCCATGGTCCCGCTGGAAACGAAAAGTGGATGTTTCACCTAGGGTGGATATCGAGTTTAACGAGTTATTATCGAGTTTCTTTCAAAATTGATATAGTTTGATGTAAAATCATTTTATATACCATTTAAGTGGTTACATCAAATTCGAGCTAACGAGCCATTATCGAGTCGAGCCTCGTTAACTTTTTTCGTTCGAAATTGTCTTATTTCAATTTTGAACCAATCAGCTACTGTATTTGAAGAAATTTTGATTCGAGCTCTAACGAGTTTTTTTTCCAGCCCAAGTTTCACCTACTTTCTCTCTTCTCTTCTGCCTGAAAATAATGTTATATAGTTTGAAGTGTTTTCTAGTAAACAATCACAAAAGTGTAGTGTCCTCGGACAAAAAAAAAGCAAAATAAGAATGTCCTGAGACAAATACTACGAATTTATGATGTCCTATAGTCAATTTGCCGAGTACTTATACTTTGACTTTCTTTTTTTTTCAAAAATTGTGTGGAAGCATCCTGTAGTCAAAATTGTGGATCCCACCAGTTATTTATATTTAGAAATTAGTGCGTACATAATAATCTTCTATGTTATGTCCCTGACCCGTCTAAGACTCGATATTTCTCTTTATATCTTTTCCGTCCAAACTCTGAATTGAGCAAAAAATATATGCATTTCGATCATCTCGATGAGAGCATCACCATGATATCCTCCATATTTAGGTTTGAAAATATCTTGATCATTTAAAGCACATAGAAAGTATTTTTAGAACCTGTTGATTTTCCGGTCCATGAGTAGACTTCTCTAAATAAGTGATTTGTATGAAAAGTACCTGAAAAGCTATATTTCCCGCAAGACAGCACTTTTGCATGCATATCCTAAACATGAATGAATAGTAACAGAATACAAAGCATTATCGATGTAAAAGACAAGTGTAGAAACAGTGTCAACACCATATAAGGAGAAGAGGGTTGACATTATGTACCAAGAAATCATTGCAATAAAAAAGAATTGCCTTTCTACATTCAGTCGCCTTTTGCTTTGGAATATTGAAGTCGAAGGATGCGAAGTGGGATATGCTTCTAAGAGTTTTGCTGGATGTTAATTTCCCTGGAGATCTGCGTTTTCTGGTTTGGTGTGTCTCAGGTGCTTTTGCTTTGGATTATTGAGGAGGAAGCTAGGATGCGAAATGGGATATGCTTCAGGGAGTTTTGCTGGATGTTTCCCTGGAGATCTACGTTTTCTGGTTTGTTGTGTCTCAGGTGTTGGTAAACGTTGTGGTTGCCGGTGCGTTTTGGTTGTTGCTGAGTTGTTTTGTCCTGTGATAATGCTTGATGATGTTTTGTGTTGGATAAGCGTTGTATAAACTGGTAAAGAATTCTTTCTGGTTTCAGAAATGGAACTAGGGCATCAGCTTTTGATGTCTTTTTGATCTATAAAAAAGCATCTTATGTATGTCTCCTGTGATTGTTCTTGCTTCTAATTAATTGTCTAGCCACAAATCGATCGATGACATTAGTTTCTCAACAAAACCAACCTGAGAAAACATGCATGCGTGCAGATAGAAATTTCTTTGTGCCCGGGATGTTCGCTGAAATTTGAAGGTTTCCACGTCATACACACACGTCGGTTCTGTACTCGTCTTTGCAAAGGAAACTCCGTCGTGGATTGTGTGAAAATGTCATTTAGCTAAAACTGATTCTGGATTATCCTACTAATTGTATTTTCATTTTTGGGAAAAACAAGTAATAGGTTGTCACGTTGTTGCGGCCTCACATAAAACTTGTTTAGGCGTTTGGCTACCTCGCGTCCATTGCGTTCCAATCCAGTATACTCCCGTAGATGGCCATCCGTTTGTGCATGGGCTGATTAGGGATGGTAATTGGATGGGTACCTCCAGGTACCACTGCCTTAAACCCAAACCCAAACCTAAATAAAGTCCCATCTACCTAAATCCACTAAGCTTTACGGGTACAGATGTGTGCTCATGCCCAAATCCAATAGGTACCCAATACCCAATAGGTACCCACGGGCACAAATCTGTACGCGAGCACCGAAGGATGAAGGCGGAGAGGTGGGGGGCGTTATGGCCGCCGCATGCTCCTCCCCCCTTGCAGACGTCAGAGGCCATGGCTCGGTCCGTCGAAACACTAAACCTCGGGGTACGCATGGCGAGCAGTGCCTTTCGGGTGAGTAGGGGTCACCTCTCCTTCTATGTCCTTCTCACCTCTCCTTCTCTCTCTTCTTTTGGGCGCTATGCGCGCCGGGCCGGAGGGAGCCGATGGAAGGAGTCAGTGGCGAGGGGAGGAGCAGTCGTCGGCCGCCGAGGGAGGCAAAGGCGAGGGGAGGGAGGCCAAAGCAATCAGGCGATGGGGCAAGGGGCGGGAGGTGATGGGGGCGAGGGGAATCAGGGAGGAGCTGACTCAGCCGAGCAGTCAATGAGTTTGTTTTTCTAATATACCTCTATAAAAGTGGGCCCACATGTCATAGGATACCTATTGGGTATCTATGGCTATAAATTGACACCCATACCCATTCTATGGGCTTATCGGGTACCCAAACCCGTAAACCCATGGGTCTAAAATGCTACCCATACCCACTCTTATCGGGTCGAGTACCCACAGGTACCCAAACCCATAGGTAAAACTGCCATCCCTAGGCCTGATGCTAGCCACCAGATAGATGTAAGGGGAGAATGGATCACTTTTCTAGCTCTTTTCCCCTTATTTTTTGCAAATTTGATCCTCTTGTGAATGAAATTACAAATCTGCTTCTGAAAGCATCTAGGTCTTTAATTTATTGTGGTTTTGGCAATTAATGATAATCGCGATCAAAGAACTAATATTTTCTTTGAGAATGTTGAAAATAGGTTGGTCCTAGAGTTGACGATCATGAAAGCATGAAAGTGGGACAAAATAAGATCAATGCGTCAGATTAGGACATTTTTCATAGTCTTTTCACTACCTTGAAAAAGGTCATCTGTGACTGTTCATAACTGCTATCAGTGGCGGTTTTTGAATCGCCACACATATAGTGCCACTGATAATCTAGGATTATCAGTGGCAGTTTTCAAACCACCATAGATAATATTATTTCTTATGGTTCTAGCCACAAACTGCCACAGATACCCATATTATCTGTGACGGTTCTAGCCACAAACCGCTATAGATACCTAGTTATTTGTCATACTTATATTATCAGCGGTGGTTTTGGATAAAACCGCCACAAATACTCCTAGTATCAGTGGCGGTTTTAGCCAAAAACCGCCACTGATAATTCCAGACTACAAAATAAAAAACCGACATTTCAGGCTAGCCTCAGGCAGCGCTAGCATACACAAAGAACAGATATATCATACACATTGTAACAGATGTATACACAAAGTAGCATAAGATTAGCCAGAATGAAACATAAATTTACACTTTGTAATGAAACAAAATTTAAATAATAAAAGCCTAAACTAGTTTTCTAAACTACAAGCCTACGAGCCTTCGGTGTTGGTTGGAGACACATGATGTGTAACATGAGTATAGTTGACTAGATATTGTTGTCTTTGACATAAATCTCGCCTTTTTTGTTGATGACTTTCTTTGTGATGAAGTAGATGAGCTGTCCCTAAATGGCTTGAATTTTAATAAGAAGCAGTCCTCCTGTAGGCAACTTGAGGTGCTATAAGTAGGAAAAATAAATCTCAATGAATATATAAAAATTGAGTAGAGCGAATCAATGTGTGATGTCAGTATGACAAACTTCTATGTCAATGTCTGTTATTGTAGAACCTAAGATTTCGCGCATATATTGGCACACGAAATACCCACATAAATTTGTGCCTTGCGGCTGCTTGTGACATTGTAAAAATTGAACAAACTAAAATGTCATGGAAGGAGTTATTTACTATGAAATGCAATATAAGAATATTGCTTGCGTGCATACCGGAAATTTAGTACGGATTGAAAGGTATTTGTGGCATGGGTGGTATCTCGAGCTCTTTTTACAATATCTTTGAATGCCTCATTCATTAGACTTATCAGCTCTTTATAGTCTTTTTTATCTTTATCCAGCGGCTTTATGATCAACATCTTGCTCTTTTCTGAAGTAATTACTACGAGAGTCCAGTAGCATCTACATACATATGTATGATGCCATAGTCATTAGTCCTAAGATTAGAGTAAAGAACGAAATCAATGAGTAATTTAACTAGCTAGTGAGAAACTTACTTAAAATTGTATGGTAAAAGTATAAACTCCGTGTCTTATAGTTTGATCAAAGTGTTATATACGTATTTCTTGACCTCTTTTGGTGCTCTTGTGATTTTAGCCTAGTAGACCTTTCCCAGGTCGAGGAATCCCACTGGTCCCTTGGTTCTTCTTAGTTCGATCATCTCGTATCTAGATAAGGAAAAAGTTAGACATAACATTTATCAGTATTACATGAATGTAGACCATGATTTATATATTAGACACTTATAGTAACCAGCATCTCAAAAAAGATATATTGAGGTCGTCGTGATAGTACAAATTGTGCAAGTTATCAAATTCTATCAGGAAGTAGCCACCCCCCTCATAGTGAAAATATTCCTCTCAAAAAATAGTAGTGATCACCTTCGGGAGTATCGCTTGGTTGGATCACTCCATGTACCAGGTATGTAATCGCTGCATCATGAGTGTTAGGCTATTTAACTTCGAAGGGGTGACTAACAGCTTCCCCAGCTTGAATTTCAATCTTTCTTTGTTATGTTGTACTGTAGACTGCGCCTTGCCCTTACTTTTTTTCTCTCACAACATCATACTCTAGTCTGGCTTCGCCTGATCTAGCTGATACGGCTTGTCATTTCTTTGGATTAGGGGTTATAAGTTTGTCTTTTGAAGTACTCACACTAGCCATGTTTATGTGGTCCTCACTGGATTTCTTTGCTGCTTCATCACCATTTCACACTCAGGTGCTGGTGACGGATGCATGAGTTGTACTACAAGAGAGGCTAGCACTAGATGATCCAAAACGATGTCACGCTTGCGCCACAGAATGAATGAGTGGACAGCACTTTCTAGAGTTGTAACCTCGTCGTTGGAGGGTATTTCCAGCTCGATGTCGGCAAACTATGGAAGTACCGTGTTCGCCTGGACTTTTGCATAATCTGGCACTATCGATGAGTTGTGCAAAACACCCCCTTCTTGACATGGATAAGCTATTCCTGTACCAGCCTGTAGGAATATGTTCATGACGGGCATGTTGAGCTGGTAGGGTGTGGGGTCTTGTATGTCATCTACAGGATAATGGGTGTTATCCGGTTCTACCAATGGCGTGGACGCGCAACTGTTGCGACAATTCGTAGGGCTAGAGAGAACGTTGTGGACTTGCGTCTGGCTCATGGCTTGTTATACTTGTCGTTAAACTTGTTCTTCTATGGCGCCTTGTATTTCTCAAAGAACTTTTTTCTTCATCTTTTTCAATTCTTGTTCAACTATGATCTTTTTTGGCTCTCTTCTGACTCTTATAAGAGACTCCATGCTCTAGGAATTCCATCTTCCAGATAACCTTAACCCCAATGCCTCGTGACCAACCAAGGTGCTCTTTGTTTCTCAGGGCCACTGTTAGTTCATCTTTCTCCCTATCTGGGTGAAAAGTTCCTTGGCTAGACTCGACGTACAGCTCTTGAACTCTTTGCAACATTACTTTATCATTGCTGCTTTTGAATGATAAGCTCCCACTACATGTGATAGATACCCTCGGTAGCACATAATGCTTGACTTGGTCTGGTAATACGGTCAAGGGACTTGCGCCAGTCAATTAAACCGCATCTAATTCCTGCCTCTCCCATTGAGGAATTTTACCCGCATACTCACTCGTGCCTAGTCTATGGGGGTGAGTACTCCTCCTTGCGATGTTTATGTGGTCCTCACTAGACTTCTTTGCTGCTTCATCTTGCTTCATCGCTACAAACTCATCCCAATATGGCTCTAATTTTAGAATTTGAAGGTTTCTTTGAGCTCTATCTATAGATTCTCTTTGGTGCCGCAGAGCCTTTTGTGCCAATCCAAATAGGTGATTGGCACTTTATCCCTTACGATGTACCCGTATGTTGACCTGTATTTTGCTGCTAATTTTTATGGTGCAACAGGGTCCCAGCATTTGAGACCTCCAAAATGGTATACCGGCCTTCAGGCTTCTTAGTTTTCCCTCGACCTCGACGTCTTGCAACGGGAGCATCATTTACAGCAGCAGTAGAGGCCTCAGCATCTTTGTTGATTGGGTCGATGTTAAGATATCTGCTTGAGCTCGGGTTGGAAGTCTCCTCCATTATATGCTCGGAATCGGGCTCCATAAGAACTATATTTCCACCCGAAACAAAATTCACAGTTAATTCTAGAGTAGAAAGTAGTTTTCAAAGAAATATTGATGTAGGTCAGAAATCAAAATAATACTTAAGGTTATTTTGCTAATAGGATTTATATGCAAAGCATGACAAAATAAGATTATTATTACCGAATATCTTAACTATCTTAACTATAAATTTCTTCGTTATTACCGAATATCTTAACAATCCAATATAATGTTGGCCGTCAACGTTTTAAATAGAACTAGGATGAGGAGCGCGCTACGCTGCGCCGAACTGGTGTGATATTTGAATTCGTATGGATTGGAAGCATAGCTAATATAGAATCAAAATGTATTTAAAACCATAGTGAGAAGAGGGCAGCAATATCTACAGCCCAAACAGTACAAAGATTAGGACAAAATTATTTTTCAAGCATAATTATGCAGGACACATAAGATCTAAAATGAAATAGCATATGCAATTTACTTGGGAACATGCATGTTCTCAATTTTGAATGAAGCGCTACAATATTTGGCTGGGAATAGACTTCATAACCGGATCCAGCTGCAGGCAAAAATCTCCAAGGAGGTTTCCAAGAGATGGCAATGACATTTCAATATTCTTGAGAGAAGGATGTTTAAGCACTACAAATTATGATTGTTTTACAGATTGAGAAGGATGTGTAGTATATAATCAAACTTGAAAGCATAGAACCTTGCTGTTAGATATTCCAATTAATTTACCTGCAATGATCTATACATCACACAAACACTCATGGAGATTTTGGAATTTATCAAAAAAAATTCTAACAATATGACCTTCATAACTGTGGATATGGTTGGAGTGATAAAGCATAACATTTGAGTACCAAAATATAAATGAGAAATGATCTGTTGCATCCTACAATAACAGGCCATTTTTTGAGTTTCGCTTATAACAAAATCTAAGGCCATTGGATGAGATCTTTTCAGAAACACAGGAAACAAATCGTGTTTACAAACATGACATATATGTAATAATGCGAAACCTCGTTTCAAATTTTGGGCCTTTCGCCGCGAGTGTTTTGGCCGTTCGGCTGGTATTCTCGGGGATGGTTGGCCCATTTAGGAGGGATAGAGTTGAAAATAGTCTTGTGTGGGAGGGGTTTTATTGGAATTTCCCCTCCCCACCTACCTCTCCTCACCTTTTCCCAAATGAGTGGCTGAAATTTGGTGTGGCTGCCTTCTTCCCCAAAATATCCCAAGCACCAGCCTCCTGGCTCCTTTTTCCTTGCGCCTCTCCCTGCGCCCCATTTCCTCTCGGCTGGCTTGCTCCTCCCCAGCACCTCTGCAGATTCCAGCGAAGCAGCAGCGCCCAGAGCAGCAGCAGAGCAGGCCGGCACCTCTCCTCCCAGCTACCATCTCCCCTGGCTGGCCCTCTGCCATCCTTGGCCGACGCCCTCCTCCCAGCCGAAGCAGCACCACCTCCCAGTTCCCCCTGCCGAGTCCCCTCCAGCCGGGCTGCTTCCCTGGCTGGCGCCCTCTTGCCCTGGCCGAGTACTCCTCCCCATGGCGTCCTCCCTGCCGGCAGCTCCTCTCCTCCTGGTTCGGCCAGGAGTAGCAACCAGCCACTTGCCCAGAGAGCATGAGCCTCCGCAGCGCCTCCAACCTCTCCCTTTCATAGATTTGAGCCCTTCCTGGTGGGTGTTTGGGTTGGAGTTGTTGGTGTTAATTTGCTTGTGCTGGTGGCATGTGTGCTAATGGTTGTTTGGGTGCTGCAATGCAACTGAAATCCATGGATCATCCAAGGGTCTGGCCACTTTCGGCTGCAGAGCATGGCTTGAAGGAGCATGGAGGGATGGAGATAGAAGCAAGAGAGGCTACAACAACTTACGAGTGGCGGTGGCGGTGATTGGGACAGCGACGGTGATGCAAGTATGCCACTATATGTGCTTGAACTTTGATTGACCAGTGTTAGTTTTGCAGATGCTATGTTCTTTAGTTAGTTCGATGTTCTATCAGTGTGCTAGAATTGGTTAGTTGCAAAGATTAGCTAATGCTAATTGCTAACACAAAGGTCTCTTATCCTGCTGGTAGTCTAATGCTATTATTTCTTAAATTGCTAATCTCTAGCTCAATAGTAAGCACATATATGGTGATAGTTAGTCATTTTTTTTGGTATATTGAAAAGAGGCTGCTGTGTTTAATCATGACATTTCCAAAAATTTGGGGGCAACTCTATAGTTGCTACTTGCTCGATGATGCACATCGGGACATTCTTGACAGGCGCCAGCAAACAGAAATCGTGTATTTAATACTAATTTGCATGGCATTGCTGATGTTTTATCTTTAATTGCTAATGTTTAATACAAGGAATAACTTTTTGCTAAAGTATTTTGTTAAGGAAACCCTTGTCCTTTCCTTTGCAAAAGTAGATGCTAGCCTATAGTTGTAAAATGTTTGTTAAATTGTTTAACAAAATTGGTGAAGCTGGACAACCATTGTCTAGAAAAAAAAAATCCAAATTACTCCAAGCTGAATTAATCCTTAAAAGATGATTATCATTATTCAGTTGGTGGTTTCGGGGTTCTTCTTCCTCTAATAAGTGATGCATCCGGTGAATGATGCATTTGCTTTATGGCTCATATTTATAATATGTGAAATCTGGTTTGTCATGTCTTGGATTCTTGATCAATTCCCAAAATGTGGCCCAGATTGTCGAGGGAAGGTCCTGTCGGGAGTGGCCTCTTCCGCATGCCACTCCATTCTCCGTCGGTAAAGGCAAGTGCATTCCCTAGATTGTGGCTAGGATGCTTAATTGTTGGTGTGTTTTTAGCGTACGAAATTGCCGGTGAGTACGCAAGAGGTAAGTTTTGCTTGACTATAACTAGGGAATGGTCCCTTGTATGAAAATGCTTATGATGATTAAATGGTTAAGGGAATGGATACAAGTACATTGGTTTGTGGAGTATGGATGTATGTTAATTTGTAGTGCTCCCTATTCTATTTATTGCTCTGCAATTTTGAGGAATGTCGGTTGAGAATGGGCTTTGGGGCAAGCCCGTTGATCAAGTGATTGGGGATGATATGAGCTTGGGTTAAATGAGTAAGTCGATTTTCTTTTAGTCTGGGTATATAAGAATTATCGATGCTGTCGCGTTATGGCTATAATGACATATTCGTTATCATAATGCATTATGTGGTTAGATGCAATTGTGGGCATGGATTAGGCTCTATACCCATTACGATGAGAGAGGGATCATGGGGTAAAGTGTCATTGGGTAAGAATGATTGTCGGCAAATGAGAAAGTAAGTAATTAAGTTGCTTCTTTTAGTGAAAAATTGATTGATTGCATCTGTTATACTACTATGGTTGGTAAAGAATAAAAGAACTGTGGTTCATGCATAACATTTGCATTTGTGCATTCATAATAGAAGAGGCGACCCATGCTGATGCGGGCCTCTGTGCTCACACGTAGTGAGTACGAAAGTCCTACCTCGTAGTCCCATCCACAGATGTGGGTGGGAGCGAGTCGATAAAGTAGGCCCTTCACGGGATGGAAGGGAATGAGAGGTGCACAAGCGGGTGTGCACTTTCGGTTACTTGGTACAATCTATGGAAGGTGCATATGAGCATGCAAGCATATTCGCATTGCATATCATTATTGACGCGTGGTTGTTAATGTGTTGATTGTGTTAAAGGTGGACTCGGCTTGATGTTGGTTCTGGCAAGCCTGTTTGTGTTGCATAGCATTGTTAATGGTGGAGGATTGTTAATATAAGAAAAAAAAACAAGGAGATCGGATATGATTAAATCCAATGAAATGTTAAGTAAAGATGTCTATATTCTTATATGGTTTCAAGTTATTTATATCCTTGCATGATGCATCTCATGAGTGTAGAGATATACCAGATTAGTTTAAGTTATGTTTTCCATGTATGGTTGCAATGGCATGATCTATGTTTCTGGGTCATATATTATACCTCATTGTTGTTGAGTCGTGGATTCAATTGGAGATGGGTAATGAGTTGGCTTTTATGACATGACCGTGATATTACCGTTGTTTCCTTTTAAAATTAAATAAAATTGTTGTGATGCTATTGCTTTAAGCAATGCCAATTATTTATGCTAATATTCTCGATGTATTTTCTTTGAGTCTTCGACTCACGTTTGTTGTTTGTGTTGTTTTAGGTGCTTTGAGGACTTCTTCTTTGGGATGGAACTTAGCATCACACTCACTCTTTGCCTTGCCACGCTCATTAGTAGTTTGGAGAATATCTACTCGTTGTTGTTCTCTATTTGTGAAATCATTGTAATAAATGTGAGTTGTGTGCTGGTTTTGCGATCTCCGCGATGTTAAGATTGTTGGTCGCTAGAAGTTAATCGCTAGAATATGCTTAGTCGATCATGATGGTTAGGGATACCTCGACCTATACTCGTTGTTGTTATTAGATTGATTATTGTCTTTGTCTCACGAGTGGATGTCCACTATTTTAGTGGAGGTCTTTGCTGAAATTTTAGTGGATTTTGAGTACCAGAGAGCTTGATCTTCCTTGTCTTGTTGTTATAGGTTTTGGTAACGCTTTGGGCACGTGGGGTGCCAGGGTGTTACAATATACCTCTCTCTTTGGTCCATTGCCTGACAGTTTTTTCAGCTTCCCATAAAGAGGTTCATTTGAAAGCATGATATAGCAAACAAGTATCGGGATTCTGGCAGCTTTGTCCCTTCATAGCATATAGGGGGGAAATCATAAATCACTCATAACAACTTTCAAAACCAAAACAGGGAAAAAATACTATAATTTGTAAAACAGGAAAGGGAAATATGCCCAAACAGATGGACAAATAATATGGTTACATTCTTTTTATTTTGAAAACATGTAATAGAATTTCTACACAATAGCTAGTGGTCACATGGTGAGCATAAGTTATTACCTTGAAAATGTTGTACGCAGCATAGGGCTGGTTGTTGTGGAGGTAGAGTGTCGCTAGCAACTGCACATTGGTCTGTGCACAGAAGAAAGGGTAAGGTCATTTAGTGCAACATATAACTATGGTCAAAACCGATTTACAAAAAGAGAAAAACTAAACTACATGCTCTATTCAATAGCCGAAACTGAAAAAGGTTTTGTTACAACAAAACAGGCATTGGGTTCAGGATTTGAGGTTACTATATAGCTTTAGCTTAATACCTGCTAAAAAAATAAAACCATATACCTTTGATCTGCTCAAAACTATTCCTACTCGAATTCTGAAAGCTACAATAAAAACCCCAAATAAATAACTAAACCCACACTTTTCAGCTACTAAAAGAACAGGAGAAGATGGAAGGGGGAGTGTCATATATAGGTTTGATCTGCCCAAACCTATTCCTACTCGAATTCCTGAAAGTTACAGCAAAAAACCCCAAATAAATAACTAAACCCACACTTTTCAGCTACTAAAAGAACAGGAGAAGATGGAAGGGGGCGTGTCATATAATAACATCTTATCTAAGCTACTGCATACCTTGAAATGGATACAGTTATAGCTACATAGAGATTTAAATAAGGAAAAATTCCCTATAATGCTAGGACAGAAATACTTTGAGAAGTCAGAATATTATCTGCATCAGCAAACTAAACCAATCTAAACTTGCCAACAGTAAGATAACTATAGCGCAACAATCCTTGAAGAACCAATAGATTGACAGGAACTGATTGGTAACACATGTAACATGTCATGTTTCCATGCTTCAATGCAGAGAACCATTCTAGCACACTACCTTGATCATTCATGACCAATCTTTACTCCAATCAAAGGGAAAGCTAGGAAAATACAAAAATGAATAACAAATAAATCTGAACAAAGCCTACAAATGAAAATGCCTAGGAACCTGAATACTAAGAGAATATGAATTATGTGTAGGAATCGATCATCTTAATTATGCGTAGGAATCGACCATTAATAGCATGATGAGCAAGAAGGCAGAGCTCATGTACCTCTTAGAGTGAGGAAGCTGATAGCTAGAAGCAACCAGAAGTCCACCAAGTAGCAAAAATAGCATACCATGGTCACATATAGCAGACAAACAAGAATGTATTGCTCTGCAACCACATAGAACAAAATGATTTATGTCGGTTCATAGTAGAAGATTCATGCCAAGTTAGGATCACGATAGGAAATGTGCCTTCTGAATCAATATAATTAACTGAATGGGGCTAATTTTTGCCTATCGTCAAGCAACTCAGTCAGATATCTGCCAAGCAAACGATCTTATCAGTATCACATTAGACGATCTGACTTTGTTATTCACATATGAGATTAAAACATTATTCGAAAGAGTAGAAGGATAATTTGAATTATTTAAAATAATTAAAAGCCCATGGAAAAACCACAAAAACAAGAACTTTAATAAGATTTATTTATAGAGCAAGATCAACAAATATAAAATTTGATATACAACTGTCAACAATGAGTAATCTATTACACGATAATTTTGCATCATCAGGAACAAGTCAATCATATAGAGCCTATCTATTCCTAAAGGTCATCATTAGCAAACAGCTCTTGTAAATCTATCAGCAATCAATCACGGAGATCCCTATTTCCACATATCACTCCAACATCACAATTCCAGCATTGATCAATGCCAAACATCACATTCAGAAGGCTAGAATTAGGCAAAAATCTCCACTACCGATATCAAATCTCATACTGCTCAGAAAGAATTCCAAGAAACTGGATCAAAAACCCAAACAAGACTCAGTTGGAAAAAAAGGGAGACACAAAAGCAATCACGGACAATGAAAGAAAAACTAAGAACAAAATAGAGAAGCAGGAACCCACCTCTCTTACATTAGCATTTTTAAAAATGTACACAAATGAGTTTCATTTCATGAGTAAAAGCTCTCTGTCAATACTGGCTTTGAGCAACTCCATCCTGCTGACATCAAACTTTCAGGTAGCCACAGCAGCAGGATGGACAACATACCTTGTACGGCCTCCCTGCGAGCCTTGAAACCAAAGCCAGGTTTTGGGCTGCAACTGCAAATCAAGTCGTGTTTAGTAGTTTCGCGTACAGAGTATACTAATAACAAAGACATAATAAAACAGGACCACTTCCTTTTATCAGAGGAACAACTTAGGTTCCTTGAGGGAACACTACAAAAGACACGGAAATGTATAATTTTACTAATTAAGAGAGCTCCACAACCATCTTCACACAGATTGATGACAAGCTAACCATATAATCTACATAAATCCACTTACACAAAATTATCATTAGTAATTCATATAGATGTGGTATTGAAATGCATATATGGCATTATTCCAAAGCATCATAGTTAAACTGAAAATGACACGGAAATCAGTAGGCTAGCTTTAGTAAAGAGGAAAGGGCCACAAACATGAAAAATTCAATAGTATGCATGCGAAATGAACGTCAAATTAGAAAATTAATATGAAATTAGAAAATTCTAGGACATGGATATAACTACATTTTGCAAGGCACAATGCTTATCTCACGTAAAAGAGGTCTCAAATCTAGCAGTCAATAAATAAAGCGGCTGCTAGAATCAGCCTCTTGAATCATTCTGACATCATTGCCATGATCACCAGCTGGTAGAGTTAGGTAACTAACAGAATTTAGGAACCCAAGAAGCTGCACAAATGGAAATAATGTTTTTTTAATTGGCCAACAGCTGTACAACAATAGTAAATGACATGTTTTCAGTAGAACCATGATAGCCACATATCAAAACCGCCATGAAAATATCCATCTCTAGCAGAACCTATACTCAGGATTAACAATACCGATTTTGAAAAAAACCGTTCAAAAATCGAAAACATCGAGTCGAAAATTGCTCAAAAATCATCAGAACATATCAAAATCGACATGAAAATCTCCATCTCCAGCAGAACCGACAAACCTATACTGTAGTTCATTTTGAGTTATCTATGACATCGTGACCTATATACTGGCCAACCTATCCGACATACCCAACATTGTTTTAGTACACAACAGCCTTTACATATTTTCATATGGAAGCACTATGCTGATGGCCATCAAACTGTCTTAATGATCAATTTGGGTGACAAATGGTAACTTAGGAAAGCTAATGACAGTAGTAACAAAAGGAGAACCTGTGCTGTCTGCATAGCCCCATTCGGCAGTATACTGCTGTTTGCAACAGCATTGCCAACCTAACAAAAAATTCCTTGGAATGGTTCAGGATTATTCCGAGCACCCAACCATCTAAAATAAATGCAAGTTCCTGCATAACCAAATTTGACAGGAAATACTCCAACTTAGCCTCTCCCCTGCATGGAACCTAACATGAAAAGCATCATACATATTGAATTTGTTTCATGAGCACATGAAAATATCGTCGATATTAAAAAAATTTAGTGCAAACAGATTTATACAAATTCTAGCCAGCAACGTAAACAATTTCCCATATTAGAAACTGGAGGTGACCATCAATTAAGGTTCCCACACAGTATAAACCTAATTCTGCTCTAATCTGAAGCTTTACACTTGCAGCAGCAAATGTATGGAAAGGACAGTGTTTATATCCATTTCTTTGGGCATAGTTGATACATATACAAGAAAGATCGAGTGTCCAACAAATTCGTCACCAGAAAACACCGCAACTATGAGCAGAGGGGCGGAGCTAGCGAGGCATTGAGGCAATGGAGCGCACGAGAAGACGGCGGGAAACAAAAGAGGCGGGCCGCACCGGGAGCCTCGGGGGCTGACAGCGCTGGAAACACATGCCGTGCAGAGAACCATCGAGTCAAAAAGTGTCAGGGCATGAGGCCAGCGGTGATTCGACGTGGAGGCGGAGGCTTTGCGGAGCACGGAGCGGAAAGGCTGCAGGGCATGCAGCAGGCGATGATTCGGTGTGGAGGCAGAGGTCTCACGGAGGGCCGGTCGGGAGAGGGTGAAAGGGGCTTCACTAGCCACGGGTCGCCTTCGGACGGGCGCGACAAGGAGCAATCGGTGGAGGGCACCGCACGGAGAGACGTACCTAATAGGCGGCGGCAGGCACGCAGGCCGCGGGCGGAGGCGGCGGAACCAGGTCGTCGACCGTGGGGGAGCCAGGTGGTGGGGCGGGGACGGTGGAGCCAGGCCACCGGGCAACGGCTGCAGTCCGTGAGGGGGAAGCGAGGTCTCGGGGCAGAAGCGCCGGAGCGAGGTCGAGGGGCGGACACGGCGGATCGACATCGAAGGCCTTCGGCCATAACGTGGTCTGAACGGGGAGAGGAGGCCACCGACCGGGGTGACCTCACTGCCGACGATGACTTCCCCGCTGGATCTAAGAGGGCGAGGCTTCGGCCATGGTGCGCTCGGAACGGGGGCAGGAAGCAAGGCCACCGTCCTGGGAGGCTCTCGGCCTAACTACGCGCCACCGCCGACGGAACCACGGAGGTAGAGGCGGCTGGTCGCGGATAGGAATGGGGAAGCATCGTGGCATGGAGGGGTCTGGAAGGAGCAATCCCATGAAGCTTTAAGAGGTATCAGATGGGGAGATGGGGAGAACCGTAGGAAGGCGAAGCAGCCGAGACGGAGGAAAGCAAAGCAGCTGAGATGCGCGTGGATGGACGGATCGCAAGCACGCGAGGGATGGACGGACGCGAAAATCCGGGAAGAGCGAAGGCATCTAACCAGCGATTCACGAATCGTCGAAGGAGGAAGAACTAGCGGCGGCATCAGCACGAGCCGAAGAAGAGCGAGCAGAAGAACCAGTGGCGGCATCAGCACGAGGCGAAGAAGGGCGAGTAGATCTAACCAGTGATTCACGATTCGTCGAAGGAGGAAGAACCAGTGGCGGCATAAGCACCAATGGAATGGATCGACCGAAGGATCGACTGAACGGGAGAATGTCGCACAGGAATGCGGCGTTCGGGAGAAAAGCTTGGACTGCGTAAGGGGTGGTTCTAGGGTTTTCCCGCCGCAGGTACGCTTTCTCCGCCAAAAAAAGAGCCGAGGACCCGAATGTATCTTCGCATTTTTCAAGGGTGTTTTCCGCGAACAACGTGACGTGGTGGCCCTGAGCGCTCGGCTGGCCTTCCACGCTTAATAGATAAGTTACTAGGCATGGTAAGCGTGCTATTGCACGCCGTGCTGTATGGGCGTGGGAAAAAAAATCGACGAAAGGACGTAAACGCGATCTTCAACATATTTCTCACTCCGGAAAACAACAGAAACCGAGTTACGGGGGAAAAATATAGAGTTAGAGTTGTAGAAATATCTCTTTCGACGAATTATTTGGGAAATATCGGAGACCGAGGTGGAAAACCGAGGTGGAAAAATAGTCTAGAGGGAAAAGGGTGAAAAATTATTAGTGATGACAACTTTTTTAGAGTTGCACACATATTTCTGGTGACGAAAACATTTTTTCCGGGAAAAACGGAGAAAGGACCTAGACGTGATGACAACCTTCTTAGAGATGAACACATATTTCTGGTGACGAAAACATTTTTTTTGTGAAAAACGGAGAAAGAACCTAGACGTAAATAGCGAGTGCCTGTTTGTTACGTTTTTGGACCTGTCCGCTATCCTGAAAAATTAGAAAAGGACTTATTCGCGATTTGAATTTAACAGGAGTTTTTTTCGTAAAATACCGCACGAGGGACCCAAACGCGAAAAAAAATAAAAATCTCCTCCTCACAAAAAATCACGAAGGACCTATTCGTAATCTACAGGGACCTATCTGTAATTTGAAGAAATAGAGAGGCTTTTTTGCGAATTTCCGTAGGGGCGACACGTGGGCATGCCTGCTTCCGGCAATCCCAAGCGCTGTAATGTGGATGTTATTCATAAAATCATATTAACCAAAACATGCATTGGAAATCGAACTTGACGAAGATGATTCTTAAAAAAATAAATAAAACATTGAGACAGTCAGTGTTCTCGAAAAAAAAAGCTCGAGGCAGTCAAAGTATAGCATGCGCTGGCTTTGATTTCAGAAACAACTACCTAGTTAACAGTACAATGAAATCTTATACTACTATATGTACTTTTGTGGTTCTCAAACATTATAAGTACTAGATCAATGCCCGTGTGTTGCTATGAAAAATAAAATTAGTAACGAAATATAAAGGTCGATCAATAAAAGAAAATTATGCTACAAAATCAAACATCTATTTCTCCCGATTACAAAATTTTTTATGATTTCTTCTCCTGTATGAATTAAAACCAAATATACTGTACGTAGTAATATATATTACCAATCTAAAAAATCAATCAATCATTTTTATCCCTTTTTGCAATTTATATTACCAGCTCGCGTTCCTCTTCCTCTCGCCATTCCCGCAGCGCGTGCTCTTCGGTACCATCGATCTTGTCTTCCTCTTCGCCTCGCTCGTCCTTATCATTCACCACCTTCGCAGGGGTAACACGGGGGCTTCCCTGAGTATAAGGCGCTGCTGCCGAAACCACCGCCATTCCGAACCACTGGCCGCTATGCGGCCGCGCTCGAGGCGTCCGCCGTCCTCCTCGCGCTCGCGTTCTTCCTCTTGCCGAGCACGCCGTGGCGCACTGTGAAGTCCGCCTTTCTCGCCGCCCACTTCGTCGCGCATGCCATGGCCACGTGGTCAGTCACCTCGGAGAAAGGGGCCACCGCCGCCACCTAGGCTTTGCACCTCCGCATCTTCTGGATCACCACCACCCTCGGCACCGTGCTCTTCTCCGCTTCGGCGGTGGTCCGATGCGCCGATAGTTCGCTGCTCTTCCCAGATGACCCTCTCGCCATTGTCGGCCTACTCGTCTCCATGCCTCTGGTGTACCTAGCCATCACTGGCTATGACGCCGGAGCCCATGAAGGTGAACCAGAAAACACCAGCGTCGAGACGCCCGCCACGCCATGCGCTGCCGCGTCGTTCCTCTCTCTCATGACGTTCAGCTGTATCAACCCGTTTATCTCTAAGGGGTATGCCAATGACTCTCTCACCGCCGATGACATTCCACCGGTGTCGCCGGGCAACCGCGCAGAAGCGTTGTACACTTTGTTCACGTCCAACTGGCCTGCGCTAGGGTAACGGCACCAGGTGGGCATCTCGCTCTGGCTGTCCTTCTGGCTACAGTTACTACTGACCGCGGCGCTCGGCCTCCTGCGCCTCGCGGCTATATACGTCGGTCCGTCACTTATTGATCAGTTCGTCGAGTTCATTCGCCACGGCGGTACGACATGGGAGATCTTGATTGAATTCCGTTGATTGATTCTATGAAAACTGTACAACATATATAAAGTACAAAAGGAATTATTGGATGGCTATTAATTACCAGTAATAATCAGGGATTTTGCTATAATAATCAGCCATATTTAGAGAGATATGGCTGGCTGTAAATCAGGAAAGATTAATTAGCTATAATGATCGGCCATTATTAGAGATATGACCGAGGGGCTAGGAAGAACGGACCGCTACCACCAACTGCAAATTTATATTAGTTGAGATGAGCATAACATTTTGAAGGGGACCGGCCTGCTTTATGGTTAAACGGGCCCTGATCCTCCAGAGGAGTAAACCACACATAGTTCTATTAGTTAAGTCTAGCATTTCCTCTAAAACAAAGTTAAGGTTAGCAATGAATTGACACTCATATACCTTTCCAAACAAATAGATCGATTATTGGCCAGGAATTCTTATAATTGATCTGCAATGATTCTGTTCCAACCTAGCTAGCTAAATATATTGCCAGCACTCGAGATCAGCGCTAACCTTCTTCAACATTTTTGTAGCTTGGCAAAGTAGTAGGATATATGAATTAAATACTATATATAGTACAACTATATATAAACCAAGAAAACAATTGTTTCAGTTTACTTATAGTTCTATAATGGAATAAAAAAAGAAGCTTGGTCGATTAAATAATTGATGAATTAATTGGGTGTAAGAGTAATCTGACAGAAAAATGCATCTACACTCACGGTCCGGGAGAGCCTCATTGCGCTCTCCTTGTCGATGGACGAAGCGGGAAACGGTTGCGCCATTCGAGCGGAGAAGGTCTTCGGGCAAGGAAGTTGAAGGGGCAAGGAAAAAAGAGGAAGAGTCGAAAAGAGTGTGAACCGCCGGTCGTGGGCGCGCGTATTAATAGGTTTCTTGCACTGGCAGTTCGCGAAAAGGCGAAAGTGTGCAACGCTTCGGGTCCCGAGAGAAGGCGGCGGAAGCGGAGAGGACTAGAGCGGTTGCATGCGCAGGAGTGGTGGACCTGTCCGGGAGCACGTCGACATTAAAGAGGTCTGAAAGGGCTGACGCGCGCTCCAGGACGGGCCCGGAGGCTACTATCAGCGTACTTTGCACCGGGATACCCTCTTTGCCATGGTCGGCGGGGCCACGAAAAGCCGAAGCGTGGCGACCTTAGCGGCAAAGTGTGATCGACTCAACGCCAGCGCATCGAGCCGTGTGGTAGCCTAGCGAGAAGGTGGGCGACCAGGCCCCGACGCCGGGCGATCGGGCCGCGTGGCTTGGCGAAAGTGTGAGCGTCAGCCCCAACGCCGCAACAGCCGAAGCGTGGCGGCTTGACGAGCAAGCGGCGATCACCCCAACGCCGGGCGGCCGGGCGTGGCGACTGGGCGGCAGTGGGCAATCAGCCCTAACGCCAGCGGCGGGCAGCGTGGTTGGCCGACGGGGTCTGAAGGTACTCGGGGGTCCGCTGTCGGTCAGGCGTGGAGGCGTACGTCGAAGGAATGGGGGAGCTTCGCCTCAAAGTCTTCTCCCCTGACACACCATGTTAGAACCATTGAATACGTGTGGCTTTGCTGACGGCACGATAGCTTATCCCTCTGACGTCCTGCACCTAACCCGTCACATGCAAGTCGCTTCCCGGGCGGATCGGGCTGAGTTAGGCGATGGTGCAAAGAATGAGGCCAAAGGATGAGGCTACAGTGATGGGTGTAATAAATGAAATGTAATCAGTGTGATGTCATCTTCCCACTTGTCCGAGCCAGCCCAACCTATATAAGGGAGCTTCGGTACATGGGGGAAGGGGATGGAAGGAGCAGGGGAAGACCACTGAGAGAGCTCGAGGAAAACTTAGAGAAAAACAAAGAGAGGAGAACCAGAGAGAGTGAGGATCAGGCGAACGGTGTAATCCACTCAAAATACATTAACAGGAGCAGAAGCAGGACGTAGGGCTGTTACCCGCATCGGGGGCCCGAACCTGGATAATATCGGTGTATTTTTGGATTTCTGTCTGTGTGAATCCCTCGGGAGAGCCCGTACGCGTCCTTCCGCGAAGACCCCCTCTATCGAACCCCGAACTCCGTCTAGGGAGAATAACTATCAGACGAAATACGCCGACATGCACAATCCCCCTTAATAGTACGGCCAGACAAAAGTAAGTCCTAGCTACATAGCTTGAATTATCTTCCCAGCCAGAACTAGTAACAAAGATCCTTGATCTTGACCTTTTAATTTACTTCCCTGATGTTTCAACCAATGTCTTTCAATGTTTAGAGATTATTGACTTAGTCATCAACTCCAAAACCTTATAAATAATTATGAGATAAAAATTAGGGGGTCTAGATGCTATCACTATACTCTTGAGGACACAAGGATCCTAAATGTATAAAAATATTTAAGTTTATGGTTTGCATTAAATGATCAATAACCAAAATTTCAATATTTGTATAATCCGAAAAGTTGTAACTTTCGCAAACGGACCTCAAATTTAACGAAACGAGACGAATTAAGTATACCCGCAGGAGGTTACCTTGGTGGCAGGCGGGAGGAGGTCGCCATGGGAGGAGGCCGGTAGCGCTTAGGAGGAAGACGGCGTGGGAGGAAGCCAGCGGGGGCTAGAGGAGACCGGCGTAGGGACCAGCAGAGCAAGAGACGAAGCGTTGGTTAGGGTTTTAAGATCTAGAGAGTGGTAACAGATCGATCTGCACGATGGACCCTTATATAGAAAATATATCACAGATGATTCTATTTTAAAACTGTCTGTGATAAGAAACATCACAGACGGTTCTGTACTAGAACTGTCTGTGATAGTATTTTGTCACAGATGGTTCCAGTATAGAACCGTCTGTAATAGTGATTTATCACAAATGGTTCCAGCATAGAACCGTCTACGATGTTTCTTATCACAAACGGTTATAAAATTGAACCGTCTGTGATGTTGCTTGTCACAGACCTTTCATTGCTGAGGTAAAACCCACTACTACAGGAATCATCATCACAGACGGTTCGTAAACGTCATTAGAAACGGTTTTGTGAACCGTCAGTAACAATAAGTCTGTGATGAAGGAGATCATCAGAGACGGTTTTCCACCCGCTCGAGAAAATATATATCACGAGCGGTTCTATTAATAAACCGCTGTGAGATTTAATTATCACGAGCGGTTCTCATTTTAAACCGCTCGTGATAATTAAATATCACGACGGTTTCAAATCATAACCGCTCGTATTATGAACTTATCACGCATTTATTTCAAATAAGAACCGTCTGTGATGACCTTTTTTTCCACACCCCCAGCAGAACCTCCATTATTTATGGTGTTGTTCGAAATTTCCATCAATATTTCTACAATGATATTTATAAGGCACAACCAGTTATAGATGTTGTAATTGAATATCTACACTTTCTATATGCATTGAGGCAATAGTTTGTCTGATCAGGATAGACTTAAAATATAAACATTTGTAGCGTTTTTTCTCCTTTCTTATGATAATGTTGATGGAACTCGACTAATAAATCAACCAAGACCCGCACGCAGCATGACGAGGTGACGGCAACCACGGTCTGCTTGATCGAACTTGACACACTGGAGTGTGTGATTTGTTTCATGCCATTCGAAGTGGCCTTGCGCAGCGTCACCGTCGTGCCACGGTGCAGAGTACCCGGACGACATGCTCTTACGCAACGTCACCGTTGTGCCACGGTGGGAGAACATGGTACTTTGAAAAAATTGTAGATGTACTTTATAGATTACTCTAGCTACCTTTCGTGCCACGCTGAGTTTCGAAACATCTTCAGATTTTCGCAATCAATGCATAGACATAACATGAATTGCACCCCCTTATTAAACATATCCTCCTCTGCAGCTCTTTTAAAAGTGGAGACGCCATTAAGGTACTCAACACTCGTACGGTTCTCAGTGTACATCCAGCTTCGATCCATCTACGCTACACATGTAACACTTAGTGTTAAATATTAAGTGCACCAGTTGTAGTGCGTATGCACACATTCTTAAACTAATTATGCAATTACATACCTTAATTACATCACAAAGAAATAATTAACACAATTCAAATTAATCTTCAATATACTAATGAAATTAGAACCCATTACTAACCTTAGATCACCAAAAGATCTACTTGAATTGATCTATAAGCTAGATCTAAACAATCTTTAAATTCTATCCTTACCAGGCTAGCTAGCTACATCATGATCGAATATAATATTATGCAAATAGAATTATTACTAGCTAACCTTAGATCAAACAACCAACACATGGTTCTACAAGCTAGATCTAAAAAAATCATCAAATTCCTTCCTTATCAAGCTAGATGTTGAATATAATGCAATTAAAACACATTACTAACCAAATATCACAAACAACATATGGATCCAGCTACAAGCTAGATCTAATCAAACAATCTTTAAATTAATTCTCTCCTGACCAACCTAGATATTGAATTGGATGCATGCAATTAGAACTCATTACTAACCTTAGATCACCAAAATCAAATGAATCTAATGTCACCCTTCAAAATCAGTGGCCTTCTTTCACAAAATCGCCTCACTTCCACAGCCGCTAGTCTCAGGATAGAAACCAAAACCCTATAAACGAAGTGGCTGGAGGCTCTGTTTATACGTGAGATATCACAGACGGTTTTATATTACAGCCGTCTATGATGTAAAAAATATCACGATGGTTTCTAAATATAACGATGCAGTAATGACTATGTAGATATTACGAGATGGTTGTGTTATATAACCGTCAGGATTTCCTGACGGTTTTACTTAGAAATAAATCGTAATGAGTATGTAGCAATCACAGCGGTTACATTTAGAAACCGTCTGTGATATTTCTTACATCACCGATGGCTGTAATATAAAACCGTCTGTGATATCTACACTGACGGTTTGAGTACATTACCGTCTGTGATGTTCTATATCACAGACGATTTTTCAAAATCGTCTGTGATCGTGCGTCTGATATAAGCCTCGCTGTAGTAGTGACCAGAGTTTGGCCTTCTTAGCCTACATCTTCACAGTACCTACATGTATAATTTATAATGTATAATCGATTGTGGATAATGTATAATGTATATGGAATTGTAGATGAAACAACATTAGTAAAAAAAGGGAACTTTATTAAATAAATCAGATGCATATATATATATACACACACAAACAAAGTTGTTTCGAATTTCGAGTGTCTCATTACAAACAACTATATTATGTTGGAGAGTACATTTAAAATCATAACTCCACTTACTTATTTTTTTTATAAAAATTAGCCCTTCACAATGATTAACACATGTGTAGCTAGCTTTCTCAGGTTGTTCTTCCTAGACCGTGATGTTGTTTCCGATAGGAGGCAACTTGTCAAATTGATTACATTCTTCCTCATCTACTACATTCTCTACTCCGACAATCCTTCTTTTTCCCTGAAGAACTACATGTCTCTTTTTGTTGGACGGGTCGATTACATAGAATACTTGAATAGCTTGGTTAGCGAGTATGAATGTTTCATCTTGGTATCCGATGCATGCGAGGTCGACAGTAGTGACACCGTACTTGTCAACCTTCACATGCTAGAGGTGGACCCAACGACACCGAAATTAGGGGATCTTGAATAGTACATAGCCGAGCTCCCAAATCTCCTCTATGAACCCATAGCAGGAGCTCCTCGTCGACCCAACGGTGTTGAACGCATCTATGCGGACACCGCTATTCTGGTTTGTGCTTTTCATATCCTGATCTCTTATGTAAAATGTATACACATTTAAGTCGTATCCTTTCCATGTTACAACTGTAAATGTTGGCCCTTTTACCAACCATGTGAGCGTATCACCTAAAGAAGTCCCAGTAATGGGTCGTTTCTTAAGTCATCTGTTGAACTAAAGGTTATGCTATCTCGTAATCCAAGACTCCTGTTGTGTCGGATTCTCTTGCCATAGCCAGTGCTTATGCTCGTTGATGTACAGGGACACTACAGCTATGTGTTGCAAAACCGTGAAATGAACTTGAGTGTAGGCAACCGGATCAGGCGTGATTGCTTTCCTTCCAATGGTCTCGATGCCCTAGAGCCTCCCCTCATGGTGAGATTGAGGCACACCTATTGGTTCGACTTGAGCCATGTAATCGATGCAGAACTACATAACTTCTTTGGTTGTATAACTTTCGACAATGTTACCTTCTGACCGAGATCGATTCCGTATGTAGGACTTGAGAATTCCCATATACCTCTCGAATGGATACATGCTACATAGGAACACGGGCTCGTATATCTTTATCTCTATCACAAGATGAATGATGAGATGGACCATGATATCGAAAAATAACAGAGGGAAATACATCTCAAGATTACATAGAATCATCACCACCTCAGCCTACAGAGCATCTAGTGCTTCGGGATTGATGACCTTATGAGTAATTGTGTTAAAGAAATAACACAGCCTCGTGATTGTTTCCTAGATCTTGACTGGCAAAATACTTCTAATTGCCGTAGGGAGCATTGTGTTATCAGCACATGATAATCATGAGACTTCATGCCAGTTAATTTCAAATCTTGCATCGAAATAAGTCTCTTCATGTTGGAGGAGTAACCAAACGAAACTTTCACACCATGCAAGCGCTGGTACAGTTTAGTTCTCTCTGCCTTGGACAAAGTGTAACAAGCAGGTTCGCAGTATGTTCGGCCTGTATCGGTCTCTTTTGGTGCTAACTCAGGTCTTATGCCCATATCGACCAAGTCAAGCCATGCATTGATACTATCCTTTGTTTTGCCTTTAATATTTAGTAAAAGACCAATCAAGCTATCACAGACATTCTTCTTTGTATGCATCATGTCGATGCAGTGTTGAACTTCTAGGTGCTCCCAATAAGGTAGGTCCTAAAATATTGATCACTTCTTCCACATGCTCTTCTTATGGGATCTTGATTTACATCCCTTTCTAAATGCAACATCTAAATTCTTAATCATATCATAAACATCTATCTCACTTAAAGGCTTTGGAGCTAAACCGTCTTCATTTGTTTTATCGAATTGTTTCTTCCAAATTCTTAAGGAACCTACGTTGACGCATGTAAACGGTTTTGTGTGAGTGATTCAGCCACACATTCTCGGTATTGTCTAAGTAGTGAGTGTATGCTTTGGTTCCTTTTATATTCTGGCCTGATAGGTTACCAAGGGTAGGGTAATCATCTATGGTGCAGAACAAAAGGCAGTGCAAAGTGAAGTTCTCTCATTTGTATGCATCCCATACCTATACCCTAGAAACCAATAGTGTTTTCAGATCTTCCACCAATGGTGCTAGATACACATCAATGTCATTCCTAGGTTGTTTCGGTTCTTGGATAAGTATAGACAACAAAATGTACTTTTGCTTCATAGACAACCAAGGAGGAAAGTTGTAGACACAGAGATTCATGGGCCAAGTGCTATGCCGGCTACTCATGTTACTGAAAGGATTCATTTTATCTATACTCAATCCAAACCTTATATTCCTCAGATCCGCACTGAATTCTTGAAACCTCCTATTGATATTTCTTCACTGGATGTGTGGGGAATATATACCCCGGGGGCCCACAAGGCAGACCTGCAAGGCCCAACCAGCGAAACTAGGCCAGGCCGACTACGAGGGTGGAGGCATCTTGAAATGAAGCGAGATATGAAGAATCAGAGCAAATCCCAGATAAGGAAACCGAGTCGTATTAGGCAAAGGATGATTGTAATCCAAACTGATATATAGTCGGATAGATATGAAGGTGCAATTTCCATTTCGTATCCGAGTGGGATTCCTTATTGTAACCGCCCTTCTCTGCTGTATAAAGGGAGGGGCGGGGAACCATCAACAGAGAACATCATCAGCAAATAAGCTAGCCAATCATAATCCCAGAGCACAGGACTAGGGTATTATCTCCACCGAGAGAGCCCGAACCTGTATACATCATGTGTCTTGTGCTACCATCGAGTTCCCGATCCAACGCTTAGCCCCCTTTTAATTATTGTTGGTAACAAACCTCGACAGTTGGCGCGCCAGGTAGGGGCTGCGCTAGGATCAATCTTGGCAAGCTCGATGGCGATCTTCACCAAGAGCGTGGCCACCTTCGCGCCGGCCCAGGCGTTTCGCTTCAGAAGTCTAGATTTCATCGTCGACGATCTTGGCCATCTCTCCCTTTCGGATTCGGATCAGTTCCAATCTGGAAACAATTCTGAGGTTCCCTTAGCCGGACAACCACTCGGATCGGGAACGGTCATGGCCATCTGTCCTGGGACGGTAAGCCAAAGGGCCGAACCTCGTCTGGAGCTGGAACCGGCTGATGGAGAATCCCGAGTGGTCAAAGGTGTTAAGAAACCACTCGGAATTAAAAGTCAGTACAACTCATCGTCTTGTTCCTCTGATTCAGAAGGTGGAGCGAAAGATTTCCAGAACTTTCGCAGCATTTTCGTAATCGAGGAGCTGCGAACGGAATCCCAGCAACAGAAAGATGCAGCAAACGCGGCGGAAGAAGACCGTCGTTATCAAGAAGGGCATCGGCTCCTCGCAACGAGCCCGCAACGTTAATGAAGAAATCTTGCAGACAAAAATGGGGAACCAATCGGTTTTCCATACTCCTCAGCAGAACATCGTGGCCTCCAAAACGCTCCTTGATACTTTAGGGCCACTGCTTGGTCCTGATAGTCCTGCCGCTCCGATCGTAGCCCAGGTTCAGGCTATGGTGGCGGCGGCGGCAGTTCAGCAACACCAGGAGGAGCCAGGTCGTACTCGCCTCGTCAACTCGTAGGCTGCTAGCAGTGATACGGCTCGCGATCGCCTGGCGAGAGCCGGAGGAAGACGCGCCACAAAGATAGCGGGACCTCCGCGTGGATTTAAACACCAGACGGCGTGACCGGGAAGATGAAGAGCGCCGTAGGCGCAGAGATAACTACGAACGTTTTGGCATTGGCCACGATGATCGGGATGATCACCGTAATAATCCCCGCTATTGTGGAGGGGAAAACGAAGACCGACGAGCTAAATCACCGTATCGACGTTCTCCACGAAGGCGCAACGACGGCCCTATTGAGGGCATCCGGGCTTTCACCCCTCGCCTTCGCCGAGTGGTCTGGCCCAAAGGATTCAACCCGAAGAGCATCACCAAATTTGATGGAGAAAGAGATCCTGAAGCTTGGCTCCAAGTTTACTCTCTTGCGATCATGGTCGCCGGGGTGATCGCAATGTGATGGCTAATTACCTTCCAGTCATGCTCACCTCTTCGGCTCAAGCATGGCTTACAGGACTTCCAGCAAATTCCATAGATTCCTGGGAGGATCTTTGTGAGCAATTCATCACCAACTTCCAGGGCACTTACGAGCGACCTGGAATGCAATGGGACTTGTACCAGCTCCGCCAGAAAAAGAATGAGACGCTCCGAGAATTCATCCGGCGCTTCATGCAAAAGAAGAATACGATCAGGGACATCTCGGAAGCGGCAGTCATCGCAGCATTCCAGAAGGGTGTCAACAACCCCGACCTGATCAAAAAGATGTCCCAAAAACCGCCGTCCACTATAAGGGAGATGTTCGAGCTGGCGGATCGTTATGCGATAGCTTCAGATGCATTGGCCGAACGACAAGACGATCGCCCACGATAAAGAGATAGGAAGGATTATGCCGAGTCGTCAAGGCAACGGGACAGGAAACGGAAGCCCGAAGAAATAGTGGTGGCAACCGAGCAAGGCCGGCACCGCGCGCCACGCACCGACGACTACGACACGGTAATGGAAGCTATTTGCCCTTTTCATCCGAAAGGCAAACATGCGGCAAAAGATTGCTTCACTTTGAGAAGATTTGCCAAAGAATCCAGAAAGCGACCAGCCAGAGGCGAAGCAAAAGAAGAAGATAAGAAAAAGCAAGTTCCCCCTGAAGATGACGAGGGCGAATATCGAAAGATGGAACGGGAGCTCAATTACATCTACGGAGGCTCAATGGCTTACGAGTCAAAGCGGAAGCAAAACTCACGGCCAGGGCGTCAGCGCCAAATCATGCCGCTGACTCCCCGTATCTCCGATGGTCCGAGGCTCCCATTACCTTCGACCGTTCGGATCATCCAGATCACATCCCCTATCCCGGAAGATTCCCGCTGGTGTTGGACCCGGTGGTGCGCAATGTTAAACTCAAGAGGGTGCTGGTCGACGGAGGCAGTAGGCTCATTGTTCTCTTCTCCAAAACTTTTGACGATATGAAGATTCCCCGTTCCGAGTTAAAGCGGGGCTCATCACCATTCCATGGAGTAATTCCCGGAACTTCTTCGGTACCACTCGGGCAAATCACCTTGCCGGTCACGTTTGGAACCAAGGAGAATTTTCGGACCGAGTACCTCAACTTTGAAGTGGCCGACTTTCAGACGGCATATCACGCCATCTTAGGGAGACCTGGCCTGGCCAGATTCATGGCTGTACCACATTATACTTATCTCGTCATGAAGATGCCAGGGCCAAAGGGTATCATTTCAATACGTGGTGATGTCAAGCGATCGTTAAATGCAGAGAAAGAAAACTGCGAGATGGCGAAGCTCAAGAGGTGGCGAGATGATAGAGAGAAGATCCGTGACGACCGATACCAAGAAGACGAAGGAGAAGTACCGCCAAGAAGCGGACGGGCAAGCCTAAAACACGATGAGGGGTCAAAAGGTAATCCTCGACCCATCCAACTCTGCTCGAGACAATACGATCGGGACAGGGCCTCGCCCCAAATAGGAAGACGCTCGTCACCTTTCTTGCCAACCAGGACATCTTGGCGTGGAAACCATCCGATATGCGGTGTTCCCAGAGAGGTGATCGAGCACTCTTTGAACGTTGACGAGAAGGCCAAGCCCATCAAGCAAGCGCTCAAGATTTGCTCAAGATGAAAAGAAGCCATTAGGAAGAGATCACAAAGCTTTTAGCGGCGGGTTTCATAAAAGAAGTGTACCATCGGTGATTTGGCGAACCCAAAGGCTTGTTCGCAAAAAGAATAAAAGTGGCGCATGTGCGTTGATTATACCGATCTCAACAAGGCTTGCGAAAAGATTCTTCGGGTGCCTCAGATAGACCAAGTGGTAGATTCGACTACGGCCGTGAACTCCTCGGTTTTCGGATGCCTATTCAGGATATCACCAAATCAGGCTAAAAGAAGAAGATTGCATCAAGACCTCGTTCATCACTCCGTTTGGCGCATTCTGCTATGTCACGATGCCATTCGGTTTGAAAAACGCCGGCGCAACTTATCTACGCGCAATACAGCGATGTTTTCACTCCCAGATCGGGCGTAATGTGGAGGCATATGTCGACGACGTCGTTGTCAAAACCAGGGCGAAGGAAGACCTCATATCTGACTTGGCGGAAACCTTCGAAAGCCTAAGGGCTTACAAAATGAAACTGAATCCAGAAAAATGCGTTTTTGGAGTCCCGTCAGGAAAGTTACTCGGATTTATTGTGTCACAAATACGGCATCGAGGCAAACCCGAGAAGATCGGCGCAATTTTGAAAATGAAACCTCCAAATCGAAGGGCGCCCGAAGCTCACCGGATGCATGGTGGCACTCGCAGATTCATCTCGGCTAGGATCTCGAGGAATGCCCTTTTTAAACTTCTAAAGAAGCAGGGTAACTTTCAATGGACCTCCGAAGCACAACAAGCCGAAGAAGCGAAGACATTCTTATCATCCCCACTGTCTTTGGTCCCTCCAATGCGAAGAGCCCTTTTACTCTACATTGCGCGACGACTCATGTAGTCACGATGCAATCGCAGAGCGGAAGGAAGAAGGGCACCTCCAGAAGATCCAGAGGCCAGTTTATTTTATCAGCGAGGTGTTGGGAGAATCCAAGGTGCGCTACCCACAGGTACAAAAACTATTGTACGCCGTATTGCTCGCCTCACGCAAACTCAAGCATTACTTCCAAGAACATTCAATCGCGGTGGTCACCACTTTTTCGCAGGGACATACTCCTGGCAACCGGAGGCCACCGGAGGATCGCGAAATGGGCAATCGAGCTCGGGGCATTTGAAATCTCTTTTAGGCATGACGGCAATAAATTCTCAAATACTTGCCGACTTCACGTGAATGGATGAATTGCAAACTCAAGCGACTCTTGAAGAGCCGAGTATCTTGGGCGATGTATTTTGACGGCTCCCTCATGCTCAACGGCGCAGGAGCCGGCGTGGTCCTCATCTCTCCAACAGGTGAGCGCCTGAAATACGTCCTCCAGATCCACTTCCCGGCATCAAACAATGCCGCCGAGTACGAGGCACTCATCCACGGGCTTCGCATTGCGATATCCCTCGGTGTCCGGCGTCTAACTATTCGGGGCGACTCCATGCTGGTAATTAATCAAGTACAAAAGGAGTGGTCGTGCGTAGAAGACAACATGGCAGCCTATTGCCAGGAGGTACGGAAGCTAGAAAGCAAGTTCGACAGGCTGGAACTCATTCACGTACTCCGACGTAACAACGAAGCAGCAGACGAATTGGCAAGGCTAGGATCCACTCGGGCAACAGTACCAGTCGGTGTGTTTGTCGAAGAGCTCCATAAGCCTTCAATAAGCCCAAAGCAGGAACAAGGCAAATCGAAAGAAACACCCATTGAAGCAGAGGTCTTGGCCATCAACGCAAATTGGACGGCTCCTTTTCTCGATTACTTGTTGAAGGACGAACTTCCAGAAGACCGGACATAAGCAGAACGCATCTCGCGGCGCAGCAAGAATTACGTGATAGTAGGCGAAGAATTGTTCCGAAAAAGTGCCTCCGGAGTTCTAAGGCGATGCATATCAGAGCAAGAAGGAAGAAATCTACTCAGAGAAATCCACTCAGGAATCTGTGGGCATCACGTGGCGTCAAGCACTCTGGTGGGCAAGGCATATCGACAAGGCTTCTTCGGCGATCTTTGTGGATCGATGTGGAAGACATCGTCTGAACCTGTGAAGGATGCCAGTTTTTTGCCCGCCAAATACACGTGCCCGCTCAGAAGCTGCAGACAATTCCTATCACTTGGCCGTTCGCAGTCTGGGGGCTCGACATGGTCGGCCCATTGAAGAAAGCTCAAGGCGGCTTCACTCATCTCTTTGTCGCCGTCGATAAATTCACTAAGTGGATAGAAGCAAAACCAGTAGCTACAATCACAGCGGCTAAGGCCAGAGAGTTTTTTCAGGAGATCGTCGTAAGATTCGGCGTACCAAACAGGATTATCACGGACAATGGAACCCAATTCCGAGGAGAAGAATTTCAAGACTGGTGTGACGAGCTTGGCATCAAAGTTTGCTTCGCCTCCGTGGCTCATCCAAAGAGCAATGGTCAGGTAGAAAGGGCAAACGGCATGGTGCTGCAGGGCTTAAAGGCACGTATCTTCGACCGGCTCACCCCGTACGCCACCCAATGGGTAAAAGAATTGCCTTCGGTACTCTGGGGGCTGAGAACCACCCCCAGCAGGGCAACCGAAAGCGATCACCTTTTTTCCCGGTCACTGGCTCGAGGCGGTTCTACCCATCGAAGTTGACCTTCGGATCCCCCGTCCGAATTTCAAGGAGGCCGAGTCGGAAGAAAGCAGAATGGAAGACATTGATCGATTGGAGGAGGCAAGGGAAGTCGCCGCGGTCCAGTCGGCCAAATACCTCCAGGCCCTGCGCCGCTATCATGACCGAAACGTCCGAAACCGAGCGTTCTCCAAAGGCGATTTGGTCCTAATAAAGAGCCAAAAGCACGAGCACAAGTTATCTCCGAATTGGGAAGGACCCTACATCGTCGATTTAAGTGACGCGCGTCCGGAGCTTCTGAGCTTAAGCGAGAAGACAGCGCCATCATCAGTAACTCATGGAACATAGAGCAGCTACGTCGTTTTTACTCCTAAAATGTTCTGTGGATATTGAATCTTTTCCTAGACTTACTACTCAATTACTTCTCAATTAAGCAGTAAGTCGGGGGCTACACCTAATAGTGTTGCGCATGCGTAACTCGACTGGAGGATTATTTGTTTAAAGAGATGTCATATGTCAGAATCTTTATTCAATTAACTTGCTACTCAATTGCTTCTCAATTAAGCAGTAAGTCGGGGGCTACACCTAATAGTGTTGCACATGTGCAACCCCGCTTGCATATCAGCTCCTATCCTTTTTCTTTTTCCTACGGTCACGACTAAAATCCGAGTGCTCTATACCCTCGATTGTGAAACCCCGAACGAAAAAAGTCTAGTTACCTGATGAAAGGCATGCTTGAGGGAAAAGGCCAAAGCGCCAACTCGCGATGCTCGGGGGCTATACTAATCGCACGAGGTGCTTAAACATAAGGGAGGATGAAAACCACTTGGAAAAAGTCGAAAAGACCTAAGCAAGGAAAAGGAAATGGCAAGTTGCAGCCAAAAGTCCAACATCATTCAAAGACCATGGAAGATTTATACAACAAAAGCGCTATCTAAACGACAACAAAAGTGCTACTTTCCTTGCGGAGATAAAAAAACTACTCCGTGGCAGGCCGGCGCTGGTCATGATGAGGGCATCCCTAGATCTGATGAGCCTAGGAATGACCTCGATCAGGGCGTCGACGGCGGCGGCATCCCGGGCGACGGCCTCCTGCTCCGCGGCCTCCACCATGGCGAGGTCGTATGCAGCCTAGAGCTCGGCGAGTTCGTCCTCGGGCTCCACGGGGGCGTCGTCCCCAAAGCTGTGGAACAGGTTCTCGATCCACAGCGTCACCGGCGGACCCGGGGACTCTGGAGGGAGAGATAGAGGAGAGAGATCCTCAGAAGAAGAGGAAGAATCCATGAAGAAGAAGAAGGCAACCTGCAAAAAAGGCGAACGATCAACCGGCGGTCACAATTCCACAAGCACGAAAAATGAAGAAATCAAACAAAGAAGAAAGCTAACAGTTGAGTGTTTCAAAGAAACAAGGAGAAGCTCCTGAAGAAATGAAGAAGAACGAGCCGGCGGAGAATGGTAGTGCGCTGCAAATCGCCAAGATCGAGGCTAAGTACACTCTTATAAGGGGCAAACGTCTATCTCTGGAGAGAGACTCGCTCCGACTCAAGGCGACGCTTGGCATGGAGGCGGGAACGATTCACCTTCCGGGTGCGCCGAACGTAACGTCGCACGTGTCTCGAGGAGTGTCAGACGTCATGATGATCAAAGACTTCAGAAACGGGCCAAGACGCCAGATATGCCCCCTAATGGGCCGAGAATTAGCGAAGTACATTAAGGCAGCGGCTAAGCATTCCCGCAAAGCAGGTTCAGGCCCGGAGGAAACGTTTTTCAACATTAGAACAATTATCCCGGGAACAACAAAACACAGGATAAGTTCAAGACAAACAGAAGACTACGGGACCCAGTCCGGGTTTTAACCAAAATGTATAAAGATCCTTGACTTCATCCATAAGGGCGGCGCTTGATCGTCATCAACGAAGACGGCAAATCCTCCTTGATGACCTCGAGCTCCACCCGCGGATACAAGGACTTGGTGATCGCCAACACCTGGCAGGCGCTCGTAATTGCAATGTCCTCCAAGTGCGCAGTCAGCTTCTTGGGGGCTTCTTCCAGCTTCTGAATTGTGATATCAGCGTCATAGGGGACACCACTGGTGCCGGCTTCATCAGGACCCAGGATCCGCAGCATCCTTTCAGAGCCCAATTGGAGACGGTCAACCCTCGCTTTAGTACTTTTGATCTTAGCATCAAGAGCCCGGTACTGTGCTTGCGAGTTGACCCGATGCACTGCGGGATACCAGTCGGGTAAGTCTGAAGCTGCTAAAAGAAAAAGGGACAACAGGATAAAAGACAAGACCAAAAGTACACCTTCCAATTCTCTTGTCAGCTTGGCCACTTGTTCTTTGGCGTTCTCTTCAGCCTTCTTCAGTTCTTCGTTCCGGGAAAGAGAGGATTCGAGCTTCTCCCGAAAATCTGACAAATAGATGAAGACCGGGGCATCAGAAGACGAAGGATAAAGTCGGAGCCCAGGGCACTCGGATAAAAAGATTACCGTCAGAAAGACTGGTCAAGTTCAATTTCTCTGCCTCGAGGGACCGGATGCGACTTCGAAGTCCTTCCAGTTCCTCTCGATTCGCCACGCGGGTGCGTGTGAGCTCCGCCTCAAACTCAGTGCGAATCTGCTCAACCTCCTCAGCGTAATCCTTCCTCATTTTCATCCTTGAAAATAATTTTTGAAGAAGGAAGTTCCGGTCCTTCGCAAAAGATGATAGGCGCTGAAGACGACAAAGCAATGTTAGGCTTCAGGGAAAAAAGAAGACTTTCAAAGAAAGCGCGGCGCAGACAACTTACATTGCCAAGGCGCCAACACTCGCGGGCAGCATCGAAGAACGACTCCCAATCCTTACCTTCGACCTCGCCATCCAAAAGGACTATGTCACCATCATCATCCGTAAACGCAGCCCGCACCGGAGATATCGGGCGGGGCGGCAGAGGGATTTCGACGCACGGTGGTGACTGGTGAGGGGAGGTGGGAGGATCTTCTAGCGACAAAGGAGCAGTAGCATCAACGGGGGACGCGGCGCGGGCAGTCGGCCCTGGAAGGAAAGGCGGTAAGGGGTCACTCGGCTCCAGGCGGCACTCGTTGCCCGTGGCCTCGGGGGCTGTTGGGAACACCGTTCCGACTGGTTCCGGGGTAGCACTAAGAACAGAAGGCACAGCATCAATCGGCGCCTCAACCTCTGCCATGGCAGCACTACCCTCGCCGACAACCGCTGGAGGCTCCAGAGGCGACGTTTCATGAGGAACTTCATCAACAGGATCCCTACGAGAAGAAACGATTAGGACATGATCCAGGGGAGCGAGGAAAGACTAGCAAGGAAATCCAACCTGTTGGATCTTGTTATCTTGCACTTTAAACCCCTCCGAGTGGAAGGGCTACCAGTAGGAATTCCCGCGGGCGCACCCTGCGCGGTGGACAAGGGAGCTCCAGTCGGGCACGTGGGTGAAAGCACACTTTCCACTGAAGGTGGGGCCGAGGGTTTAAACACCTCGGATTCCACTGACTGGCTCGAAGAAGAAGAAGAAGAAGTCGGGGGAGGAGGTCGTACGGCCGCGGGGTCCCGAATCTTCGGACCCCCAGTCGGGGGTACACCTTTATCCGACTGCTTCCGCTTGGCCTTGCGAACAATCGGAGCTTTTCCCTTCCTGGCTGGATCATCATCGGGCGCGCTCGTCTTGCTTCGCTTCGCGCTTGGGGCGGCAAAAGGAACGCTGGCGGGGAAGTTTCGCTTATCACTCTTATGGACGGGAAACTCAGGTAATGGCGCATCGGAAAAGAAGGCATCACGTCCCTGCAAATGTGAAGGCACATCCAAATCAAGATCCAGATAAAAGTTAGAAGAATCAGTACCAGAAGGCATCGAAGAAGCCCTTACCGGAGGCGCTGGATTCAACTTCGTAAAAGGTCTTGGCTTTCCGGGAACAGCGATCTTCTCGTTTGGGGCAAAGAAGTCAGAGACACGACAGAAAAACATCGCCGAAGTAATTTCTTCAGAAACCTCCCGTGTGGGATCATCGGAGCCCTCATACTCATACCCTGGATGAACTCGGTCCTTGAGGGGCTGAATCCGGCGGATAAAAAGTTGGCAATAATGGCCATACCAGTAAGCCCATTTTCCTTCAACTCGGCAATCAGCCCCATGAGATCAATCACTTGGTCCATCCCATCATCTTTGGGGAGCGATGTCCAGTCAGGAGAGGGCTTGGGTGGCCTCCCAGAAAAAGTGGGCAATGGAGGCTCAGGATTGGCACAATAGAACCATTCTTGGTGCCAGCCTTTATTCGAAGTCTTGAAAGGAATGTTAAAGTAAGGTTTTTTCATGCCATTCCTCAGCTGGAATCCGGCACCTCCGACCACTTTGGGGGAATTCTTATTAGGAAAAGGCTTAAGAAGGAAAAGGTGGCGAAAGAGATTGAAGTGGGGACGGACGCCGAGGAAGGCCTCGCAAAGATTGACGAAGGCAGTGATTTGGAGAATGGAATTGGGGTTGAGGTGAGTTAGTTCGATCCCGTTGAATTCAAGAATGCCGCGAAAAAAGGGGGATGCCGGAAGACCCAACCCACGCATAAAGAAGGATTCGAAGACGACCACCTCCTCAGCGTGGGGAGTAGGGCAGAATTCACCTGCGGCAGGGCGGGCGGCGAGCATCACCAATGGCGGAAAAACGCCAACGCCCACTAAATCCTCCAACCGCCATTCCGTCGTTACCGAGGTAGCCCAATCCTTGGTCGAGGCGGACGGGTGAATAGTTGCGGGAGAAGGGGACGACATCCTCGAACGAAGAAACCTCGCGATCGCGTGAGATTAGGAGTTAACCCTAGCGGCGGAGGTCGCGAGGGAAGAGATTGGAGACCAAAAGGGCGAAAAGAACAGTGCAAAGACACTTCGTTTTACCCTATATTGATAGGGGAGCGGTGCTAACTTTCACCTCGAGCGGGAAATCGCATCACCCTTCTCATGCCCTGAAGCCGCCCTAGGGAGCACTTCAGGGTGGGCCGGCGAGCACGCATGTCGTGCACAATCGCTAGTGGCCCAACAAAATAAATTGGGAAAGGGTGCGCCCAAGATGGGCCAAAAGCCAAAAACCCGTGACACACGGGATCATGGGTACCACCCAAGGAAAAACATCCTCTTATGGTATGCCTCATGCTAGGTCGCAGGCTGATAACGTTCAGAGAACGAAGTCAGATACCATAAAGATGACTTAACAAAAAAACAGACGCCCACAGGGTACGAGGCTCGTACGACCTTAAAAAAAAAGGGGCGACAACGGATACCAAACGGGCAGGATGAAATGCGCTCTGTAAAAAAGTCAGGGGTTATGCGCTCGAAAGCGCCAATACCACTCGGCTGAATACGGATGTGCACAGGAAGCATACTGAGAAACGTGTCGGCCTGATAAACTGGGCCGGAGATAGCTCGGAATAATCATACAAAGAATTTCGTCGAGTTCTTCGTGACCTCCTCGCCAGGCGACAAGCACTCGGCTAGAAGCACTCGGGAAGACTTGATCGCAGAAAGGCACTCGATCGCGAAGCACTCGGGGGCTACTGTGGGGAATATATACCCCGGGGGCCCACAAGGCAGACCTGCAAGGCCCAACCAGGCGAAACTAGGCCAGGGCCGACTACGAGGATCGGAGGCATATTGGCCGAAGCGAGATATGAAGAATCGAGCAAATCCCAGATAAGGAAACCGAGTCGTATTAGGCAAAGGATGATTGTAATCCAAACTGATATAGAGTCGGATAGATATGAAGGTGCAATTTCCATCTCGTATCCGAGTGGGATTCCTTATTGTAACCGCCTTCTCTCGCTATATAAAGGAGGCGGGGAACCATCAACAGAGAACATCATCAGCAAATAAGCTAGCCAATCATAATCCCAGAGCACAGGACTAGGGTATTATCTCCACCGAGAGAGCCCGAACCTGTATACATCGTGTGTCTTATGCTACCATCGAGTTCCCGATCTAACACTTAGCCCCCTTTTAATTATTGTCGGTAACAAACCTCGACAGGATGGAATCAACAGGGTGCCTTATGTTGGTGATATGCCCTTGAGGCAATCATAGAGATAATTGTATCACGTCTTATGTTTATGGAATAATATAATTATTTGCCTTTTGAATAAATATCGATTGGATTAATCAACAAATAAGTGACTTGTTCGTGAAACTTTTTCCATATATTGATATTATTCAAGTTATCCCTAGTCGGTAATCATATAAGAACACATATGAGTAGACTAACATATATATTGGTTGATGGCCACGTTTCACAGGTCATAGATATGGAGATATCAAACCAATAATATGGACACACATTAGAGAACATGATATTAGTTATTGACCCACTATGAGACAATGCAAGAACGTTGTATTCTTTCATGTCATCAGTTGGTCTCATATACAATATGTATGCTATATCCTTCGACTTGAGATTGTCGCATGTACTCAAGATGCGTAATGGTTTACTTTGGGGTCATCAAACGCTACTCCGTAACTCGGTAGTTATAAAGATAGCTTTCAGGTTTGTCATGAAACATGCTGTGAGGCGTGATCGATCAAGATAGGATTTGCCCCTCCATACAATGGGAGAGATATCTCTAGGCCTCTCGAGTGATCGGATTCTGAAAAATACATGGCCATGCTACTCGAGTAAAGAGTTACTCGATGTATTCAAGGAACCTGAGTCATGTCATTGAGAAAGAGTGGTCAAGCCATCCAAACAAGGATGTCAACAACTCGTCTTGGGGTTTGACCGATATCGTGAGGCAAAAGGAAATGCATATAGGACATTGTTGAGGTTCGTCTGATCTTTACATGTACTCGGGAGTCGGTAAGGAAATGCATATAGGACATTGTTGAGGTTCGTCCGATCTTTACATGTCAACAACTCGTCTGAATGGATTGGGACAATTAGATTAAACTACTTCTTGAGAATTTGAAAATGTTGGATATGACACTGATGATTATTGATATTTTGATTAAAAACCTAAAAACTATGGTTTTGACGCAGGTGATTATTGGCAATAGCAGGATGTGCAGAAGGATTTGCACGTAGTGTAAAAAGAAGTATTGCCCGTGTTGGATTAAGGACTGAGCTATGGATTGTTTTCAAGTCAATAAATATGTACAACCACGATTGTTTGTATGAGACAGTCTTAATCTATTAAGTTGCTTAGAACTAAATTTGCACTTTGGAAGGCTGAAATAGTACGAGCTCTCTGTTTAGGTTTGCTTGTAGGGGGCTACCGCACTGAGGTGTAGGTAAATGCATACCAATACAACGGTGTATATCTTGCTATGGGGAGAAATAGTACCTGACTATTTTGTGAAGATGATACCATATTTTATATATAAATGTTTTTGCCACCATAGCAAGGGCTAATTGCCACTAGGCTGGTGCAAAGTCAGATCTATGTAATGTAACGGTTGTGTTATAATCTCTCTGCGACATACCAAAGGAAATGTGTCAATAGCGCTGCACAAAGAGATGATCATTTCTTGTGGGTAAAACTGTACACCTCTATAAAATATAAATCTAATCTATTAGCCGCACCCGCGATCATGAGTATTTGGTAACGTCATCACATAGTAAGTTGTTTATTATTTTCAAAATGGCTGGTTTCATATGTTTTGTCTTGTTTTAGCAAAGAATGGTGTTGGTAAGTATTTATCATCTCAAAGCTCACGTCATTGAGGACTATAAGTTATTACGTATGCTTTACTTACTTTTATATCAGTTGAACTTACTTTTTACAAAATCTGTTTCTAAATTACAACTTGTTTTACGAACTCAATGTTGCTTTATGCAAAATAACCGTAGAAACTTCCTTTGACATAGTCTGCATTACTGCATGTTGCAAATACCACCTTAAGTTTTGCTGAGTATGAAAGTACTCAATCTTGCTTAATATGTTGTTTTAGATAATGAGGTTCCAAAGATTACCTTTAGATGTAAGATGTTGGAACTTCAAAGCGATCTTTCTAGGGATTTATGTCTTATCAATTGCCTGAGGGTTAGATGGGCACACTACAAGACTTTTGCTTCTTCTGTCGCTATATACTCTGAATTATAAGAATACATTATATACACAACTTCCGCTTTAATAATACTAGCTATGTGCCCGTACGTTGTAATAGAAACTCAATTTGCGATAAAAAGTTTATTTGCAAAGAGCACTAACATGGGCAAGGTGGGTAATTAAAGAGCAGTGGCAAAGGTGGGTAATTAAAGAGAAGTGACAAAGGTGGGTAATTTTGATGAAATAACACGGGAAGAAACTCTTACTTTTATATAGTAGAGATGATGCATGTTGTGATTCCAATTGTTGTAAATATATGTACTAGCTACTGATTATGGGACTAGTACTGAATGCACATAGATTTCCATTTTAACATTTTATGCGAAAATGGGGGTCGTTACACTCTTAGCTCTCTCTCATCCATCTCTCTCAATCTCTCCCTCTCTCACCCGTCTCTTTCGGTAGTCTTCTTCACTCCTTTTCTCGCCCATTGCCTCCGCTCTTGCCCATGTTTAGCATATCCTACTCGCTCTCTATAACTGTTGAAAAATAAATAAATTTTAGTTCTTTTTTCCATAATATTTGTGTTCACTGTCTCAATTTCATACGTCTCAGACTTCTTTCCTCTTGTCGCAATAGTGCAAATGAGTCAGATCTCGACCGCACGCAAGACGAAGCGTAAATGGGTCGTGCTCGGTTCGCCAAGGCGAAGCCAGCCGCACGACACAAAGACGGGGTACAATGGACTGTCGGGGCCCGGCACGGTTCAAACACGAAATATGATAAACCCATATCAGACCGACTCGACACGGTACGACGCCCACCTCTATCGCTGACACCACAGCCCCATCTGTTTGGTGTGCGTTGGGCTGCCACGAGTCCTAATGTCGATTTTCTTACATCGGTGTGATTGTGTCGGACTTACCTAAAAACTTACATTGAAG
Organism: Guadua angustifolia; assembly: GCA_036346375.1. NCBI lineage: Eukaryota > Viridiplantae > Streptophyta > Magnoliopsida > Poales > Poaceae > Guadua > Guadua angustifolia. Next base: position 11,572,043 of record CM070514.1, read on the forward strand.
CGCACTATGTTATTATCGTGTGAATTTTGTGTATTTACTTGTGTTCAACACGTGTAGCAAAGGTGGTACGATTTAGCATGCTTTATTCGTTATCTATCCTAACTAGACATATGGGCACGGCGTATGCCGCGCTGCAATACACCAGCCGTAATACGATATCCGGATCTTTCTACGAAGAAAGGGATCTATATGTAATTTTTAAAAATCTCTGGGACGAATCGTATAATTTTCGTTACATGCGTTGTAATTTCAAAAAGCTTTCGGGACTCTAGGATAAATTTTATAAAATCTTAAAAAGATTTTGAGACTTCGGAATAGTTTTTTTGGGCGGTATTTCCAGAAAAACAAAGTCTTACCACGAAGAAAGGGACTTAGAAGTAATTTTAAAAAAATCTCCAGGGAAAAATAGGCTAATATGTAATTTTAAAAAGTTTCGTGTGTCAGCGTCTTTTTGCAAGAAAAAGGTTCACGAAGAAACAAACTAAAGAAGCTCCGGGGCCTTCTAGCAAAAACATGGACTAATCTGTAATTCTAGAAAATTTCGGGCCTCTTTTTCTCAAAAGTACAGAAGTTTTGGGGTCCTTCACAAAAAAGGCTAATATGTAATTTCGTTAAATTTCAAGCACTTTTTTGAAAAAATCCAGAAGCTTCGGAGGTCTCCTTGCACAAAAAAGGACCAATATGTAATTTCAGGAATGCTCGAGTGCCTTTCCGCGAAGAAAACACGCGCCGGTGCCCTGCTCCACGCGTCGCATGGGGAAAAATCGCGCGGGCTTTGCGGGTGGGGATCGAACGCAAGACCGACGGCGTGAGCATGCTTAGCGTTACCATAGCGCCACACGCTCGTTGTTGTAAAGCAACGGTGTTAAAACATACCACCCGTATAAGCACCTGAGTCAACGAGCGACGCAGCCGTGTATGGAGCGAATACATCGACGAAAAACGACTAGCCGTACCGAGAAACTGCGAAATCTTTATTCAGCATGTATTCGTTCTGTGTTTACGTCCCAATGCTATAAATTCGTATTCGGTCTATTCGTGACCGAGGAAATAAATATGAGATAGGATACGGGTCGTATCCGACTCTTTCGCACGGCTACCCTCGGTGGTGTCGTACTGTCGTCGCCGATAGCGCTTCCTAGGCGCCGCCGTGGTCGCCGTGCTGCCACACCCAGCCCGTCGGGTGCGTCATCCATAAAACAGGCCGTTGCATCCAGGAAATTCGTATCGCATATTTTATTCCATATACAATGGGTCGGATGCATCATCCATAATGAAGCCCAAAATCGATCCCCTGTAAGGTAAAAAGGCCAAAATTTGACAACGACCCCCCCCCCAAACCGAATTCAGCGCTGAGAGGTGTTTCCAATGCTTTTTTTTTTAGTCGTATAAATATTAAAGTATACTAGTTATATGTCTGTGCGATGCAACAAAAACTTAATTTGTGATAAAAAATTTATTTATAAAGAGCACTAATCTTACCTGAATAATAATATTCACTTTAAATGTGCAATGGTTAAATATTTAAATTAATTCATCGAAGCATGCAGATTCCAAATATATGTTTACAAACTCGAGCTTAAAATTATTTTTAATTTCACAAACTTAAATTATAACATCACAGTACTTGGAATTGTAAATTTATAACGCCATAATTTGAGATCGATTGATTGACCGAGAGAGATATCACCTGCTGCCCCATGGGCGCAAAGGCGTTGAAGAGGTAAGTGTTATCCGTATATGGCTGCTACCATCGGTGACGTGCGTGACTCGTACGCCTTGCTCTGGTCATACCATAGCCTCACCTCATCAATCAGCTCCACTACCTCCTCGCCACGGTGAGCTCTAGCAGCGTTGCGGCCTATCTCGCCGCTTTCACCCGGCGACACCGCCTCACATTGCGTCGATTTAAATCAGAAGATCATCCATTACCTCCGTTTTAACGGATAAGCTCAACACATCTGCAAGAGAGGCAAAAAGTAGTGGGGTTATATAGATCGGCTACTGAGAAAATATCTATAGAATCCAGATTAAGAAATTGTCGAATAAGAAAGGCAACAAAAGGAAAAAAGGTAAGAAGAGACCCAACTCCATGAATCAGGGTTCTTCTTAATTCGGAAAGGAATCAATCAATCCAATCCGAATAGCACCGGAAGCAATCATTGTAGATTTGAATGTCAGATCAATGGGAGAAAGGAAAGCAATAAATGAGTCATGCATATTCATTTACCTCCCGCGATAGGGATGATCCAATCTAATCTACTGGGGTGGCCATTACCCGCTTCCCACTCAGTCACGCGGGTGTGCACACGTGTTGTGGCTATGGTGGAGAACGGATGTACCACTACCAACTCCTAATTAAAATTAGTAGAGATAGAGATAACAAACTTATCTAATCGCATCATGCATGGCCGTGTGCACGCTGTTGGCCGGTCGAAATCAAGTACATACGTGATTAGATAAAAAAAGATGATCTTATCTACACATGCACTTAAATATTTAACGTAAAGGATGCACATGGCAACTAAAAGGTATATATATGGTAGCTCATAAATTGTATGCTTGCAGTATATGGAAAAAGAATCAGCTGTGCAATATTTAAAAATAGAATCGACTGATTGAGATAAGAGTATGATGCATTTTGAACAATCATGTATGCATACATATCCAACCAAATTAAAACTTTATCCATTCACTAATGTATAGAAGAGCATGACAATAAGGATTTCATGGATATATCTGGAGAAGAGGAAAACAGATCACTACCATCGACTCGTAATAAAAAAATAGTAGAGAAATAAAGAATAAATAGTGATTACTTATGTTTCGATTACTTTAACATTTATGGTTGCACCCTTTATAGCGCAAGGAAATGCCGAGAGACCAGCCATGCCACTTGTCCCCCAAGCTAGATTTGCAAAAAGCCCCTCCATTTCTTCGAATTACGGATAGGTCCTTCCGGATGACGAATAGGTCCTTCGCGATTTTTTGTGAGACGAAGATTATTATTTTTCCACCGTGTTTGGGTCTCTGGCGCGGTATTTTACGGAAAAACCTCCCGTTAAGTTCAAATCGCGAACAAGCCCTTTTCTAATTTTTCAGGATAGCGAATAGGTCCAAAAAAATAACAAACAGGCCCCTGGTTCTTACATCTAGGTCTTTTCTCCGTTTTTCCGGGAAAAAAATGTTTTCGTCACAAAAAAAAAACCGAAAAAAATGTTTTCGTCACCCAAAAAACACAGATTAGTCGAAGGTTTATAGCAACTTATCGATTTGCCGACGGGTCCGTCTAGGTCCTTTCTCCGTTTTTCCCGAAAAAATGTTTTCGTCACAAAAAAAACCCGGAAAAAATGTTTTCGTCACAAAAAAAACACAGATTCGTCGACCTTTCTCCGTTTTTCCCGGAAAAAATGTTTTCATTACAAAAAAACCCAAAAAAAATGTTTTCGTCACAAAAAAATATAGATTCGTCGAAGGTTTATAGCAACTTATCGATTTGCCGACAGGTCCGTCTAGGTCCTTTCTCCGTTTTTCCCGAAAAAAATGTTTTCGTCACAAAAAAAAACCGGAAAAAATGTTTTCGTCACAAAAAAAAAACACAGATTCGTCGAAGGTTTATAGCAACTTATCGATTTGCCGACTAGTCCTAGCCGTGGTTTTCTAAAAAAACGCGGATTCGTCGAAGGTTTATAACAACCTATGGGTTTACCAACGGGTCCTACCGACCTATTTTATTTAAAAAATACGAAGATCGAAAATTCGACTAAATTTTCCGTTTTCTAAAAAAAACACAGATTTCATTGAAGATTTATAGCAGCCTATGGATTCGCCGATAGGTCCTATCGACTTTACAGAACGACGCAGCGTAGCGTGCTATTATTGCTAGTATTACTTCAAAGGGAAAGTATTGGACGACCGCTTCAGTGCTCTCAATAAAGCCGGAGTGGGGACCTGCACCAAAAGAAGAAAGAAAGAAGTTGGCTTAAGCGCAGAGATTCTTCTTCTGCCATCGTGCGATCGAATCAAGCAGCTCTCTCACCGATTTCTCTTGTGCCCGGGATGGAGCGCGTGAGAAGGGCTGCGCATGCCGGCTCTTGGTACACCAACAATGGTACTTGATCCGCTGATCCCCACCCCAATTCTCCAATCCAATCCGGTGGCTTCTTGCCTTCTCTGGCTCAATCTGTTTTTCTTGGGGGAAAAGAGGTGGAATTTCATGGTGAGATTGGGGAATCGACGGGGCTTGGTGGGGTTTACTGTTGTCGGCGGATTTATTAGTGGCTAGTTCCTTGGAGTGTTGCTGGAGTCCTTGGATTGGACTGGTGCTCTGTTAGGAAGGGGAAAGTGTGCACTGTTGACTTCTTGTGTATTTCCTTGATACTAAGCTGATGAATCGGAGTTATCCTTGGGGAGTTCTAAACGATGCTAGAGTGGGAATGGGGTAGCAGTTCTTGAAACTGCTGGCAGGAAAGTGATTGATAGTTTGCAGGTTGTTGTGCACAATTCATTTGAGTTGGCTGTATATCTGTGCTCGCATTGTTTGTTCGGCCCTTTAGAATGCTTTTGCGTGAATTTCTGCATGCCTCTTTGCCGCAAATGTAGTTTAGTCGGGATTCACGGGAGTCAAGTGGGTTGTGTGGGTTAGCGAATTCGATTGCAAATGCAGGAACCATCTGCAATTATGTTCTATAGGTTGGATATAAATTCTGCCTTCTGGAATGGTTTTGATCAGGAAGAAACAATTATTGAAGAATGTGGTCAATTTTTAATGCCTTACTGGTACATATAGAAACTGTAATGTCATGATGATCTTTTAGATACTCTTGGTTTTGTTTAGTTTGATTTTATCCAAACACATATGAACTCGATATGCTTAATGAAGCTGGATCTTTTGACTTTTGTTATTGAGAGGCATGGTTTTTTTATGGTGTGTTTGGATAGTGGGATGATGTTGAATGGGATGGGATGGTTCTGTACTATTTGGTTCCATTATTTTGGGTGAATGGGATGGTTTAGCATCTACAGGGAATATTCCTCAAATTTGTATCACACCGTCCAGGACGGAATGGTTCCATTCAAGCAACCAAACACATGGATGACAATTTTTTTTGAACCATCTCATACATGTATCACTTGGTACAAACAACCAAACACACCCTTAGTTACCGGGTCATTCTGGAAGCTCGGAAACCATTTATTTTGATTGGAGTTGAACCCTTTTTTTTCCTAGCTGGTGAAGTGCTACACATCTTTTGCATTTGCCCGCTTCAACATTTACTTCCAAAACCATTTTGGCTGTCATCTCCTAAATTCATGTACTGCTGCATGTTCACAATTAGCTAGGAAGCTGGAAGAGGAACTTGTTGGTTGGCTGAGGGCGGCTGGCCTCACCAAGTCTCCTGATGTTAGGGCACTAATTGCACCGTAAGTTGGTATTTATGGTACGAAGGTGGAATTCTGTTGATTAATTTTCTGTTATAACAAGTTTTACTTGCCACTACAGCCATGCTGGCTATTCATACTCAGGGCGCTGTGCAGCTTATGCTTTTGGCAACATTGATCCAACTAACATGTGAGTTATTTAACATGTTACTATTGTTTTCTCTTAACATTCTTGGTCTAAAAGCAATTCACTGGTCTTGTTGTATTGGTAATACCATTAATGCTGTCAAGTAAAAGTACCACATATGTGTATGTAAAGCTAGAAATTAATCAACAAGTTACTGGTCATTCATCGAGGTGATGACTTTCACAATTTGTCAACCTGAATTTTGCTTTCTCATTGATAAAGTTGGGGTGATACTGTGAGTGATGCATGCATTGACAGCCTCAGTTTCCAAACCATCCTATTTCCAATTTTCCAGTTGAGCACCTATATAATCATCCAACATTTCACTTTACTGTGTAGTTCTATGGTATTGTTATATATAGGAAAAAGTCCATTTTTGGTCCCTCAACTCTTTGCATGGTTTAAGTTTGTCCCTCATCTGCAAAACTGAGTAAAACACGTCCTCTAACTATTAAAACCGTTTATAATCCGTTCCTCTTGCTAACAAAAAGCGGGTTTGAGTGTTTGACCAAGTTGGACTCACGTGGCATGCCACATTGGATCTCAGCTGGCCAAAATGAGGTGCGTCCACCTTCATTTTTATATTAAAAATCGGAAATACTTAATATTCCAATGACATATGGGTCCAGCCTACCCTGCACCATGGACATGTTGACCCCACCTTGTTTTTGCTAGTTTTGATCCAACGTGGCGTGACATGTGTGTCAAACTCAGTCAGAACCGCCTTTTGCTAGCAGGAGGGATGGGTTCTAGAAAACTTTGAGAGTTGGAGGACATGTTTTACCTGGTTTTGTAGATAGGGGATGAAAATTAAACCACACGAAGAGTTGAGGGACCAAATTCCTATATAGGACGCTGAAATGGGAGTATGGGACACTATGGTGTCAGGGCACCATGATTTTAAATGCGTGAATTCAAGCGAAATTCGAGTATATTTTCTGAAAATTTTAGTTTTAGGGTATATACCCATCTATAGCAATTCAAATGAAACGTGTACCTTTGAAAAAATATCTCAAATTCAAATATTTTGTACGAATCTAGATCAAATGCTTTGCTGATTTATATATATAATCAACACATACCTACAATCAAACTACTATACAAAAAGGCAGCTCTAGTTTGAATTTCAGTTCAAACTTGTTTAAACTAATTAAACTTGACATACAAAAAATTTCAAACTTTTTTGCATGTGATATATTGGGGAAATACCCTTTTTAGATCATGGTGTCCCAATATATATATATATATATATATATATATATATATATATATATATATATATATGAGCGCAGAGACTCTCACCTTGCATATACCACTTAAACAAAAAAATTATGCCTCTTTATCATTTTGAGCATACTCTAATATGATTATAAGATAATCCAAAGTGAGTTCCATTAAAAATTTCATCATACACTTTTTATAGCATAATTTGTGTATATACTCATTTTACTTATGAAGAATGATATATAGCAAAAATAAAGGGCTCCAATGAATTTTTTTAAACCATGTCGCATTGGAGTATCTTAGAATTAGTATTTAAGTTCACTGAAAGTGACAAAGAAGTATAGCGCATTCATTTAAGTAGTATATTAGAAGTTAAGAGTATGTACTCCCAAGAGTACATAAAAGGCTTCCTATATAGGAAAATGGTTCCGTACTCCTAGGAGTACGTACTCCCAACTTGCATATACTGTTTAAACAAAAAATTTATACCTCTTTATCATTTTGAGCATATTCTAATATGATTATAAGATACTCCAAAGTGAGTTCCATGAAAAATTTCATCATAGTCCACTTTTTATAGCATAGTTTGTGTATGTACCCATTTTATGTATGAAGAATGATATATAGCAAAAATAAAGGGCTCCAATGAAATTTTGTCAACCATGTTGCATTGGAGTATCTTAGAATTAGTATTTAAGTATACCCAAAGTGATAATAAAAAAAGTATGACGCATTCATTTAAGTAGTATATTGGAAGTGGGAGTATGTACTCTCGAGAGTATAGAAAAGGCTTCCTATATACACACACATATATGTATATATATAGTGTGTGTACATACATACACACATACACATGCATGCACATACGCACGCATATATATAGGAAAATGGTTGCATACTCCGGGAATTACTTACTCCCACCTTGCATATACTGCTTAAACAAAAAATTATACCTCTTTATCCATTTGAGCATACTGTAATAATGATTATAAGATACTCCAAAGTGAGTTCGATGAAAATTTTCGTCAAAGTCCAGTAGTCCACTTTTTATAGCATAATTTGTGTATATTCTCATTATACGTATTAAAAAACATATATAGCAAAAATAAAGGTCTCCAATGAATTTTTTTCATCCATGTCGCATTCGAGTACCTTAGAATTAGTATTTAAGTACACAGAAAGTGATTAAGAAGTATAACACATTCGTTTAAGTAGTATATTAGAAGTGGGTGTATGTATTCCCATGTAGGGATGAAAATAGAACGGAAATGGTTGGTAAATGGTCGTTTCGTTTCTGTTTCCACTTTTTTACCGGTAATTGAAACGAAATCAGAAACCGCGGAAACGGATGTGGAATGGAATGGAGCAGACATGGAAACGAAAGTGGAAAATTCCACCAGAACATAGTACATTATCACAATATACATGCTCGCAAAAACAATGTAACCAAGGTGGACACAAGAACAATGTTACGTTTACGGTATCACTAGGAAGTTTTTTTTCTCATGTTTGTCAGCTGAAGGCTCGCTATTTGTCCTTCAGATCAGACCATTATGTCCTCCATTTCATTATCATTGACATCCTCTTGCTTCTCCAACTATAAAGGTGTAATGCCCTGAAATTTGCATATTATTGTTCAATGTTCATTATGATTTTCTGAGATTTATCTTGGATTTTCTAGAGTTTATAAATGCCGTTTTGCTATTTTCAGATTTATAAAATTAATTTATTTGTGAACAATAATAAATAATTTTTCTAGGTTCAAAATGTTCTAAAGTATTCTTGAGAATTTTTCTGGAATGTTTGAACTCTATTTGATATTTTCTATAAAGCCATCTGTATTTTCGAAATTATTTTAATTCGAAAATAAATGTGAATTCTCCGTTCTCCTTTTTGGGCCAAGTGGGCCAAGTTTCCTACGGAATTTCCAGTTTCATTTATACAGAATTTCCGTTTCCGTTGGAAATGGCTCTCCCGTTTTCGTTTCTGAGAAAATTTTCGTTTCCATACTGATATTTTTCGTTTTTGTTTCCCAAAAAAAGGCTTTCGTTTCCTTTTTTCTTTGGAACGGTCGGAAATTCCGTTTCCATTTTCATCCCTACTCCTAAGAGTATGAAAAAGGCTTCCTATACACGCACACATACCCCTCCCACGACTCATATGCTACTTCAATGATGTTATACCTCTTTGTCCTTTTAAGAATATTGTAATAATAATTATAAGATACTCCAAAGTGAGTTCCATGAAAAATTTAATCAAAGTCCAATCTTTATAGCATAATTTGTGTATGTACTCCTACATATGGAAAAGGGTATATAGCCAAAATAAAGTAATCCGATGAAAATTTTTCAACAATGTCGCATTGCAGTATCTTAGAATTAGTATTTAAGGATATCGAAAGTGATAAAGGAGTATAACAAGTTCGTTTAAGTTATATATTGGATGTGGGAGTATGTATATATATACACATACATATACATATATATGTACATAACTTCGTGAAACCCATGTGTATTGTTAAACTAGACTTGTATAGGGTGTTGTTTGCTATTTTCCATTCTCCCTGTACATGTATTTCTTTGGCCCATTGGCCCAGTTAATGGATGAGCTGCCATTCAAACTATTCTAACATGGTATCAGAGCTACCTAGCTAGGGTTCCCTTGGCCCAAGATCAGAGCCGCCGCCACTGCCATCTCGGCGGCGACGCCATCGTCGCCGCAGCTCCCTCCGACGGCGTTCTCCTCTCTTCCTTCTCTGGCGACGCCACCGGCCGCCGCAGCTCCCTTCCGCTTTCTCTCTCGAAGACGGTTCTTCTTCCAGCGCCCATAGCCGCCGCCTCGCTTCGACTTCCTTTCGGGCGCAAGCCGCTTCGCCTTCCTTCAGGCGCCCGTACTGTCCGCCGTCGCCCGTCGCCGCCTGGCGCAAGCCGCCGCCGGTCCTCTGTTCCGCTCCAGGCCACCGCCGCCGTTCCTCTTCTCACCGGAGTCCTCTCGCCGAGTCTACTCCGCTTCCTCCTGGCGTCGTCTCGCCGGAGCTGCTCGCCGGTTCCTCTCGCCAAAGATCGTAGCAGTGAATCGGAAGAACAGAGCAGAGCAAAAAAAAAAAATGCCGCTCCGCTCCTTTTCGCCGTTCGAGATGGCTATCGATCTCGCCCGCAGACCGGCGCCTCCCCCCTTTGTCATGTTTGATGGGACCAACTTCCGGAGTGGTCTACAATGCTACGCCCCGTGGTCGGGCTCGATGGTACTCCAGTTCTGCAGATGTCCTCGCCAGATCTGAAAGCAGAGACACCGACAAGACATCGCCGATCTGCAGACTCGAGGGTCGGCGGCGGATGAGGCTCGTCTTTATTGTTGTCATCTTAAGCAAAGATGAAGGTTGAGCTTGCCATGGATCCGCCACTCTTCCTTCTTCTCACCGATGTGGGAGCGTGCGCGAGCTCGATTCCGAAAGCGATGATGCTCTCTACACCTCTACACCGGAGTTGGCGAGCTCTTCATCGCCAGGACTCTCACCGTCGATGCCTTCTACCAGCCAGACATCGATGTGTGGCGTCAGCTTGACTCTTTGGGGCCTCCCTACAGTTCGACCTGCGACTGTTGTGGCCTTCATCGGGACCACAAGAGTGCTGTTCGCCTCTTTGAGTTCCTCCGCCGTCTTCGACCGGAGTTTGAGCAGCTCCGTGCTCAGCTGCTGGCCCGTTCGCCTCGACCGTCCCTGGTTGAGGCACTCACTCTGGTTCGTGCCGAGGAGACTTGTCTTCGTGGCGTTCTCTCGTCTTCCTCGTCAGTCCTGATCACTTCCACACCTCCTCCTCAGGATCGCTCCTCTCCCAAAGACCGCAGGAGGCTCATTCTTCGGGCGAAATACCGTTGGTGCAATGGTTCGCCAGAAACATCGCAAGAAGACAGGGCACACCATTGAGCAGTGCAGGAGGCGGCCTCAGAGCCGCAAGGGTGGAGGTGGTAGAGCTGGTGCCTCTCGTCCACCTGACGCCCTGCTGACAGCTATGCAGGATGTGACTCTGCGCCTTGAGCGCATGGAGCGCCACCTGGGGGCGACACACTCTCCAGGACCGTCAGTTGCCAGTGTTCCTTCAGGTATACAGTCACCCTGGATTCTTGACTCTAGGGCATCTTTTCATATGACATCTGATCCCACTCACCTTGGCCCACTGAGTTCTTCAGCTATCCCTATGTCCGCTGAAGCGCCGATGGCACTTCCTCTCGATTCTTTGGTGGGGCACTCTACACACTTCTGTTTTCATGTTCCTTCTGTTTCACATGTTCCTTGTCTCGATTTACAGCTTATCTCTGCTGGCCAGCTTGCTGATCTTAATTGTCGATCATTCTTGAGGTCGACTCTTGTTCTATTCAGATCGCCTCACCGGACCTCGTTGGTCTTGGCCGTCGGTCCGTGATTCTCGGCGTCTTTGGGAGCTTGAGCCGCCTTCGCTCCGCCTCTGTCACGTCCACCTCAGCAGCCTGGCCGATCATTGCCGTCTCGATGTCACTGTCCTCGCCACCCTGCTTCCGCTCAGCTTTTGCTCGATGGCATCATCGTTTAGGTCACATGTGTGGGTCTCGTCTTTCTTTGTTAGTGAGTCGTGGTGTTCTTGGGAAGGTTCTGATGATACCTCCTCTCTGTATGGGTCAGAAGCTTGGGAAGCGACATGACTACCCTATCCCACCAAATGACTCGGTGTCTCTTCACCGCTTGATTTGGTTCATTCGATGTATGGGGCGGCCCCTTCGCTTTGAAAGGGGTCATCGTTACTATGTGATCTTTATTGATGATTTCTCTCGTTACACTTGGATCTATCTTCTGACCTCTAGGCATCAGGTGTTGTCTGCCTACCAGGCCTTCGCTGCTATGGTCCGCACACAGTTTGACTCGCCTATTCGTGTCTTCCGTGCTGACTCTGCTGGCGAGTACCTCTCCACCTCTCTTCGCCAGTATCTTCTTGAGCAGGGTACCCTTCCTCAGTACTCCTGTACTGGTGCTCATGCTCAGAATGGTGTCTCTGAGCGCAAGCATCGTCACCTTCTTGAGACTGCTCGAGCGATGATGTTGTCTTCCTCTGTTCCGCCCCACTTCTGGGCTGAGGCTGTATCTACTGCTGTCTACCTTGTGAACCTTCAGCCTTCTTCTGCTCTTCAGGGTGCCACCCCTGTTGAGCGTCTCTTTGGTAGGACTCCTCAGTATAGTCACTTTCGTGCCTTTGGGTGTGTTGTCTTTGTGCTTCTTCAGCCCCGTGAGCGGACAAAGCTAACTGCTCAGTCCGTTGAGTGCGTCTTTCTTGGCTACGATGTTGAGCGCAAGGGTTATCGCTGTTGGGACCCTGTGGCTCGCAGGATTCGGGTCTCCCGAGATGTCACCTTTGATGAGTCTCGATCCTTCTTCACTCCTGATCCTTCCTCTAGCTCGCCCTCTACCTCTGATTCGCTCTCCTTCCTTACTTTACCTGATGCTTCTTTCTGTCCACCACCATCCTCTCTTCCGTCCCTACCTTTATCTTCATCCTCGCCACCATCACCCTCACCTTCCATTTCAGACCCTTCGTCCGCTGTTCCACCTTCTCCCTCGCCACCTCAGCAGCCTTCTTTTGCCTTTACTCCTCCTCCTGTCCGTTTCCACTACACTCGTCGTCCACCTCCTCCTAGTTCCTCCTCCCTTCTAGGTCCAGCTCCTACTTCCACTTCAGAGTCTTCTCTCTCTTCAGAGTCCTCTCCCTCAGCTCCCTCTTCAGAGCGTACCTCTCCTGCTCCCTCTCCGCGGTATGCTCTTCGTGATCGGAGTATGATTCCTCGTCCCGATCGCTACGGTTTTGTTGCTCTTGCTACCGTCTCCTCTGAGCCTACTTCCTATCGTGATGCTGTTACTCATCCTGAGTGGCAGTTCGCTATGGCTGAGGAGCTTGCTACTCTAGAGCGCACTGGCACTTGGGACGTTGCCCCTCTTCCTGCTTCTGTCACTCCTATCACGTGTAAGTGGGTCTATAAGATGAAGACTCGCTCTGATGGCTCTATTGAGCGCTATAAGACGCGTCTCGTTGCACGTGGTTTCCAGCAGGAGTATGGGCGTGACTATGAGGAGACCTTCGCTCTGTTGCTCACAGACCACTCGGCACACACTTGTCGCCGTTGTACATTCACGCGGTGGACCATCTCCCGGCTTGATGTGAAGAATGCTTTTCTTCACGGTGAGCTACGTGAGGAGGTCTACATGCACCCACCTCCTGGCTATTCATGCGCGGATGGCTACGTGTGTCGCGCCGTCGTTCTCTCTATGGGCTCAAGCAAGCCCCTCGGGCTTGTTTTGAGCGCTTTACCTCGTTGTCACCTTCGCTGGTTTTGTTGCTAGTGAGCATGACCGCTCTCTTCGTTCACACTTCTCCTCGGGTCGTACTCTTCTTCTTCTCTCGTGGATGACATGCTCATCATCGGTGATGATCCTCAGTACGTTGCCTTTGTCAAGGCGCGTCTCAGTGAGCAGTTTCAGATGTCTGATTTGGGTCCTCTTCGGTATTTCCTTGGGATTGAGGTCACTTCCACGCCTGAGGGCTACTATCTCTCCCAGCGGAAGTACATTCAGGATCTCCTTGATCGGGCATGTCTCACTGATCAGCGTACTGTTGCCACTCCTATGGAGCTTCACCTTCAACTCCGTCCTACTGATGGTACTCCTCTTGAGGATCCTACTCGCTACCGCCACCTCGTTAGGAGTCTTGTTTACCTTGGCATTACTCGCCTTGACATCTCTCATGCTGTTCACATCTTGAGTCAGTATATGCAGACTCCTACTCAGATACACTACAGTCACCTCCTTCGGGTCCTGCGGTATCTTCGTGGTACCATTGATCGCCGTTTGTTTTTCACTCGCTCCAGCCCCTTGCAGCTTCAGGCCTATTCAGATGCTTCCTGGGCTAGCGATTCCTCTGATCGTAAGTCCCTTTCTGCTTATTGTGTCTTCCTTGGTTCTTCTTTGATTGCCTGGAAGACCAAGAAGCAGATCATTATTCTCGCTCAAAGATCGAGGCCGAGTTATGGCTGGCCTCTGTGGTACCGAGGTGACATGGTTACGGTGGCTCTGGCAGACTTTGGCGCCCTTGTCTCTTCCCTACTGACGGTGTGCTCGACAAGACGCTGATCAAGATTGCTCGAGATCCGGTGAAGCACGAGCTCACCAAGCACATTGGCATTGATGCTTCCTATGTCCGGTCGCGAGTGCAAAGAAGCGGTGGTTGCCCTTCAAGATGTGCCTTCCGAGGTTGGATCGCGGATTTCTTCACGAAGGCACAAACTAAGGCGCAAAGATGATCTTCATCTCTCCAAACTCAATGTTGTGGATCCACCTTGAGTTTGAGGGGGGGTGTTAAACTAGACTTGTATAGGGTGTTGTTTGCTATTTTCCATTCTCCCTGTACATGTATTTCTTTGGCCCAGTTAATGGATGAGCTGCCATTCAAACTATTCTAACATGTATAAGTTTTGAAAAATTATCAAAAAATTACTATGCGTAGGGAAAGTGAGTTTCTACAATCTTGTAAAATTTGAAGAACAAACTCGATCTTTTTTGAAAGATATGAAAAAGACAAACAATGAGATGAATAGTGCTAAACAGTGAAAAATCGCTATTCAAGCTGAATGTCTTTCATATCTTTCAAATGCGATTGAGTTTCTTCTTCAAATTTTACAGGATTGTAGAAGCTCACCTCCCCTACGTATGGTAATTATTTTAGAATTTTTTAAAACTTATACACGTGGGTTTTATAGAGCATTCACGGTAAGGGTGGTTTACATTGGATATGTTGCCACATATGTGTATATATATATCTGCGTGTAGGATATTCTATTATATATATATACACACACCTGCATGTAGGATATTCTATTGTACGCCTAGGCCAATTAACCCAGTCTGACCGATCCTGCATCCCACTAATCAACGCATCAGATTGCCCTAGTTGACCGAGCCATGCGTCCCACTAACTAACTAGTTAATGCATTTTCCTTGTTTGTACTGAGTCTTTTGCTTTGTTGTAGCCACAACTTTTTATTGGCAACTCGGATTCATGAACGGTTTTCTCCAGTAGCTTATTGACGACGAGAGGAACAGAATAATATAAGTCTCGCTAATAAACAATCATTTTTGCTTTTCGGTGACAGTTTTTACTATCCATATAGATAAATTTTACTATTCGTATACATAGATTTTACTATTATGCAGAGGTTTAGTAGCCTATGTAGTCTGCGCAGTAGTAAAAGTTTACAGTATATGGGTAGTAAAATATTTGTATATGGATAGTAAATTTATATAGTTGGATAGTAAAATCTGTACAATCATGCGAGGATAGATTTTACTTATTACCGGTGATAGATTTTACTATCCGTATATATAGATTTTATTAATTGCATATATTGGAGGAAGACAATAGATTTTACTTATTACCGGTGATAGATTTTACTATCCGTATATATAGATTTTATTAATTGCATATATTGGAGGAAGACAATAGATTTTACTTATTACTGGTGATAGATTTTACTATCCGTATATATAGATTTTATTAATTGTATATATTGGAGGAAAACAACAAACTAGACAAGGCAGAAGACATGCCTGGCATTTCTGCCTTCGAGTTTGATTTCCTCCCATTCTCACGATGGGTGACTGCATGCCAATTTTCTTGTGTGCGCAATCAAAGCATAGTCGGGTGACTGCATCCCTGCCATCCATTGCAAATTCTGACAATCAATCGGTTTGTTTCTCTCCAATCCTCACCTTCAGTGCCTGACAAACAATCAGTTGGAAACTAGTACAGGAGGCAAAGCTAGAGGCAGATTTATAGCCATCCTGACAAGAAGGTAACCACCGTTCAGAGTTCAGAAAGAGCAGCAGCATCTGTTTCTGTTACACCTGCCCATTGTGCTTGTCCTGAACTCTGTTTAAAAACCTGTTGAACTTACTACCCTGTACCACCTGCACTAGTAACTTCAACCTGATCTTTTTTTCGGTGCATCCTTTTCATGTTCTCCACAACATAAAGGGGGTGTTTGGGACAGCTCCAGCTCCACCAAAATCTGTGGAGTTGGTGGAGCAGGGTATTTCTAGCTCCAGAAATTTGTGGAGCTGGAGCTGTGGGTACATTAAGAGTGTTTAGGTAGATCATCTTGTTTACATTTTAGACTAAAAATATAAATTTAATTCACTTTATTTTAGCCTATAAGTTTCAGCTCTGAGTTGGAGCTGGGATCTGGAGCTCTCCCAAATAGGGCCAAAAAATGATCTTTTCACTCAGAGCATTGAATGGGACAGAAATTTTAGTCAGTCGCTAGCTGTGCCTATCTCTGATCTTTTGGAAACTCATGAAAAATTGTTGGATACTCTAGTACTGAAAATTACTGCATGCATGAATGACACAACAGATTAATTACTGAATTATCAGTGGCCTAAAAAGTTGTTGGTCAGGGTCAAGCTGCAGCTGCAGGTTTGTATTGTATTTCCCTGTGCTATTAGACAGGGTTATTGATTCCCAAGTGCTTCTTCCTTCTCAGGGTTCGTGGCAGGTTAATAGTACTAGTACTTATTATAGATCGCAAGTAATCATATATAAATTTTACTATCCATATATATATATATATATATATATATATATATATATATTTGTTGTTATGCAGAGGGTTCAACATTTGTGTAGTTTGTGCAGTAGTAAATTGATGTTCATTTGGAAGTAAAATCTGATTCACGTAACGTTTATTTGGCAGTAAAATTTGATTCTAGTACTAACTACTCCCTTTGGTCACAAATAGTTGCCATTTTGGACATAGATGTAGTCAAACTTTTAAAATTTTGGCTGTCAATATCTTTTTAAATATTTAAATTGGATACATGAAAATCATACGTGTAGATTTCTCTTGAAAAGTACTTTCATAATATTGTAATTTTATTGTGTTTTAGAAATATATTATAATAGAAATTAGTGGTCAAAATTATGTTTTGGAGACCGTGCCGATATCCAGAAGGACAACTATTTGTGACCAGAGGGAGTAGCAAATGCGTACACTCGTGTGTTGACTAAGCCAATTGGCTACGTGGCAAACCAACTAATAAATGCGTTTCCTAGTTTGTACATGAATATGTTTTCTTTAATTTAGCCATAAATTTTTATTGACAGCTCCGATTCACAAAAGGTTTTCACCGGTAACTTACCTGACGACGAGAGCAACATAATGATATAAGTCTCGTCAATAAACGCCACATGAATGAGATTTTATTGCTAATTTATCGAATGTATCGTAAAATTTTACTACCGCACAGGTTGCTGAACCCTCTAGTATAATAGTAAAATATATATATACGAATAGTAAAATCTGATTCATGCAACATTTATTGGCTAGACATATCAATATATTACTCTCGTTATCAGTAAGCTACTGATGAAAACCATTTGTGAGTCGGAACTGTCAAGAAAAAGTTATGGCTAAATCAAAGAAAAAACGGATTCATGTACAAACTTGAAAATGCATTTCTAGTTGGCTACGTAGGTGATTGGCTTAGTCAACATGCGGACGTATGTGGGATGGTTTGCATGCGCTTCTCCAACCAAAGCATAGAATAACTAATCTACTTATATATGTATATACATATATATACATATATGTACATATATGTATCGTCCTACGTGTCATAACAGTTCTGAGAACATCTAAACGATGTACTAATTCCATTATTGTAGTTAATTGGCTTCATTCATCAAAATTTTCCTTGGTCATATTAACCATCTAATACCTATCTTTTTGTGGATGTGAATCAGTTCCCGGGTGTTTCTGCTTGGCCCTTCTCATCACTACTACACTCCAAAATGTGCTCTAACAAGATCTACTGTTTATAGCACCCCAATTGGGGATTTGCCAGTAGACCAGGAAGGTATCGTTCTCACTGAATCTAGATGCTGCAACTATTTCCTTTTGATATTGGTGTCGACTTTGTTATGGAAAACTTCTTTAGACTTATTATGCATCACACCTTTTACATACTATATGTAATCAGTTAACTATGGTCTTTACCTAGGCCTGAACGTTCTCTAGGATCACAAGCCAGACATCCAGTATTATTATTCACGTCTGATACTAGTACTGATACAAACATGCCTTCCATGCATGATGGGCGGTATTAGTGTGATTCTAAACTATTATTATTCTTTACTCTCCAGATATTTCTGATGTGCTCCTGCGGTACGTTTCTGATATGATTTTGTTACTTATTCCATGTTATCCTTTATCCTTATTTAATAAAGCTCTCATGTTGTCTTGCTACTCTATGTTAGTAATTTTTTGTTGTTGAAGTTTCACTTAAGCAATCATCTCTTTTATTAAGACTAGATCTTCTTGTTCTGAATAAATTATTTCTTAATTTATATATTTGTGTCTTGAGTTCTAAGTTGATATTTTTCTGCTTCTACATATGCCACTATTGTTGTGGCACTACTTTTTGAGAAAAAGATATCTGTGCTCATAACATGTCATACTGTCAATATGTTTTGGTAGGCATTGGCGGAACCAAAAACTGACATGGGGAGGGTGGATATATAATACACTAAAGCTAGTGCCTAGTTGCACTGGAATTAAACTATAATAAGAACATTTAGCATCAGCAATAATAGCACCCAAGATCAAAATACAACATAATTATTGAAAATAATTAAAAGAAAATACAAGATTGGGTTTCTTCCCTAGCCTACCCTAACATGTTTAGGGCAAAAGGCTTGGTTGTTGTAAGATCGAAATTGGGGCTCAAGTGAGCTCAAGCTCATGCTTGACTCAAATATAAGACTTTATTAGAATTGCACTATACTATGCATATATATTGTAATCTTTGAGTCTATTTGAATTGAGCTCAAGCTTGGATTGGTGTGGCCTCATGTTGACATTGAATTTTAGCCAAAGCTCTAATAGCATTGAGCCTGAGCTATTTTTACATCCCTACCTTTTGATAGATCTTAATTACACGTTACAAGGTTGCCTTTTTAATCAGCTCATTCTGCTTTGCTTACCTCTTCATGAACTTTAGGCGTACATTCTTACTATACTGTTTTTCCAGTCATCGAGGAACTCAACGCTACAGGAAAATTTGAATTTATGGACCTTAGTGTGGATGAAGCTGAACATAGCATGGAAATGCATTTGCCTTACCTTTCTAAAGTCTTTCAGGGGTAATTTCTTTGTTGATAATTTTATATCCATGTATTCTTTCAGGGGTAATTTCTTTGTTGATAATTTTATATCCATCTTGTATTCTCGTTTGAATAAAACACTGATCTCACACACTTAACATTTATGTCTATTCATGTTGATCTGACAGACATAATGTAAAAGTTGTCCCTATCCTTGTCGGTGCCCTTAACTCCCAAAGTGAAGCCATGTATGGGCAGTTGCTTTCTACATATGTCGATGATCCAAAAAACTTTTTTTCTATCTCCTCAGACTTTTGCCACTGGGGATCCCGGTAAGTGATTAATGTCTGCAACGCCTGCTTATGCATGCTTCTTGCTTGTTTTACCATGGAATGGCATTCACATACTCTGTACATCTCTATCAATATAAATTAAGTCAAATTAATATGAGAGACATGCCGACCGCATAATCTGTAGTTTGAGCAAATTTTCATCATCATCTTGTGTCACCTTGGTCAAATGTTCTTCTGCACAAGTAGCTAATAAAACTAGCAGAATGTTGTCATATTTGGTGAATCTAAAGCTCTGGCCATGTAGAAATGCAAAATAGTTGATGCAAGGTTCAGCTTGAAATTTGCTACTGAATCTGTTTATATTATGACATGTGAATAATGGGTTCATAATGCAAGGTCAACAGTCCTAGAGTTCTTCTCAGAAAATCTTTTCACAAGGCCTAAAGAGTGTCCGAATACATGTTTTTAGTCTTTTGACCAGAAATGTTTGCAGAAGGTACTATATAGTAAAGGATGTCCTACTATAAGACCCCTTTTCTGCACATCAATTCTGATTAGGTTGCACACTGGGTATCTGACTTGTTGAACAAATTGTGTTTGATCTAATTCTCTTAACCGTGCCTGAAAATGATTTAGAGAGTGATCAACTTCCAAATCTTTTTATATGTAAATTTGAATTTGGATACTTTCAATATGTGCAAATTGAATTTCAATAGATGTCAGGCGACACAGTTTTCTGAATAACAAAGGATATGATCATATGATCCACATGCCTATTAGTTGAAACCCTCATTGCCAGGGTAAATGTCTTGCTTGCAGTTACAAGAATATACTGTTTCTGGCCATCCCTTTGTTTTAGCATAAATGCATCAGCGACCAATTGCAATAATGTATTGAACCAGTCTGGGCCAATGGATGGGTTTTGAAGGGCTCAGATCCAGGTGGTGGATCCTCCCAGCAATCAACAACCATTTTTCGAAAAACCGCCACCACTTGCTATACCATTTTGCAATAATCCCTTACCTCCCAAATCCCAATCTTCGATCCATCTCCATCTGATAGCTACGGCACACTGCATCCCTCCCAAATCCGTCTCCAGCTGTGGCACGCCGCCACAACCACATCACTGGACAACCTTGGAGGTTCCAAGGCTTGGATGAGTCTACCGGTCATTGCTGAATGGGGGAAACTGGTGTTGTCGTGCGGCATGGGCAGACCCGAGCGACGGATCCATTGGTTTGGATCGGATTTGGGAGGAACGTGTGTGCAGGACAGAAGACCTAATTTGCTAGGTAGGATTTGCATAGGTTGTAGGGAACCACTCACCTCGATCCCGAGCGTAGAAATGTGATCTGATGGCCAGATTAATTGAATGCATTATTGGACCCAAAGGAGTGATTGCATCCGAGCCTAGTGCATCAGAATCTTGTTTACACAATTCAACCCATTTTAACTGCTGCAGCTGTTTTTGCTGCTGCTGCATCTGGTACATGGAAATGACTATGTTCGTCCCATTGCTACATCAGGTTTAGTTATACATACTATGACAAGAACCATGGTGCCATTCATAAATCTATCGAGGCATTGGACAGCATGGGCATGGAGATCATAGAGACTGGTGACCCTGATGCGTTCAAACAGTACTTGCAGGAGTATGAGAACACCATATGTGGACGCCACCCCATCAGTGTTTTCCTTCATGTAAGTGACTCCTTGACGATGCAACTAATGTTACCTTTGTTTTTACAATTTTCTTCATCTTCTTTGTGCGCATTGTATTGTGCTAGACTTTGAAACATTGCTCAACGAAGATTAAGATCGGCTTCGTTCGCTACGAGCAGTCAAGCCAGTGCAAGAGCTTGGGGGACAGCAGCGTGAGCTACGCATCCGCTGCAGCCAAGTTGGACACTACAGGAGAAGAGAGTAAGGATTGAGTGGGTGGTGGTGTTCTCTGTTCAATATCGCAACCTCGGTTTAACATGCTGTACTACAATTGGTTTGCGATACCTTGAGCTGTCTGTCACTTTGTAATAACAGGCTCTTGTTGAAGACTGATCATTGCTCTAAGGCTACAGCTGGAAACAAGACATTAATAAAAATAAAAAGAACCTCATATTCTGGATTTCTGGGATGTGTTTATGTATACCTACATGACGAGCCCTGCATTGTAGACGCTCTTCTCTTCCAATGTTCTTTCTGGAGTAAATTGCAGTTTACACCGGGTATTGTGTATGGAGTTTCGCTTTCCACTAGTTTTTTGCTATAATTTCACTTTGCACAACCATAAAACACTCTATTGTTGCACTTTCCACCACCCTGGACATTACAATGTTGCACTCTGCCTCAGCCAATCATGCTAAGGTCCAATCGGGCTCATTCTTCGCGATACTTGGGGCATTCTCAATGCTCTTAACAGTTTATTCAACATGTCATATAAGACTAAAGCTTACGTGGAGAGAAGATTAAAGAAGAGGGGATGGAATTTGTTTCTTGCATGAAAAACAGCTTCGGCACTAAACTAAAGGAAGATACAACAAAAAAAACATGCATTGAGAAGAGGAGAGTTATATCGAACTTCATTCCATACCTTGCATGATATATATTTGATGTTTTTTATG
The DNA here is from genome assembly GCA_036346375.1 of Guadua angustifolia. Taxonomy (NCBI): domain Eukaryota; kingdom Viridiplantae; phylum Streptophyta; class Magnoliopsida; order Poales; family Poaceae; genus Guadua; species Guadua angustifolia. The sequence goes on from CM070514.1 coordinate 11,593,923, forward strand.
CATTTGTGTTAAGATACAAATGGTTGGAGAGGTAGTATTTTGTACTATTTATTGATGATGTAGGTGTTTTTAGATGACTATAGAAACTATACATAGGGAGTGCCTATAGACACATCATTGCTCTCATGCGGACAAGCCCCATGCTGACATGGCACCACAGCTAGTTTGATTGGTTATCTTTTTTTTTGGACAAATGGATACATGTTAAAAAGGTGTTGAGATGTGATAGGACTTTAGGTTCTACTTGTTTAAACATGTTTGTACTCTATCTCATTATAGACAAATCTAGAGTTTATACTATAAATATAGCACTCTATTGTAAAGAATCAATTTAATAAAGAGAGTTGTGCCTTCTTATATTGTGTGTGTGCTTTCCGTTATTGTTCTTGCTACTCGATTGATGTATTCAGGGGCGGATCTACAGTGTACAGGCTGGGGTCAAGTAACACCGACGCCCTCCAGTCTAGCACACATGCTTCTTCAGTATATAAGCATATAATCCTTTTATTACAGTTCGTAATGACTCCGATGAACTTTTCTTCTGGATCTGCCCCTAGATGCATTGTGGTTGATCTGTGTCAGCTCTCATTATTTTACAACATATTATCAGTACGAAGCTCTACTGAGGCTAATTAAAATCGTTTGCCTACATCAATCTACACTGTAGTGAATTTCGGCTGGTATCAAGCGATTAATCTTCTGCAAGCCATGCGCAAGTTCCAAGTATGTAAGTTGATCGTATCATAATAGTTTTTAATGATGCAGATTAACTTCCCTAATTATCTCAATTAATCTAATCGGAAAATTAGACCTATTGGTACTGTTCATCTAACCGATCTTGAAGAGAAAGAGGAAAAAAAAGAGAAGGCGACGGCGCCACCGTCCACCCCTCTCTGGAGCAGGGATGAAATTTTCGTTTCTTGGAAAAATTCGGACCCAACCGAAATCCGAAATTTTGGACGAAATTCGGTAATTTCGGCCGGAGTACATTCAAAATTCAAAAACCAAAATTCAAATCCGGTTTGTTTTGCACCGAAATTTCCGAAATTTCGCCGAAATTACCTGAAATTTTGGTCAAAATACACTGACTGAAAATTGGTTCAAACGATGTCAAAAAATTTTGAAATTGTTTTTGTAGGTTCCTGACACATTAGAGATGTTCTCATAAAATTATCAGGTGATTATCAGTTCTGTGGAATTTTAACAAATTCAAACATTGGTACTGTCCCGATGAAACGTTGATCGGCAAGTTTGAACCGGATGAAAAGTAGTACAAACGACGTTAGAAAATTTTGAAATTTTTTGTGGAGATTCCTGACATATTTATGATATTTCAATAACAATTTCAGATGATGATCAAATGTGATGAATTTTTAAAAATTCAAACATTGGTACTGTCTTGGTAAAGCGCTGAGCGGCAAGTTTCATCTGAATGAAAATTAGAACAAATGAGGTTATAAAATTTTGAAAATTTTTCTGGATGGTCCTCACACATCCATAATATTCTCATATAAGTTTCATATGATGATCAAGTGTCATGAATTTGTAAAAATTCGAACAGTGCTACTATCCTGTTAAAAGGCTGATGATCAATAATAGATTTACTTTAGCAATAAAAAAGGTTTAAATTTTTAAAAAAATTTACATAAGGGTGAAAAGGAAATGGTTAATATCTCATAAAAATTTTGAATCATGATCACACTCCAGTGAATTTATAAAATTCGTAGAAGGCACAATGCCATTTATGTTCTTTCATTGTTTGATTTTTGAAATATAATACAACAAATTAAGTTCAGTGCTTACTGCATTGATAGATTTTATTGAGCAAACAAAGAAAGTTGAAATTTTTTGAAAATTTTATAGCATGGTACTAAGGAAATTCTTAATCTGTAATAAAATTTTTAGATGATGATCACACTTGAGAAAATTTAGAAAAATCTAACAAGTTTACTGTCCCAATTATGTCCATTCTGTTTTTTGATTTTTTAAAGATAACAAATGATGTTAAATTATTTTGTATGATCCCAAACTACTAATGATGGTACCATAAATTTTTCATATCATTATCAAGCTTGTAACAATTTTTAAAAATCTGGTAGTGTTTCTGCCCAAATTTTAAAAAATCTCAAAAAATTAGTTTTTCAATAAATTTTCATAGAAGATCGCTTTCTAATAGGTTATTAGACCAAATCCAGCCAAATCCGGTGGTCAAAATTCAAAATCCGGACTCAAACCCCGAAATTTCGGCGAAATTTACCGAAATTTCCGAATTTACTGTAGCATTTCAATTTTTTTTTTGAATTTTTGATTTTTCCCGGCTTTTCTAATCTCGAGGGTCTGAAATCCGAAATTTCGCCGAATTTCGGTGAAAAATTTGATCCCTGCTCCGGAGTCGCACCGAGCCACGCTTTCAGCACAGAATGCATGGCAGACATTTAAACAGGCCCGCAGCCTTTTAGCTGTCTCGGGGAAACCGGACCGCGCTGGCCTGGCCTTGAACACTCTGTAGCTAGTGCAACCTGCAGGCCTGCGAAGGTAGCGTCACCTGTTCAAAGACACGGGGCCCATGCATGTCAACCTAGCTAGCACGTCGTCCATCAGTCCATGGTTCACATCTCATACAGTGTCCGGTTTTTGGCTATGACATAGTAGGTAGGAATTTTTGTTTAAAATAATATATATTTAATGAAAAATTACAGAAATAATATACCGAAAATAAAAATGACAGTTTTACACACACGTCGCAATTTGAAATTGCGACGAGTCTCTGTCATAATTTGAAATTGCATGCAGAGTCTGTCGCTAATCGTTGGGACGAGATACAATGCGTTTTCAAATTGCGACAGGCTCTCTGTCGCAATTTAGAATTGCGATAGGTGTGCAGATCTGTTATTTTTATTTTTGACATATTATTTTGTAATTTTTTATTAAATATATATTATTTTAAACAAAAATTCTAGTAGGTAGTACTAGTATTTGGCATGCGTGCAGTTCTTTACTTCTTTATGCCGTCCAAATCCATATATAGTTCGCAATAGTATTTGGCGTGATGAGTCCTCGCCAAATTAATCTTTGCGTGCCAACTGCCAGAAGTCGCTGCCGCGCCGTCCCGTCTCTTGGCCTGCAGCTCCCGCCATGCGCCGCTCCCAGCGCGCACTCACACCTTTGTCGCTCTCGTCGAGCGTCACAGCTGTTTATTGGGAGTTAACAGAGATGAAAGGTACTATATTGTAGAGGTCATATGTAAGAGAGGGACGAAGCAACGTAGATGATATCGAGTGTTTTTAGTGTAAGTATATGAAAAGGTTGTTACTCTACAGCAGCAGTTGGATGCTGGTGATTGTAGTGAGTCTTAAAATGAGTTCAGTTATGATAACATCGAAATTGGGAAATCTAATCATGAGCAGCATGTATAGGAATACAACGAGGATATCATTTACCAGAGTAGTGAACAAGCTGAGGTTAGGGAGGATGATGGAAACATTAGACAAAAAGTGCGGGAACAAGTAGACGAAGGTGAGAAAATTGAGGAAATAACAGTAAGGATGGAAGAGAAAAACCATAAATACACCAAAACAGAAGTGGAAGACGACTTGAATGAGGAAGATGGAGGTATGAACCCGCTTGTGCCAACAGATTGGAGCATATATCAATTTAATAAGCTGGTTGTGAATGAAAACAATGATACACCTTGGCAGTATAGTGACAATGAAGCTAGGCCTAACAGTGTGTATCTGACAAAAGAGCCAGTGCAGGATGCTGTGAAAGATTGGGTCTTATCAGTAAGAAGGACTTTCAGGGTTAAAAAGTTCACCCCAACCGTTTACGATGTAGCATGTGAGATCCATGGGTGCCTCTAGAGAGTGCACGTGTACAAGCCCAAATGGGACATCCACTGACTATATTCGAAGGTTGAGCAGTATAGCTGTATGACTAAGGAAACTCTGATGGCTCACAGTAACCTGTCATCCGTGTATGTCGCGAATATCATGTACCCAAAGATAGTGGGAAACCTTAATTTTGAGCCCCATGCTATTATCCGAGCAATCGAGAACAGATATCAGTACACAATTAGTTACGGAAAAACAAGGAGGGTGAAACAGAATGTCTTAGAAATGAGGTTTGAGAAATTTGAAGACTCATACTATAATCTGCCTGCACTGCTCAGTTGTATTCAAAGAAGAAATCCTAACACTTATTATGATTATCAAGACTGTCCGTCAAGCAAGTAGCCAACTAAGAGGCATCTAAAGAGAATTTTCTTCGCATTCGGAGTTTGCATTAAGGCCTTCTATCATTATCGTCCATTATTGTGTGTGGACGGCACTTTCTTAACCGAGAAATACAAAGGGCAAATATTGATAGCTGTGGATGTTGATGGAAACAACCAGATTCTGCCTGTTGCTTTCGCCTTTGTAGAAAGCGAGAACTATGAGAGTTGGCTATGGTTTCTATGAAACTTGAAGATCGGGGTGATGAAAACTAGTCAAGATGTGTACATGCTGCATGACAGGCATGATGGTCTGTTTAGTGCTATCAAACAGTTACAAATAGGGGAAGAGGAGCCATTTCCATAGCCTGACTTATAGAGCCGATGGTGCATGAGACATTTGGGTGCGAATGTCTATAAGCAATTCAGGAACAAGGAACTGATGAACATATTCAAGAAACTATGTAAGCAAAACCAAGCGAGTAAGTTCCGTACTCTGTGGAAGAATCTTGATGAACTGACAAGAAAACACAATGAGGAGCAGATGAACAAGACTAGTAGCAGTGCGTTATTTGGAATGCGACCCAGTACATATCCATCTGAATATTTTACGAAGGAAAAGATGATGACAATTTGGAGCGAGGAGCTTTATGGTTGTGGTGTTGTCGGTTCTTTTACTACAACTCCTAGTGTTGATGAAAGGTTCTGAGTTCTTGATTTTGATACAAGAATATGCAAAGCAGAGTGTCGGAAAACAAGGCATATCCGAAATGACATGGATGAGTCTGAAGTTGGTAAACACATGAAGAAATGTTCATTATGCAACTGAACAGAACATACATTCAAGAACTGCTAGCCACAAAACGAAGAAGATGAAGGAGGAGATGGCAACCCGATAGCTAGGGAGGAACCATCGTCTGCAAGGAGTGGTAGACGACGTCATCATACCACTAGAGAAGCTATTTGAATTATCATATGCTATATGTCAAATTCATATTTTGTTGATGTAATGTGTGTTGTATGAACTCTGTTTTTTACCTAGTTGTAAGCAAGTTGCATGTAGTTGTGAGTGTTGTGGCTTGATAAATTATTGGAATTTATTTCTATATATTGTTATGATGCATGTATAGTTTTCCATACACATTTGTTTCTATATATTGTTATGATGCTTGTATAGTTTTTTGTACGCATTTGTTTCTATATATTGTCATAGTGCTTGTATAGTTTTTGGTACGCATCTATTTCTATATACATTTTAATTATAACTTTCATTTTTGTAATTTGCAGGTATGGCTCACCAGGATGGAGATGACGAATGGCCATTTGAGTTGCTAGATTCGGTCGTTGATCGTCGTCACTGTGCCCACTTCACGACTGCTTTTCCAGAGGAGGGACATGATCCTTTAGAGCTCGCCGTACTACGACCAAGGACACCGTAGAAGCTCTGGACACTCGATCCTCATTGGATCTCTAGGTAACATATTAATCTTTACATTTCTAAATATGTTTGCTATAGTATCATAATTTATATTAATTAATTATTATGGTGCTGATATTAATTTCATATTTTTGTTTCGTAGGCTTCAACCATTAGGATTGCTGCCACTCGCCCGGATGGTGGAGGCGGCGCACGACGATGTGCAGGGAGGGGATGTGGGTTGCTGGTTCCCATTCGACAAGTCCCTGCTCACAGCTCTAGTGGATCGGTGGAGGCCGAAGACACACACCTTCCATCTATCTGTCGGAGAGATGGCAATCACTTTGGAGGATGTCTCATACCTCCTCAGACTCCTGATTGCCGGTGACCCTGTGGTTCCCTAGGACGTCGATCCGACATAGCACCAGGAGCTACTTGTGCATTTCGAGGGGGTGCTACCACTTGCTGTGTACCAACCCTTCACCAATACACATGGTCCTCCGACATTGAGGTGGCTTCGACAGCTCGTATAGGGTCCAAAGAATACATAGTTAATCGCAGCCGAGCAAACCTTGTCGTCGACCCTGATGCTCCTGGTGGCGAACTCGACCCCTATGGTGGACTTGGACTCGAGGCTGAACTCGTTCTTGGTGAAGCGGGAGAGGAGGTTGGACATGCCGACGCTGGAGTCGCCGATGAGCACCACCTTGAAGAGGTAGTCGTAGTCGTCATCCGCCCGGAGCGCAGGGAGGCGGTCGGGCATGAGGGAGGCGGAGGCGTCCCAAGGAGGAGGGGGCGGTGGCGTGGCGTGGAGGAGGGGGTGGCGGCGCGCTCGGAGGAGGTGGGGCGCAGGAGGCGGGGCGCCGAGGAGGTGGGAGGCGGCGGGCGGCGGAGGGCGCGGCGGGAGCAGGTGGGACGGCAAGGCGCAGAGGCGCGGGCGCAGGAGGGCGCGGAAGGTGCTAAGTCCCTCTGGGACTTAGCGCACGGGCCGACCGTGAGTTAAATGAAAGGCTTTTGTCATCTGCTTCCTAGGAACCGCCGACACTAACCCTAGCAGGTGGTCCCATCGGCAGAGACACATGATCTGTGTCGTCGGCTCACATAGTCCGACGACACTAAGTCATTTGTTAGGTCAAACGGCCCAAATTTTCGTAGCAGTAGGTGGTCCCACCGGCAGAGACACATAACCTGTGTCGTCCGTAGGATGGTAAAATACCGTGGGTCCGGTACTCAGCAGTACCCGACCAAGCGGGTCCGGTCTGGGTCCAAATTTGGACCCACAAGTATATTATTTCAGGTCCGGGTCCAAGTCTGGTCTGGTCTCATTTTGGACCGTGGGTACCTGCACCTGCACTAAGTCAAGATGCATGTTGGCGATTTGAAGTTTTAGCGCCACGCCGATCATTCACGCCAATAGGTTGCGAAGCGCCCATGAAAGAAGACGCGAGCGAAAGGTGCCGCCTCGACGCCCGCCCAACCGGAAAAAGCTTATGGAGTGTGTTCTATTTTGTCCCACATCGATAGTCGATGGAGGCGTCTGCGCGGGAGCCAACCATAAGATGCTCAGGCGTGCCTGTGTTTAGTCTCGTCTTGGCGCTTTTTGCGATGCCGCGACTGGAAGGACTACAACGGGGTGGCCTGTGACTGAGCTCACGCAAATTTGGGCCCACCGCAAATTATTGCGCTGTCCGTCCATCTTTGCTTTTGAAATTCCATTGAAAATGTTTTTTATTCTTAAGCATGAAGCTAAACTTTTTTGTCTGCACGCTCTTTTCCGCAATGCATGCACCGCTAATGTCTGGCAAACAAAGCATGTAGCATTGGTAACGGGTCCGGGTACCTGTTCGGGTCCGGATACCCATCGGGTCTGGGTTTGGGTCCGAGTTTGGACCCGTGATTGATTTCGGGTCCGGGTCCGGGTCTAAATTTCGGGTCTCGGGTCTGGGTCCACAGAGGCTGGACCCGGAGGTACCCGGACCCGTTGCCATCCCTAGTCGTCCGCCGACATGACGCCGACGACACTGAGTCATTTGGGTCTAGGTCAAACGGCCCAAACTTTCATAGCAGTAGTTGGTCCCACCGTCAGAGATACACGATCTGTGTCATCAGCCGACTTGGAGCCGACGACACTGAGTCATTTGTGTCTAGGTCAAACGGCCCAAAATTTCATATTAGTAGGTGGTCCCACCTGCAGAGACACGTGATCTGTGTCGTCGGCCAACCTGTAGCCGACGACACTGAGTCATTTGTGTCAAGCTTTATCGATGGTTTGGTGACAAGCGCCGACACTGTATCATTTTTATCGTCGGTATAAGTATAATCGCCGACACAGAGGCTCCAATGTATCGACAATAATCCACTGCGCTTCCACGGTATCAATCGAACCAGCCTGCATGCACCTCCACAACATGGCAAATACCATCCTAGCTCATCCATACACTTTCCCTCACTCGGCTCGAAAAGGTCGACCTCCACAACTGCTTCTAGGTAAAACACATGAAACACCTGCAAGCAGCCGATTATTTTGTCACCTTAGACGGGCCGAATAAGACATTTGAATTATCATTTTAGGGTTTTACAACATGCAACAAGTCATTCCTCGTTTTCCGATCACCCAGTGTTGCATCGTCACTAGAAAGTGTATTAATTGAAACTTTAGCTAGGAGAGTATATTTACCAAACACACCGCCATCACATACCAATTAATTAAAAATAAATATACCACATTTCATACAAATGTATGTTGAGTACGTAACAACTATTCTAAAAGCTATATTTGATTTTTCTAAATTTTAAAAACAACAAAAATATTTTCTAATCCCATTTGAATTAATAATGTAAATCGGCATGTTATTTGCCGCCGATAAAAGGTGGTGCTGTCATGTGGGACCTCTTTGAAGTTCACTGCCATGTGGGACCGCCCTTTTGTCAGCGGCATGTTATTTGCCGCCGACACAAGTTGTTCTGCCCACTGCCATGTGAGACCGCGTTGAAGTCCTTCCGCCTGGACGTTAGGTTGTCGTTAGTGGAGGTATCAGATCGCTTCAGATATCGTTGGCACCGACATAGGTACTTTTCGCGGGAAACGAAATTCAAAATCCTGCCCACGCCAACTAGCCATCGTGCCAGGGAGTATGTATGTCGTCGGGCTAATATATTGCTGCTGATACAGAGCATATATTTGTCGTCGGTTATGAAACCGCTGACATATATATTTTGGCTGACGACACTGATGTCGTTTCCTGTAGTGCATGCTAACTAAGATAGCGACCTACAGTCGATATGGCTCTGATACCATCTCTGTCGGGACCCGGATATGCAAATTCGAAACCCTCTGTGTATACTGCACTAGTCCAAGATCACGCTAGTGCACACAGTGAAAACATAGATGACATATCATTCCATACATCGAAATAACTAATAAGAAGCAAATTGTTATCGAATAAAGTAAACGACCTTATGGTCAAGGTTCATACACCAATGCCTCTTGGCTTAAGAAACAAATAAAACTGTTGTAGCGGAAATAAGATAACTTGGGCCATTCGACATGCCACAGGCAATCGTCTGGGGAAACACCATCCTAGTCGACGTAGTCTTCATAGTACTCCTCCTCTTGATACTCATTACCTGGTCCTTCCTCAGCAACTGAACAACAAGGGCATAAAGCCGTGAGTACAAAACGCACTCAGCAAGCCGTAGGAAAATGAAGCAATATATTCATGCACGGCTTGACAAAGGATACTCATATGGTTCATTTGCAGAAAGCAGTAACTTGAATTTAAATATAATAAATAGATTGAAGGTAGATTAATAAAACAATAATAAATAACTGGTAAATCAATGGTAGACAACTTGAACAGAATGGCGAGGCATCACCCTACATCATTCGAAACAAGTATCAACCACACAATTCAACAACATAGCTTGAGACAATAAAACAACAGTGAACTCCCTGTTCACATTCCAACAATTCCACATTTCAAGAAACACTCTATACCCCGTGTGAAATCCCTGGGCTTGTCCATGACTGCAGACACGGCTATTCGAATAGTTTTACACTCTGCAGAGGTTGTACAGCTTTACCCACAAGACATGAATATCTCTTGGTGCAATCGATATTAACACACTTCCTTTGGTGTGTCGTAGAGATATTATGACAAAGCCTTTACAATGCACGTCTAAACTCGGTACTGCCCTCTAAGGTTTCGCCCCTCGGGGCCCCCTCTTGAGCCATGTGAGTCTACCCGTCCATCTCGGAACCCACACCAACACATGGCAGTATTCAAGACTAGACATTGCAAATTAATCAGCTAGGTCTATCCCATACCAGACTTGTGGTTGCACGGTTAGGCCCAGTTCAATGGCGCACAAGATTAAGTCCTTAAGTTATCTCTGGCAAGACAGCCACATCCCAATATGCTAGACAGCACCCCCTTTACTGCACGATCACTTGCCCGAGGGAAAACATTTTGTTCAACTAAGACCAATGGCATCCCCTGCCATGGTATAACAAGTTTTACAACAGTGGTCAACAGCCACAATTCAATATCTCATTAAGTCAAGATTAACATTAGTTCACAGGTGATATGAATCCCATCGGACAACTAAGCATGGCTAAGCATAGCTACGATAATCCCATGTTGGTACTATGATTATGTCCAACTAATAATGTCCCAACCTAAGGTTAACAATGGGTATATGACATTTCAATAATCAAGGTGGCATAATGTCAATCAGGTGAATAGCTACTCCCAAAAGCTAGCATTGATACACAAATAGCATGCAATTGTATAAAAAAAATTACTTTTGCAACCATGGGTTTAATATGATCAAAGGTTACGACTTGCCTTGCTGTTCAAGCGCTGAATCTTGGTCTTCAAAGTCTCCGTTCGCTCCTTCGGGATTCGCGTCTACTGGAAAATAAAGCAACTAAACCAAATAAATACAAAACAGAGACACAAACAAGCTCAAAACTGAAAATAAATGGCTCTGGAAGGTAGAGCTCGATTCTACAAAAATTTAGAAATTTGAATCACTCGAATCGGAGTTCGGACGAAGGAGAACGAGCTTCCAGAAGTTTTAATTCAGAGAAAATTCCATGGGGTGACACGTGTTGGCATGTGATTGGCTGAGATTTTGGATTTTTCGGAAAATCAGAAAAAGAAAAGAAATGCCGACTGACATGCGGGACCCACATGTCAGTGGTTCGGTACACGGTGGACCGGGATCACCGAGGGGATAGGAGGGTGACTCGGTAGGCATGGAGTACGTGGCGCAATCTGGTGCCTCGGTTGACGATCGAGCGGCTGGGGTTGAGCGATGCGAATCGACGGTGAGGTCGGCGGCGCACTTACCGGACGCGAGGAAGACGACGAGGCAAACGGTGGAGCACGGCCGAATCGGGCGGAAGATAATTCGGATCCGGTAGAGGGCGACGCGACGAGTCCGGTCGTGCAAGCGGCGTCGACGGAGGAGGACCGGAGCAGAAGAAAATGGCGGCGAAAGGTGTTCGGGTCGGTGCAAACTTCGGCGAGCTCTCGGGAGAAGACGGTGAAGTCTCGGGCGATGGGAGAGGTGGCGGCGGATGTAGCGCGACGCGGGGAACGTGGCACGAGGTTCCTTAGGGACTTAAATAGCCCCGGGAGGCGTGCCCAACACGGACTCCGAGTGGCGGCTAGGTTTAGGGTTCACGGCGGCGGCGCGTGCGGGGCGGCGTGGCTGCAATCTGGCCGAACACGTGGCGAGGATCCAACGGCGAAGCGAGGCTGGGCTGGCAGGCCTCCGAAATGGGCCAGCGACGCACGGATCAGGCCGAAGAGATGGGCCGGCGGAGGGAAAATAGGAGCGGGCTGAGGCGGGAATAGGAACGGGCCGGGATGAATAGGACTGGGCTGAGGAAAGGAATTCGACCCGAAAGGAAAAGGAATTTTAAAAACGTTTTCCGAATTTAGAAAAAATCCCAAAAATTCAAATAAAAGCAAATAAATTCAGAAAAATCTCCAAAAATACAAAAAAATTTCCTTCGATTTGATGCATATATTGGTCAAATCAAATCTTCTCATAACTGAAAAATTCAAATTAAGCTTCGATTAATTCCAAGAAAATGCAAATGGTTCATTTTTGATTTTAAACATTCCAAAACTTCAAATTTTGGGATGTTACAGCCTTGGTCATGGTCGATGCCGAAACGCTCATAGTCGTCGTCGCGTCGGCACAGTTTGTCCTCTTCTCGCTCACGCAGCCTGGCATTAAGGTCCAAGCGGAGGTCGATGTTGACATTCCGACGGGCGTCTTCATCACGGTGGGACTCGCCGATTGCGTCTCGATCATGCTGGCGGCTCTGAGGATTTGTCTTGAAAGCACGAGTGCGTCATCCCCGCTGGATCTCCTTGGTTGAGCTGAATTGCTACTACCATCACCATGGCCTTAACTTGGGCCATGATCAGTGCAACTGGGCTATCGGCTCAGAGCATTGGGCCAAGAGTGTCAAGGAGTATCTTGGAAGATATGATGTTCTATTGTGGCATATGGAAAACAACTTGGTCCCCCATTCTTGCATGTAAGATGTCTTTGTTGACGTTGCGAGCTCGGGCTCGGAGAGACCACGTGTGCGCTGCTTGGGCCTCACGACGAAGACGATCTGCCTCTGTAGCTCCCCCAACATCCCGTTGGCATTGAGATTTGGTTCGCTGGTCTTCAATTACATAGACGCCACGAAAATCATGGCAACTTCCTGTGCTGCTCTCTGACTCGGACTCCGAGCCAGAGGAGTGAAGAGGAGATAGATCAAGTTGATCTTCGAATCCGAGCGGGTTGCTGCTGATGACGCCCACCACCCGAGATTCGTCCTTGGTTGAGTCCTCACTGTATCCGAGTCAGAAAGCAAGCTCCTAGCGTACTACTTGTGAGTAGATGGCCGCGGCATTCCCCAACCCGAACGAAAATTCGGATGAAGTACTATTGAAGTCCCTCCCATATCGGATCTGGTCTGAATCTTTGAGGACGAGCTTGCCAAGGTTGTTGGCGATTTAGTCCAGGCTCCTGAAAACGAAAAACTTGGCTAGGAGCGAAGGTGACGGCGATTCCATTGATTGCTGCCATCGAGTCTGACGAGATTGATCTTCGCGCTTCCCCTACCTAGCATGCCAACTGTCAATGTTTGTTGTTGGCAATAATGATTATGGAGCTAGGCGCTGGATCCAAACTTGATGGTAACACAAGACACGGGTTTATACAGGTTCAGGCCCTCACGGAGGAAGTAATACCCTAGTCCTATGTTCTAGGATTTGGTGTTGCTATTGTTGATGTGGATGTTGTTGTTCTCCGAACTAGGGTCCTCCACCGCCCTTCTATAGTCGAGGGGGTAGGGTTTACAAGGAGGAGTTCTAGTCAGTTACAAGGTAAAGATTCCATCTCTAGCCTTTCTTGCCGAATACGCTAGCATCCAGGATTACAATTGTGTCTTTCCTATTCAAGGTCGGTTTCTATCTTTAGCCCTTCCTTGTTAGGTACGGCGGTGGTAGTCCGGGTGGTCCTCGTAGCCCGCCATGTAGATACTGGGGTCCATGTACTCCACACCAGCCTCAACTTGTTTCACCATTTTTACTGCTTGAAGAGAACAACAAATAATGATGTCGTCGGGGGTGCTGGATTTCACCTCCACAACGGTGCTGCTAGCGCGTATATTCCTATACCTATGACTTCTTGGCAATCGAACTGGAAGAAGTGGTGGTTTTATATCACCTCACCGGACACAGTCAATTTTCCTTTGTCTTATCAGCCATATTTCCCGAATTCCACCAACCTCTGGATGAAAGTCCCTCCGTCGACGGCATAGAACGCGCGTTACGTCACGAAGATTGAGAAGCTAAGGAAGAGGGAGTTAACAGGGTGGCATGTCGCCTGTGATTTCTTGATGCGGCAATCAAGTCCGCTAAAATGTTGAGACCACCTGGATTGGGAGTACTCTGGGGTCGATGACGTGACCAGAGATAGCTCTAAGAGTAAGTGTGATGACTTCTTCTGTTGCTTTTTCCCTTTTGCCATGACTGGTGGCTAACAAACTGATTTACTAACCAATAGTCTTGTCAGATGCCCATATCTCTGCTCGATTGAGCAAAAATTTACATGGCTCAAATCCTGGCCCCTGCGGCGTAGAGGCCTACTCTCTAGCAAATCCTCGATCAAAGGTATGTATCGAGTGACACCAATCCTGCCATACTTGGACATGCGTTGTCGCTTAACTAATTCTTTCTTTTTAGGAGGCTGAGCATGACAAGTACAGTGGGCTGCTCGAGGGAGCCACTATCCTTAATGATGAGCTTGCTCGAGATGGTAGGCAGGCATCGGGCTCAGCTCCTACCGGTGCGGGGCCGTTCGCAAAGGACGTGATGCCCGCCATAGGCCCCAATGAGGTCAAAGTAGCTCAGGAGTAGGAGAAGGCAGATTCTCCTCGACCGGGGAGATCGGCGTCGCCATCACCCCATCCACTAGCGAAACATTGTCGGATGTCACTGACGAGGGCTTCTAACCAGGTGATATTCAATCACTCACTCGGATGCTATGAGATCGCTGATGACATAATCCGATAGCTTTTGAAGGACCAACGGGCCACCTGGGGTGCTGAGGCACAAAGTCTGGCTGCTGCCCCATGGGAATCTCCTCGAGAAGATCCTCCATCGGCCGATATTGTCGAAAAGGTAAAGCAATTATTGGATAATTACTTGGCCTGCCTGTATCCTAAATCATTGCTCATGATCGCCTTGTGTGGGCAGGCTATTCATTTGGTTGTTGACCCACCAGCGCCACCGCTCCAACCAGCTGGGCCAGTCAAGAAGGCAACCACCAGGGCCAAACCGGCTCCGAAGAAAACTTTTGCCTTGAAAGGAGGTGTGAGGGTGATGCTGAAAATGGGAAGGTAAAGTTACCCCTTCGTTCGCTCTTCCGCAACCCCATCTCTTCTGAAAGAAAGCTCATAGGAAGCTTCTGCAGGAAAGGTGCATCTAGCAACATGGTCAAGGGTGCCACTGTTGATCCCTCGCCATCACCAGACACGATTGAACCCATTTCGGCTAGCATCTCACCATAGCCGGACATGATCGCACCTGCGTTGGCTAGTGCCCTACCTTCATCGGACATAGTCGTGATCACTCCGGCGTTTGAGGCATCGGTTGTGACCACTATGGCCACAACCTCGTCTCTTTCACCCCCTCCTGCGCCCCTCAAATATTAGTCAGTTTTGAAGCTACAGCTATAGGTATGTAAACACATCTTGCTACTGTTTCTCCGCCTTGGATTTATTTTCTGCCCTACCCTTCTTTTTTTAGCTTCTTCTGACTGCTTTTTGATAGCACGTTTCAGAGACCCTACGTCATGTCGAAACGTTTTGCGAGTAGCCTCAACAACAGAACATGCATCACTTAGCTTCCGGCCAGCAGGTGACTTGAATGAAGAACCTTGAGCTAGATGAAGAGGTTGAGGGTGGCCAAGGCCGAAGCTGATGTGGAGGCTCAAAAATTAAAGGCGGCCAAAGCTGTAGCTGATGCCGGGGCACAGAAGTTGAAAGTGGAGGTGGAGGCGCTAAGGGCTAGGAATTCCTCTTTGGACACCATGTGTGCTAGGACCAAAGCCTACCTGGACAAGGTGAAGGCGGACCTGAAGGTGGTTGAGGGGGAGAAGGCTGCGACAGGCACAGCGTTAGCCATTCTGCAGTCAAGCACCCTCCACAACATGACGTCGTCGGCTCACCTTGCGTTGTCGTCCCTGCTTGGCCTCGTGAAGAACCATTTTTCAGAACTGGACATCTCATGCTTGGAGGATGGTTTTACTTGCGAGGAAGGTGAGGTCATTGACCTCATCGAGTCCTTTCAGGGTTAGGTCGAGAGGTTCGTGGACGGACTAGAGCTGTCTCTTGATAGCGAGGTCAGACCAAACCCTTAGACTTATTTTGTTGATGTAATTAAACTTGCGTTGATGCTATGGCCTATTGATGAAAATACTAATTGGCTTGCTTGTCTGTCCATGTCTTGCCATTAGGTTCCTTGCCGGTGAAACAAAGGAGACACGAGTAGATGCACTTTCGATTAGCACTTATAGACCTTTAGACTTTTTCGCTCATGCTCTGGCTGTACCTGCACACAAGAATTAAGAAAAAAAATATTGTCAAATTCCTGAGCCCCTGAGCTTACGCCCAGAGGGGTTGTGCATAATATTGGTGCTGTGTAGACAACATTGAGAGTTACGTGATTCTTTGCCAGCCTTAATCGACTATATGACTTAAACTGTATAGCAAACATAAGCTTTGTCGGGCAGCTTATGTAGAACTGACTAGAGGCCTCTTCTCCTACCGACTACTAAGAGTTAGATGTCTGACAACTGTGCTCGCTTACTTGTGCAGGATAGAATTGCTTGTCGCTATGCTTAGGCATGGTCAAGACTTTGGCTTCGCCACGACCAGCCTAAGCACGAAGTCGAGTAAATACATGCAAAGAGATTCACATTTGTTTAAACTAATAGCAAACAATTTGTGCCTACAGTGTGCTCTGCTTGACAACTGTATTGACCAAAAGAGAACTGACAAAGGGTAAAGAATTAGACAAGGTATCGGGTTACCTGTGTATTGAGTTACCTGTAGCCCTGACTCCCTACTCGATGAGACAATCGGGTGAATAGTACAGTATAGCAAATACAATGCTGTGAATCGACTCTCGGCTTTTGCTCGATAGCTGGATTGAGATGTCAGCACAGCGTTAGTCTCACGCACCTGTCACGACTCCTGGTCCCTTACTCGATAAGCATCTCAACTCAAGGACGAGGCTAAGCAGAGGCGAGAACTCGAGCAGCATAATCTTTGACCTCTTACTCGATAAGTGATTACAGCGACTGGGTGTAAATGCCTTTTGAAAACAACTCTCAACCATATGCCTCGGTGCGCAAGCCCCCAAGCATACTTGGTGGAGTTCAACGTCTAGAGAAAGCATGACGTGGCCCTTGACTTTCTGCCCAATTATGCCATCGAGGAGATAGTTGGGCATAAGCATCACGTTCGGTATCCTTCGGTCGTACACTCAGGTGCACGAGCCCCTGGGTCCACCGATAAGGCTTAGCACTGTTTTTACTAAGCTATTATTACTAAGGACTGCTGCAACCATCACATCCTTCATTCTTTGCGTAGCCCGTCATCACTCGGTGTCTCTTCAGCTTCCGCATTAATGTAAGAGTACAAAGGAACACCTTGTAAATAGGAACCGCATGGACTCCTGTTGAATCACAATTCTTGACCTGACCTGCTCCCGGGGTTATAAATAGACGGGACGCGCAATCATTTGGCATCACCTTTCTCTTGCTTTGGCATTGTAACACTTTTAGCTTCTTTGAAACATCTTCATGGCCTCCTTGCCGCCTCCGTCTCCCTCCTTGGAGATCCTCAAGGGAGCTCCTCCTTAGGAGGCTTCCCCTGAGATCCCTCCACCCTTCGATGATGGGGCCCTCACAACGTGTCGTTATCCTCCTTTCTGAGGACGAAGACAATGAGATCAACTGGGATTTAGTAGAAAAGGAGGTCTGGCCCGAGGAGGTGGAAGAGGAGATCAATTGGAGGGCGGTGGAGAGGGAGGTGTAGCCCGAAGAAGAGGAGGAGGTGATGAGTAAACTGCGTGTCGCCTCCCCACAAAACCATGCGATCTCTGCTCCCCCTGTGAGGGCTGCTGCCTCCTCCAGCACTGGAGGAGAAAAAGGTGAGGCCGTCAGCACCAGCAGCGGAGGTGAAGCTCAAAATAGCTTTATTGATCCAGCGCTTGCTCACCCTCCAAACCATCATGATGGTGGTCGGGGGCATTTGGTGGCACGAGTGGTGGATCCCCTGCCATCAACCAGCCAGCGTACCCACACCTCCTCTTCCAGCCCACTCCAACAAGGGTGCAGGCCCATTCCAGGGACTATCAGTTGCTTACCCCGGAGTGAGCAAAAGAGGTGGCAAGACGCCTTCGAAGGCAAGTAGTTGTAGGGTGCCTGGGATAACCTATTTACCAATGTACTAGAATACTTTTGTTAGTCATGTAAATAAAATGGACTTTTACTTTCCTGGAATTTTCTCTTTGTTTGATTTTGTGATGTTTTTTATGTGTGGAATTTTCTTAGTCGCTCGATATTCCATGAGTTGTCTAGTATCATGCCGTCTGCTGTAGATAGCCACACCGATCCTGTTCGAATAGCTTCGACTACCACGTAGGGGCCTTCCCACTTAGGTGATAATTTGTTGTGATTATCTTGTTTCTGCACCTTTTGTAGAACTAAGTCCCCAACATCGAGCTCTCTTCCTTGGACTCTTGTATTGTAATATCTGCGTAAGGCCTGTTGATACTTGGCCACTCGAATGGATGATCGATCTTTGTACTCTTCAAGCAGGTTTACATTGTTTGCTTGCTCTTGCTCTTGCTCCTATTCTGAGTAGTTCTCCACTCAAGGTGATTTGAATGTTAACTCAATCGGAAGCACTGCTTCTGTTCCGTAGACCAAGAAAAACAAAGTCTCACCGGTGGCTCGACTAATCGATGTTCGAACGGTCCATAGCACCGAGGGAAATTGTTTCACCCACTTGTTCGAGTAAGCCTTTAGCCTATCAAATACACGGTTCTTAATCCCCTACAAGATCATGCCATTGGCACATTCGACCTTTCCATTACTCTGAGGATGAGTGACAGATGCAAAACAAAGTTTAATTCCTAGTTCTTCGCAAAAGGCTGTAAATGCATTGCTCTTGAACTGGCTACCATTGTCGGTAATCACTCGATTCGGGATGCCAAATCGAGTAATGATGCTCCTCATGAACTTCTTGGCTATTTTTGAGGTGATGTTCCTGATGGGTTCAGCCTCTATCCAGATGGTGAATATGTCGATTGCCACGAACAAGAACTTGTAACCTCCTTGGGCTCCAAGGAATGGCCTCAAGATATCCAAACCCTAGACCGATAATGGCCAAGATAGAAGAATAGTTTATAGGGCTTGGGCTGGTCAGGTGGTCTGCTTGCCATAAAATTGGCAGTTTTCGCACTTTTTCACCAGCTCGCAAACGTCCTAGAGGGCAGTTGGCTAATAGAACCCTTTCCAGAAAACTTTCCCGACCAGAGTACGATAGGACGCATGGTTGCCACAGATGCCTCCATGGACATCGAGCAATATTTTATTGCCCTCTTCCTGAGTGATGCAATTCATCAAGATTCTGTTACTCCCTTTTCGATAGAGCTTGCCATTTACTAATGCGTATAGCTTGGACTTACATGCAATTTTCCCGGCTGAGGCATCATCGTTAGGGATCTCTCAACCTTCGAGATAGGCTTGGAATGTTGTCACCCAGATCAGCTCGTGTTCGTTCGAGTAGTGCAGCTTCTGTGTCTACAAGTTCTGCCTCGCTGACTGGACCAGGCTACTGGTCAAGTTGGGCAGCATCTGTCTCTCGCGGGGGAGAGACGGATGGTTTAGGAAGTTTCACGCCAAAGACCCCCATGGGTGCAGGTGAACGGGATGAAGCAAGCCTAGCAAGTTCGTCGGCCTTGGCGTTATCACTCTACTAGATGTACCTTACCTCAAGGCCTTCGAACTTGTACTCTAGCTTGCAGACCTTGTTATGGTAGGCTGCCATGTTGTCATCCGAACACTGGTATTCCTTTTGCACTTGGTTTACGACTAGCTGTGAGTCCCTTTCACGAGTAATCACTTGATTCCTAGTGTTGTGGCTATTCGAAGCCTGTTAACCAGTCCTTCATATTCTGCAACATTATTCGAAGCTTGAAAATCGAATTGGATGATGTATTTAAGTTCCTCACCTATCGGAGATTTAAGCATGATGCCAGCCCCTGAGCCTTGAAGTGAGAGCGAGCCATCGAAGAACATTGTCCAGTGGTCATCGACCGCCTTGACTTCCTTTTCGTCGATGTGAGTCCATTCCACGATGAAATCCGCTAGAACTCCTGACATAATGCTAGTTCGCGGCACAAAATCGACCTTGAACTCGTTGAGCTCGATCGCCCATTGCGCAATTCGTCCTATCTCTTCTCGGTTGTGTAGCACCTCCTTGAGCGGATACATTGTCATAACCGTAATCTCGTACGCTTGGAAGTAGTGTCGTAACTTTCGGGAAGATATCAGGACGGTGTATAGCATCTTCTATATCTGATGATATCGCGCCTTGGCACGGTGCAAGACCTTGCTCACGTAATATAATGGCTTCTGGATTTTGGTCTGCTTCTTGGGGCAATCCTGTTCGACCACCAGGACTATGCTTCTACTTGGGGGGTAGCTGCAATGTATAAAAAGAGCTCATCTTTTTCGTTAGGTGAAACTAAAATTGACGGAGATAATAAGTACCTTTTTAGATCTTGAAAAGCTTCTTCGGCCTTCTTGGTCCACTCGAAGTTGCCATGCTTCTTAAGCAGCTTGAAGAAAGGTAGCCCTCGCTTGCCCATCCGAGAGATGAATCGTCTAAGGACCGCAATGCATCCTGTAAGCTTTTGTATCGTTCTTAGTGTTCATGGAGGGCGCATCTGATTCATTGCCTCGATCTTGTGCGGGTTGGCCACGATGCCTCAACTGGACACTAGGAAACCGAGAAACTTGCTGGACGGGATGCCGAACGTGCACTTCTCGAGATTAAGCATCATCCGATACTTCCTGAGGTTGTGGAATGTTTCCCCGAGGTCACCGATTAAAGCGCCCCTGGTTTTTTATTTCACTACAATATCGTCAACGTACGCCTCTAAATTGCGTCCTATTTGGAACTTTGAAGGATCAAGTTGGGCTAGAGGGGGGTGAATAGGCAACTTTTCAAAATTTTAGAATTAACCACTGAACAAATATCTTTGCTTAAGTACTTAGTTACCAGATTTAGGTGAAAGAAAAAAAGCACAGATAGCTAAAAGGTAGCGAGAAATTATCACAAGAACAAGAATTAGCACAAGGGACACTAGAATTTATTCTGTGGTTCGTAGCCTACCTCCTACTCTACGTTAGAGCATTTCTCTCGAAGTATTGCTTCTCCAAAACCAGTCGCAGTGGCTTTGGTCTCCACTAGGATGACTCTTTCACCACTCCGGTGAGGTGAGTCTCAACCTCTTCACAACCAGTGGTGGCCTTCCACAAGTACCTTTGAACAGGTCGCACCAACACTTCCTCCAAGCCGTCTAGGAACACTTAGTTCCAAGAGTAATATATAATCCACAAGCCCTGTCTCTTACTTCACTAGCACAACACTTAACTAGACTAAGCTTGGAGCCAAACACTTAAGAGTGTTAAGTTTTGGAGTTCAAAGATGAAGCACAGTCTCTCTGGTGGAATGGAAACTCAAGAATGCTAAAATGTCAAGGAGATCAAAAGATATTCAAAAGTTCCATGGTAGAAGGCTTAGGAAATGCTTATATAGCCATTTGAACTCAAAATAGCCATTACACCTACCACAGGAGCCATTGGGACGTATCAGACTGTCAAAAATAGGCAAACACATTTGCAACGGACTTAGCAAAAATAGGTTTAGAGATTTGATCTTTGAACTCTGGACTAAAGTTGTTGAAGAAAGCATTTGCGCTGGACTGAATTTGCTTGGTCCGGCGTACATAGGATTTCAGAATATTTTGGTATGGCAAAAAGATGTGAACTTGTATATGTATGCTGGACCAAAAAATTTCGTCTGCAGTAGAAGGATTTCAAGAAAGTTTATACCAACAGACTTTTTGAAATAAGAGATATGAGTCTAACCAAAAGGAATGCATCTATGCCAAACTAGATTTTGTGTTAGCGGAAGTTGGTCCAGCGTAAATGGTGTATGCTCGGTTGAACTTAAACAAGGAATACTTTCACCACAAATTTAAAAGGAAAAGGTCTGGCAAAGATGGGCTTGCACCAGACTAAATTTTATGACAAGATTAATATAGTCCGTCATGAAAGAGATACACTCAGTTAAACTTTTATTCAAGGAACTTTTAACAACAGACCAAAAAGGATGGTCCGGCGAAAACAAACTTTGCACCGGACTAAATTGTATGAGAGACTAAATAGGTCCGTTGTGAATGAAATGCACTCAGTTAGAATCTTTAACTGAGTATATTTCAGCACCGGACTAAACAGGAATGGTCCAGCAAAAATGGAATTTTGACTAAGATTGCGTCGGACTTAAGGAAAGAACAATAATATTTAGTCCGGGAAAACACATAGAGCTTATTTGGAAAGGAGGACCGATTCAAGAAACGATGACTAAAATATTTTGACTCCAAGGAGCCTAATTAGTCTTAGCCTATGAACCAATATTTTAACTTGTGCACAATCCCCCTTAATAGTACGGACAAACAAAAATTAATCCTAACTACTTGGCTTAATCATCTCCCAAGCCAAAACTTAGTAACAAAGAGTCTTAATCTTGACCTTTAATGCCTTCTTCAATACTTCAACTAGTATTCTTTGTTGTTTAGAGCTCATTGACTTAGTCATCAACACCAAAACCATACAATTAAATATAAGATAAGAATTAGGGGGCCTAGATGCTATCAGACGTCAAGAAGTTTTGAATACAGCGTTGATACATTGCACCAGCACATTTCAAACCAAAGGACATCTTTATATAATAGAATACATCAAAAGGAGTAGTAAAGGCAGTTTTCTCTTCGTCCTCTACGGACATGCTAATTTGGTGATACCCCGAATAGGCATATAGAAAACTTAGCAGTTCACAACCCGCAGTGAAGCCCACTATTTGGTCGATGCAGGGAAGAGGAAAAGGGTCCTTAGGACACGCTTTATTGAGGTCAGTGTAGTCAACGCACATCCTCCACTTGCCATTGTCCTTCTTAACAAGGACTGGGTTCGCCAGCCATGTTGGGTGACGGACCTCTCGGATGAAGCCAACCTTTAGGAGTTTGCCAACCTCCTCTTGTATGGCTTGCTTGCGATCCTCTACGAATCTATGTTGTTTCTGCACCACGGGCTTGGCACTTGGTTCCACAGCCAATCGATGCTCGATCACCTCCTTGGGGACCCTGTGCATATCGTATGGTTGCCATGCAAATACGTCATGATTTGCTCGAAGGAAAGTGACGAGCTCGAGTTCCTCTTTGGGGTCAAGGTCGATGCTTACCTTGACTATCTTAGATGGCTCTGCCGGGTCAAGGGGCACCGCCTTGACATCTCCGTAGGTCTTCCTGTCCTTTTTCCCTTCGTTGATCGGGTCGTTGGCAGCACTGTTGGACGCGGAAGACTGGTCGGTGCTTCTAGATTTCTGGTGCTTGGTGTTCTCGCCGTCGGCACTGTCTACCGATCCACAGAGAAGCTCGGCCCTCTCCAGGATTTTCTTGTAGCACCTGACCGCAGCGCGTTGGTCTCCTTTGATTGTGAGGACTCCCTTTGGCG
This sequence comes from Guadua angustifolia, assembly GCA_036346375.1. NCBI lineage: Eukaryota > Viridiplantae > Streptophyta > Magnoliopsida > Poales > Poaceae > Guadua > Guadua angustifolia. Next base: position 11,616,941 of record CM070514.1, read on the forward strand.
CTAGCATCTTGACAGTCTGGTACATGAAATGCACCATCGCCATGAACTTGGCTAGCATTGGGCGGCCTAGAATCACATTATACGCAGTCTCGAAGTGTGCTAAGTCGAAGAGGATCTTCTCCATGCGGAAGTTGTCCGGCATGCCAAATGTGACCGACAGCTTAATCTAGACCAACAGGGTCGATGATGAGCGTGGAGTTATACCATGAAATGGCACGGCTCCAGCTTTTATCTCGGTCCTGGGAATTCCCAAGTTATCCAGTGTCTTCGCAAAGATGAGGTCTAGTGAGCTGCCTCCATCGACTAAGGTTCGTGCGACCTTGACATTTACAATGGTGGGCTCGACCACCACAGGGTATCAACCTGGATGTGGGACTGTAGTCAGGTGATCTGACTGGTCGAAGGTGATTGGCACCTCTGACGACTTGAGAAATCAGGGGTGAGCTGGCGTGGCTAGGTGGACTTCTCTTTCGACTGCCTTGTACTGCCTCTTGGACTCGTACATGACAGATCCCCCAAAGATATGTGCCAACTTGTGTTCAGTCCCTCGATACTTGGGTTAATCGTCCTTGGGATTCTCCTTAGTGAAAGACCATGTGGAGATCTATATTTGTGTGTGATGAGTAATTGAATAAATTTGAGTTTGATTTGAATTGGATTTTTTATTTGAAGCAATTTGAGTGTTGGTTGCTTTTCCTAGTACTACCAGCCTGGGGCGGTAGCACCGGACCTTTGAAAAAAAATTATGATTGATTAATAATTTTGGGATAATCATTGAATATCTTTGTGGGCATTGCTATGTGAAAGGTTTTTCCTTATCTTTGATGGTTGCAGGGTGACAGTGCTAGATCATGGTGAGGCGGAGGATGATGGGACTAGGCGAGGAGCGTCGGAGGTCCAGATGGTCGGGAAATCACCGGAAGATGATCGAAGACGGAGTCCAGGCAAGCCAAGAAGACAAATAAAGGAGGAGATGCTAGCTAGACGCCGCATGAATCAAGGAAGGCCGTCGGATTGCAGTCTAATGGATAGGTTAGCAGGTCTAGGTAGCATGCTTTGAAAACCGTGCAATAAAACCTGTTATGTGTGTGGGTTTTGGGTTATCCCTTGCATGGCTATGTGAGTAGGTTAATCCTAGCCCTTAAATGAGTGCTCTAGGGTTGAGGGACTCATCCAAGGGTGGTAGGTGGCCCAAGATCGAGTAATATAAATAGGGGTGGAGGGGTAGCCTCCTCCCTTTGAAGGTTGTAGAGATTTTTGTGCTCCTTTGAGTTTTGCCCACTTTGTTGTGAGGCTTTGTAAATCTCTTCCTTCCAGAAATACAAATCTTTTCATTCATGCTTGAATTTACATTACGCATTTACCTTTTGTCTTAAATTCAGCATTTAAATTCCTACAATTTACTTTCTTACAATTTGGATTTGCCTCCCCTCCTTCTAAATGTTGCTGATCTTGGATGTCTTGAGTGTGTTCATATAGTTTTATATCACTTTTGCACTCTAGAATAGATTAGAGATCAAGTTTTCTATCAAATTGCATCTCTGTCCAAAACTTGTTCTTCATGTGTAGTCAGTTTTTTATTTTTAGAAAAATATATAAAAATCATTTTTAGTGTGTTTCTTATTGGAGAAGGTGCGGAACTCTCATATCCATCTGTGAAAAATTTTTGGAGTCCACTATTCACACCGTTTGGGTGCCATGAGGTGAAAACCGAGCCCTAAACTTTCTGCTCGAAGTTCCTGATAGTCTGTGATATTTGGTTTTTACTGATTTTTCTACATGGAGTTTTGAGGTGATATTTGGTGGAGTGCTTTAGGACGCATTTTCTTATAGGAAAAAATTTTCAAAAATTTCTAGAGCACCAGAAGTCCACCAACCATTTGCTCCAATTGAGGACAATTTCTGGAAATTCTGCTTTTGTTTTTCTGAAAGTGACTTTTGTGATTTGGGTCAATCTCCTTTCTAAAAGCAAGTGTTGACTTTATTTCTTTTTGTTTTGGATACTTGACAAGTAGGATTATGACTTAAAAATCTCCATATATTCCATTGTTCTCATCCATGCAAGCTAGGGGTACACATAGTTGTAAAGTTGTTTGGGTCTTTGATGGTTTCTTTTGCATGATCTTTTTGAGGTTTTAGTTGGAGTATTTTGTGGGAAAAATTTTGTTTGCGACCATTCACCCCCCTCTGTTCACCATCTCGATCCGTCAGTTGGTATCAAAGTCGGTTTTGCTCTTCCATAGATCTTGACCAGTCTCGAGAGTCATGGCGACGGACAAATATTCCACCAAACCTCCCATCTTTTCTGGAGTCGATTTTCCATTTGGAAGTCTCAGATGGAGTCATACATCACTGTCCAGGGCTTCTTGATATGGCAGAAGGTGAAGCTCCCGTATGAGGTTCCTGCCAATGAGAGCGTCATGGCCGGCAATATGGCTAACGTTGAGGCAAATATTAAGGCAAGGAACATTGTCATACAGGGACTAAGTAGTAGTGAGTATGATAGGATTACTCACCTGCGATCCGCTCATGAGATTTGGGTGACTCTCGATGCTTACCATGAGGGCACTACCCAAATCAAGACCGTGAGGCAGGATCAGCACAAGTGTGAATATAACAAATTTGAACAACACGCTGTGAGGGCCTTGATGAGTGTTTCAGTTGTTTCACAAAGATTTTGAGCGATCTCCGAGCTGTCGGTTACACATACCCTGACTCGGATAATGCTCGATATTTTCTAACCGCACTCGATCTTCATGTTTGGGAGATGAAAGTGACCACCATCAAGGACACTACCGACTTGTCGACCTTGACTCTTGACAGGCTCTATTCCCGACTTAAGACTCATGAGATCGACGTCATCTCTCGCAAGATGAAATCATAGTCGATGGCCTTGGTCACTGATCCCATTAGATCTTTCTTCGATTCTTCTACTGGATTTTCTCTTTCCGCCCTTTGTGAGCTAAGCGATGACCAACTGAAAATTTTTCTAGAAAATGAGCTTGCTTTTTTAGCTCAAAAATCCTTTCATGCATACAAGAGGGTGAGAGAGAGGAAGAGAAAAGGCATGATCACCTGCTTCGAATGTGGTGGCTCTAACCACATTCGAGCGAACTGTCCCAAACTGGAGAAGGGCAAGAATGACTCTCGTGATTCCGGCAAGAACGACTACACCGACAAGAACCACAACAAGAAGCCTCCAGTTCACGAGCCGGTGCACGAGAAGAAGTACCGCAATTTCACGAAGAACAAGAAGCTCTTCCACCACATCCTCACCGCCCTCGATGACATCAGCCTCTCCGACATGGATACATGGAGCGACAAAGGCAAGGATGATCCGCAAGAGAAGAAAAGCGGCGACGACTTCTTCGGCATGTGCTTCATAACAGATGCAAACAACATCAATGACTCCGAGCTCTACAGCGACTCGGACGAGGTACCCACCTACGACCAACTCAATGAAGCTTTCTGTAAGCTAGGAAAATTTCATGCTAGAGCTAGAGTTAGGTGTATGGAGCTTGAGAAGGAATTAGGTATCTTGACTCGGGAGTTAGCTTCTCTTAGATCTTCTCTCTCCCGAGTCACTAATGATTGTGTGTTTTGTGATGCTTTGCTTGTGGAGCTAGAGAACCTAAGGACTTTGCATGATAGTGTGCAAACTGAACTTGAAAGTCTTAGGTCGAAGATTGCTAGCATTTGGTTTTGTTGATGTTTCTTCTTTGGATGCTAGTTTTCTTCATACTCACTCTACTCCTTCTTGCTCAAATTGCCCTAAGTTACTTGCTGAAATTGATGCCCTGAGTGCTCACCTTAGGAAGCTTTCTTCTAGAAATGATGAACTTGAAATGCATGCTTCTAAGGACCCTGTTAGCTCATGTGAGGGTTGTAAGCAACTAAAACTTGATAATGAACCTTTAAAAGTCAAGTGTGCTAAACTTGATAAGGACTTACTAGATAAGTCACATAAGCGTTGTTTGCATTGTTCTGTGATTGAGGGAGACTTAGATAAAATCCAAGTCGAACTTAGGAAGAAGTTAGAAGACCAAGCCCATAGGATTAGAGAAGCTCCTTGCATTTCTTGTGAGGCCCTAAAGATTGAGGTAGCCGTGCTGAGGAAGAAAATTGCACGTGCTGGTGTTTCTTCTTCTCTTTCTGTTTCTTCTTCTTCCTCTCACCCCTATTCTTCATATGCCTCTCTCTTGCAAGAGTGTGAGTATCTCATGAGCACTCTTGAGAAGTTTGTAGGAGGTAAAAAAAGTTAAACATCATTCTAGACCAATCAAAAATCAACAGATTTAATCAGGGTCAAGGATTTGACTGCTTGGAGCACGCTAGGACTCATCCTCCTACCATGTGCGTGACTCCAAGAGTGGAGAGATTGTGGTAGCTTCTAGGGTGAGTACCACTGTGTTTAGTTCTGCTGGGGTTGTCCTTGGGACTTCTGAGCAGAAGGGTACTTCTCCTGTCATTTCTGCCTCTAGCAAGGCGAAGTATTTATGCACCTTTTATAAGAAGGATGGTCACCTAGTAGATTTCTATTTTAGGCGTGCCAAGGTTATGAGGCGTGAGCGTGTTGATGCTCTTAGGGGTATTCAAGGTCATCCCCAGACTTTGAGTGCTCCTAAGGCACACACTGCTTCTAGATAGGTTAGAGAGTCGCTTCTTTTTGGGTATTGTGCAGGACTCAATTTTCATCTTGTTCAGTAGAGTTTTAGTCCTGGAGTTGCTCGTGGTCAGTCTTTTCGCTATCCTCTTGATATTCCTTATTTTTTCTATCGAGGTAGATATCAGCAGTGTGAGGTGTTTTCAGGTAGGAGATTTAGGCAGCCTCATTGGGATGGTCCGGCCTTTGCACCACGGTGGGCCAAACCAGTGACAACTCCTAGATTTTCTACTAGAGTTGCTTCATCTGATCTTGTGAGAGTCGAGCGTCAAAGAGGCACTAGAGTCCAGTCTTCTTCCTCTGTAGCTGGTACTTTGAGGCATCGTGTGATTCAGTATTGGGTTCCCAATTCTTCACTTTCTCCCAGTACTGAGTCCTCTCTCTCTCATTTGACTTGATCAGGTTCACCGGATGGGGAAGGGAGATGTTTGGATTGTTGACTCTGGTTGTTCTCGCCATATGACCAGATACTCCCGTTGGTTCTCCTCCTTAGTCCAAGCCCCCGGTGATGAGTTGATCACTTTTGGGGATGCTTCTTCAGTAGAGTTATTGCTAAAGGTGCCGTCTGCATTAATAAAAATTTTATTCTTAAGGATGTTGCCTTAGTAAGCTGCATTATAATTTGCTTTCTGTTTCTCAGCTTATCAATGACTCTTTCGAGGTAAGCTTTAAGAGTAATGCTTGTAGAATCCTTGATTCATCAGGAGAGTTAGTTTGCGAGATTTCTAGATTTGGGAGAGTCTTTCGTGCTGATTTTTCTGTTTCTTCTAGAGACTCTCTTCGGTGTTTGATTGCTTCTGAGTCTCGTGATCTCTCCTTCTGGCATTGGAGACTTGCTCACATTGGCTTTGATCATTTGACCAGAGTTAGTAGCCACGATCTTATTCGTGGTTTACCCAAACTCAAGATGGTCAAAGACTTAGTTTGCTCTCCCTGCCAATATGGCAAGATAGTTACTGCTTCTCATCCTCCAGTCACTGTAGTGATGACTGATGCACCAGGACAGCTTTTACATATAAACACTGTTGGTCCAGCTAGAGTGCAGTCAGTAGGAGAGAAGTGGAATGTCCTTATCATTGCTGATGATTTTTCGAGGTATTCTTGTGTATTTTTCATGGTCTCGAAGGATGAGACTTTTTCTCACTTCAAGGGATTTGTTAGTAGGTTGTCTATTGAGCTCCTAGGTGCATTATGAGCTATACGCAGTGATAATGGCACGGAGTTCAAGAATTCCTACTTTGAGAGTTTCTATGTGGAGTCTAGTTTAGAGCATCAGTTCTCTTCTCCCTACGCCTCTCATCAAAATGGCGTAGTGGAAAGGAAGAACAAGACCCTGGTTGAGATGGTTAGGATGATGCTAGATGAGTACAGTACTCCTAGGAAGTTTTGGGCTAGGGCTATAGCTACTTCTTATCATGTTTCCAATCACATTTTCTTGAGATCACATTTGCATCGCACTTCTTATGAGTTGAGGTATGGGCGAAAGCCCAGTGTTTCTCATTTTCGTGTTTTTGGTTGTAAGTGTTTTATCCTGAAGTCTGGTAACCAAGATAAGTTTGAGTCTCGTTCTTCTGATGATATTTTTCTGGGTTACTCTACTTCTTCTCATAGCTATAGGGTCTGGAGTTGTGATGCGAATAGGATCATAGAGACCTGTGATGTGACCTTTGATGAGGCTAGCCTAGGAGCTAGACCTGATATTTCAGGCTCTTCTTATCCCTTCGAGAACACTTTTGTAGAGGATGAGGATGATGGAGATGATGGTGTTCCACCTAATCCAGTCCCCTCTACACCTGAGGTGCCTCCTGTTTCCATTTCTGCACCTCAGGGAGACCAGCCCTTGCCTTCAAACTCTTCTTCAACAAGTGGCTCTGTTCCTACCAGTGTTCAAAAATTCAGTACTTGGCAGCGAAATTGTGGCTGATATTGCCGTTGGCGGCTATAAACGCAATGAATTCAGTCCTTGGCGGCCTGTTTAGCGGCTAGGCCAAAATTGCGGGCCTTGGCAGTCCTTGGCAGGCCTTAGCGGGCGTGGCGGCTGGCACAAAATTATGAGAGAGACCATTTTGATCTACTGTTTACATGACCTGATGACCATGATTGAAAGATTCACATCGTCGCCCTCAAAATAAGGTACACTAAGTCACTAACATAGTACTTACTACTTAGTTTATTATTTGATTAATTGAGTAGTATGTGTTCAAGTATTTTAGTTTAATATTCTACATTAATATTTGATGTCTTGCAATTTGCAAATAACTAGAAAAGAAAACTAAAAATTTTTATTCATAATAAAATTAATAATATATATGAATTATATTAATTCTCGGCCACCGAGGGTCAAAACGCCGAGAACCGCAATTGCGCCGCAATTACGGCCTAGGCGCTTGGTAGTGCCTAACCGCCACGAATTCGCTGAGCGAACTCTTGAACACTGGTTCCTATCTCTTCTGCTTAAGAGGTAGAGGCCACTTCTGCTCCTAGTCCTCCTTGCCACATTCAACATTCTCATCCACCTGAGTAGATCATTGGTGATCTGTTTGAGTGTGTGACACGCTCAAAATCAGACTTATCTTCTTTCTGCCTTCACTCTGCCTTTGTTGCCTCTTTTGAGCGAAAAGATGTTACTCATGCATTATCCGATGAATCATGGATTAATGCAATGCATGAGGAACTGGAAAACTTTGAGAGGAACAAAATCTGGCAGCTTGTAGAGCCCCCATCTGGTCATAATATCATCGGGACCAAGTGGGTGTTCAAAAAAAAGTAGAGTGAGGATGGGGTTGTCATTCGCAACAAGGCTAGACTAGTTGCACAGGGCTTCACTCAGGTTGAGGGTCTTGACTTTGAGGAGACCTTTGCCCTTGTAGCTAGACTAGAGGCGATTAGGATTCTGCTTCCATTTTCTGCATCCTAGGGCTTCAAGCACTATCAAATGGATGTCAAGAGTGCATTCCTTAATGGTTTTATTGAGGAAAAGGTTTATGTCAAGCAACCTTCAAGATTTGAGAACCCCAAATACCCAAACCATGTCTACAAGCTTCCCGAAGCCTTATATGGACTTAAACGGGCTCCTAGAGCTTGGTATGAGAGGCTTAAGTCCTATCTTCTCAGTTAGTAGATAAAACTCTATTCATCAGACGCTAGGGTTCCCATTTCCTTCTCGTCTAGATTTATGTGGATGATATTATCTTTGGTGGCTCGTCTCAGTGTCTTGTGTCTCATTTTTCTAAGGTGATGAGCACAGAATTTGAGATGAGTATGATGGGTGAGTTGAGCTACTTTCTTGGCTTTCAAATCAAGCAGAATTGGGAGGGTACTTTTCTACACTAAGATAAGTACACTCGGGACCTCCTGAGGAGGTTTGATATGTCTAATGGGAAGCCTGTGATGACTTCTATGGCCACCACTGCTGTCCTCGAGCCCGATGAGGATGGTGAGCCTATTGATCAGAAGGAGTTCCGGAGTATGCTTAGCTCTCTCTTGTATCTTCTGCCTCACGGCCGGACATACACTTTGCCGTGTATATGTGCACTCGTTTTCAGGCTTCTCCTTGTGCCTCTTATCGCCAAGTGGTGAAGCGCATCTTCAGGTACCTTCGAACTACCATTGATTATGGTATCTGATACTCTTCTTCCTCTTGTCTGTCCCTTAGAGCCTTTTCTGATACTGACTTTGCTGGCTATAGGATAGATAGGAAGAGCACTTCTGGCACTTGCCAATTCATTGGTACTTCTCTTATTTCTTAGTCATCTAAGAAGCAGTCCGGAGTTGCACAGTTCACCATTGAGGCCGAGTATGTTACTGCAACTAGTTGCTGTAGCCAGGTGCTCTTGATGAGATCGACCTTGCGGGACTTCGGGTTAGAGATAGAGAGTGTTCCACTTTTCTGTGATAACACTTCTGCCATTTTGCATTGCCAAAAACCCAGTGCAGCACTCTCGGACCAAGCACATTGATGTTAGATATCACTTCCTTAGAGATCATGTGGAGAAAGGAGACATAGTGCTTCAGTTTGTGGAGAGTGACCACCAATTGGTTGATATCTTTACCAAGCCTTTAGATAACTCTAGGTTCGTTTCCTTGAGCAGTGAGCTTGGAGTCGTGTACCCTTATGGCCTTCTATGAGGATGAGCTGATCTATATATTATGTATTATATTTTATTTTAGTTTTTCCTTTCTTTTGTATTGCTCTGGGTGCTTATGGGTTTTATTCCTTAGAGTTATAAGTTCACATCACTTAGAATTATGGCATGCTTTTGCATGGACCTCTCATCTTATGCTTTAGGTTGCTATCATGCTTAATTAGCTGTACTCTCTTCTCTCTAGGTTGAGTTCCCTCACAGTCTTATAAGTCTAGCAGGTGTTGGGCCCCTTGGGTAGACAAGGTCTGTGTGCACTCCTTAGTTTGGATCTAGAGGCAGCTTCCCTATGTTAGTCATTGGGGAAGGTGAGAGTGTGTCTAAGCCATAGTGTTCTCTACTATCTTCTCTTTACTCTATAGCTACCCAGTTTGTAGTTTCTTATCTTTTTCTCTCCATTTTATGTTTCTGGTTTTTGGTTTAGTTACCTTTGGATCCTTCTTTTGGTATCCTTCTTGAGCTTAATCTTGCTAATAACTTAACTTGAACCAGTTTTGTACTTAAATGTGAATCCCTTGTTGAGGGGGAGCTTAAGAAACTGTCTCATGCATTGCATATAGATTTGATTTTTCATTTTATAAGTTTTGTCTATTATGCAAATGATCCATGTTTCATTTTATACACCATGCTATATTATGAAGAAAATTACTTGCTTAGATATGTCTAAAGTTATTATCTTGCTAAGCTTTTAAAATCAAGAAATTAGTCTTAAAAGAAAAACTTGATAAAACATATTGCGTTTACTTGTCAAGTTTCCTCTCTAGCCGTATTTGCCATGATTTATGAAATTTTAGAGTTCTTTAGAGTCCCTATAGCAACTTGGCTGAAACTTGTTTGATTCATACTTGTGTCCTTCACTTGCTTATCAAAATGTTAAAATGAAAGTAAAGCAAAAATTGACAACCCAATCATCAGAATCGGTTCTTACTTGGAACCGATTCCGATGATTGGGTCATCAGAATTGGTTTTATGTAAGAACCGATTTCGATGATACGGTCATCAAAATCAGTTCTACGTAAGAACCGATCGTCATGATCCCTCATCAGAATCGGTCCTATGTGGAACCTGTTGTGATAATTGGGTTATTAGAATTGGTTCCACATAAGAACTGATTGTGATGAGAGATCATCACAATTAGTTTCACATAACTGATTCTGATGACAATATCATCACAATCGGTTCATCATAACAACTGATTCTGATGAACATATTATCACAATCAGTTTATGAAATGAACCGATTGTGATGAGGCTCTATCACAATCGGGCCAAAACCGAATGTGATAGTGCCTCCTCATCACTATCTAAAGACTTTATATCACCACTAGAACCAATTGTAATGACAAAAATGAACCGATTTTGATGTACCTGTAGTAGTGATTAAACCAACTAGCTTATCACTTCCTACCCTGAAAACCAATCTGCTGCCTCACTGGACAACAACATTCACAAATTTGTAACTAATTATATACAACTCCAAATAAAGCAAACTATGATATTTCTGAAACTACAAAGAATTATCTAACTTTCTCTAATTATTGAAATATTTAATTCGACCTCTAAACAACCCTAATTTGCAAAATACCAAGACCGAATCCAGTAGCCAATAGATACTACACAGTTGGCTTCCACAGATCATAACTTTTGATCTACTTAACCAAATTTTGTGTTCTTCATCTCTAATGAAACTTAAGACAAAAATATACATTTTTTCACAACATCCAACCATTCTAGAACTGATCAAAAGGGCCCGAAAACATGACCTAAACTTTGGATACTGAACTGCCCAAATCTGAGCTTCCAGTAGGTATCAAATTTCTGAACAATACACTTCAACATAGCATAACTACTGCTCTACAACCCAAATTAAGCAAATGAGGACATTTTTAGAATCTACATAAATTTTTCCAACTTTTTCTAGGTATTGAGAAATTTTGATTCAGCCTCTATTTAACCCTAAACTGCAAAACCCCATGGCTGCTACCAACAACAGCAGAATCTGGACAATAAGCAAACAAATAATCATAACTTTAAACAGCTAAACCAAACTGAGTGATCCTACTCTCTAATTAAAGGTAAGACGATGATCTACAACTTCTTCTATAACCAAACCCTAGGAAATGGCTCTAGGGACCTCAATCATAGCTCCAAAAACGGACATTGCATAGCCCAAAATTCAGAGCTTCTCCCCAAATCTAAATCCACCACTTCCCACCTAAAATCCCGAAATCCAGCAACCCTAGAACACCCAAATCTAGAAGAACTCCTCCTAAGAGCAGCATGCAATCCACCACAAAACCCTAAACAAATCTTACCTCCACTTACCCTCAAAGAAGATCATGAAGAGGAGGGAGCTTCGAGTGGGGGCTGCTGTAGGGAGGAGGCACCATGGGGGAGCTACTGCGCTATTGCAGGGGGAGGCGCAGTAGGGAGGAGGCGCCATGGGGGGAGAAGCTGCTGCAGGGGAGGCACAGCAGGGAGGAGGAGCCATGGGGCAGCTCGGCTGGGTGAGGAGGGAGCACGGCTAGAGGCTGGGAGCCTGGGAGAACGGCTGCTGGCTGAAGACACCAGGAAGAAGGATGAGCCAGGAGGGAGTAGCTCAGCTGGGAGAGAAGCCAGGAAAAAGAAAATGAAGGTAGGGTTGTGGGGGATTCGGTGGGGAGAAAAATAAGTTGGGAACTTCTCTCACAAAAGCTAAAACCCACCTACTGCAGCCCACTAATAGGCCCACAAAACCCCGACTGCAACTTCATTAAACTGAAAAGATCAATGATATTACACATTTTCACTAAACACATCAAGCTACTAATTAAGAGTTTGTCTTAATAGTACGACACATAAACTAGTAATCTGATCTTTCTCCAAAACACCGAGATCGGTAAAAGCTATGAAAAGGTCTTTAATTTTATACCTTTGCTATTTAGCTTGACTATTTATCTTCTTTTATTCATTTTCATGCTCCATTGTGTTCCATGTCTAGGACCAACCTGTTTCTTAAGAAAAATATTAGTCCTCAAATCGCGATTGTCATTAATTACTAAAACCAACAAATATTGGGGGCCTAGATGCTTTCAATCTCCCCCTTTTTGGTAATTGATGACAACCTCCTCATATGAAATGAATTGAAATTGATTTTGATTATGCAACAAGCAAGATGTGTTGTATACTGAAAAATTTCATTTTAATAATATTTTACTCCTTCAAAGGATGAATCACGAATTATAAGCAAAATTTTATTAAAACAAAATATTTATTTGGATACTTCCCCTAAAGGTGTGCATATAGGTGGAAAGATGGTACTTGGCACACATTGAAAATTTTGGGAATTTTGGCGGAGTCATTAATTACCAAAACCAACAAAAATTGGGGGCCTAGATGCTTTCAATAGACCAAAGACATAAAAGGAGAAATAAAAGCATGGCAAAATACATAAAGGAAGAGGCAAGTCCCAATAAAAAGCAGAGGTAAATGACAAGGGAGCTTCCAAAAGTAGGACTCAGCCAACAAGGCTACCAACCCTGCACAACCTTGCTTTAGATTTGGATGCAATGGCCATTGATCACAAAACTATCACATCCTAAAGAATCTATAGAACTTTACATGCAATCTGTTGGAAAAGTTGATAAGACCCAAGGGAACAAAGTTGAGGCATAATTTACCGTTCAACTTGTTTTTCACACAAACGCTGAGAAGTGTAATGATATGGTTCTCGATCCTTCTAAGCTTGAGGAGTCTTAGAAGGACACCCACAACTCATATGGATACCTAAATTAGTCTCCTAAATATTCATTTACTTTACTAGTCGATGTCATCTATTCCTTATGAGTCTATTTAAAAGTCTTCTTATCAGTTTAGTCTTAATTCCTAAATGAACATTAGTCTATACTCTAGTTGAGCAATTATCAATAAAATAAATTATTATTTCTCATTATATTTTATTTATTATGCTATATTTTTCCATATTTTACAATTTGTTCCAACCGCAATAATTGCTTGATTATTAATTCATACTTCTAATATAGAATAAAGTATAATCCAATAGCGGAGGAGGAAATTTGTCTTGTAGACAGTTGCACAACAAATTTAATTCTTCAAGAGATTAAATATTTCTAGACTTTGACAGATAAACTAGAAATATTATGACCATCACCGAAAGCGATGCCCACATAGTCGGCACTGCAAGAGCCATCATGGTCATCCCTATAGATACTTGTATAATAATAGATAATTCCATGTTATACCATGAGTCAAGTCGTACTCCATTAAGTGTTAAAGGCATTCGTCTAAATGCTTTCCATGTGAAACAAAAAATGAGGATGGTGTAGAATACCTACTCTTGACTAAATTTGATGGGTATAATAAACATGTGGTTGTTGAAAACTTCCTTCCTTCTCCTCCGAATTATAGTATACATATATGAAACCTGAAAATTATGTTGTGATGAAAACAATACTTAAAAACCCAGAAATATTTAAGGCCTAGCATGATCGACTAGGTCATCCTGGGTTGAATATGATGAGAAAAATCATCTATAATTTTCTTGGCCATAGCATAAAAAAATATATTCTTCTCTAGACCTAAAGACTTCTTATGTTCTGTTTGTGCTAAAGGGAAACTCATAAATGGACATTCATGTTTGAATATTAGGAAAGTATCATTGAATTTTCTAAAGAGAATTAAAAGTGATATTTTGGACCTATTCAGTCCCTGTCAGGCCTCTTCAGATATTTTATGGTACTTCTACTAGATGATCCCATGTATGTATTTTATCTACCATGAACCATGTTTTTCCTAAATTAATTGCCCAAATTATTAAATTAAAAGCCTCCTTTCTAAAAGAAAGTATCAAGTCTATTCAAATAGATAATGCTGGTGAGTTTACCTCAACGGCATTTAATGATAATTGTATGCCTTAGGGCGTTAATGTAAAGCATTCAATACCTCATGTCCATGCACAAAATGGCCTTGTAGAGTTATTAGTTAAAAGAATAAAACTTATTGCTAGGCCACTCTTGTATAATTGTACGTTACTCACCAACTGTTGGGACCACGTAGTGCTGCACGCCACCATATTAATTCAACTCAGACTAACTGCATACCATGAAATTTCCCCTTTGCAAATAATGCATGAAAAAACAAGTATTTTCTATCTGTGAAAATTTGGTTGTGTTGTATATGTGCCAGTCTCACCACCATAGCGTAGAACCATAGGTCCTCATTGGAAGTTGGGGATTCCATTTAGATTATGTATCTCTATCAATTATCAAATACCTAGAGCCTATGACACGGGATCTATATATGGCTCGGTACGTTGATTGTATGAGAAAATTTACTGGTATTAGGGGGAGGAAAGTACCATACTAGAGAATGCCAAAAATAGATTAGAATGTCACTAGCATTCAGTCCTTAGACCCACGCACTAAAGAAACCGAATTTGAAGTTTGAAAGATTATAAATCTGCAATAAATAGCTAATAATCTACTAGATACCTTTGCTGATCATAAGGGAGTGACAAGATCTCATAAACCAGTAGCAAACGCACCTAGAAGAGTGAAAATAACCTAGAAGGATATTGAACCTACTCTTACCCTTCATGATAAGAAGAGGAGGCCTCCAATTGCACAGGACTCAGTTTCGCAGATACAGTGAACCAAACAAATGCATACACTATCATGATAGTAGAAGAAGTTCAACTTGATTGTTGAGAAAATCTCTGAAGTGAGCCATCCTAAAAATGATAATCGCATCCCTGAACTGATCCATCTTTAAGATAATAACCCCAGCAAATATTTGTGCACATAATTTAATGCTGGAAAGCCAAAACGCCTAGACTCCATCATTGTAGGAAATCACGAGGAGCTAGAAGAAATTAATAAAGAAATATTGCTAAAGTGATTTAGGAGAGTTATATATCTGTTATGATTATGGTACACATCACTGACTGTTTTTGTAAAAAATGGACAGTGATGACCCCTCATTAGATTAGGTTTTTTAAAAACCGTCAGTGATGAGGGATATAATATAAGTCCTTTTTTTAGTAGTGAGGTGCTACAAAGGTAGGGAAGCCAAGTGTAACATTTGACTTACTATTCGGCTCTATATACGAGGTTGTTGGATTGAGCTTTGGACTGTTCGGATCAAGATGGATGTTCTTTGAATCTCTTGTGTGGCATTCCAAAACCCTCACTCCCTCTTTCTGAGGCTGTGTTATCATCTAGCAATCAAGACGTGTATTTCCATGCAAAAATCTATTTTTGAGGCTTGATCAGATCACTGTGGTTAAATCCAACCTTAGAGTTTGAATACAATTTTTTATGGAAATTGCTCCCAAAGGACCTTAACCACTATTACTATCATTGAAGCACAAACATTGCATGGGGAACACTTTTACAAAAGAACCCAGAAAAGAAACATAGACTACAGCTTTGAGCTTCTCACACAAAGATACAATAGTGTAACGACTCTCCTTCTTAGTATAGAATACTAAGAAGGATGATCTATGTGCATATAGTACTAGTCCCATGATCAGTGGCTAGTACGTACATTTACAACAAATGGAATCACATATATACACAATATTTTTAAAAATGGAAGCTAATTATACAATGTGGTCTTAGAATTTAGAGTATATTACAGCGAAAAGAAGCAAAAGTCTTGTAGTATACCCATCCAACCCTCAGGCAACTAACAAGGTATAATCCCTAGAAAGTTGCATTGTCAAAATTCCTGTATCCTGCAGTAAAATATGTATCTTTCTGGGTCTTACATTCTTCTCCATCTAATACAACAAATTAAGCAAGGTTGAGTACATTCGTACTCAGCAAGACTTAAGGTGTATTTGCAAAATGTAGTAATGCAGGCTATTTCAAAGGAGGTTTATATGGTTAATTTGCATAAAGCAAAATTGAATATGCAAATCAGGTAGTGACTTAAAAAGGGATTTGTAAAAACAAGTTTGATTGATACGAAAATAACAAGTATATAAAGCATAAAGTAACAACTTACAGTCCTTCATGACATGAGCATCGAGATGTCTATTGCTAACATATGGCATAAATCCAGTTCTTACCAACACGTGACACAAAATCTGAAACAAACAATTTCCAAGAAGCGTCTCCAATTTAAGCCATTTAGAAAATACCAAAACTTCTACAGAGGTGTACAAATTCACCACAAGACATGATTGACTCTTTGTGCAAGCTATTAGTACAATTCCTTTGTGTGCCGTATAAAGTCATGACATAACCATAACATTAAATAGACATAACTTTGCACTAGCCCGATGACAACAAACCTATACTATAGCGGTAGAAGATATTTGAACAATCACTGTACGACAAATAGTTATATACCCAATTGTCCCACTTCTCCCCATAGCATGGTGTACACTATTGTATCGATAAACATTTTTTCCATAATCACCTTGGTGTGGACATCACTTGGAGCAATCACTCCAGAAAGAACGTACCACTTTAGCCTTCCAATATGCAAAGCTAGTTCTAGGTAGCTTGATAGGTTAAGGCCGTCCCATACCAGCACTTGTGGTTGTACATTAATTCTTAGATTTAATGTGCACTTCGTTCAAACCTTAATCCGACCCGGCGATAATCTCCCCAACAAGTCACATGCACCTCTGGCAATTGTCAATTATCGCTCACGTCAAACTATAATTTTATTTTGAGTTTTATACCAAAATACCAGAAGCCATCATTATGTCTCAATATTTCAAAGTTTATCTGAACAGTATATTCAATTTGTTCATCTCAAATCTAAAGCATGGCTAAGCAAGATTATTAATCATCGCATACACCAAATTGATATTATATATTGTCTAACCTTAATTTTAGGGTTATCAAGGTTCACAGGTCAACACTCATTAAGGATGTTGTCGGCGTTTTTCGCAGGCCAGCTATTATGCCTCGAAGGGACCTGAGGTTCGATAGAGGGGATCTTCACGGACGGACACCTATGGGCTCTCTCTAGGGATCCTCACAGACAAAGATCAAAGAACACGTCGATGTACCCAAGTTCGGGCCCCCATTATGGGTAATAGCCCTACGTCCTGCTTCAGCCATTATTAATGTGTTCCGGGAGGATTACAAGTGCACGATCCCCACCCCGGATTCTACTTGAACCCCCTAGTCGTTCTTCTTCCCTTCCTTTCTTCTGGTTTTCTATTTTTTGTCCCCCCTTTCTTCCATGCACCGAACCCCCATTATATAGGTCGGGCTGGCTCGGGCAGGCAAGAAGGATGATATCATAATGATTACACTTTATTTATTACATCAGTCACTGTAGCCCTTGTCGATGGGTGTGACCAACAATGAAGAAGAGGGAGTGGGGCAAGGCGGAAGATCTAGGTCTGATGGTAACGCAAGACACGGAGCGATTTTTACCCAGGTTCGGGCTCTCCAATGGAGATAACACCCTAGTCCTGCATTCGGTGTTCTTGGTGTAAATATGAGTGTTCTTGATTACAAGTTCTCTGTTGCCGCTCTCCCCTTTGTCTAGGGTTCCTTCTATCTATATACACCGACCAAGGCACCTCTTGGGCACGGCTGCTGGGGTTGTTGGGGCGTAGCAGAGCAGCAGAGGCAGCAGGGAAGACTGTCCTGTAGTGGCGGACCGAACAACTTGATGCAGAGCTCCGCCTGTCAAGGTGTATGTGCAGATGTCTGGTATCTACTGCTCTGTCGCCTGCACCCCCCGGTCTTGTTTCCGTCTGGTACAACTGAAGCCTTCCAGAAGCCCCTCTTTTTACTTGGTTGGGCCATCCCACCCCCATGGGCTGATCAGTCGGCCTGGTAACTAGATCCCTGGTCTCATAACTTCCACAGTAGCCCCCGAGTGCTTCGTGACCGAGCCGTCCCCTCAGGCCCACCTTTCACTCGCTGCGATGCTCTCCCATCATCGTATCGCTCGGAGGGGAGGTCACGAGGACTCACATTACGCCAGCGCCGGCTTTCGAGTGGTCCGTGAGCTTGGTTCACCATGGCCTTGGTGTTAGGTTTCCCCGTGGGATGTATTCGGCCCTTGGCCGAACGGTACCTGTACGTGTACGGCAGTTGGCTCATCATGGAGCACACCGCTGCATGGCTCTCGGCCTAGTGGTACCCGTACATGTACGGCTATCGGCTCATCGTGGAGCGTACCGGGATTGGTTTAATGATGCCCACGCCCGATCTTGTCGGAGCGTAGCGTGGCCCGTCATGGAGCGCACCATGGTTTGGCTCTTGGCCGAGTGGTACCCGTATATGTACGGCAATCGTCTCATCGTGGAGCGTACCGGGGTTGGTTTAATGATGCCTACGTCCGATCTTGTCAGAGCGTAGCGTGGCCCGTCATGGAGCGCACTATGGTTTGGCTCTTGGCCGAGTGGTACCCGTACATGTACGGCAATCGGCTCATCGTGGAGGGTACCGGGGCCCGTCATGGGGCAGATTGTTGGGCTGCTCTTCGATTTTTAGGTTCAGATGTCACCTGGGTTCCGCGCGAAGAAGGTGATTTACAACCGACCCGGTGCGGGGCCCACCATGCCAGACCCAATTCTTCTCCCGGCGACGTTCGCCTGCCACGATCATAGCATTCGGTTGGCCATGTCAGGATGAGTCGTGCCTCGGTCAAACCCGGCTGCAACGGGCGCACTGCGGCACGATCCCCACCGCGAGCGGGATTTTGTCATCTTTTAAAATTTCCAGGAGTCGCGCCGGGCTAAGTCTTCCTCGCGCCTCACACCCCCGCTCCTTCGTCTCCAAAAAGTTCATCCCCTTCCGCGGATCCCATTGCTAGGGCTAGCTGCCGCCGCCGCCTTCTCCTCTTCGTGTCGCCGATAATCTCCTCCGGGAATGTCGACTCCGCCTCCCCAGGACTCCCCCGCGCTGCCTCCGGCCCACGATTGGGTCCCCTCGACGTTGACGGAGACGCATTTGGACATGATGGTCGCGATGGGGGTCATGCCGCCTGCGACCTTGATCAGCGCCCGCCCGGCCTGTGGTGAGTTCTATCCCACCCCTCGTTCCGAGGAGATCGTCGTCTTCGAATCTTTTTTTCAGCGCGGGTTTGGGCTCCCAGCCAGCGATTTCTTCCGCGGGCTCCTTTCCTTCTATGGCATCGAATTGGTCCACTTGAATCCCAATTCTATTCTCCACATTGCCGTCTTTATCCATCTTTGTGAGGCGTACCTCGGTATTCGCCCGCATTTCAGCCTTTTTCGCCACCTCTTCCTCCTCAAGCCTTTCGGCGAGCAGAGCTCCCCAAGGTCGTTGGGGCGCCGGCCACCGAGAGGCAGGCGAGGAAGATTTATTTCGCCATCCCCTTCAGAACTTCGAACAAGGGGTCGCACCGGGAGTGGTTCTATTGCACCAACCTCGATCCTTGCCTTCCCCCCTTTTCCGGCGAGCCCCCGAGGGTTTCCTCCTCCTGGACTGTGGTCCCTCCTGATCATGAAATGGGGCAAGTGAACGAGCTCCTCGTCCTGATCTCCGATTTGAAGGAGGCGGATCTGACTGGCGTAGGGATTCTCTCCAACTTCGTCGTTCGTCGGGTGCAGCCCATCAAGGAGCGGGTATTCCTGGGGTACGAGTACCAGGAGGACGACCCGACGCGGGAGGCCACCGAAGCCATCGATCGAGAGACACTCATTGTTCGAATGAGTGACCTCCTGGCCCCGGATGTCACGATCCTCCCCGACCACACCCCGCAGGCCTTTTGCTTAGTGAACCCCCCTCCTGAGGTGAGTGTCACGCCCTTCTTGATGTTCCGCCGTTGGTCCGTCATCCGATTGCTGACGGGGCCTGCTTTTATGGCCTCTTGCAGGATCGTGTGGCCTTTTCTTCGGATCCCCCGCCGCCTCATGCCTCTTCCTGCCAGAGCGCGGCGGCGAAGCACCCCGTCGAGCCCGCGACTGATGAGCCGAGTGCCAAGAGGATGGAGTCTGCCCCCGAGGAGGCTGTCGAGCAGAGGCTGCCGCCGCAACGCCCCTCCGGGGGGCCTTCCGCCCGGAGGCCCTCGGGGGCGTATGTCAAGAAGCCGACTCCTCGGCCGCCCAGGCTTCAAGCTGCCTCGGGCCCCTCCCCGAGTGGTTCAGCCACTCAGAAAGAGCCGAGAGTGAAGATAAGGAAGTCGCTCAGGTTGGTGTCTCCATTGCTTCTTAGCCTTGTTTCCTTAACGTGTGCTCAATTTTTCCTCGATGATCTGGGTGCCGAAAGTAGGAGTCGCCCTGAAGGTCCCGTTCGCCGTGCCTTCGGGCGGCGTGGGCCGAGGTGACGCAGTCCCGCCGTCGCGTCCGAGTCCAGCGGGGATGGCATAATGGCGGGACGGGCCGTTGTCGTCTGCCGGCCAACCACCAAGCGGCGATCCGGGACGATCTTGCACACACTAATAAAGGGCACCCGAGCCAGCCGCCGCCGCCGACTCCTCGCCACCCGTGGAAGAGATCCTCCGACAGCCTCCCTCCCACGCGGGATCCAACCCTCAACCTTCCCCCCGGATCTTCATCTGCCACGAGGATAAGTGGAAGGCTTTCGGTGAGGGGGACGAGAAGCTGAGGGAGGAGCTCTACCTAAATGCCGTAAAGGGCGCTTAGCTGATCCAGGTACGTTGTCTTCTTCTCCTTTTATTTACGCCGAGTGGTGTACGCTTCTTAATTCCCTAGGATTCTTCCAGGCGCTGGGAGAACGTTCTGAGGAGAGGGACGCCCTCCTCAAGGAAATACTTCCCAAGGTTAGGGAGCATGAGGAGTACGAGGCCAACTTGGAGTGCGTCCGTCGCGAAGGCGAGGCTAAGCAAGAGGGACTTTGGGCCAAAGTCCAGGCTCTGACTAAGGCGCTCCAAGGTGGGTGTCTTTTTGTCTTCTTGGTTGCCGACTTGATTCTCGTTGTCCCCTGACTTCGCCTATTGCTTCAGGGTTCCGCGAGCAGATCCAGGCGTTGAAAGACTCTGAGTCTCAGACCCAGGCTGACAATGCCCGACTGGTGCGGGAGCTGGAGAGTATTCATCGCGAACAGATCCAGCCGCTGAAGGATTCTGAGACCCGGGCTCTAGCCGACAACGCCAAGTTGACGCAAGAGCTGGAAGGTATTTATCTCCCCACTCGGCGTTGTGTCCCTTGCGTCTATAATGCTTTTAACGACGATCCTGGTGGTTTGTAGCGGTCAAGAAAGAGTCGCAGGAGCGGGTCGAGGCCCTTGATGGGAAGGTGAAGGCCGCTTATGAGCTTCATGACAAGTTCCGCGACTCTATCCGAGAAATGACCCAGTTCCTGAGCCCCGGAGGAGTTGGGCCGAGCGGCGATGACGAGGCCCTTTCGCTGCTGTCGGCCGGTCCTGAAAGGCTTAGGGCCCATATCCAGGAGACGTCGACCACGAGCGCTTGCCAAGTGTTAGCCATCGTAAAGTCGCTCTGTCCCGGGGTGGAACTAGAGGCTGTTGAGGAGGGCTTCGCCTGTACCGTCGATGATGATCAAGCCGCTGCACTTTTTGAAGAAGTCAGAAGTGTGGTGATGAGGACGGGTGTTCCCGATCTTTCGGTGAGATGATGATACGTCGATTTGGGGGTGTTGATGGCACCGATCTAGGGCTTCCTACCAGCAGGTTGGGAGCTTCACAATCGCATTGCCAATCCACACAGATACAAGATCCAAACGATCAATTGTTCCTGCAAGAAATCGAGAACCCGCAAGAACAAAGCATGAAGCAATCTGAATTGATAGTATTGAAATCAAACGAAATAAGTTGAGGTTCTGTTTCCGGCTCGGGCGGTCTAGTCGACAGCGCCAAACACGAGGAGGGGCGCACACGGGTCTACCAAACACAACAAAACCTAAGCATAAAAGAACGGTAGTAGCCACATATATATAGGCGGCCAGGAGGTGTAGGGCAGCCAAAAAAGCGGTGGCCACCAAAACCCTAAGATACATGGGCCATAGGCCCAAAAGGAAGGTGATGCAGCACCTGGTAATTTTGTCCCATAAACTTGTCCTGTGTGGTTAGAAGATGGTGGAGCTTGGACATGCAATAATATGTAGCAAAGGAGGAACTAGTACCACTGATCCAAAGTAAGCTGAAAAGTCGTTCAAAATCAGTACAATGCTGGTCCTATGAAGGACCTTGAACAAACAAGATAAATATAGGCTAGGATCCTCAATATGCAGCACCAAAATGATAAAGCTCCCTTTTGTTCTCCTTTGCTCACAGAATTTCTTCTCTTTCTTTTTTCTTTTTGTTTTTGTGGTGGATCAAAAATTAGCCTGACAAAGATTGCAACTTTTCTCACTGTTAAAGGCCGAATTTGGAAATATCAATATTGTCAACGACAAAGCTGGATCTGATAGGAAATTTTGTGATCTTTCGAACGAGCCCAAGAACGTCCAAATCCGAGTTCGTATGCAGAAGTTATGACTATTTTCCTGGAGCAGTCACAAAATTGCACGCGAGAACGAATTGGAGTAGGTTTTGGAGTTTCCTTTTTGGGCTTGGCTGAGTTGGGGAAGTGGTGGGGCTCGACCAGGTGGATGTGGAGGGTGTTTTGGCTGGTGGAAATTGGGAAACTCTTACAAGGAAACCAATCCGCTATTTTTGGTGATGATCAACCAAAAATTTTGGAAACCAATCTGCTATTTTTGGAACCGATCCACTCTTTTTAGAAGGTAAAGGCGCTGTGATATGGTAGGTTTGGGGCTGCAGCGCTTGTTGTTAGCGGCGGCGAGATGGTGGCAGCGGCACAAAGGAAGACACGATGAACACGAAAAACACTATGACAATTACGTGAACAGAACTCGAAACTCTAAAGGAACTAGACTCTAAAACCAGCAAAGACACGATTAAGCATCCGACGATTCAACAAACCAAGAACAAGTAGTAAAATTTAGGGCACAAATTGGCTTGGATAGAAAATCAATCTACTAATTTTTTTGTGGTTCTTTTCTGGACTCTAGGTGAAAAAAAATCAGAATTGTGGAGAAATCTCACCGAGCAACCTTGAGCTCTGATACCACTTGATGAGGACGGGTGTTCCCGATCTTTCGGTGAGATGATGATATGTCGATTTGGGGGTGTTGATGGCACCGATCTAGGGCTTCCTACTAACAGGTTGGGAGCTTCACAATCGCATTGCCAATCCACACAGATTCAAGATCCGAACGATCAATTGTTCCTGCAAGAAATCGAGAACCCGCAAGAACAAAGCATGAAGCAATCTGAATTGAAAGTATTGAAATCAAACGAAATAAGTTGAGGTTCTGTTTCCCGGCTCGGGCGGTCTAGTCGACACGCGCAAACACGAGGAGGGACGCACACGGGGTCTACCAAACACAACAAAACCTAAGCATAAAAGAACGGTGGTAGCCACATATATATAGGCGGCCAGGAGGTGTAGGGCAGCCAAAACAGCGGTGGCCACCAAAACCCTAAGATACATGGGCCATAGGCCCAAAAGGAAGGTGACGAGCACACTGTAATTCTGTCCTGTAATCTTGTCCTGTGATTTCTCGTTGCTTCAGGATGAATTTGGAAGGGGGCTAGATCCATTGGAAAGCTTATCTCCTAAGCTTTCAAACGGGTGGTTGTACGCCAAAAACGGAGTCCGGGAGTCCAAGTTATGTCCGTTTGAAGTACTGCTGCTCCTGGGCGGCCGAACCGGACTCGGAGACGAATTCCCGTTAGATTGTTCTATGGTTTCCTGTTGCTTCAGGATAAACTTGGAAGTAGGGCTAGATCCATTGGAAATCTTATCTCCTAAGCTTTCAAACGGGTGGTCGTACGCAGAAAACGGAGTCCGGCAGTCCAAGTTATGTCCGTTTGAAGTACTGCTGCTCCTGGATGGCCGAACCGGACTCAGAGACGAACTCCCGTTAGATTGTTCTGTGGTTTCCTGACGTTTCAGGACGAATTTGGAAGTGAGGCCAGATCCATTGGAAAGCTTATCTCCTAAGCTTTAAAACGGGTGGTCGTACGCTGAAAACGGAGTTCGGATGTGGCCGTGGCGTTCGTTTGAAGTACTGCTGCTCCTGGATGGCCGAACCGGACTCGGAGACAAATTGGGCTTGGTCTTGGGCCATCCTGGAGGAATGGGCCATCCTTGGGGTGTGGGATTGAGGTGCCGGTCCACTGAGGAAGTCTCAATGGGCCGAGCATGTGGATTGAGGCCTCCTTGCGACGTAGAAAAAACGCCGTGCGTCGGGGAAGTAGACGTCGTAGAGGAAGGAGAGACAGCGGTCACGTACATGTTGGCGATATCCTCATCATCCTCCCCTTCTTGAATTGGAGTCGTCCTCGACTCCATGACATGCTCTGTGAAAGGTTAGTGGAAACAGCAGGCGAAACAACAGCACATCCTTTGTCATCAAAGTAATGGGGGAAGAACAAATGTAAACACGATGAACCATATAATCTCCTTTCTCATTATACTGGCCAATAACATGAAGAATATTTCTCTGTAAGCATGGCAAATTGCAATGAAGAGCAAGTTTCTCCTCTAAACTATTTAGATCACATAGAGTTTTAAATTCAATGTAACCTAAAGTATCTAAAGAAGACATCAATTTAAGCTCATCTTTTTCTCTAGCGATGTGAAGAACATGTCTATTATCAGCACAAGTAAAAGTTTCATGTTCATTTACTAGTTGTGGAGTTGATATAAGTGAAGCATTACTGCACAACTCTTCTTTATCACAAGAACTAGCAATCATATCTTCTTGTGATAAAGGAAAATCACCTATGAGTTCCACTAATGTTTGCTTTTTAATAGCATGAGTAGTAGACGAATTTAGCTCATAAATATTCTCACCATGTGCAGGTGCATCACCTTTTTTATTACCTTGTACGTCCTTTTCAGTTGATGTAGGTGTGATTTCAATGGTTTGACCCTCATTTGCACATGTGGCAACAATGCTCTCATCTTTCTCCTTTTTCTTGTCTTCATTCTTCTCTCGGCAATGCTTACCTTCCTGCGAAGTGTTAGCTACAAGAGGAGGAGCAACATCGGGTGTCTCTAATGAAGCTAAAAATTCTTTCAATAATTCAAGTACCATATTTTCAGCTCTCATGGCACATTTAAACAATTGTGAAAGAGAATTATATGTGTTATCAATGAGAATATCCCGAATCTCTTTATTTAATCCATTAAAAAATCTATTTTCAATTACCTCATGACATTCATTTAACCCACTAAGTTTTAACAAGGTTTTAAATTCTCTATATTATTCCTTTAACTTCATCTTACCTTGTTGTAAATGTTTCAAATCAATAAAAGCATCGAACTCATCATATTCTTCATATCCATCACTAGAAGGAGATGGAGCAATTGTAGTACACTTCTTCTCATGGCGTCTAGTGATGTGTCCTGTCATTGTTAGTAGAAACAAAGAAACTTCACACAGATATGAAAGCTCCTATGAACTACTAGGTTGTATGCAGTGGCAAGCCTCACACACGCTCAAGCTTCTGCCAAGTTCTTACAAGTCCTCGATGTGGCACGCGATTGCAAAATTCCGGAACCTGTGTGGTTAGAAGATGGTGGAGCTTGGACATGCAATAATATGTAGCAAAGGAGGAACTAGTACCACTGATCCAAAGTAAGTGAAAAGTCGTTCAAAATCGATTACAATCTTTGGTCCTAGGCTAGACCGTGCTAGAGACGCGAGCCTAATCACAGACTTCGTCACAGAACAAAGATGAAGGACCTTGAACAAACAAGATAAATATAGGCTAGGATCCTCAATATGCAGCACCAAAATGATAAAGCTCCCTTTTG
This sequence comes from Guadua angustifolia, assembly GCA_036346375.1. Taxonomy (NCBI): domain Eukaryota; kingdom Viridiplantae; phylum Streptophyta; class Magnoliopsida; order Poales; family Poaceae; genus Guadua; species Guadua angustifolia. The sequence goes on from CM070514.1 coordinate 11,642,494, forward strand.
TTCTCCTTTGCTCACAGAATTTCTTCTCTTTCTTTTTTCTTTTTATTTTTGCGGTGGATCAAAAATCAGCCTGACAAAGATTGCAACTTTTCTCACTGTTAAAGGCCGAATTTGGAAATATCAATTTTGTCAAAGACATAGCTGGATCTGATAGGAAATTTCGTGATCTTTCGAACGAGCCCAAGAACGTCCAAATCCGAGTTCGTATGCAGAAGTTATGACTGTTTTACTGGAGCAGTCAGAAAATTGCACGCGAGAACGAATTGGAGTAGGTTTTGGAGTTTCCTTTTTGGGCTTGGCTGAGTTGGGGAAGTGGTGGGGCTCGACCAGGTGGATGTGGAGGGTGTTTTGGCTGGTGGAAATTGGGAAACTCTTACAAGGAAACCAATCCGCTATTTTTGGTGATGATCAACCAAAATTTTGGAAACCAATCTGCTATTTTGGAACCGATCCACTCTTTTTAGAAGGTAAAGGCGCTGTGATATGGTAGGTTTGGGGCTGCAGCGCTTGTTGTTAGCGGCGGCGAGATGGTGGCAGCGGCACAAAGGAAGACACGATGAACACGAAAAACACTATGACAATTACGTGAACAGAACTCGAAACTCTAAAGGAACTATACTCTAAAACCAGCAAAGACACGATTAAGCATCCGATGATTCAACAAACCAAGAACAAGTAGTAAAAGTTAGGGCACAAATTGGCTTGGATAGAAAATCATTCTACTAATTTTTTTGTGGTTCTTTTCTGGACTCTAGGTGAAAAAAAATCAGAATTGTGGAGAAATCTCACCGAGCAACCTTGAGCTCTGATACCACTTGATGAGGACGGGTGTTCCCGATCTTTCGGTGAGATGATGATACGTCGATTTGGGGGTGTTGATGGCACCGATCTAGGGCTTCCTACCAGCAGGTTGGGAGCTTCACAATCGCATTGCCAATCCACACGGATACAAGATCCAAGCGATCAATTGTTCTGCAAGAAATCGAGAACCCGCAAGAACAAAGCATGAAGCAATCTGAATTGAAAGTATTGAAATCAAAGCGAAATAAGTTGAGGTTCTTTTTCGGCTCGAGGCGGTCTAGTCGACACAGCGCAAACACGAGGAGGGACGCTGCGGGTCTACCAAACACAACAAAACCTAAGCATAAAGAACGGTGGTAGCCACATATATATAGGCGGCCAGGAGGTGTAGGGCAGCCAAAAGCAGCGGTGGCCACCAAAACCCTAAGATACATGGGCCATAGGCCCAAAAGGAAGGTGACGCAGCACCTAGTAATTCTGTCCCGTAATCTTGTCCTGTGATTTCTCGTTGCTTCAGGATGAATTTGGAAGGGGGCTAGATCCATTGGAAAGCTTATCTCCTAAGCCTTCAAACGGGTGGTCGTACGCCAAAAACGGAGTCCGGGAGTCCAAGTTATGTCCGTTTGAAGTACTGCTGCTCCTGGGTGGCCGAACCGGACTCGGAGACGAATTCCCGTTAGATTGTTCTATGGTTTCCTGTCGCTTCAGGATAAATTTGGAAGTATGGCTAGATCCATTGGAAAGCCTATCTCCTAAGCTTTCAAACGGGTGGTCGTACGCAGAAAACGGAGTCCGGGAGTCCAAGTTATGTCCGTTTGAAATACTGCTGCTCCTGGATGGCCGAACCGGACTCAGAGACGAACTCCCGTTAGATTGTTCTGTGGTTTCCCGACGTTTCAGGAAGAATTTGGAAGTGGGGCTAGATCCATTGGAAAGCTTATCTCCTAAGCTTTAAAACGGGTGGTCGTACGCTGAAAACGAAGTTCGGATGTGGCCGTGGCGTCCGTTTGAAGTACTACTGCTCCTGGATGGCCGAACCAGACTCGGAGACAAATTGGGCTTGATCTTGGGCCATCCTGGAGGCATGGGCCATCCTTGGGGTGTGGGATTGAGGTGCCGGTCCACTGAGGAAGTCTCAATGGGCCGAGCATGTGGATTGAGGCCTCCTTGCGACATAGAAAAAACGCCGTGCGTCGGGGAAGTAGACGTCGTAGAGGAAGGAGAGACAGCGGTCACGTACATGTTGGCGATGTCCTCATCACGTGGCCTCCTCCTTGGTGGAGAATTTAGAATTAGACCTTTTATAAATGCTGACTTGGAGTTGTAATTACCGCCTTTCTTTTAATGCTGTTACTGTTGATCATGAGTGGCTTCACTGTGCCCGAAGAGGCTTTCCCTGCATCATCTTGTTGTCGCGCCTCGTTGACCTCCCGCTAGTGGGTTTTAACTGCCTCGGGCTCGTGACGTCATCAGAGGCGCTCCAACTTCCCGTAGAGGTACGGTTGGAGGTTGTTTGCCTTCGACTGTACACATAAGGACGTTACCGCCACCGAAGCGATCGCCCATTCTCCTCATTTTCGCAATTCTATCTCTTCGCTTCTTCAGCGGTCCTCTGATGGCGTCTTCATCGAACTCCGTTGTTCCCGGCGCCGAAGCGGCTCCGGCCTCGCCTCCGCCGTTGATCTTCGACTTCGGGGATGATGCTCCCGCCCCGGAGGTTACTAAGGAGGAGCTCTGGGCGGAGTACGATCTCGCCCTTGCGGAGCTGGCGGCGGAGGAGGAAGCTGCCGTCCACGACGCCGCCACCGTAGAGGTCTTCCTCGAGGTCGTCCTGGCCCGTGCTGAGGTCGCGGATGTCCTCGTCAAAGCCTTGGGCCGTGCTCGCCGCGCCGCGTAGGTTTGGCTGTTTTTAGAGGGTACTAATGTAAAAACAAGCCATTGGACATGATGTTCAATCTATTGTGATATATATATATATATTGTGGCTTTCCGGTTTTATCCAAATGTGCAGTGTCTTTTTGGGTTGAATGTTTAGTTCGACTGGCCTAGCCCCCGAGTACATGGCTAATTCTTAGACATGTACTCGGATAGCCAGGCTTCATCGTTTGGAGTCTGTTACTTAAAGTTAATTGCTTTAGGATTTAGCCATGACTGCTAAGAAAAAAGTGACGGGTTTCTTCGAAAAAACGAGGGATAAATGTTTGCATTCAAACTTGTCAGGTGGTCGGTAGCCCCCGAATTACTGGTTAGTTGAGGATCAAGTGAGTGGTAAGTCAAGAACGGCTAAGATTACAGTGATACAATGAAATGCGTATTTTAAGTGTAGAAGCGACGTAGCTGTTCTATGTTCCAGGTGTTGCCGAGAGCGACGCCGTCTTCGCGCTTGAGTCGGTAAGACCCCAGGCGCACTACCTCGTCGATGATATAAGGGCCTTCCCATCCTGGGGAGGGCTCGTGCTCGCTTTTCTGATTCTTTCTAAGAACCAGATCCTTTAGAAAACTTCGGCCCGAATGTTTATTTGTGGTAGCCAGGAGACCTTGGAGGTATTTAGCTTGTTGGATGGATGCGACGTCCCTGGCCTCCTCCAGCTTGTCGAGATCTTCGAGTCAGCCTTCTTCCGACTCGGCTTCTTTGTAGTTCTGAACCCGTTGGGATCCGAATGTCAGCTCGGTGGGTTGGACCACCTCCGAATCATATACTAGGAAAAAAGGTGACTGCCCGGTAGCCCTGCTGGGGGTAGTTCTCAGCCCCCAGAGTACTGACGACAATTCTTTCAACCATCGCGCTGCATACAGCTTGAGGCGATCATATATTCTGGCCTTCAGACCCTACCGTACCATGCCATTGGCTCGCTCGACCTGCCCATTGCTCTGCGGATGACCCATGGAAGCGAAGCAGATTTTGATCCCGAGGGCCTCGCACCAGTCTTGGAACTCCTCACTTCTGAATTGGGCGCCGTTATGCGTGATAATCTGTTGATGCGCCAAATCTTCTGACGATTTCTTGAAAGAATTCTCTGGCTTTGACGGCGGTGATGGTTGCAACCGGCTTGGCCTCAATCCATTTGGTGAACTTGTCGATGGCGACGAAGAGGAAAGCCATCCCGCCTTGGGCCTTCTTGAGTGGTCCGACAATGTCAAGCCCCCAGACTGCGAATGGCCAAGTGATTGGGATGGTCTGCAACTCCTGCGCCGGTATGTGAATTTGCCGGGCAAAGAACTAACAGCCCTCACACTTGCGGACGACCTCTTCTGCGTCTGTGACGGCAGTCGGCCAGAAGAATCCTTACCGGTAGGCCTTGCCGACTAGAGTGCTTGATGCCGCGTGATGCCCGCAAATCCCCGAGTGGATTTCTTCGAGGAGACTCTTCCCTTCTTGTTCCGATATGCGCCGCCTTAAGACTCTGGAGGCACTCTTTCGAAAGAGCTCCTCCCCGACCACCACGTAGCTTTTACTTCGCCGCGTGATGCACTCGGCTTGTACGCGATCCTCCGAAAGTTCGTCCCTCAGAAGGTAATCCAGATAGGGCTTAGTCTAGTCGGGTGATAACGATATACGCTTGATCGACTTCTCCTCCGATTTGCAGAGCACCGGCTGTCGGCGGTAGTCGGTGGTGAAGCTCTTCCATGAAGACTCGGCCGGGACGGCGGCCGGTGGAGCCTAACTGGCGAGCTCGTCTGCTTGCCGTTGTCCGGTGAATGCGTGGGTGAGCTCGATCCGTCGAACTTGTCCTCCAGCTTGCGCACCTCCTGGCAATACGCCGCAATGCCATCGTCGACACACGACCATTCTTTCTGTACTTGGTTGACCACCAGCTGGGAGTCCCCGCGAACCGCCAACCGTCGGATACCGAACGATATGGCGATGCGGAGCCCATGTATGAGCGCTTCGTACTCGGCGACGTTGTTTGATGCCGGAAAATGGAGTTGAAGAACGTATTTGAGATTTTCGCCTGTCGGAGAGATGAGCACAACGCCAGCCCCGGCACCATTCAGCGTGAGGGAGCCATCGAACTACATCGTCCAGTGTTCGAGGTCCTCCACAGCTGCGGGCTCCTGCGTCTCGGTCCACTCGGCAACGAAGTCGGCAAGCACTTGGGATTTGATGGCGGTCCGGGGCTTGAAGGATATTTCGAATGCTCCAAGCTCGACTGCCCATTTGGCGATTCTCCCAGTGGATTCCCAATTGTGGAGTATATCTCCGATCGGAAAAGATGTCACCACTGAAACGGAATGCTCTTGAAAGTAATGCTTGAGTTTGCGAGAGGTAAGGAGTACCGCGTATAAGAGCTTCTGCACCTGAGGGTACCGCCTCTTGGATTCACCAAGCGCTTCACTAACGAAGTAAACCGGATGCTGAGCCTTCTGCAGGTGTCCTTCCTCCTCCCTCTCCACTACAATCGTGGCACTGACCACGTGAGTCGTGGCCGCTATGTAAAGTAGGAGGGGTTCTTCTAGTGCCGGCGCGACCAGTACCTGTGGCATGGTCAGGAGCGTCTTCAGATCTTCGAAGGCCTGTTGCGCCTCGGGAGTCCATCGGAAGTTGTCCTGCTTCTTCAAGAGCTTGAAGAAAGGCATCCCTCGACTGCCCAGGTGGGAGATAAACCGTCCGAGTGCCACCATGCAGCCTGTGAGCTTCTAAACTTCTTTTTGGCAGGTCGACGGCTTCATCTTGAGAATGGCGTTGATTTTTTCGGGGTTCGCCTCGATACCGTGATGTGACATGATAAATCCGAGCAGCTTCCCCAGAGGGAGCCCTGAAGACACACTTTTCGGGGTTGAGCTTCATCCTGAAGGCCCGTAAGCTCTCGAATGTCTCGGCCAAGTCGTAGGTGAGGTCTTCCTTTACTCTGGTTTTAACCACAACGTCGTCCACGTATGCCTCCACGTTGCGTCCGAGTTGAGTGTGAAAACACCGCTGAATAGCACATTGGTAGGTCGCGCCAGCGTTTTTCAACCCGAATGGCATCGTGACATAGCAGTACGTGCCGAACGGTGTGATGAACGACGTCTTGATGCAGTCTTCTTCCTTCAACCGTATTTGGTGGTACCCGAATCTGGCGTCTAAGCTTCGAGAGCTCACACCGTGATGGAGTCTACCACATGGTCAATGCGGGGCAACCCAAATGGATCCTTTGGGCACGCCTTGTTGAGATCCGTGTAATCAACACACATACGCCAACTTTTGTTTTTCTTGCATACAAGGACTGGATTGGCCAACCAGTCGGGATGATACACTTCTTTTATAAAATTGGCCGCCAGAAGCTTGGTGACCTCCTCCCTGATGGCATCGCGGCGGTCTTGCGCGAACCGTCTGAGTCGCTTCTTGATGGGCTTAGCTCTTGCGTCTACATTGAGTGAGTGCTCGATCACCTCTCTAGGGACACCGGGCATGTCGGATGGTTTCCAAGCGAAGATGTCCCAGTTTGCCCGAAGAAAAGTGACGAGCGCCTCTTCCTATTTGGGGTCGAGCCCAGTCCCAACCAAGGCGGTCTGCTCCGAGTTGGACGGGTCAAGAATCACATGCTTGATTCCTTCGTTAGGCTTCATGCCGGACCTGGCCTGCTTCGCAGTCGGGACATCGTCTTCGCCTCGCAGGAGAGTAGCCGCTTGCCTAACCCGCTCGGCTCCGGTAGCGCCCTGCTTCTTCGGCCATATCACGGCTTTCCTTGTCGCGCTCACGAAGATTGCTTGACATCCCCGGCTGTGAGATCTGGCGTAGTGAGAGAACGACCATGAACTGGCTAATCCCGGCCTTCCCAAGATGGCATGGTTTGCCGTCTCGAAATCAGCCACCTCGAAGTTTAAATACTCCGTTCGGTAGTTTTCCTTGGCTCCGAACATCACCGGGAGCGTGATTTGCCCGAGTGGCACCGTCGATGTCCTGGGGATTACCCCGTGGAATGGTGACGATCCACGCTTGAGCTCGGAGCGTGGGATCTTCATATCGTCAAAGGTCTTGGAAAAAAGGACGTTGAGCCCACTTCCTCCGTCGACCAGCACCCTCTTGAGCTGGCCTTGCGTCGATAAGGTCGGCACGGAGGATATCTGCCTAGGAAGGGAACGCAATCGGGGTGATCCGAACGATTGAACGTGATCGAGATCTCAGACCACCTCAGGTATTGGGGCGTTGCTGGCGTTATTGCGTTGATCTCCCGAGCGGTAAGCTTCTGCTTCCGCTTGGACTCGTACGCCGCCGAGCCCCCAAATATATAGTTGAGCTCGCGCTCGGTCACCTGGTAGTCACCCCCATCTGCCCCAGGTGGGTCTTGCTTCTGCGCCGCCTCGCCCTTGCCTCTGTTCGCCCTGTTGCTGCTCTCGCGGACAAACCTCTTCAAGGTGTAGCAGTCCTTGGCCGCATGCCTCCCCTGGGGGTGGAAAGGGCAAATGGCGTCCATCACCTCGTCGTAGCCGCCGCCCCGCGGGCCTCGCGGTCGAGCGCGCTCGGCCACCACGACCAGCTCTCCAGGCCCACGCTTCTTGTCTCTTGGTTTGGAAGACTCGGCGTGGTCCTTCTTGTCCTTCTGCCGTGGGCGATCTTCTTGGCGTTCCGCCAGGGCGTCCGAAGCCGTGGCATACCGGTCAGCCAAGGCAAACATCTCCCTGACGGTGGTCGGCGGACTCCGGGACATCTTCTTGATTAGGTCGGGTCGTGACCCCTTCTGAAAAGCGACTATAATGACGCCGCCTCGAGGCGTCGAGCGGTATTATTCTTCTGCATGAAACGTCGGATGAAGTCGCGCAGGGACTCGTCCTTTCTCTGATGGAGTTGGTATAGGTCCCATGTGGTCCCAGGCCTTTCAAAGGTGCCCTGGAAATTTGAGATAAATTGCTCACAGATATCGCCCCAGGAATCTATAGAACCCGCTGGGAGTCCTGTGAGCCAAGCTTAATTTGAGGCGGCGTGACGGCGCAGTGGTTGCCATCACACTGCAGTAGCCCCTGCGGCCTTGATTGCGAGGGAGTACACTTGCAGCCATGCCCTTGGATCCCTTTCACCATCAAACTTGACGATACCCCTCGAGTTGAAACCGTCGGGCCACACCACTCGGCGGAGCCGGGGTGTGATGGCGGGACCCCGTCAATAGTCCCGCAACTGCGCCGTCGAGGCGATCGACACAGGGGGGTCCCAGCCCGGTGGTCTCTATTGTCACTCTCGGCCCGGTGGCCGTAGCCTCCACGGTTGGTGCGATCATCGCGCCGGCCGCCACGATCACTCCGGTCGTCGAAGCCGATACCGAAGCGCTCGTACTCGTCCTCGCATCGGCGCCTCTCTCCCTCCTCCCGCTCACGGCGCCTAGCGGTAAGATCGACGCGGAGATCTCGGTTGAGGCTCTGCCGGGCGTCTTCGCCGAAGCAGACTCGGTAGCCGATCCCTGGACCCGGCTTTGTGCGGTCCAAGCTTCTTGCTAGTCTGAGTGGCCGGCGGATGCGGGAGTGTGTCTTCTCTGCAGGTGCCTCTTGGTTCTGCTGTACCGCCACCGCTGTCACCATGGCCTTAACTTGGCCTGTCGGGGCTGAGGGTTGTCTAGGCCGAGATCGGCCCGAAGTGTCAGCGTGTCTTGGAGGCTACGATGTTCTACTGTGGCGTGTGAAAGATCAGTTGATCTCCCTTCTTCGCCTGCAGAAACTCCTCGTTGACGTTGCGCCCCCGATGCTGGAGGGACTTGGCGCGTTCCTCGCGCGCCGCATGATGTTGACGGTCCGCCTTCGCCGTGTCCGCCGCATCTTGCTGATGCAGGGTGTCGGTCCGATCGTCCTCGATCGCAAAGACACCATGGAAGGCTTCTCAAGGGCGGACCACAGCGATTCCCCTCGATCCGGCCTGGAGCACCGGTGAGGGAGTGATGGGGTTTCTCCCAGGGGGGCCAAGCCCTGCCCTAAGAGAACAAGCTTGCCAAAGTTGTCGGCGACGAAGTCCAGACTTCCAAAGCGGAAAGTCTAGCTAGGAGCGAAAGGAGCGGTGATCTCGCTGGGTGGCACCATCAGACTCAAGGAGGATGATCTTCGCGCTCCCCTACCTGGCGCGCCAACTGTCGATGGGTGTGACCGACAATGAAGAAGAGGGAGTGGGGCAAGGCGGAAGATCTAGGTCTGATGGTAACGCATGACACGGAGCGATTTTTACCCAGGTTCGGGCTCTCCAATGGAGATAACACCCTAGTCCTGCATTCGGTGTTCTTGGTGTAAATATGAGTGTTCTTGATTACAAATTCTCTGTTGCCGCTCTCCCCTTTGTCTAGGGTTCCTTCTATCTATATACACCAACCAAGGCACCTCTGGCGCTTTGCTTTGGGGTTGTTAGGCGCAGCCGAGCAGCAGAGGCGATTGGAGGCGGCGAGGAAAGCGCATCTGTAGTGGCTGACGAACACGCAGCTGACATCACGGGAGCTCCGCCACCCGTTCTTGAGATGTGCATCTGCTGTCTACTACTCTGTCGCTTTGCACCCCATGGTCTTGTTTCCGTCTGGTACAACTAAAGGCTTCCAGAAGCCCCTGTTTTTACTTGGTTGGGCCAGCCCACCCCATGGGTCGATCGATCAAATCACAGTAACTAGATACTGGTCTCCTGCTTCCTGACCCCATCCTCTAGCCTTATTCTTTGCACCATCGTCCAACTCTGCCCGGTTCACCCGAGAAATGACCTATATAAGACTGGTTAGGTGCAGTATGTCAGAGGGATAAGCTATCATGCAATCAGCGAAGCCATGCGCATTTAATGGTTCTGACATGGGTTGTCAGGGGAGAAGACTTCAGGGTGAAGCTCCCTATTTTGCCGACGTACATCTTCATCTCGTCGGTATGCTGAGCTCCTTGTTGACCACATAAGCGCGATCGCTGGCGGCGAGGTGTGCTCGCCCACACTTTCGCCCGGTGCCCTGTGTGCGATCGCTCGCTGGCGGCGAACACGCTCGCCCCACTGCTCGCCCGAGCCGCCCTGCCAGCTGTGATCGCCCGCGATGGGCACGCTTCGCCCACCTACTCGCCCGAGCCGCCCGCGTGCAGTCGCCCGGCGATGGGGCATGCTCGCCCACCTGCTCTCCAGGTCGCCACATGGAGTGGTTGCCCGGCAACAGGGCATGCTCACCCACTTGCTCGCCTGGCCGCCACACGGTGCGGTCGCCTGGCAGCAGGGCATGCTCGCCTACCTACTCGCTAGGCCATTGGGCTTCGGCACCTATGGCCCCTTCTAATAGTGGCAGAGAGGGTACCCTGGCTTAAAGTATGCCGACAGTAGCCCCCGGGCTGGTCCTAGAGTGCGCGCCAGCCTTTTCAGACCTCTTTAATGCTGACATGCTCCCGGACGGGTCCACCACTTCTGCGCTTGCAACCGCTCCAGCCCTCTCTGCTTTCGCTGCATTGTCTTAGGACCCGAAGCGTCGCGCACCTTCGTCTTTTCGCGAACCACCATCGCAAGAAACCTATTAATACACGTGCCCAGGGCTGACAGTTCATGCTCTTTTTGGACTCCTTCGTCTTCTTCCTTTGCCACTCTGACTTCCTTGTCTTCAGCCCTTGCTCCTTTCTAATGGCGCAGACTTTCCATGCTTTGACTGTCGACGGGGAGAGGCAAGCGAGGCTCTCCTGGATCGCCCCCGAAGGCTCTCTTCGACTACACCGTGACACCTCCACGCCGCGATGCAAAGCCGGGGAGATCGTCATCTTCTCCTAGGCGCTGTTGGCGGGCCTGGTCCCGCCTTTCTTCGAATTTTTCCTCACCGTCCTCCACTTCTACGAAGTCCACCATCTTCACCTCACCCCCAATGCCATCCTTGCCCTCTCCACCTTCGCATACCTCCACGAAATGGTCGTGGGGGTGATGCCAAATCTCCCTGTCTTTTGGTACTTCTACACCCTCCGCGGCTCCACCGATGGTGGGGTCGTGGCATGCTGACATATCCGTCTTGGCAGCAGTGCGCCTCTCGCTACATCCTTCGGGGCGAGACCAAGCTGGGCAGCGTGGTGGGCGGCCCGGCTGTATCTTGCGGTGGCGACAATGGCCTTGATGCCTGGGGATACCCTCACACTGCTGAGGCCAATGAGGCGGGGCTCGCCCATCGACGAGATGGTGGTGCTCCAGACAATGGTGGCCCGCATAGACCGGTTATGGGACTCCGGGCTGACCGGGGCGCTGGTGGTCCGGGACTTCGTGACCCGAAGGATCAGCCCCCTGCGTCGGTGGGCTCGACTCGCGTGGCAATATACGGGTGATGACGACATAACCCGTACCTACCCGGGCCGTAAGTTCCTGTTCTTCTTTTCTTCTGATTCCACGTGGTCACTATCAGTCGGTAAACCCTTTTTCTTTCTTCTGGCGCAGGTGTCAACATTTGTTGTCAGCAATAATGAAAATGGGGCAAGGCGCTAGATCCAAACTTGATGGTAGCACAAGACGCAAGAATTATACAGGTTCGGGCTCTCGCGGGGGAGATAATACCCTAGTCCTGTGCTCTGGATTTATATGTAACTAGCTTATTGCTAATGATTTTGTTCTTGCTGATGTTCCCCCGCCCCCCTTTATATAGCAAAGGAGGGCGGTTGCAAAGGAGAGTCCTGACTGGTTACGAAGTGGAGATCGTATCTCTATACATGTCCGTTTGATAACGTCCTGGATTACAGATTGCATCCTACCTAATCAAGGTTGATTGCTATCTTGAGGTTCCTTGTTGCGTCTGTTGGAGCAACCAGTGTCTGCCATCTTGAACCAATCGACTTGGCCCATCCCTCTCCAGTTGGGCCTCGTAGGCTTGCCTTGCGGATTCCTGGGGTCTTTGTACTCCACAGTAGCCCCTGAGTGCTTTGCGGTCGAGTTGCTCCCTACTCAGTTTCAGCACGACGGTGCCATGCTTTATGCCGAGTGCTTCTAGCCCCTAACAAGGCTTCCCGACTAACTTTTTCTCTAGCCGAGTGCCCTGATGTAGGCAAGGAGATCGTGAAGGACTCAATAGAGCTCCACGCTTGAATATTTCAAGTGGTACCCAGCCCAATTTATTGAACCGGCTCTTGACTCATCATGAAGATTACCCTCACTTAGGTTGGCCTTTAGCCGAGTGGTACCCGTATCCCGTTGTTACGGCACACAGCTCTTGGCCTATCAGGAGGCATACCATAGATTATCCGAGTGGTACACTTTTGATTTACTGCGTTATCTGACTATTGGCCCTTCATGGGGCGTACCTCTAGCATCCTTGTTCAGAATCGACCTATGATATCTGATTCCGTTTTGAATGGCAACCAGCGTTCGTTCTATCATGAGGCATATCATAAGAGGATATCTTGATGTAGTTTGGAAGGTACCCAAGTTCTGTTCAATGCGGTATTTGGCTTTTGGCCCATCATGGGACGTACCATATCCCAAACTGGATTCAACCCAGTCGTGCCTGTGCATGGCGGTTGCTGTGCATGGCCACCGGCCAATCTTGAGGTGTGCCCTAGGGCAACCCCAGGATATGTGGAGGCGAGGCATTTTTTCCCGCTCAAGGCGAAAGTTGGCCTCACTTCCTATAAATATGAGACTTGGCGCAGACAAAGAGGCTTTCTGCACACTGTTCTCACCTGCCCCTTCGTCTTCCAAGTCTAGATATTTCCTTGGTGATCTCCGCTGCTAGAGTTAGCCACCGCCACATTTTCCGATCTCTTGCCGCCGCCTAATCTCAAAAAATGTCTTCTTCCTCCTCCTCCCAGAGCGTTCCTGTGCAGCCCTCCTCCAAAGACTGGATTGTGTCGATTACGTCACGGAGCGCTTGGAGGATTTGGTTACCTCTGAAGTTTTGCCTCCTTTGGCGATGATCGGCGCAAGTCCGGCTGCAGGCGAGCCCGTTCCCACGCCGCGATCTGATGAGATTGTAGTTTTTGAATCTTTTTTCCAGCGCGGGCTCGGCCTCCCGGGCAGCGCTTTCTTTCGTGGTCTTCTTCATTTCTACAAGATTGAGCTAATCAACCTGAATCCCAATTCCATTCTTCAAATCTCCATCTTTGTACATCTATGCGAGGCGTATCTCGGAATTCGGTCGCATTTTAGCCTTTTCCACCATTTGTTTCTTCTCAAACCCTTCCCCACCAAAAGCGCACCCAATGTGGTTGGGGGTGCCGGTTTCCAGCTGCGCGACAGGCTGAAGAAGTATTTCTCCATCCCTTTCAAAACTTCAAACAAGGGCTGGCACAGGGAGTGGTTCTATTGCACCAATCGCTTTCCCTTTCTGCCTCCCTGCACTAGGCTTGCCCCTGCATTCCAGGTTTCCTCGGTCTCGCTTCCTCCGATCTGCGACATGGACCAGGTGGATGACCTCCTAAAGTTGATCAGTGGCCTGAAGGAGACGGGTTTGACTGGGGTTGATATTGTTGTCAACTTCGCTCAACGCCGGGTTCAGCCTCTCAAGGATAGGATCCATCTTGGGTTCGAACACACTGGGCTGGATGACCCTACTCGCGAGGTGCCCAAGGTTGTCCCCAGAGAGGTGCTGGCTGACCGAATGAACGATCTCTTCAACACATGCACCGAGATCCTCCTTAAGGGTCGCCTGAAGGCCTTCTGCGCGAGTCGTCCTCCACCTGCGGTGTGCATTGATATATTTGCTTAATTTCCAACTTCTAACCTTTGACCGTGTATTTATCGTTGCACCGATTCCTTCAGGACCGAATTTCGTTCTTCTCCGACACTCCCATTCCTCCCGCTCCCCGTCATAAGGGTGCTAGCGAGCGACCCTTGATCCTTCTCTGGGGGCCAAGCAAATGTGAGAAAAAAGTAGAGATCGAGAAGCCCTCACGCCGCACCCAAGCTGGAGGGCCCGATCGAGGAGCCCTTGGCCTTTATCTGAGGAAACCGGCATTTTGTTCCATTCCGCTGAGGCTTGGTGCGGAGCAGGGCCAGGAAAAGGCAAAGCGCTAGTAGTCGAAACCATGACCGCTTCGGCATATTTGGGAGCCAATGACCAAGGGTCCTAAGCTCGATCGTCGTGGTGACCCCGACTCCAAGTCTGGCGCGAAGACGGATCTTCCCCCGAGTGGTCCTCCCACTCGGAAGTCGTCCCACTTTAAAATAAAGAAGTCCGACAGGTTAACTTTCATGTCACCTCCTATTCTTGATCTGTTGAACCGCGTCTTGATTTCTCTTTCTTTCGGCAGGGTACCTTCGTTCGAAGTCCTTGTGGCGAAGCAAACCAAACCAGCCGGGAGGTTTGGAGGTGTAATCTCATGGACCCACGAGAGACGGGCGGACCTCCGTTCCTTCCGGGGCTGAGGGGTGACCCGGCCCCCATGGTGACCACGAGGTGGCGGGGCGGCCCTCGAATCTAAGATGCCTCCACTGGCGCCGAGCGCTTTGCCTGACCCGATCACAAGCCTTCCGATTCTAGGTCCCACTTCCTGCTCCTTTTCGGTGGAAGAAGTTGCCCGAGTGCCACGGCCTGCCTCTCCCCGCCCCCGATCTCCGCTACGCCTCATCTTTCACGGTGATGATGGCGAGTGGATGTCTTTTGGAGATAGGGACGAGACGCAGGTGCGGCAGGAGCTTTACGAGCATACCATTGAGTGTGCTCGGCTGATCCGGGTAGGCCATGACTTCTTTCTTTTTTGTTACCTAGTCCGCCATGTTCCACCGTTGATGACTTTTTGCAATCTTGAGTCTGAGGCGCTCACGAGAAGTGAGATGCCCTTCTTGGGAGTTGCTCCCGAGGATCAAGCTTCGAGGTGTATGAAATTTGAGCTTGAGCAAGCCGTCTTGAGGCGGGGCCAACATCGGCGAGCTAGGAGGCGAGGTGAGGCCAAGCGGCAAAAGGCTTTCGGCTCAGTCACGAGACCTGAAGGAGGATAAGTTGAACACAGGCGGCGCCGCCGATGTAAGTGCTCGTTCAATTGCCTTGATGCCGTATCCGACCGTTTGTTCTTTGACTCTTCTTTTCCCTGCCCCAGCCCGGGACTCCACCATTGCTAGCCTTCGGGGGGAGCACGAGGCGTCTGGGAGCGGCTCAAGGACCTGGCGAACTCTGAACTTCAAGCCCGAACCAACTCGAAAAAGTTGGGTCAGGAATTGGAAGGTGCGCCCCCTACTCGGCTCTATTCTTTCTTATGCTCGCAGTATCTTTTGTGACGGTCCGACTTGCTTGCAAAGTACCGGGAGGGGGCGTAGGCTCAATTCTGCGTCCTTGGTGAGAGGGTTAAGGCTGCAGAGGCAACATGCGTTAGGTTCCGGGAGTCCTCCGAGGCGATGGTGAAGTTCCTGAGCCCTGAAGAGGCAGTACCAAGTGATGATGGTGAGATCATCCTTCGGCTCACGGAGGGGCCCAACAAGCTTCAGGCCCACATTCGGGATACTGCAACTATGAGCGCTAGCCAGTGCTTGGCGATCGTGAAGTCTTTGTACCCCCAAGTGGACCTTGGAGTCATCCAGGAGGGTTTCGCCAGCACCGTTGATGATGATCAAGTCGCTGCCCTTCTCGAGGAGGTTAAGGATACATCCGCCTCTCTGGTGGAAAATTTGGACTTGAACCTTGTGTAATACTTCCGCCTTTGTTGTATTGACTCGTTGTTTCCTAAGGCGTTAGTTTTTGGTTGTAACTGCTTTGTTGCTTCCAAGGGGTCCACGAATTGATGCTCGCGTGTTCATTCTTTGTCCGATTCAGCTTCTCATGCTGAGACGGTACCGCTTCGACTTCCCGCGCTAGCATTTATTCGAGACTGTTCGGCTCCCATGCATTGGGTATATAGGGGCGTCAACACTCTGAAGCGATTGCGAATCTCTAAGTCCTTTCTGCGCCTCGACTTTCAACTTTTCTCTTCAAATCTCGATGGCTTCCCCCTCGATCTTCTTCGCTGGTAGCGAGGTTCGCCGTTTCCTCCTCGATGGAGGAGGTGGTCTTCGACTTTGAAGGCGACATCCGTCGTCGCCCACGGATGAGAAGCCTTCCTTGCGAGCTTTGGAGTCGATTATGAGCTCGCCTTGCACGAGTTAGCGGAAGAGCCCTGACCAGCAGCAGCTGGCAGCGAGGTTGGGAACTCCTTGGCCGGCGGTGTGCGGTCAGCGGATCCCCAAGCTCGGAAGGCCCGCCGCGACACAGGTGCGCCTTTGGGCGCTTCGACCTCAGGCGGTGTGCGGCTTCGACTCCGCATGACCTCGAGCTCGGCGGGGTCTCGTCTGAAACCTGGTCGCCCTAGGATTTCGGATCTAGCATTTAGCAGCGAGTTTCGAGGCGGGTCGTGGGGATGACTAAGAGTCTTGGCAGCAAGTTGAGGCGATTCTTTGCCCGACCCTCAAGGTGCCGAAGCCCCTTCCCAAGGATCGCTCCCGTTCTTGAGGAGAGGAGTATAAAGACCAGGACACATGAGCTCCAAGAGGCGAAGACAACATAGCACCACAGCGGCTCGAGCTAGGAATCACCATTCTTGTCTTGAGTTGTAAACCTTTACTCTGTACACCCCTATAACAAGAATCACCGCCGCAAGGCGGCAGAATAAACTATTACCTTCACGGGGCTCGAACGGTATAAACTCTTGTCTCGTGCTCGTTATCGCCTTGCTCCGACCATCACCGCGATCGATTTTCTTCCTTCGTTCGAGCAAAAGCGCAGCTCGGGTCCCATAAACTCTCGACCCTACCTCTTTTCTTGCGGTTGTGATCCGATCGTCGGCGGTACTCAACTTTCGGCGTGTTGATCGAGGCTCTAGAAAGCTTCTGGCGAGGCGCATATATCGGCGGTGGGATGCGCCCAGCCGTGCCAGGTTTAAAGCACTGCAAAAAATCTCATGTAATGCATTGTTATATCCAAACCTAAATGTTTAATCTTATGGGATTTTAATATTTGGTTGTTCTTTTTCTTCCCACTCAATCTTTGAGTTTGCCCGAGCGGTTTCTCCCTTTTTGTTTAAGCACTCTGCCCGACTAACCTGGCCCCCGAGCGCTGGGAGTCAGCTCATGGCCCTTTTTCCCTAGCACGTGCTTTTGAGTAGCTAGGGTTTGCCGTTAATGGGGTTAGAGTTTCACGATTGGGGGTTAGTGCACTCGGGCTTGGTCGCAATTGTTAGGGAGAAGTAATAAATGACTCATAAGAAGGGTCGCGCATACGCAACACAATTAGGTGTAGCCCCTGACTTATTGCTTAATTGAGTAGCAAGTCAAGAAAAAATTTATTCATGATTATCATAACTAATGTACAAAGTTCAAGAGTAAAAGCGACGTAGCTGCTCTATGTTCCATGTGTTGCCGATAACCACACCGTCTTCACACTTCAGTCTGTAAGCCCCTGGGCGTGTCACCTCATCGACGATGTAAGGGCCTTCCCAGCCTGGGGAGAGCTTATGCTCACCTTTATGATTCCTTCTTAGGACCAGATCCCCCTTGGAGAAGGCTCGGCCCCGAACATTCCGATCGTGGTAGCGGCGTAAGCCCTAAAGGTACATGGCCGACTGGATTGCTGCGATCTCCCTGGCTTCCTCCAGTCGGTTGAGATCTTCTATTCGGTTCTCCTCCGATTCGGCCTCCTTGTAACTCCGAACCCGTGGGGATCCGAACATCAACTCGGTTGGCATAACTGCTTCCAAGCCATATACTAGGAAAAAAGGTGACTGCCCGGTAGCCCTGCTAGGAGTGGTCCTCAGTCCCCAAAGCACCGAGGGCAATTCTTTTACCCATCGCGTGGCATACAACTTGAGACGATAAAAAATCCTTGCTTTTAGCCCTTGCAGCACCATGCCATTGGCTCGTTCTACCTGCTCATTGCTCCGTGGATGAGCCACAAAGGCAAAGCAGATCTTAATGCCAAGTTCATCGCACCAGTTTTGAAATTCTTTGCCCCAAAACTGAGTACCATTGTCAGTGATAATTCTGTTTGGGACGCCGAATCTGACCACGATCTCTTGAAAGAATTCCTTGGCCTTGGCCGCTGTGATCGTGGCGATAGGTTTAGCCTCAATCCACTTCCTAAATTCGTCGATGGCGATGAAAAGAAGAGTAAAACCCCCCTGAGCCTTCTTCAAGGGTCCAATCATGTCGAGCCCCCAAACAGCAAACGGCTAGGTAATCGGAATAGTTTGCAGCTCTTGCGTTGGAACATGTATCTACTAAATGAAGAACTGGTAACCTTCACAGGTACGAATGATATCTTCCGCGTCTGATATAGCAGTCGGCCAAAAGAATCCTTAACGATAAGCTTTCCCCACTAGGGTGCTCGACGCTGCATGATGCCCGCAAATTCCCGAGTGGATTTCTTTGATGAGATTCCTTACTTCTTGCTTTGATATACAGCGCCTCAAGACTCCAGAGGCACTCTTTCTAAAAAGTTCTTCCTCGACTACCACGTAGCTTTTGCATCAGCGTGTGACACGCTCTGCCTGCACGCGGTCTTCGGGAAGCTCATCTTTTGACAAATAATTCAAGAACGGAGTTGTCCAGTCAGGGTTGATGACCAAAACTTCTACCTCGGCTAATCTTTCCTCCGGTTTGCCTGATTCCAACTGTCGGCTTATTGTGGGTTTGTGGAGCTCTTCAACAAACACACCAGTCGACACTGCCGCCCGACTGGAGCCCAATCTTGCGAGCTCATCTGCTGCTTCATTGTCTCGACAAAGTACGTGGGTGAGCTCCAGCCCGTCGAACTTATCTTCAAGCTTCGCACTTCACGGCAATATCGGCCATCTTTGTCGTAAGCCTGCGACCGATCATACGCACTTGGTTGATCACCAACATGGAGTCGTAGTGGATTATCGACCATCAGCAAGAGATATGGCGTCTGAGGCCGTGGATGAGTGCCTCGTACTTTCGTGGCGTTGTTTCATCTTGAAATCGATTGCGGGGCGTACTTCAATTTGGTCCCTGTTGGAGAGATGAGCACTACCCCAGCCCCCATGCCGCTGAGCATGAGGGAACCATCAAAATACATTGTCCAGTACTCGAGCTCATCGATATATGTAGGATTCTGCAGCTCTACCCACTCGGCGGTGAAGTCAGCGAGGACATGAGATTTTACGGCAGTTCTTGGTTTGATGGAGATTTCAAAAGCTCCGAGCTCGACTACCCACTTTGCAATTCTCCCGGTGGCTTCCCGATTGTGAAGTATATCTCCAATCGGAAAAGATGTGATCACTGAAATCGAATGCTCTTGAAAGTAGTGTTTAAGCTTGCGAGATGTGAGTAGCACCGCATATAATAGCTTTTGTACCTAGGGATACCGTACCTTGGATTCTCCTAGTACTTCACTGACAAAGTAAACTGGACGTTGAACCTTCTGAAGGTGTCCTGCCTCTTCTCGCTCTACAACAATTGCTGCACTGACTACGTGAGTCGTTGCGGCTATATAAAGCAGGAGAGGTTCTTGGGCATTGGTGAGACCAGCACTGGCGGTGTAGATAAGAATGCCTTGAGATCCTCAAAAGCCTGATGCGCCTCAGGGGTCCACTGAAAATTGCCTTGCTTCTTCAGAAGCTTGAAAAAAAGGCATTCCCCACGATCCCAAGCGGGAAATGAACCTGCCGAGTGCCACCATGCAGCCTGTGAGCATCTGAACGTCTTTCTGGCAAGTCGGCAGTTTCATCTTCAGGATAGCATTGATTTTCTCCGAGTTTGCCTCGATGCCGCGCTGTGACACAATGAACCCGAGTAGCTCTCCCGAAGGGACCCCGAAGACACACTTGTCGGGGTTGAGCTTCATCTTGTAAGCCCTTACGCTTTCAAATATCTCGACCAAGTAGGATATGATGTCCTCTTTTACGCGAGTCTTGACGACGACATCATCCATGTATGATTCTATGTTGCATCCGAGTTGAGTGTGAAAACACTGCTGTATTGCGTGTTAATAGGTTGTGCCAGCGTTTTTCAACCCGAATGGCATTGTGACATAACAGAAGGCTCCGAACGGAGTGATGAACTATGTCTTGATGCAGTCTTCTTCTTTCAACCTGATCTGGTGGTACCCTGAGTAGGCATCTAAAAAGCTCAAGAGCTCACACCCAGCGGTCGAATCTACCACCTGGTCGATGCGAGGGAGACCGAACGGATCTTTTGGGCATGCCTTGTTAAGATCAGTATAGTCAACACACATCCGGCAACTTTTATTCTTTTTGCGAACAAGAACTGGGTTCGCTAACCAGTCAGGATGATACACTTCTTTTATAAAGCCTGCGGCTAAAAGCTTAGTGATTTCTTCCCTGATGGCCTCTCGGTGGTCTTGCGCAAATCGCCGGAGACGCTGCTTGATGGGCTTTGCCTTCTTGTCAATGTTGAGGGAGTGCTCGATCACCTCCCTAGGGACACCAGGCATGTCGGATGGTTTCCATATAAAAACATCCCGGTTTGCCCGAAGAAAGGTGATGAGCGTGCCTTCCTATTTGGGGTCGAGCCCTGTCCCAATCGGGGCTATGTCGAAATTTGAAATTTGGGCCGGTCGAGGTTTACCTTCTTGGTTCCTTCGTCAGGTCTCATGCTTGGCTTGGCTTGCTTTTTGGCTGGCACTCCTCCCTCATCTTGCTAGCGCGCAGCTGCCAGTCAAATCTTTTCCCTGTTGGCTGTGGCTTCCTTTATCTCAGCCAATTCGCAACTCTCCCTGTCACATGCGAAGGACTTCTTGACGTCACCATGAATCGTGATGACCCCCTTCAGCCCTAGCATGTTTAGTGCGAGGTAAGTGTAATGGGGCACAACCATGAATCTGGCTAGGCCCGGCCTTCCCAAGATGGCATGATATGCCGTCTCAAAATCAGCCACTTCAAAGTTTAGATATTCCATTCGGTAATTTTCTTTGGTCCCAAACGTGACCGGCAGAGTGATCTGTCTGAGCAAAACTAAAGAGGTCCCAGGGATTACCCCATGGAACGGTGATGCGCCCCGCTTTAACTCCGAGCGGGGGATCTTCATTGCATCGAAAGTTTTGGAGAAGAGGACGTTGAGTCCGCTCCCCCCATCGACCAACACTCTCTTGAGTTTAACACTACGGATTACAGGGTCCAAAACAAGAGGGTATCTACCTGGATATGGAATGTAATCTGGATGATCCGAGCGATCAAAAACAATAGAGACCTCGGACCACCTGAGGTATTGGGGAGTTGCCGGCATAACTATATTGATGTCGGCGGTAGCTTTTGCTTCGCTTGGACTCATCTTTGCCGAGCCCCGAATATGTAATTGAGCTCGTGCTCGATTAAATGCAGTACTCGCCCTCGTCATTTTCAGGAGGATCTTGCTTCTTCTTTGCTTCACCTTTGTATGGGCCTGATTGCTAGTTGCTTTCCTTCGTGAACCTTTTCAGGGTGTAGCAATCTTTCGCTGCATGCTTTCCCTTCGGATGAAAAGGGCAAGTTGCGTCCATTACCGTATCATAATCGTCCATTCGTGGAGCGCGGGGTCGGCCGCGCTCGGCCACCGTGACTAGCTCCTCGGGCTTACGCTTCTTGTCCCGCTGCATGGAAGACTTGGCATGGTCCTTTTTGTCTTTTTGCCACAGACGATCATCCTGACGTTCGGCTAAGGCATCCGAGGCCATTGCGTAACGATCTGCTAATTCAAACATCTCCCTTACCGTAGTTGGTAGTTTTCGGGACATCTTCTTAATCAAGTCGGGGTCGTTGACGCCCTTCTGGAACGCCGCAATGACCGCAGCTTCCGAGATGTCTCGGATCGTGTTCTTCTTCTGCATGAAGTGCCGAATAAATTCTCGAAGAGTCTCACCCTTCCTCTGATGAAGTTGGTACAGGTCCCACTAAGTCCCAGGCCTTTCATAGGTGCCCTGGAAGTTAGTGATGAAGCGCTTCATAAAGATCTTCCACGGCCGGTCTATAGAATTATTTGGAAGTCACGTGAGCCAAGCTTGGTGAAGGGAGTAAGCCTTGTTGGCGAGATAATTTGCCATTACGTTGTGATCACCCCCGATTGCCTTGATTGCAAGGGAATAAACTTGCAGCCAAGCTTCTAGATCTCTTTCTCCGTTGAATTTGGTGATGCTTTTGATATTGAAACCTTCAGGCCAAACCACTCGGCGAAGCCGGGGAGTGAAGGCACAGATCCCATCAATAGGCCTATCATTGCGTCAATGTGGGGAGCGTCGAGGAGGTGATCTGGCTCGGCGGTCCTCGCTATCACCCCTGTCGCGGTGGTGTAGATCTCTGCAATCGTCCCGGCCGTCATGGTGTATACCGAAACGCTCATAGTCATCTTTGTGCCGGCGGCACTCATCATCTTCACGATCACGTCGCCTGGTGTTCAGGTCCAAGCGAAGGTCGCGGCTGATGCTCTATCGGGCGTCCTCGCTAGCGAAGTTCATCCGGCCGTGGCGTGGATCGACTACGGCGATATCGCTACTCACGATCCGAGTGGTTGCGTGGAGTGCGAGCATTCTTTCTCATTGGTTCTTCTGGTGGTGTTGAATTCTTGCCGCCATCACCATAGCCTTAACTTGGAGCCTGTCCAGGCGATTGGGCTATCGGGACCGAGCATTGGTCTCAACTTGTCGAGAAGTGTCTTTGATGTGATGATATTTTGCTGAGGCGTATGAAAAACCGATTGGTTCCCCATCTTCGTCTGCAGGATGTCTTCGTTGACATTGCGGCCTCTGGCCCGAAGAGCCTTTGCCCATGTTTTTTGGGCCTCACGACGAAGGCGCTTTGTCTCTACGGCGTCCGCGGCGTCTCTCTGCTACTAGGACTCAGTCCGTTGATCTTCGATCGTGAAAACGCCGCGGAAGCTTTGAAAGCCCCCCGCCTTACTTTCTGCGTCAGAAGAACAATAAGACCGTCTAGACTGACCTCTAGATCCGAGTGGTTTGTTGGAGCTACCTTCCACTCGGGATTCGTCTTTGACCGGACCTTTTCCACATCCAGATCGGAGAAGAATCTTCTGGCTTACTGTCTGTGGACAGATGGCCATGATCTTCCTTGATCCGAGTGGTTGCCCGGCCGAGAGAACAATGGAATCACTTCCAAATTGGATCTGGTCTGAATTTGAAAGGATAAGCCTGCCAAGATTATCGGCGATGAAGTCTAGGCTCCCAAAACGGAAAGCCTAGCTGGGAGCGAAGGTGATGACGATTCCGTTGATGGAGGCCATTGAGCTTGCTGAGATTGATCTTAACACAACCCCTACCTGGCGCGCCAACTATCGACGTTTGTTGTCGGCAATAATGAAAATGGGGCAAGGCACTAGATCCAAACTCGATGGTAGCACAAGACGAAAGAATTATATAGGTTCGGGCTCTCACGGGGGAGATAATACCCTAGTTCTGTGCTCTGGATTTATATGTAGCTAGCTTAATGTTGATGATCTTCTTCTTGCTAATGTTCCCCCGCCCCCCTTTATATAGCAGAGGAGGGTGGTTACAAAGGAGAGTCCTGACCGGTTACGGAGTGGAGATCGTATCTCTATACATGTCCATTTGATAACGTCCTGGATTACAGATTGCATCCTACCTAATCAAGGTTGATTGCTATCTTCAGGGTTCCCATGTTGCATACGACTGGAGCAACCCAGGTAATGCCCATCTTCATGCAATCAGCTTGGCCCATCCCTCTCCAGTTGGGTCTCGTAGGCCTGCCTTGCGGATCCCTGGGGTCTAGTAGGGAATTTGGATGCCCCTTCCATTGTCAAGTGGTGGTAATTTGGTCCATAGCGCCGATGGTTCGAACTTCGTGGCCTTGACCATTGTCGCGTCTGGAGTTCTGAGCGCCTCGGATCGTCAAGTCGCTCGGCGATGGACTCCACCGTCCTTGCAGCTGCCACCTCCACGGCCCCTTAACGATTAGGGACCCGCCCGATGGGCGGCCGGGCGCGAGCAGCGGCCGTCCTCCTCGGGCGCCTCGGTGCAGACCCTAGAGGCCCGCACTAATAACCGAGCAGCCGCCCCATCTAGTTCCGCCAGCGCCTTGAGCATGGTGGAGCAGGGTCTTCTTCCCGCTGCGATGGCGTCTTGACTCCTCCCAATGGCCCGGCCGTGCGCATACGCTCCACCCGACAAGAGCCCTCCCCCTTTGCTCGCATGAGGACTTAACCTTCCTGCGTCCTCCTTTCGCTTCCCGATGCTCCCAAGGACAGCCCCCAACAACGTTACGCAAGGCCAGGCACCCGCCCCAGCGGCCGGAGATCTTGCTCGTGGTCCGTCCGGCACCCCAGAGGCAGTTCATGGGGACGTCGCCGTCGCTAGCACCTCCGTCAGCCCTTCGTCGAGCGCTCTCGCCACCCTCGCCCCTTGGCTAGCAGTGCTGCTCACTAAGCTTGGTAGCGTTCATGCTTCAATGGGCACCCTCTTCACGGCGGCCACCCGCCAAGAGCCTGATTGAGCTAGCAGATGGGTGGTGTGCAAAGCTGGCATAGGAGAGGAAGAAGCGGCCTGCTTCGCCAGGAGAGGAGCGTCTGGCTGCTACTTCGCCCGGATGAAGGAGGCCGGCGATGCAGGCGGGCTGAAGACGAGCTACGCCGCTCGCTGCACAACCTTACCGTCATGCTCCGTCCTGCGTACAATTGCATGGTTATGAGCTGCGGCCTGAGAATGCGTGGAGTTGAGCGATCCATTTGGAGTCTTTAGCGTCGATACACCCTCAAAGTCACCCGCGTTGCCGAAGCCCTCGCCGGCCTGCTCGCCACTTTATGCGCCGCTCGCCCGAAGAGGCGGGGAAGTCGCCGTCGCCACCACGAGTGCGTGCTAGCCCAGCTGCGCCCGATCGCGATGCCTCGCCGGCGCCATGTCCACCGTGGCTAACGCCGAAACAGAGGCCTAAGCGCCTTTCGTGTCTTGTGAAGCCTCGGAATGCGTGGCGGCGATGGCGATGGAGGACTGGCCCTTGGCGAGGCAACAGCGGTGGGAGGAGGCGGCGGATGACCCCAGGCACATCCAAGTCGCCGATGAAGAATGATGGCCCGGGTGGCCCTTCTTGTTTTCTTTGTTCCTTTCTTTCCCCCTTTTTTCTTGGTGTACCCATGTAGATACATCTTTTAGCAAACTTAATGAAACGGTTATCTTTTGCACTTACCTGAGTGCCTGTTTGTTCGTGTCTGCTTGCCTATGTCCCTGGGTGACCAGCCCCCGGACTGTGCCATGATGGGGGTTCGGTTCAGATCGTTGCTATGGCATTCTTCCTGCACTTGCACACAACCGCTACAAATACGAGCAGGAGTTACACAAGATACGCAAGAAAACGATCAAAAGACCTTAAGTCCCAGCGTGTGTGATTGTCATTGTCCCTTTGTCTTTCAGATCTTAAACCCTTGCGATCTCTCGGAACCTGACCATAGTGTTGTGTGGCAAGGCAGCAGGTTCCTAGGGGTGGTTTTGGGCTAGCGATGCTCGCGGTGACAACCCAAGGTGTGCTAGCCGCATGGAACACCATGTCGAACTCGACCCCCTGGTCGCCTGTCCCTGCATGACGCAAGCGCTAGGCGTTACCGCTTATCTTCAAGGAGCCATCAGGCTATCAGTACCCATGACAATCACATAAAACGCGCCCCACCAGGGCCAAATGGGACAGGTAAAAATGATTTACAGGGAGCCCACAAGGCAAACAACATAACTTATCACTAGCCGTCGACTGACCAGCTAGATGGAGGAAAAGACCCACTCCCTGGCTGACCAGAGCGGATCGTCGAGCACTTACAGAACTCAGGGGCAGAATTTCCGCAACATCTCTAAGTTCTGAGAGTTCGCTAGTTCTTGGCCATCCTTAGTGGCCAATTGGACCGCCCCGGGTCGACAGACTAAGACCACCTTGAAGGGGCCCTCCCACAGGGGAGACAACTTGTTACGATCGGCCTACGCCTAAATTCTGCGTAGGACGAGGTCGCCCACTACCAATGCTCTCTTGTGGACCCGAGTGGTGTGGTACTGCCTGAGGCTCTGCTGGTATCGAGCAGTACGTAGAGATGCTCGATCGCGCACCTCCTCCAGGAGGTTGACTTTTTCTCGATGCTGATTTTCCTGGCCCTCCTCATTGAATGCGAAGCAGCGAGGAGCCTAAAGATGCTTCGGATGGAAAAACGACCTCGGCCCATAGACCAGGAAGAAAGGTGTCTCCCCAGTCGCCCGGCTGGGTGTGGTTCGAAGCGACCATAGCACCGCCGGAAGTTCGTCAGTCCATCGCGGTCCCCGCTTGTGGAGCCAGTCAAACGCTCTGGTCTTGAGGTCCCTCAACACCAACGCATTGGCACGCTCTGCCTGGTCGTTGCTCTTGGGGTGGGCTATCGATGCGAAACACACCCTGGTGCCCATCTCATCGCAGAACTCCAGGAACGCCGTGCTGGTGAACTGGGTGCCGTTGTCGGTGATGATGCGGTTGGTGACTCCAAAGCGGGTAAAGATCCCCTGCATGAACTTGATGGTAGCGGAGGCCGTAATGGCGCGCACCACCTCGGCTTCGACCCATTTTGTGAATTTGTCGATGGCGAAAAATAAAAAGGTGAAGCCCCCTGTGGCCCGCGGGAACGGACCCAGAATATCCAGCCCCCAGACCGCGAACGGACAAGAGAGCGGGATGGTTTGCAGTGCTTGGCCTGGTCGGTGGATCTGCCTAGTGTAGAATTGGCACGCCTCTAATCTCCTCACCAGCTCGCAAGCATCCTGGAGGGTAGTAGGCCAGTAGAATCCTTGGTGGGCAGCACCGACCGGCGTCAGGCTAGACATATGGCTCCTGCACATGCCTCCATAGATATCGAGAAAGCGAGTTGCTCCCTCTTCCCGAGTGATGCACTTCAGAAGAATTCCATTTCTACTCTGGCGATATAGGTCCCCACCTACCAGAGTATAGCACTTGGCCTTACATGCAATTTTCTTGGCTAACACATCATCGTCGGGGATCACTTGGTCCCACAGAAAGGCTAGGATCAGATCCATCCACTGACCTTCCCGACCAAGTGTAGCAATCACACGGCGATTGCCTGGGTACTCCGCTTGGCCAGGCTTTTCCCCGGGTGCCACACCGGCGACATCGCCATCTTCCCTCTCGGGCGGGAAATTTGGCGGTAGCTTGACCTTCCTCCACTGGCTGGAGGCCACATGACCACCTGACCTTCCCACGAGTGGGAGGCCGTGACAGCTATATTGTCGTCCCCACCTTGAACGGGGGCAGCGACGGACGGTCGCGTAAGTCTTTCTTCAAAGACCACGGCGAGCAGAGGCTCTTGATGGCCTTGGTTGTGGCCCGTCTGCCATGTGATTGTCGCACCGTGGAATATGGGTATATCCCAATCCTTCGAAGTGACGCTCCATCTTCCTGACCTCCGCCAGGTATGCTGCCATGGTGGAATCAGAGCACTGAAATTCCTTCCGTGCTTGATTGATGACTAGCAGGGAGTCGCCTTTGACTTGCAGACACCGGATGCCTAACGCGGAGGCGGCGCGCAGCCCCGCTAGTAAACCTTCATACTCGGTAGTGTTGTTGGTGGCCTTGAAGTCCAAGACGACCACATACCGGAGGATGTCACCGGTCGGGGAGATCAGGACAACCCTATTCCCCGCGCCCTCAAGCCTGAAGGAGTCATCGAAGAATAAAGTCTAGGGAGAGGGCTCGGGTATCTTTTCAGCTCCACGAGTGGCAGGAGTCCACTCGGCGACGAACTCCACCAGTCTTTGACTCTTGATAGTAGTGCGAGGGGTGAACTTGAGGCAGAACTCCCCCAGCTCTACCGACCACTTGGCGACGCGGCCCTCGGCTTCCCGATTATGGAGGGGACAGGCAGTGACCACCGTGATCTCCCGTCCCTGGAAGTAATGCTGCAGCTTCCTGGACGCCACTAGGACGGCGTACAACATCTTCTGTGCCTGCGGTTATCTAGTCTCCACTTCATGTAGCACCTTCTTGGCGTAGTAGGACCACGGACACCTTCCTCTCGCCACCGATCTGCGCTCATCACTCTGAGGGTTTGGTGATATACAAAATAACGACTTCGCCCGACTTAGGCGACTAGCACTAACGGAAAGGAGAGATACTTCTTCAGGTCTTCAAAGGGCTTCCGGGGTCCATTCGAAATGGTTGGTCTTCTTCAGCAATTTGAACAAGGGCAGGCTCCTTTCTCCCAAGCGAGTGATATCTGCTTAAGCGGAGGCGGTCGGCCCGTGAGCGTGTATTTGCTTGGCAGTCGGTGGCTTCATGTGCTCGATGGCCACTATTTTGTCGAGTTGGCCTCAATGCCTCGGTGGATCTGAGAACGAACAACTTCGGAGAACCTTGGGCTCACGCACTTCTCGGGGTTGAGCTTGAGCAATTCTTGGAGGTTGGCGAAGGTTTAAATCGGATCTCAGACCGATCCCTCGCCCTCCTTGGCCTTCACCACCAGGTCATCGACGTACACCTCGAGGTTTCATCCTTTTTGCGAACAGAAAAAAGGTATGCATAGCGCGCTGATAAGTGGAACCAGCATTCTTTAATCCAAATGCCATTTTGATATAACAATAAATGCCCATTGGGGTTACAAAAGTAGTGTTTTCTTCGTCCTCCGCCGCCATGCTAATCTGATGGTACCCAAAGTACGCATCGAGAAAGCACAGCAGCTCGCACCCCACCATAGAGTCGACGATGAGATCAATGCGCGGCAAAGGGTACGGATCCTTCGGGCAGGCCTTGTTGAGGTCGGTGAAATCGACGCACATTCGCCACTTCCCGTTGGCCTTCTTGACGAGCACGGGATTGGCAAGCCACTCGGGATGAGAGACTTCCCTGATGATGTCCGCGCGTAGCAGCTTCTCTACTTCCTCCCGAATGGCATCTTGTCGCTCTGGTGCTTGCCTCCGGACCTTTTGTTAGACCGGGTGCACTCCTGGAAGCATTGCCAATCGGTGCTCGATCACCTCCCTAGGGACCCCAATCATGTCGGACGGTTGCTAGCGCGTTTTCCTATTCGGCGTCAAGGTGGGCGCCCACCTTGACAGTCTTCTCGGGCTCGGCCACACTCAGGGAGACCACCTTAACCTCACTGGACAAACTAGGCGAGCCGATGTCTTCACCGGAGGGAGCTCCGAGCAGCGACATCGGCTTGCCTGCCGCAGTGGCGCCGGCCGGGTCAATGCTGCTTATGGCGGCGCAAGGCTTCGGCTTTGTCACGGGGCGACTATGGGGCCATCGGACCCTAGTATTTTCACCACCATGTATGCTTAGTGGGTTGCCGCCATAAATTTGACCAACGCCGGTCGGCCAAGCAAGGCGTTGTGCGGAAGATCAAAATCGGCGACCTCAAAGTCCACCACTTTCGTATGGTAATTGCTCTCATCTTCAAAGGTGACGAGGCCTTTTTGGCCCAAGGGGTGAGCGGCCCGAGGTGACCACAGCAGAAAAGCAAGGCAGGCGCATGCTCATTTGAGATATCTGGAGCGCCCGAAATGCTTTGGATGACAAGAGGTTGATGGAGCTCCCTCCGTCCACCAGCACCCGCCCAAGCTTCACGTTCTGAATCGTGAGTAAAACCACGATTAGAAAGTGACCCAGGTTGGCAGTGCTCTCAGGGTGTGTAATACTGCAAAAATTGTTTTCCTGGGTTTTTGGCCGGAATTGTCATTTCGCGTCAGGAATTAAATAGTTTGGTTCGCATTAATAATTGAAAGTTGGATTTTTTGGTTTTAGGAGGGGGCTTTTTGGGAATTTCCCCTCCCTCACCTAATCTCTCTCTTCCCCTTTTTGTGTGGCTACCATTGCCTCTCCCTTGGCTGATTTTTTTGTTGCTCCAGCACACCTGCCGACTCCCCAACCTTCCCAGCAGAGCGCCCCCTTGACCTTCCTGCTGAGAGCCACTGCTTCTCCGGCCCAGTAGCGTCGCCCTTGACCTCTCCTGCCGTTTCCCTGTTTGGCTCTCTCCTGGCTTTGAGCTTCTTCTTCTTTGCCTCCTTCTGCGCCCTCCTCTCCCGGCTGGCGGCGGTGGCCCTTCCTCTCCCCTCTTTGGCGGCAGCGGCAAAAGTGGCAATGACAAGATCAGCAGCGGGGAGAACAACAGTGACCGATGGCGGCGTCGGCAACCTCTAAATCACCCCTTGGCCTTCTTCCCCATTCAATAGAGGCAAGGTATTGTTTATTGGAGGTTTAATTAGCTTGAATGTAGGGTGTTTGATGAAATGCCTAGCTAGGTTTTCATGAGATGAAATGTTTGTGCATGCCACTGTAATGCGATGAATTGGTGTGAGAGGTGTTCTGATGTTGGTCTCCCTCTCAAAATCTTCCTTTCATGAGCAAGAATCTTTCTTGGCATTTGTTTGATTAATTTGCTCATTAGAGATTTTCTTTATGCGATGATGTATGTTAATTAGTCAATGTATTATGACCACGATTTATGTGCTTGTGATGTAAGGTTCCTTGATTGGTTCTTGCTATAGCTAGTATTTTAGTCAATCTTCTTGTATGTGATTTTGATATGAGGTATGGGTTCTAGTAGCGATCGGTATACAATTTGGAATAGTGTGTATGAATGGTAGAAGCGAGAGGGGTTTTCAGGTTGTCCCTAAGGAAATGCTTGGTTGAGAACTATCGGTGACCTATATACTCATACTACGGCTTATGTTTGGGTTCAAGGGAGATCAATGATTTTGTAGAATTATAATCACAGAGTGTTACATGCAAGGATTTGATTAAGCTCCATATTTCTTACTACCCTTTTGCTCCGTTATTTATTATGAGTAAGCTTGTTGTTGTGTTATTGTTGCTTGATTGTATAGAGATTGCGATTAGTGTTCATGAAGTATGGATTGCCAAATCTTGGTTAATAAGCGATAGTTGTATATGTATTGTATATGTGAATTTATTCTTGATGCATATCAACTACTTATGTATCTGATATTAGATTACGGAAGATTTTGTGTCTTTGTTGTTTATTATGATGCGAAATATACTGCGTATGTGTTATTTACATGTGAACCCTGTAATTGTTATTCAAAAGATAAGGCTTAGTTTACAAGAAATACTAATTTGTGCATAAATTTAAGTGGCATGAGTATTGTTTATTTGCGAGAGAAGGTTACATCGGGAGTGGCCTCAACGCATGCCACTCCATTCTCCGTCGGTAAAGGCAAGTACATCGAGTTGTGTGCTTAATTGAGTTGTTCGTTGATATTTATCTGTTCATGGCTAATTTCTATTGATTGTGGAAAGTGTTAGTTACATTGGTGACCATCCCTTTGAGGACGTGATTAGCTATTGAATTCGAAGTGGTCACTAGTAAGCCTTAATTTCCGGTAAGTTTACTATACCTTGGTTAATATTACGTTGAGTAGCGAGTATAGAATGCGTGGATACTCGTGGTTAATTTACAAAATTGTGTAAGCGTGCCCGTCTGGGAATGGAATTGAGTATGTGTACAAATCAATGTATTGCTGAATTTTGTGTGTGTATATGTATTCTTGTTTGTCTTTGGTGGAAATGTGGGTTGAGCAAGAGCCTATTTATATAAGTACATACATTCTTTGAGTCTGTGTGTCTATGTGAAGTCATACTTATATGTGTGTATGAGGTTTCTCTAAATGAAAGTCTTTGCTTAGAGTATGTGAATGTGTAGAGCTGCCATAGTCCATACAATTATGTGTGATACTTCTGAAATCTGTGGTCATATGTGCTTGCATGTATAGTGACCTTGTGTTTAAATAAATATATATACAAACATTTGCACATGTATATATTTATGTAGTATGGGAGATTTTATGTATATATGTATATATTTGCATATATGCTTGTATATGTATGTGGTTATAGTTATGTTAGTGTTGGCAATGAATGAAAGGTTGCGGTCCATTAGTGTTAATTGCATTTGTGCATTCATAATGGAAGGCGACCCATTACGATGTGGGCCTCTGTGTTCACGGAGTGAAACGAAAGTCCTACCTCGTAGTCCCATTCATCGAGGTGAATGGGAGGCGAGGCGATGAAGTAGGCACCTTCCACGGGATGGAAGGGGCGTGGGGAGTGCACTGCCAAGCGGGTGGGCACTTTCAGCGTCTGCGATGCGTGCATCGAAAAGAGCATTCATGTGCATTGCATCTCTTTTCCTTTCTAAAAGTTGAAAATCTTGAGTTATGTTGAGGAGTTGTTTCCGTCGGGGTTTGGGAGCTCGAGAGTTGAATTCTCTTATGAATTATGTTGAGTTTTTGGAAAAAAAAGATATGATCTTTGTTGTTGCTCATACTCAAAATTTACATTTTCTTTAAAGGTTGGGTCGTGAACCATGAGGATATTCAAGGCGTTAAGTGTATGATGAGTAGTTGAGCTTTAGGATAAGGAGGTTCTTGATTACATTAAAAAGAAATTTGTGGTTATTTAAAGACAACCAAATTTATTGTATGGCATAGGATGAGTAATTGGAATGGTAGGTGATTCTAAAGTGAAAAGTTGATTAGAGTTTTCACCATGGTGCGTGAGATGTGGAATTGAATGGAAGTTCAAGATTTGTGTTCGATAAGTCTAGTAGTGGCGGGATTGAGAGGGTCGAGAATCTTCCGTAAATGAACTTATTATAGTAAGAGGTTGATGAAATGTACCGGAGTATATTAGCGCCAAGGCATGAGAGTTGTGATTTAGAGGCAAGTGATGTTCCTTGAGCATTGAATGGTTTTATCATCGAGTTGATGACGTGGTTGCGGTAATCTTTATGATATGGTTAAGTTATTGCTTTAAATGGGTATAAATCGTATTGTCGGGATCACGGTTTCATTGTATTACTTGCTCTTATGGTCAAGCTTTTGTGTTGCTTATATTAAATTGGAATTGCTATGCTCGTGTACTTTCTTAGGAGTCATCGACTCACGCTTGTTGTTGTGTTGTTGCGGTACCTTGAAATCGGCATGCATGGAAGGCGTAATAGCACAATCACATTTGCATCATCACCTTTCCATTGTGTTAAATTCATAATTCTAATATAAATAGCTTGAGAAGATCATTGTAAGAAGTACATTAGCGGTTATGCTTAATGAGTTCTGTCTGTAATAATTTATGTGGTGGAGTTCTCTAATTTTCATTTGGATGTGTGATTGGTTAACTAAGGACACGCTAGAATGATATCATATCTTTGCGTTTGTTTTTACATCTGCTGGCGGATGTCCTAGTTTTAGGAGAGTCTTGCCAAAATTTTTAATAAATTCGACAACCTCCTAGTTGTTAAACTTGCGTTGCTAATATTTATTCTTAGCGATTTGTAATTGTGGGTGCTAGAGGTGTAACATTAAGACGCGGGGTCTTAGGGTGTTCTGAGGTGGTCGGCTTTGTTGAAGGTGATCGACTCCTCAGAGCCACTTGACCTACATGCCCTGGGCTCGATCTGTGTGTGAACTTCCCTCATCAGCCGCTTGTACCTTGTGTTGGAGGGAGATAGGTGGCCGAGCCACCGTGGATATATGCCACCGTATGCTCCGCTTGTTGGAAAGCCAACGGGGGCGGGGTCTTCATCCTGATCGTCATCATGGGGGCGACGCTCCTTGAGGCGCTGCTCCACTATTTTGCTCACAACCTGGCAGCTGGCTAGGTCGTGCGTGCTAGATCTGTGGATCGGGCAATAAGGCCTACCCTCCTTCTCCTCGCGGAGGTCATTTCGCCGGTCGCGGCGGTCATCCCGTCGGCGCGCCATCACGACCCGGTGTCCCCGTGCCTGCGCTCTGCGGTCTGGACCTGCCCATGTTCAGCCACCCTGCGCTTCTTCTTCCTACTCACGGAGCCATGACCTTTTGAGGTCCCAGCTCCGTCTTCGCCGTGACTGCCGACCGGGCCGGGTACCTTCTTCCGAGCTTCCATCGCCTGTGCGCACTTGTGCGCCAGGGAGAACAGCTCGGAAGTGGTGATGACGTTGCGAGTAGCCATCTTCTCCGCATCTTGTGGTCCCGAGCGCCTCTTGAGCGATGGCGATGGCAGCCTTTCGGAGATCCGGGGATCGTATTGCAGCGATGGTGAACCACTGATGAAGTCACGCAATGACTCCCCTTTCTCCTGCTCGAGGGCGTGGAGATCATCCTCTCCACGCCCAGTTGTGTGTACGATCTTTGGACGTTGGTGACGAAGAGGTCACACAACTCCTCCCGATGCAAACCCCCGTGGGAGGTTCAATAACCAGAATGGGCAAATCTGTTAGAAATTTGTTAAGAAGTAGTTGGCCATGGCCTTTTCAGACCCGCCCACGGCCCGTACCACCGTCGTGTATATCTGCAAGAACTCTTCCGGGTTGGTGGTGCCGTCATACTTCTCGATGGATGCCGAGCAAAACCTCTCTGGCCATGCAACGCGACTGTAACATCCCCAAATTCGGGTTTCTGCTAAAAGTTAATTTAAATTAATTAAATTCAAAATTTGGATTTTTCCATGGTGTTCTAATTAACCTGGCATCCATATCCTTCTGCAATTGGAGTTCAATCCTTGATCGTCCGCAAAATCAAAATTCTCAATTCCGGTCCATATTCGAAATTTCACTCGAGTTCCAAAATACTCTAAAAATCTCAAAATTCATAGAATTAGGTTCCAAATATTCTAAAATATTTTTGGGGATTTTTCCATGATTTTTGGAATCTCTTTGCTATTTTATCTCTCGCGGCCTTTCATCAAAATCAGTATTTTCGTTCCGGAATAATCTAAATTACAAATTTCATCAAAATTTAGTGAAACTAATTTTATTGGGTTCAAAATAATCTCTAGTATTTTTAGGAATTTTTCCAAGATTTTTAGATTATTTTTGCTATTTTATTCCTTGCGCTTTTGTTCCTTCATTTCTTCCAACCAATGAGAAAGTGACACGTGTCCAGCACTGTTCATCTTCCTCAATAGACCAGCACTGTTCACGCATCTGTTCCTGTTCTTCCCTTTTGCAAGCTCCAACTTCAATCATTCATATCTTCCATTATACTGCACCAAAACGTGTGGAATTTGAAACGTTGCGACGGTGTCGTAATGGAGATTGATTATCCCACCATTGCTTATTCGAAATCAAGCGAAGCAGTCGCTGCAATCAAATCTTTGCCGTTTCTTGTTTTAGCCATAACTTTTCCGTTTCTTCGTCTCTCCGGCGTGTGAGTACTCAAATGTGCGTGTCGGCGTCCTCTACACCGTGCTCACCTTGCCCTTTGGTTCTGTGTCGTTTGCCATCCCAAAACTCAAGTAAACAGATCGCCGGCGTCCTCCAAAGACACCGGCGAGCCATCTTTTGCTCGGTGAGTTTTCCGGCGAACCAACCGCGTCACTTTGTGCCTTGCTTCCAGGAACACAACCATTCAATCGGGCTTGATTTTTCGTTGCAGTTTGACCCCGGTTCGAGTTTGTTAAGTGCGTCAACCGTCGTTCGTTTGTCGTCGATTTCTCCCGATTGGGTAAGAATCAATTCAATTCCTTGCACCGTAGACTCCCTCGATGCTAGCTATCCGGTGCTCACCTTAGTTTCAAGAAATATCGCATTTTTATATGTTTTGGTCGTCATGCCACGGGTCATTTTGGTGTCATGGGACTCGTTGCCTCCGACCCACCGTTAAATCGTGCCGTCACTTGCCCGACACCGCGTCGTCGTCCTCTTTCCATTCCACCCTTCACGGCTTCGCCGTGCCTCCTAACTCGGCACCATGGATGGAACCTTTGTTACGTGCATGAGGTAGAGCGAGGTATTGTAGCGTTACTACTGATGCCATTTCTTTATTTTTCGGATTTAATTAATCCGACACATTCAAACAATTGTTTCTCCTCCGTCGTAACTCCGAATTGAGTTATTCTAATTGCTAAATTCATCTAAATTCATCCTCTATCTGCCAGTATTTTTATTATAATTTTTAGTTTCTTTTAGATTTATTTTATTCTTTTAGTGTTCGGTTTTGCGTAGTCGAAAAGCGGTCGTCGCCATAACGAGGAAGACTTTCGAGTAGCGCATCGCACCTCGTCGGCGAAGGCAAGTCGTAGTCCTTTGACCATGTTGTACCTATGTTTGCAAAAGTAATTTGTTTTATACAATTGCATGCTATTTGTGTATCCATGATTAGTTTAGGGAGTAGCTATTTACGATTGCCGATATGCCACCTTGATTATTGGAATGCCATGTATCCATTGTTAACCTTAGGTTGGAACATTACTAGTTGGACATAGTCGTAATACCAACATTGGGTTAGCGTAGCTAATCTTAGACACCTTAATAAATGCGTTGGGTTTCATAGCACTGTGAACTAATGTTAATCTTGACCTAATGAGATATGGAATTGTGGTAAATGCGACCCTTTGTTGTAAAACTTGTTGTACCATGGTAGGGAATGCCATTGGTCTTGGTTGAACAAAATGTTTTCCCTCGGGCAAGTGATCGTGCGATAAAGGGGTCTTGTCTAGCACATTGGGATGTGGTTGTCTTGCTTGAGATAATTTAAGGACTTTATCTTGTGCGCCATTAGCTGGGCCTAACAGGTGCAACCACAAGTGCGGTATGGAACGAGACCTAGTCGATTAATTTGCAATGTTTAGTCTTGAGTCTTGCCAAATGTTTGTGTGGGTTCGGGTTGAGCGGGTAGATTCACATGGCTCAAGAGGGGCCCCAAGGCGAAACCTTAGAGGCGATACCAAGTTTAGGCGTGCATTGTAAATACTTTGTCATGATATCTGCGACACACCAAAGGAAGTGTGTTAATATCGATTGCACTAAGAGATGTTCATGTCTTGTGGGTAAAATTGTACAACCTCTGCGAGTGTCAAACTATTGAATAGCCGTGTCATGGTCATGGACAAGCAGGGATTTCACACGGGGTATAGAGTGTTTTCTTGAAATGTGGAATTGTTGGAATGGGAGCAGGGAGTTCACGTGTTACATTGTCTAAAACTATATTGTTGAATTGTGTGGTTGATACTTGTTTCAAATGATGTAGGGTGATACCTCGTCATTACTGTTCATGTTGTCTACCATTGATTTACCGATTATTTATTATTGTTTTATCAATGCGCCTTCAATCTATTTATTGTATTTAAATTCAAGTTATTGCTTTACGCAAATGAACCATATGACTATCCTTTGTCAAGCCGTGCATGAATATATTGCATCATTTCCCTCGGCTTGTTGAGTCAGCGTTGTACTCACGGCTTTATGACCATGTTGTTGATTCTTTGAGGAAGGACAAGAAATGAATATCAAGAGGAGAATACTATGAAGACTATGTGGACTAGGAAGGCGTTCCCCGGATGATTACTGTGGCATGTCGAGATAGCCTAAAGTTTTTATATTTCATTGCAGCAGATTTCACTTGTTTCTTAAGCCAAGAGGCATTGGTGTATGAACTTTGACCATAAGGTCGTTTGCTTTATTCAATAATAATTTGCTTCTTCTTAGTTATTTGATGTATGGAATGATATGTCATCTATGTTTCCTTTGTGTGCACTAAGCGTGATCTGGACTAGTCACGGTATACCTGAAGGGTTTGGATTGCATATCCGGGTCCCGGCAATGACGCAATTGACCATTGGAGAAGGCTTGGCACCGGCGCCGTCCACGAACCTGGCAGGAGGCCGTCTTGGGAGCGGATCTCGGCTCCCCAAGGACTCGGAGGAGAGGGCCTCCTCCTTATCCTACGAGTAGGTATCGTTGGAGCAGTGGTCGCCCTCAGGAACCATCCGCCTATAGCGGCCTTGCTCCTACACATGACAGCGCTGTAGTATGTTGCGCAAATCATCGCCGCGCCGCCGGCGACGCCTCTCCAACTACGCCCTTAAATCCTCACAGCCTCCCTGGTGCCCGGGAGACACGTGAGGCGACACGTCGGCAGCTATGCGGCCCCCCACACCAGCAAGGTCCGCATCCAGTAAGCCCTTTCCTTTGCTCCGACCCTCTTGGCCAAAGCGCTCCCCGCTCGGGTGGCTGGAAGATTGGGTGTGATCCGCACGTCGTCTTGATAGAGGGGCACCGGAGGTACCGGCGCTCAGCGCCCCCCACGGTGAGCCCGTCTGCTCGATGGCGATGTCCGTAGCCGCAGCGTGGTGGGGTGTCTCTGCAAGTTCCATTAGTGGGTGGTCAGAGAGCGGATGGCATGCGATTTTGGGCGGAGTGGCCTCTTCCATAGCCGTGCTTGCTGAGCCGGCGACTCACTACCATCGAGGGACAACGCGCGCCTCACGGAAGGCGTCGACAGTCCCCACGGCGAGTCTTGGAGGCGTTCACGGCGCTAACCTCCACCGGTTCTTCTTGCTAAGAACACGAACCCGTCATCTCCAGAGACGGGATCCTTCTGGACAGATCACAAAGACCCGCTGGAGAGGTGAAAGGGTGAGCCAACCGCTACCCCCCTACCTGGCGCGCTGCTATCGGCATTTTTCGCCGGCCAGCTATTATGCCTTGAAGGGACCCGAGGTTTGATAGAGGGGATCTTCACGGATGGACACCTATGGGCTCTCTCTAGGGATCCTCACAGACAAAGATCAAAGAACACGTTGATGTACCCAGGTTCGGGCCCCCGTTATGGGTAATAGCCATACGTCCTGCTTCAGCCTTTGTTAATGTGTTCCGGGAGGATTACAAGTGCACGATCCCCACCCCGGATTCTACTTGAACCCCCTAGTCGTTCTTCTTCCCTTCCTTTCTTCTGGTTTTCTATTTTTCATCCCCCCTTTCTTCCATACACCGAACCCCCCTTATATAGGTCGGGCTAGCTCGGGTAGGCAAGAAGGATAACATCATAATGATTACACTTCATTTATTACATCAGTCACTGTAGCCCCATCCTCTGGCCTCATTCTTTGCACCATCGTCCAACTCACTTTGGTCATAGAAATGACCTATATAGGGTGGTTAGGTGCGATGCGTCGAGAGGATAAGCTATCATGCCGTCAGCGAAGCCATGCGCATTTAATGGTTCTGACACGGGTTGTCAGGGGAGAAGACTTCAGGGTGAAGCTCCCTATTTTGCCAACGTACATCTTCATGCTTGACCAGCGGTATGCCCCTAGGCTCCTTCGACTGACCACATAGCGCAATCGCCTTGCAGCAGGGTGTGGTCGCCCACCTACTTGCCAGGCCGCCACACGACGCGATCGCCCGGTAGCAGGGCTTGATCGCCCACCTGCTCGCCAGGTCGCCACACAGCACAGTCGCCCGACGATAGGGCGTGCTTTCGCCCACTGCTTTCGCCCGAGCCGCCATTGGCGTGGCCGCTAACAACGGCGTGCTCGCCCACCGGCTCGCCGAGCCGCCCCAGCGTGACCGCTGGCGGCGAGGCATGCTTTCGCCCACTTGCTCACCAGGCCGTTGGGCTTCGGCGCCTATGGCCCCGCCAGCGATGGCAAAGAGGTACCCTAAGCGCAAAAAATGCGCGGCAGATGTTCTTTGAGATAGGGTTATATCTACTAGTACCACAATACATCTAATTCTTGAAAATACATGTGTCGGTGTTTGAGAACCGTGAGTAAATTTGTAGGTTTAGAGAACTCGTGCTCCGCTCCTTGAATGGTTAGACCAAAAACGGGGGTCCACGAGTTATCTTGGTTGAGCGACGTCCCTACTCGATTCGCGGGGTGATCGGATGTTATTCATTCTGGTGTATCGATCGTGTTACAAGCGATTTGAGCTCGGGCTCGGGCGCCTCGTGTCTGAGGGCTACTCGGAGCGACTCGAGGGTGACTTCGGGAGTCTTGTGTTTGGTTGCCTAGATCGTCCCCGCTCTGAAGGGCCACACCTCCTTATATAGCTGGGGAGGCGGTGGCGCGGAGGTTACAGGAGTCACGTAAAAGGAAAAATGGATGGGGCTCCCCACGCCTTGGAGTTTGGTCTTTTGCCTCGGTGTCGATCGCTAGGCGGCCTTGACGGGTGGTTATGCGTCCGTGTTGGGTTGGTGAAGGCGTGAGGGGCGGCTCGGTCCGTTCCTCCGGAAGCAGCCTTTTGCTCTGCTTATTGCGTCGGTGGCGTCGAGGTGTCGACCCGAGGGTGTCTCGGGAAGGCGCGGCGTCTGCCCCTACTTTCGATTGTGACGATTAAATGGGTCGGTCGATCTAAATGACCCGATGGGGCGGTTCGATGATCCGACATCTGCTTTGTGGTGGAAACGAGGCAAGGCTCGTTCGGGCTGCCAATCGGTCGGACCCATTGGTTGGGTCAACCACAGGTCCTCGTCATTTGTAGGTCATGGCGCGGTCCTATATCGCTGGTCGGACCGCTCTCTGGGGTCGGCTCGGTCGGAGGTCGTGGGTCTCTATCTTTGGGCTTCTCGTTTGAGGCCCAGTAGCGTGTGGCAACCGTCACGCTTCTCTGGGCGGCTGGGGATACCTATCTCACAGGTATTCGTCAATAGCCCCGAGCCCCGAGCGGATCGGAGAGCGGTGGGGTTTGCCCCGTTGTGGTATTGGTCGACATGTTGCTCGTCTGGCCGGACCTCGTGCCTTAGGACCGTCGATCGGTTTACGCAATTTCGGCGTCCGGCGATCGGGTCTGGTCGATTCGCCGGGTCTGTGTGGCGCATCCGATGGATGGAGCCCGGCGGATCGGAGAGCGGTCGGGGTTTACTTTTCGTCGCGAGGCGGCCTGGTTGGGGACCTCGTGCTCTGGTCGGTCGTGCAGACACTGCAAGTGCATCGGTTGAGCAGGAGGCCTCCTTGGTTCTTTGGTTAATCGCATGCTTGGTCTTGTATGGCCATCCGGTGGATGGAAACCCGAGCCCCGGCGGATCGGAGAGCGGTCGGGGTTTACTTCTTCTTGAGCGGCCATTCTGCGTCGTGGCCCGATGTACTGTAAGGTCGGCGTTGCGCCAAAAATGGATAAAGCGCCATGCGCTTTCGCCGAGTGGGGTGGCGGCGCTTCCCGAATCGCCCCATCGCGGTGTGGGACTGGAGGGTGAGCTAGCGCGTTGCCATGCGTTGGCGTGAGCAGCGTGCTTCATGCGGTGATAAGCGGGTTTGTCGAGTGGGCCTGGCGGCCTCTGAAGGAGAACCGTTTCGGCGGGCGTTATCCGTCGCGGGCGTCCAGGCCCCCAGGGGTGACCCATGAGAACCTTTCTTTACTCGATCCCATGTCGCACTCTAGGTCGTCCGCCGACCCAGAGCGCAGCTGGTTGCCACCCGTCGACGGGTTCCGCGGGAGAGTGTGAAGTATGGTCTCGAACACGATTAAAGGTGATTGGGCGTCCGCGGCCCAGCTGGAAACCCAGCCAGGAGCTCACCTTATCCTCGTCCCTCGCTCGATTTTTAGTTCGGGGTGATCGTGCACCCACTTGGTGCTCGGCGCTCGAGCCCAGACTTTCGGTCGAGCCCCGGACATAAGTTGGTGAGCCCTCTCGCGGCTACCGGGACCGTAATGGCCTTGGCGTGCCTTTCTGCTGTTACCAGGCGCCCTTTCGAATTCGGAAAGTTTCAAGAGCCCTACATGATTTATCTTTTAGTTTATGACATTTTATTTATATTTATTTGTTTATATTTTAAATCCTCAAGTATATTTACTATATGAAGGCATATCCCGACTAAGAGGCTAGGTTCAAACTATGATATATTGTAATGATTTGTACTATATTAGGTGGTCTGATCATATAGGACATTTAGGACCTAGCTTTTCATGTATTAGCATCTATTCATAGCAGTTATTTATATTTCAACTTTTTTTGTATATAACAAGCATAGCTAATTAGGAGTTTCGCTCATACTAAATTAATAGTTAATTATTTCAGTAGGATTAGATGATATGAACCTATGGATGTTTTAAAACTGATCTCACATATGTAGTATCATTTATTTGTGACATTATGTTTATATTCTTTTCTTATGTACGGAGAAAACAAATTTATTTATAAACTGGATTCAAACTTAACTAAACATGAAATATTTTTGAATACATAGGGTTATCATGGTCTAGTAATTGGTTGTACTCTAATTTGTCTTTATATGCACTAGTTATAACAATTTTGATTTCTATACATTGGAAAAAAATCTATTTCCAAATTTAAATCAAACTAGATTCAAATCTAAATATTTTTTCATATTTGTAATAATTATGGCCTCATAAACATTTTAAAATTTGTTTCATGATTTAAGGAGTTATGGTTTATATATTTCTAATAGTAACCATATTAGGGTTTACTTGAAGTTTTAATCCAAATAATTCAAAATTGGTTTAAAATTAATTATTTTTACACAAATTGGTTTCTTATGGTCTCAGGAGCATATGGAAATTATTTCATATTTCTAGGAGTTGCAGATTTCATATTTGCAATAGTGTCCATATTAGGGTTCTATTCAAATTTTAATTAAAATATTTCAAAATTTGATTATAGAATTAATATTTTTTATATTATTAAACTAAATGATTTAAAATAAATTTATAAATTTGTTTCACTTCATTTGGAGCTATGACACAAAAGTTATTAATGTTTGAATGTACTTGGGTTCATAAATCACAGAAAAATGAAAAATACGCTTTCCATTTTTAGATTGTCTTTTGAATCGTGCACGCCTACTGACAGACAGGGCCCACTGTTGGTGGCCATGTGTGCATGTCTCAGGCGGTTGACGGAGTGGTCCCATATGACAAAATTAAAGCATTAATTGAGGGGTCATTTTGGTTTGAAACTTTTTAGAAATTTTATACTGGGTTCCTTGAGATAAATTTTTGTTAATTTTTTACTGGGTTCCTTGAGATAATATGTTTTTATCTTGTAAAATTTTCAGGTTAAAGACTTCTGTATAAAAATTCCTATAATTCTGACAAGCAGCTCTGTCCATTTTACCCTTCTCTAATTTTTATTTATTTGAGGATTGCAATAAGGTCAAGAATTTTTTAAATTTTTGAGAAGATTTTTTTTATCTTGGTGTTCTTCTATAAAATTTTTAGATTGATATCTTGCAGATTTATTTTCTAATAAATCTGAAATTGCGATTTCCAGATTTACAAACTTTCGGTTGTTAAATTTTAAAAGGCTCTAAATTTGAATATTAATTTTTGATATTTTTAATAGAGATTAATATTGCCCTAAGGAATGTATGGTAAACATTTCAGCTTGATATAAACTCTGTAGATGTTTACAAAAAAATCTGAAATTCTACTGTTTTTAGTCAAAACCCATCAATTCACATTTCTTTTCATACATTAATATATGTTCATATTGCTTTTGACTGCATAAAAAGAGTTTTGGAGATTTGTAATATTTTAATATAATTTTTAGATTTTTTTTATGATATTTGTTTTTTACTTTCTTACATTTACTTTTTTACTAATTCAATATAAATGACTTTTCTTTAGAGCAAAAACCCAAGAAAAACCAATAATACCAGAAAATTAAGCATACAGTTATAATGCCAACTAAATTTTATATTTTAGCTTTCTTTGATCTTCATGGGTTAGAAATCAACATCTCAATATTAAAAATGAGTTTATAAAAGACCACCAATTCAAGAAATGATAAAAAAGGATGGAAATTTAGAATATAATCGCAATCCAAATTTATTTATTTTTCATTTTACTCATTAAATTTTAGATTTTTGCTATTTTTGGATTTTTTAGGATATTAAAAATAGCTTCTTGATACGTCGCTGTAGACGACGTTGCATGTGCAAAGCACGGGAGGCCGACACATGGCACTGTGCCGAAGATACAGTACCTTTTTAATTTTTCCCAAATTTTCTTTTATTTTTTACAAATCCCCCTTTGTCTCTTAAAATAGAGCAACAATTTTTTATTTTCTTTATTTTTCAGAAAAAATTAAAATTGTAAAATAGAGCAACAATATTTTTTATTTTATTTGTTTTTCAAAATAATTTCCCTCTATTCATTAAAATTGAGGCACCATCTACGGCAATGTGCGGAGTTTTAACTAATAAAATACATTTAGAGCAAAATGAAAGTATTTAAAGCAGTCTAGACAACGTGCCAGCCGTATGCTCCACACAGCCAATACACTGTCCATTTTTGCACATCTGGTAATCGAATGGATAACTCTAGAAAAT
This sequence comes from Guadua angustifolia, assembly GCA_036346375.1. Taxonomy (NCBI): domain Eukaryota; kingdom Viridiplantae; phylum Streptophyta; class Magnoliopsida; order Poales; family Poaceae; genus Guadua; species Guadua angustifolia. The sequence continues at coordinate 11,686,078 of CM070514.1, forward strand.
CGTTGTCAAACATGGGCGCTTTCATGGCTCGAAAGCCAGTAGAAGATTATCCCTTCGCATCATCCTAATCAAGGTCCTATTTAACACAGTTTCAGATCTTAGTTCCATCTCAGATTAAAAATTTGTAAACTAAAATAAAGTAAATTAAGTTTATATTTTTAGTCTAAAATGTAAACAAGATGACCCATCTAAACGCTTTTAATATACTCACAGCTCTAACTCCATAAATTTTTGAAGTTAGAAATACCCTACTTTACCACCTCTATGGATTTTAATAGAATTAAAGTTATGTCAAACACCCACTAACTTTGAACAACACAGGTGGGGGCGGAAAAAAATTGGCCGGAGCGACGCACGTGCGCAGGGGCACGACCGCACGAGCACGCGATCTCCTGGCCGTGGATGAAGCACATTACCACTACGCTGTGCAGGCCCTCGTATCATCGTATGTGATTAAGCCGGAAAATTAGTTAAGGTGTTCCCTAGGCCAAGCAGGCCGGGCGATGCGGCGCAAGACGGAATGAACACGTTGGCGAAAAATGGCGTGGCACGCAGAGGCCGGAAATCCTTATGGATTTAATATACAGTGTATTCTTACAAGTAACAACTATTCTCTCTGTTAATTTTGTAAGGCTTATTTTTTTTATGATCTTATTCATAAATATAAAATTTGTATGTAGATTTAATGAGACCTTTCTTTCTATACCTCTATTTATTCTCTCAACTATATGCATTTATTCATTACTACTCATACAAAATATATCTTTTATCTTCTAAAATAATTAAGTGGAGATATCTAAATTATTTTCTTTTATATCTTTCTTAATTCCAATATAACCTTCATGTTTATGTAAAACCAAAATACATCTCATGAACTGATCGGAGGGAGTAACAGCCAAAGGCAAGCTACGATTGCCGCTTACCCAAAGCTACCAATTGAAACGACGCCGAATTTATGGAGCAACCTATCAAATTCTATCCGTGCAGGCGGCGCAGCCATTCAGACACGCGCGTCTTGATTAAGGAACTGCTTGCAGCACTACATGTGGCACCAGTAGTACTACATATCAGAAAGTAAACAGACACGTAGGGATGGATCGAGACAGGTAGGGAGGCATGGGTAGGCCATATCCAGTTATCCGATCTGAGATGATCCATCTTGCTACAGATCCCAGTTTTAACATGTATACGACCAATATATATCCGCAATAATTGATGGAGATAGTGAATGAGAGCCAAACACGAGCAGCTAGACTTTAATTTATGCTCATTAACATATGTATATATCCAAATATTCAAATGACACTGTCTAAGTTTGTGTAATAATGTATAATTCTACTATTCTTCTCCTTGTGACTTTGCATATGAATATAACAGGTATAAGCTAGCATATGCAGGATCAAATTCATATATGTATTCCAGAATATTTTTCCTGGGGAAAATGGTTGACTGCTTATTATTTACCAGATATGTAGTCAATTGAATAGTAAATTCACTATTATCTATATATATCTTCATTCTCAGTGATGTACGGCAGGGAGTGCCGTGTGCCCATCTCGTAAGATTCTACGGTGACAGGAGCTACATTATTTTTTGAAATTAATTTTTTACCTTTTTTATTTCATTTTCTTGTATTTTTGAAAATTTTCCCCTCTCTTCCTTAAATTTGAGCTATTTTTATATTTTTGGCCAAAATTTTTCTTTTTTTTCCTTTGAAAAACAGTTTTTATATATTTTTACAGTTCTTTCTTGAAAAATTTCCCTCTCTCTACAAAAATTAAGTGACATTATTTTTTATTTTATTTGTTTTCCTGAAAATTCCCTCTCTCTCTTTTAAAATTGTAACGATAAAATATAAAATAAGAATCTATATGCATGCAGTACAGTCCCATGATCAGTGGCTAGCATGCATATTTGCAACAATTGATGTTACATCCATACTTTTTATTACATATGATAATAGTAATTTATATAATAAGGACTTACAAAACAGAGTACATTGCAACGGAAAGAATCAAAAGTCTTGAAATGTGTCCATCTAACCCTCAGGCAACTGACAAGTAATAAACCTCAGAAAAACTCGCTAACATGATTCTCGTAACCTACGTACGTCAAAGTATATCTCATCTGGAGGTTCTCTATCTTCACCTAAACCAACAAATAAGCAAGGATGAGTAATATCTTATCTGTGGAAATTATTAAAATTCTGACATGACTTTAGCTCCAGAATTATGTTTTCTGATTTATTTTAGATATCAATTAAGCTTTATTTTATATGAAACTTTTTATGTGTAATTATAATGGTTATTAGGAGTTGCCAAAAACATTTTAGATGATTATTAGTTATATTTATTTTTATAAAATTCTAACGTTGATAATATTGCTTTTAAATTAAATTAATTTTTTATTTATAAAATTGTCAAATCAACTTTACTATTTTTGAAAACTTTCCTACGGATTAACCTAGTAATGCAGATTATCACGTGAATTTTTAAGGATTTGACAAGGCCGGAGTGAAATTTAATAATTCTGAAATTGAACTTTTCTTAGTCTTATGTCACAGTTTTTGATTTATTTTCAGCAATAAATGTGTTCACATACTTTTGAAAGTTTTTGGAAATGACCTGGAGATGAGTTGGGATTTATATATTGTCGACGATCGGGATCGCCTGACCGCAAAAGTGAAGAGGGGGTTAGTGTGAATGAGGGACCCAAGAAGCGCTTCGTTCAACAATGGTGCGGACGTAAGTCGGTGCGTGGCGTCAGTGAGTAGGAGACAACGGATTATACTGGTTTGATCCCCCACGAGGGTAATAGCTCTACGTCCAGTCTTCTCTAGAGGTGGAGGAATTCACTAATTATGGGTACAAAGGGTGGATTACAGCTCGAGCCTTAGTGCTCTGATTGTGTCTACTGGTCTTTCGCTGGTGTGCTTGTTGTTTTTGTACATATGCCTTGCGTGGTCTTATATCCTCCCGGATGTTGCACGTATGAGACGGAGAGATTCGAGGTAGTGGCCGTGCGCGTGAAGGTGGTATATGCGCCTTTAAACGCCGCCCACGTCTGCCTTGACGCCATTACTCAGGTCTTGGTAACCGCCGGGTGAACGCACGCCCCTAAGCCAAGGTCGAGGTCGAGCGGAGATGGGACCTCCCACTGCCCAAGATCGAGGCCGTGCGGGAGCCAATCGTCGCTTAGGTCGTGGTCGAAGGCCCTTCTTTGGATTGCCCGGCCGGGACCCGATTGATCGTCTTGTTGACTTAGTCGAGGTTTACCGATCCCGACAGCTAGCCCCCGAGACTCAAGGTCATGGCAGGAACACGGGCCGACCTTGAGCCTCCACGCAGATGGGGGACTGGTTCCTGGAACTTTCGAGCTTAAGGTTGAGGTCGGGCGGGGACCTACCGCCAGGCCTTGACGAAATTACACCTGGCACCTCTTGATCTCCGGAACTCCAGTACGGACACGATCGGACAGCGGAACCGTTCACAACACCTCGATTCCGCCGCGCAGCCCTTAATTGCTCCTGTCGAATCACCTGACCGGCACATCTTTCAAGATGCCCCAACCCCTGGCCTATAGCGCTCCGGGCTTATAAAACTCAAGACCATTGCCACTTCCTAGAACTCCCTACCCCTTCGCAGTCTTCACCTCCTAGCCCCCTGCTCGAACTCCCCTCCTTCCTCCGACCAAACTTCCCCCCAATTGCCATGGCCAAGCTCGGGAAAAGTTCCCTGACGGCGGCAAGGATGAGAGAACTTGAGAGCTTGGGGTCATTGGACCAGTGACATGGCGGTGCCGGACGGAGAGACCGAGCGCGACCACGGGATGGCGAGCTCGTCGGCCTGAGCACTACATGCTCTTGACCTACGGATCTTGGGAGGCGACTTTCTTCTGGCCGTTCTCGTTGTATGCGAGATCGAGTTAATCAATCTGATACCCAACTCTATTCTTTTGCTTTCCATCTTCTCTCACATGTGCGAGGGGTTCCTTGGAATCCTTCCCACCCCCTCGCTCTTCTTAGCTTCTTCTCCTTTTTTGCGGGAAGGACCCGTGGTCGGATGCCTTTACTTAATTGCGGGCGGGAATCCGTGGTCGTTCCCCAAATCGTCCCGCGACTCCCTCGGCCCGTGGACGGCGGTGGTTCTACGAAGCGGGCGAGGATGGCTGCTTGGCGTTTGCGGCACCTATCAGCGGGAAAAGCGGACCGGAAGTGGGCAACACGGAAGGCGATCAAGAGGCCATCGCCGCCATCCACATTTGCGCCCACGAGGCCTCGCAAAGCGAGCCGCCATAGCGACTTCTGAGAAGCGGTGTTCCCCTGCGGAGGAGGAGCACCCTTCTTGAGATCCAAGGCGCGGCGACCTTACTCGCGAAGGGACGACTAGTAGGTTGCCCTGCCTTAAACGCAGACGCGCGGAAAAAGCCCGAAGAAGCCGCACGTTGAGTGGGGCGACCATACGACGGTGAGCATCCTTGGTCGAGCCCCCGAGCTCCTCGTTCGTGCTCCTTCATCCTCGACCTAGAACCTTCCCGCGACAACAGGCGCTTGCGAAGGCAGCGAGACTTGGCCGGGGCTCGGGGTCCACCGCCGACCACGAGGACGGAACTTCGAGGAGAGACTCCGTCCCCCTGCGGGACAGAGGACCCTTGACCCCTTGCGAAACGGAGGCTGCGGACTCAGGTACATCATCGGGCTCCTCGCTTTTGATTCCCTTCTATCTTCCTAGCTTAGTAGTCGCTCTTAATCGCAGACCTTGAGCGCCCGAGCTCAACACCTGCCCGAATTGACAATGACTATTGTCGGTAATCCGAGTCGAGGAGGAGGAAGGGGTGATTATCTGCTTGGCGCCCCACCGTGCCGAGCAGGCGCTCCGCCGGCTCTCTCGGTCGGGACGGTCGAGATTTCGACCAAGAGCAGCGACTGGATGAGGAGGGCTTGACCGCGACAGCGAGGACTACACCACCAGTGAGGTGAATGTCGAAGACGATGTCGACCTGCCCGGGGTAGCCCAAGGAGACGGCGCCGGAGCTGTACGGGCCGAGACTGCCCCGGCCGCGGCGGTGGAAACTCCCCAAGCCACCAACCCTGAAGACGCTCCGGCCACGACAAGCACGGAGGACCAGGCCGCGGGTGAGGCCAGGACTACCGCTGGGGAGGAAAACCCTCCAGCCGTGGGGAACAAGGATGAGGCCGCCACCGGGCCCGAGCACGGGGGCGGGTCGAGCCCCCTTGAGGAGGGAGCTCGAAACGCAGCCACCCGTGCCAGAGTGTCCGGGGACCGCACCCTTGAAGATCCAGCGGCAACGGTGGGCGACTCCGCCCCAAGGACGTCGGGCAGCAGATCCGCCGGGTATTCCCGGGTAACCTTCGAGGGCCGCCTTGCCCAGGTACTTTTTCTTCAGACCTAGGCTCAGACTTCCTCTTTGTTTTATTTCTTTCTTCTAGCGAGGGCCAAGCTGACCCTTCGAGCCTCGCAGGCCACCGACTCGAATACCCAAGGGCTGCAAGGACTCCAGACGCATGCCGACGCGCTGAGGGTCTTGCTTGACGTGGTGGAGGCCCGGGACACGGCGCGCTCCAAGCTCGTGGAGGACCTGTGAGCCGAGCTAGAGGAGGCCGCGCAAAAGGTGGCAGACGACTCCAACGAGATTGCTGGCCTCCGCGAAGTGGTGAAGACACTCGAGGCTTCCCACAAGGCCGAGCTGGAGCAGGCTATCGCCTCGGAGCGGGACCACGCGTACAAGGCCGTTGAGGACGAGCGCTTGAGGTCGGCCCGGGCGCTCGAGGCCGAGCGAGCCAAGGCCGAGGAACAGAGCAAGGCCGCTGTGGATCAGGCAGCCGCCGCGTCGAGGGCCTCCCCCGAGCTCGAGGCCAAGGTTCAAGAGCTCGAGGAGAAGCTGGGTCGGGCAAGCAAAGCGGCCAAGAGCACCTTGACCCAGCTTCAAGAAGAACGCCGCCACGCCGCCGAAGCCTCCACCGAAGCCCTCCGACTCCAGGGCAAGGTAGCCGAGCTCGAGCAGGAGAAGCTCGCGCACGAGATGGCTGACTTGTAGATAGGGTAGACTTCCTGCAAGATTTTTGTAAGAAAAATGGTTCAATGGAACAACTGTATTTCGGCTAGATCAGTTTAATGTTTTAGTTTGCTTTATCATTTCTCGACCAAGGAATTTTTCTCAATCATGCACTTAGCCTTTTCTGGTCATGGCATATCTCGCCCAGCCCCTGTTGGGCTCAAGGTCGAGCAACGCCGGCCTTGGGCGCAAGTTGAAAATCCTGCAAAGACCAAGACCTGCAAGATCGAAAAAGGCCCACAGGGAGCATAACATGGTCGCACGAGGAAAAACTTAGGATCTAGAGTAAGGCTCGAGTCATGACAACGATTTGCGCGGTGCTCGTTGGGCCCGGTCACGAGCTTAGTTCGAACCCTGGCGTAGGGGGAGTTATTGATGCGAAGAGGTTAAACACACGTAACTCGACCCTTTGGGGGTGAAGGATAAGCCCCGACACTGGGCGAAACGGTAGCGGCTCATCCGTAGGTCGGACTCAGAGAGAGTTGAGCTCGAGTCAACACAAAACATAAAAAAAAGATGCGCAAAGACAAACAATGACAATTTGAATAAGAGCTTTATTGAAATTTGAGGTAAAAGGGTTACACATAGAATTTGTGAAGCTGGTCAATATTCCACGAGCTAGAGAGCTCTCTGCCATCGGGCATCGCTAGCCGGTAAGCCCCCGTGCGATCTGTTGAAACAACTCTATAGGGGCCCTCCCAGTGGGGATAACTTGTTGGTGTTGGGCGGAACTGAATCCGTCTCGGGGCTAAGTCCCCAACAAGGAGCTCCTAGGTCGTCTGCGTCGAGGCGCATGTCTGCGAAGAGCTTATAGTATCTGCGTCGATCGTAGCGATGCACGGCATCTTACTTCTTCGCGAGGTAAGGTCAAGACCGCTCTTGCTCGAAGTCGTCGATCGGCCAAGTGACCTGGCGAGCCAGCGTGACCTCGGGAGGCGGGGCGGCCCGGTGCGAACACGAGCGGAAGGGTGTGGACCCTATTGGTACATTGCTCGGTTGATTGAGGTACGAATAGACCATAAGACGGTGGGAAGTTTGTCCACCCAGGTCTGGCCGTGTCGTTCGAGCTCATCTGACACTCGCTTTTTGACGCCTTGAACAATCATGTCGTTGGCGCGTTCCTTTGCTCCATTACTCTGCGGGTGGGCCACAGGGCATAGCATACCTTGGTCGATGTCTTGCGATACTCTGGAACGACTCCTTTGGTAAATTGAGTTCCATTGTCGATGAATGACTCTGCATGGAACCCCATACAGTGACCACGAGCGGCGGAAGAACTTGACCGCCGCCACGAGCCGTGATGGTCGAGGCGGGTTAAACCCGATCCATTTGGTGAAGGTATCAATGGCGACGAACAAGAACTTCCCCGTTGCCGCTTGTGGGAAGGGACCGAGGATGTCGGCCCAGTCGAGAAAGGCCAGCGAGTGGGATGGTGCGAGCGCGTAGGCTGGGCGATGCAACTTAGAGCATGGGCGGCAAGCTCGACAGCGGAACAATGTTGCGCGCGTCTGAAGTGTCATGGGCGATGGGAACCCCATGCGGAAAGCCTTCGACCATGGTCTGAAGAAGAGTGTGCCCCACACGGACTGAATAAATGTCATGTAGTAGGTACTTACCCTCCTCTGCGGTGACACACCGTCGGGGCGGGAAAGATTCGGCGATAAAGCTTGCCATCCACGAGTTTATCTGAGCTCGCGGCGCTTGATTACGCTCCTTTGCTTGGCTCGCGAAAGCTCACCGTCGCTAGGAAACGATGGATCGGCTCGGCCCACGAGGGAGCACCCTCAATGAAGGCGACCGAGGCCCCTTGATCGGAGATGGAGGGAGACGCCAAGGTTTCCAAAATCACATCATGAGGGACTTCGTTGTCAGACGACCCGAGCTTGGAAAGGAAATCTACGTCAGAGTTGTCCTTCCGTCCCACATGCGTGATTTCCAGGTTCTGGAACCACTTCTCCATCTTGCGTGCCTCAGCGAGGTACTTGGCCATTGAATCTTCCGACCACTGGTACTCCTTGTTGTACTGATTGACGACGAGCTGAGAGTCACCTCTTACGATCAACCGGCGCACGTCTAGGGCCTTGCAGGCCCGTAGGCCCGCCAAGAGAGCCTCGTACTCTGCAACATTGTCGGTTGCTGGAAACCCAAAACGAACCACATACCTCGGTGATCGCTTGTGATAAGGATGAAATTTCAGCCCGGCGCTTGAAAGATCTCGAGCCATCGAAGTACATGATCCAGGGCTTCTCCTCCTCGACCTCAAGCTCGGGAGCGGGTTGCGACGTTTGCTCGACCACGAAGTCAGCGAGCACCTGCGACTTGATAGCCGTGCGCGCCACGACCCGGACGTCGAACGCCGCCAGCTCCATGGCCCATTTGGCAATCGACCCTCGACCTCCGGGTTCCTCAATATATCCCGGCGGAAAATTGCTCGGGGCGACCACCGAGTCGCTGGAAGTAGTGCGAAGTTCTTGAAAGCCATGAGAAGGTCATACAAGAGCTTGAACACGTGGATAAGCGCTCCTTTGGGCGTCGGGACCTCGTGGCGTAGTAGATCGGGTCTTTGCAAGCATCCCTTCGCCACCAAGGCAACAGCGGCTTAGGCGGTGGTACGCTTGGTAGAAACAACATTTGCTTTCGCCCATTGCGGAGTGGTAAGTAGAGGTGGGCTTGAGAGGTATACCTTCAAGTCGTCGAACGACCGCTGTGCCTCAGGAGTCCACTCAAAGCTTCCTTGTTTGCGCAAGGCCCTGAAGAATGGCAACCCATGCTCGCCAAGCCTTGAAATGAACCGGCTAAGGGCAGCCATACGGCCGGTGAGGCTCTGTACCTGTTTCACCGAGGCTGGAGGCGCCATCTTCTCGATTGCCTCGTTCTTTTTCGGGTTCGGGCCGACCCCTGAGCCCCCGATCATATAGCTGAGCACCTTCCCTGAAGCCGCACCGAACACGCACTTCTCTGGATTGAGCTTGATATTATGCTTGTTCAGGTTGGCGAAGGTCTCCTCAAGGTCTTGAACGTGGTTGCCCTCGGAAGAGCTCTTGACGATGATGTCGTCCACGTAGACCTCGAGGTTGCGGCCGATCTGGGGATCGAACGTCTTGGTCATCAGGCGCTGGAAGGTCGCGCCGGCGTTGTGGAGACCAAACAACATGGTCGTGTAGCAGTAGGTCCCGAACAGCGTGATGAACGACGTCTTGCTCTCATCGTCAACCACCAGCTTGATCGGTGGTATCCGTAAGCATCGGGAAGCTTAACATCCCGGCATCAGCGGTGGAGTCGGCGATCCGTCGTCTGGCGGGAGGAAGTTGTCGCCGGTCATGCCGAATTCAACCCCGTATGGTCCACACACATCCTCCACTTTCCGCCCTTCTTCTGGACGATGATCGGGTTGGCCAACCACTCAGAGTAGTCGATCTTGCGGATGAACCCGGCCTTCAAGAGCTTGTCAAGGTTCTCCCTAATGATGGTGACCTTTTCCGACGAGAAGCGCCGTAGCTTCTGGCGCACAGGCCGGCAGTCGGGTCGCACCTACAGCTTGTGCTTGACCACCTCCCTCAGGACACCCGGCATGTCCACCAGCTCTCAAGCAAATATACCTTTATTGGCGCAGAGGAAGGTGATGAGCTCGAGTTCCTATTTGGAACCTTTCGCCGAGATGTGGGCCTTTTGGTGGTCGCCCTCCTCGGCGGCACAACCCAAAAGCGCCGCTAGGCTGGATCGCTGCCTTCTAGCGAGCATTCTTCACCGTCGCCTCCGGGCCTTGCTGAGGTAGCATGTCGGCGAGGGCCAGGGCTTGAGTCTCACAACCGTGCGCCACCTTGAGGTCGCCGCACACAGTGATGATGCCACTAGGTCCCGGGAGTTTCATGCAGCGATGACCATAGTGGTTGGCCGCCATGAACTTGACCAGGGCGGGGCGCCCGAGGATGGCATTGTAGGGGAGGTCACCCTCGACCACCTCGAAGGTGATCAGCTCGGTGCGAAAGTTATCCGGCGCCCGAAGGTGTGTGAGAACCACGCCCTAGAGGTGGTCGAGCTCGAGGCGATCTGAAGAACGGAATCGCGATGTTCTTGACCTTCGACCGGGGGATTTGCATCCGGTCGAGCGCGCTAGCTAGTAGCAAATTGAGGGAACTACCACCGTCAACCATGACCCGCCCGACCATGGTGTTGCTGATGGTCGGGGTCACAACCAAGGCAGTCTTGAGATCCTTTGACATACCTTGGGGGGCATCCTCCGGCGTGAAGGTGATCGTAGCCCCGGCCCACTTGCAGGGCTGATCTGTGGGCGTCCCAATGGTGGCCTGGTAAACCACACGCGCGGCATCTTTGATCTTGTGTTGGGGGTGATCTGTTGATGAGCGCGAAGAAGACATCGATCCGTGATCGCCCGGTGAAAGTCCAGTCGAGTCGGCTGGTCTTCTCGATGTTTACCCTTCGGTGATCTCCTTCCTTCGGGGCGTAGGCATCTCTCCACGCCCGTCGTGAAGGCCTCGAGCTTGGCTGCCCGCCTGCAGCCTATGCCCCGCGGTCGTGGCGAGTCTGTAAACAGAGCAAAATTTACCTTCGTCGAACCGAGGCCGCCCCTTAGAACCTTGTGGGCGGGCATCGGCCTGTCGCGACCCAGACCGGCGGTCGTCCTGCCGAGGCCGACGCTGCGCCTGCTGGGGCCATGGTCGATTTTGCTGGGAACGGGGCCTTTCCTGAACCGAGTCCCGAACTTTCATGACCTCATGATGACCGTCCGCCGAAACGGTCACCCGAGGTCAACCACCCTCACGCTTGCGGTCCCTCTTCCGCTTCTTGGCAGCCGAGCCTTGGTCGGTATTCTTGGCGTTGGAGGGGCCGGCCTCGCCCGAATTGACGCCAAGCTTACCCTGGTCATAGTCGCGCTTCCAGCGGACCGCGTCGTCCGCATCTGCGTAGCGTTCCGCCATGTGGAAAAGCTTTCCGACGGTGAGCCTCGCTGTAATCTCTAGGTCTTCGGTGAGGTGCCGGTCGTGAACGCCAAACTTGAAGGCCTTGATCACAGCCTCATCAGACACACTAGGGATTAGATTCCTAGTGCGAATGAACCGCCGCACGAAGTCGCAGAGGTGTTCATTCTTTCCCTGGATCACTGGGTCCAGGTCCTTCTCCCTGCTGGGCCGCTCGTAGCAGCTCTGGAAATTCGAGCGGAGGGTGCTCTGGATTTGGCCCCACGAGCGGAAAGCACCTGGTTTCTGGTTGAAGAGCCAGGTGCGGGCAGCCCCGTCCAAGACGGTAGGGAGGTAGTTGGCCATCACGTACTCGTCACCTCCCGCGGCTAGGATGGCAGTGGTGTAGATCGAGAGGAATTCATCAGGGTTCTTCGTCCCGTCGAATCGCTCGATCAACGCGGGCTTGAAGCGAGCCCGCCACCGCACCCGCCGAAGGTCGTCGAATCTGTACGCGGCCGTATCAGATGGGACGGTAGCGCTGGGAAGGTTCTCGCCTCTTTGAGTTGGATTCGATCGTTTGATGTCATATGCGACCTCGACAGCCACGGCGGTGTGCCCGAGCATCACCCGGGTGGTACTGTAGGCGCTCATAGACCCGTCGGCCCCTTGGTGGGATGTCAGGAGAAAGGCCTGACGTGTTGCTGCTGGAGCGAGAGTCACTGTACATCGGTCGTTGCCATACCTCGTCCGGAGTCACGCTCGGGAAGCGGCAATGAGTGGTGTCTGAGCGAGCCTCGAGGCTGCGGCGCAGCGGAGACCGGCGAGGTGTTGGCGCTGCGCGAGGAGCTGCCGTCGCTCCTCAACGACCTGGACCCAGCAGGGAGGCCCTTGCGCTGTGGCGGCGTAGCTTCGGTAGCCGCATTGTCGAGCTCGTCTGCGTGAGCTCGGCCAAAACAACCTGACGTCGGACGTGTGGGATCAGTCATGACTCGTGCGATTGCGCGGAGGCGCTCGCCCGAGTGAGGGAGTCTAGAGCGTCCCGAGGACGTTCCAATCTTCTCAAGCTCCTCTCATGGGAGGCGGTTATGCTTTGGTTGATGGCAACACAGGCCATCTGCAGCATCTTCAGGGTCTTGACTGCGCTCCCCTCCTCGGCGTCCACGTCATGGCTGGCGGCCATGAGAACGAACCGATTTCGCAGTGGCGGAGAGGGGGAGAACAGGGACGTGGAACTTCCAAGCTCGGGGGCCGCATTCGAACCCGAGCTCGTGGGATGCGCTGCTGCAGAGGATGCCATACCTCGAAAACCTGGGACTTCCGCTGGATGGACGAAGCTCTCGGGCCCCACGGTGGGTGCCAGCTATCGACGATCGGGATCGCCTGACCGCAAAAGTGAAGAGGGGGTTAGTGTGAATGCGGGACCCAAGAAGCGCTTCGTTCAACAATGGTGCGGGCGTGGAGTGCGTGCGTGGCGTCGTGGCGGAGAGAGGCGGATTATACTGGTTCGAGCCCCCACGAGGGTAATAGCTCTACGCCCAGTCTTCTCCGGAGGTGAAGGAATTCACTAATTATGGGTACAAAGGGTGGATTACAGCTCGAGCCTGAGTGCTCTGATTGTGTCTACTGGTCTTTCGCTGGTGTGCTTGTTGTTTTTGTACATATGCCTTGCGTGGTCTTATATCCTCTCGGATGTTGGTATGTGAGACGGGAGAGATTCGAGGTAGTAACCGTGCACATTGAAGGTGGGTTATAATCGCCGGAACGCCGCCACGTCTGCCTTGGCGCCATTACTCAGTCTTTGTAACATGCAGATGCATACGCGCCCACGAGCCAAGGTCGAGTCGGCGGAGATGGGACCTCCTTGCCCAAGCTCAAGGCGTCGCGAGAGCCAATCGTCGCTTAGGTCGTGGTCGAAGGCCCTTACTAGATTGCCCCGAGCCGGGGACCCCGTTGACCGTGCGCTGACTTAGTCAGAGGTTTACCAGTCCCTGACATATATATATATTCCAAATTTTATTCCTTAAGGAATTTTGGGTTTTGCATTTTGGAGGAGAGAAAACAATTAGCATAAAAGATTTTCTTAAGAATCAAATTAAAGAAAAATTCAGAAAAGATGGAAATTCAAAATAAGATTATATTACAACTCATTTTTATAGTTTGTTCATTTTTTAGGAAAAAGTTTTAATATTGCAACTTATTCTTTTGTAAAATTCAAAAAAATGAGAGAAAAGATAATATTTTGATAAAAGTCTTGATTCAAATTAAAATTTTTATTCAATTATATTTTTTTCTCATTTTTGAATTTTTTGGGATGTTACTAAAATTGAGGTGCCATCCACGGCAACGCATGGAGTTTTAACTAGTATATCTCTATTCTCGATGATGTAAGCCTCTAATCACTATAGAAACGATAGTCCTGGGACCTACAGTGTTGTTTTTTAAATATTTTATTTTATTTTATTTGTTTTGAAACGTTATTTTTAAAATTTCATATTTTTGAAAAGAATTCCCTCTCTTCCTTAGAATTGAGTGACAGTTTTTTTATTTTCTTTCCATAATATTTTCTTTTTTCTTTTTTTTATTTTTTTGCTTATTCTGAAAATTTCCCCTTTCTTTGTTAAAATTGAGCAAAAGCACTTTTTTTTTGGATTTTTTTTCCCAGAAAAATTCACCTTTCAATCTTAAATGAGAAACCGTCCGTGGCAACGCACGGGATTTTAACTAGAATCTTATAACGGCGAGCCTGAACCTGTTGGGCGACAGGTGGTATCCCTGGGAACAAGCCGCCTGGCAGCCGTCGGTTGATCGAATCAACGGTGGTGTAAGTCAAACCAAGCGGCCTGACAACCATCGGGTGAAAGGGCCTCCTTGGGAAGTGGAGGTTGAAGGCAACAGCATGGATTTACTGGTGATAGTAGGAGGGAAATGTGGGGTTTTCAGCTAGAAAATCAGGTCAGCGGCCAACCAAATTAATAAGGTTTGCTATCCACATGGTCTTTAAAAGTACTACAGAATCTCAGCAGCGAACAACCAAATCGTACTATGTAACAAAAAAGTTGTACAAACAGCAACTAATTAGTACACACAAGTCGTCAACCAATACACATGCACGGCCTAGTCATTATATAAAGCATATAGAATCTCCATGCAATATTTGAAGTTGTGTGTGCATATGTATGTATATTTAGTGTTAAATAACATGTAAGAATTATATTTGATTTTATTTTTGAACTTCATTTTAATCCTCATTCAATTAAATTCTACTAAACTAAGCGTATTTCTATATAAATTTTTAATTTGATGAATTATAATTTTATTTGGGAATATGAATTTATATATAGTTTGAAATTTGATTCTGTCTTGACTTATATTAATCATTTTTAAAATTAACTCCAACTTTTATGTTAATTCAACTTCTTTTAGAATTATAAATAATTTATAATATTCCAAATTAAATTTGTTCTTCTATACAAGTTTTCATTGGAAATTCTTCAAAAACATTATATTTTTTGTTTAAAATTTTAATTTTTATACATGTATTCTAATTTTAATTTGATATTTTTCATTCAAAATTTCAATTATGTTTTCTCTAAATTTAATTTAAATTTTTTACTTATTGTTTTTCAAATTTATATTAATTTCTAAGATTTAATGTTAATCCAAATTCCACTTCGTATTCTAGATTTAATATATTTTTCAATAACATTTATTTCGATTTAATTTTATATACGAATCAAGGTTAATTCTACATATATTTTATATATTCCAATTTTATATGAACCCTTATATAACTTTATTTGATATGTTTAAGTTTACTAAAAATAATATTAATGACATATTTAATTTTTTATTATTTAATTTATGTCTTGTGTTCCATACAATACATGACTCAAATTGTTGCATCAATATGAACATTTTAAATGTTGCTATATGATTTTGTATCCATTGTGCCAAGAAAAAAAAAACCTTATTAAAGAGACTGAAGGGGGTATCACCTTCCATAAAATATTCAAATTTTATATTTCGTTTAATACCTAACTATGATGTTTTTCAATATTGATTTTGTATTTAGTTTAATTAAAGTTATGTGATCTCAATTTCAGAATTGTGATTGGATTCGGACATTTATATCATCACACAAGGACTTCCCAAGAGGTCACCCATCCTATTACTACTCTCGTCCAAGCACGCTTAACTTCGGAGTTCTTGTAAGATCTAGTACTTTAGTAATGTTATGATCACATCTGATATATAATACGTCCCTCCTACCCTTAACCCCATGATTCACCAAAGCACTGATTTCCAATTATTTCAAATTAATAAACTACAGAGGTAATTAGCAAAATTTAAAACTTTCAAATTTATTTTCCATACTCTTGACAATTAATTATGCTTGCAATATATGTGCCATTACTATTCATGAAACTTGTAAAAACACCATAACTTTTGACTTGTACCTTCGATTTTAGTGTTCTTGTGCATTCCGGAATTAACACACGATGAGCTCTCTAGTTATATTCTTTTGGGCACCGATTCTAATTTTCAAATACGAAATCCGAGTACTTTTGTTAAAATAGCCATAACTTTTGACTCGTAACTCCGATCGGGGCGTTCTTTGGCTCGTTTGAAAGATAACAAAACGTTGCACCTGAATTTTATAAGTGCACAAAAATCAGATGGTTGGATCCTAATGGTTTGTGCGAGTATGTGCACGGCGATGAAATTCCAAAAAAAGGTCGTTTAGGGCCTCAAAACGGCATCCGAAGTTTTAAATCTATTTCGGTCGTTATTTTCAATTATTGCAAATGGAATATTAGTTCCAATTATTTGTATAATATTATTTAATTTCAATTCTTTGAAATTAGATGGTTGGAGAGGTAATTAGCAATATTTTCTATTTTTATTATTTGTGACGGTTTTAGCCAAAAACTGCCACAGATGCTCACATTATCTGTGGTGGTTTTTGGCTAAAACTGCCACAGATAATCACATTATCAATGGCAATTTTAGCCAAAAACCGTCATTGATACTCACATTATCAGTGGCGGTTTTTGGCTAAAACCGCCACAAATGCATTTGTGGCGGTTCCAAAGAAAAACCGCCACTGATAATGTATTATTTGTGATGGTTCCAAATAAAAAATGTCACAAATATTTTTCCCATCATTTTTTTAAAAACCGCCACTGATAATGATATTTGTGACGGTTTCAGAAAAACCGTCACAAATAGAGTGTCACCTATGTGTTGTTTTGTGGTAGTGATTTTGGATTTACATTTAGTATTGATTAGATTTAGATAGTTTCAAATTTAATTTAATTAAGATTCAAATTTAATAGAAAATATATATTATAAATAACTAAAATACTAATTTCAATATGTATTTATAATTATATTTTAATTTTAACTTTCTTATTGATTTGAATTAAATTTGTTTAATTTTATTCTATATTTAAGTATATTTTAACTTCTTACATGGGATACAATAATATGTTATTAGCTATCTCACTATGTCCTTGATGCGTAGAAACATGTATAGTATAATATTACGTTATTAGCTAAAGTAAATTTGTAATACTGCAAAGCTTCATTTCCTTCTTTGGGCTGAAAATTTTGTCCCCACCTACCTCTCCTCACCCTTTCCAAGTGTGTGGCTGCCACTCTCCTTGCCTGATATTTCCTTGCTCCACTTCCTGCCGACTTCGTTTCCTCCGGCGCATGCTCCGGCTTACGCAATTTCCTCCGAGCACTTCGGCTCGAGCTCCTCTCCCTGCGCTCTGCACTTGGCCGTGCCTCCTGCCGACTCCTCCTGGTTTCTCCCCTGCGCCCCTCTCCTTCTCTGGTTCGAGAAGCTCCAGGGACCAGCGCCTCCTCCCGTGCGCCCCAGCCTCCAGGCTCTCCCTCCCCTACTCCAGTTGTTGGCTCCCTGCAGGCCGCCTCCCAGCTCCCTGCCGAGTGCCTCCCTAGTCCAAATTGGCCTTGCTTGCCTCATCGCCCTGCAGCCGCCTCTTCTTGACTCTCTGCCGGCGCCCCCTCCGATCTCCTGCTGGCTCGGCGGCGAGGGGCAGCGGCAGCAGATAGCACCCGGCAGCAACGGCTGCGCCCTCCCTCCTTCCTCCATGGATGTGCTTTGAGGTAGTCTAACTTGGGTATTTTTCTTTGCCTGCCATGTGTTCGATGAAATGGCTATGAGGTTCCAGTGGGATTCTTGAGCTTAAGCTTCAGTGAAATTTTGAGTTTATGCGCATGGTGAACGAATGTTGCTTAGGGATCTTTATTTTTGTATACTTGATTATAAAAAAAAAGACTGGGGATTTGTGAGTATGAAATTGTTATGTGTCCAAATATGTATTAGCGCAGTGGCTTATATGTTCATTTATAACTTGTTTTGTTGGCAACAATTCTATGTAGTTGGGTGCCTGAGATGATACTTAGTTTATTTGGGTCAAACCGATGGCTACATGCTTTAGATTTTGCCCTTTCATGATTCAAATACTTTAATTCCTGCTCAAAGTAACTAGGATTGTATGCACTTAAATGATGAGCCAAGGCTATGCATGTATTCCTGTGTTCTGCTTTATTATTTGATTAGGGTTGCAAAATCCAGATGATTGATCTTAATGTCTTGACATTAGGTTAAGGATATGCATGCTGTTATTTTTGAAGTTTAGATTCAGGGAGCCGTGTATGTATTCAATGTTTGTTTATTAAAGGATAGTAGTATTCAAGATTTCTTCCTGTCATGACTACTCTGTCGATTGAGTACCATTCCATAATTATCAAGGTGTCGCTATACTATGATCCTCAATACCTTTTTGATTCACTCAACTCAATCTGAATATAAATGGGTTCTGCCATACCGGTTATAGTTACTCAAATAGAAAGCATGCAATAAGAAACGGTAACTACTGAAATTCATATGGGAAACACAAGAGCAAGCAATCAGAATCTTTTGATAGAACTAAATCCTCTATTCTTAGCAAGATTATCTAGGTGTTTGATGATGTGGATTAAATGAACATGCATGCTTGAAATGCCAAATGCTACTGGATTCTATAGTTGATGGAATGCTAGATTATTTAGTTATGTAAAGTTTCTACTTATTCATTGACTTAGTTCACATGCAAAAGAGTTGTTTTCTTTTGTCACGTGTTTCGAGTGTGCATAAAGTTGAGTTCAATGATTATTGTTTAATTGCAGAGAATGTTTTGTCGGGAGTGGCCTCATCCGTATGCCACTCCATTCTTCGTCGGTAAAAGGCAAGTGCATTTCCTAGGTTGTGGCTAGGAGGATTTATCGATTGTTTGCTCTTAGCGTATGTAATGACCGAGGAATACGCCAGAGGTAAGTTTTGCTTGGGTATGACTAGAAAGTGCTTCATCTTATGAATAGGTTTATGATGACTAAAAGGTTAAGGGAATGGATGTAAGTACACCGTGTTATTGAGTGTGGATGTGTGTTCATATGTGAGCATTTATCTGCAACGTATTGTGTGAGCATGGCTCGGTGGCCGTAGGATGTAATTGCATGACAGAAGCGTGGTTATGAGTTGCCCTGTCTTATGCTTGACTCTGATTATTCTAGTATCGCTAGTGACTTAGGAATGTGAGGATTTGGTTTGCTCTTATGGTCAATCTCTTGTTTACTTGTGATAATTTGGAATCGTTATTCTCGTGTACTTTGCTGAGTCATCGACTCACGCTTGTTGTTTGTGTTGTTGCAGGTACCTTGAAACCGGCATGCATGGAAGGGGGTAGTAGCACAATCACGTCTTGCATCATCACCTGTCCATTATGTTGATTCATAGTTTTGATATAAGTAGCTCGAGAAAATTGTTGTGAGGGGCTGTTCGCGGTTATGTTAAGGAGTTCCTGTCCTGTAATAGTTTATGTGGTGGATTTTCCTAATTTCTTTGGGTTGTGTGATTGGTTAACTAAGGATCTGCTAGAATGATATCATATAATTGCATATGTTTTCTGTCTGCTGAGTGGATGTCCTACTTTCTAGGGAGGTCATGCCGAAATTTTCTAAATTTCGGTTACTTAGTTTTAAGTTAGTTTAGAGAGTTTCAAGGTCAGTTTCAACCTTTTATTAGAGGTAAAAGGTTTAGTGACTCGTTCGTTGAGTCCTTAGGTCATTGGAACTTCTTGTCGCGTTTTTTTATTTCTTAGATCTTGTTGGGAACACTCTGGGCAAGGGTGGTTCCGGAGTGTTGTAAGCGTCATTTAGAGTCTTTTGGTAGCATTCGCGGTGCGTCGGGCGCCGGGGTGTTACAAAATTGTTGGACATAGTAGACTGAATTAATTAGTAGATACATTTGATGAGCTCCCTATAGGGATTAATATTCGATAGTTGCATGCATCAAGGGCTAGGATTGACTCATTCACTCATACATGGGCTAACCCAAAACCCTCTAATATAACAGGTTTTTGCAAGCTTTTTAAAGCATACTAACTAGACCCACTACTCTAACTAGACCCACTACCTCCTTGATCTGAGTAGCTCCAAGTTAGCATCTCATCCATTCCTTGTCTTCTAAGTTTGCAGCAACTCTGTCTCCGATCATCTTTCGGTGTTCCTCGATCGTCTAGACCTTTGGCGCACCTCGCCTAGCCCCGGTCATCCTTCACCTCACCATGACCTAGCACCGCCATCCTACAACCATTGAAAACACGGAAACATATCACATAGCATTTCCAAAATGATATGCAATAAATCTCACGTAATTTCTAAATTCAAATCTCAAAAATCACTCAACAAGTTACACTAGCACCTACTAGTGGCCGCAAGGCTGGCACTACTGCTTCCCAGAGCTGGCAGTGCCGCTTGCCCTCAACCCCAGCGAAGACCTCTCTGGAAAAAGACTATTGCCCCCAGGT
Source organism: Guadua angustifolia (assembly GCA_036346375.1). Classification (NCBI taxonomy): domain Eukaryota; kingdom Viridiplantae; phylum Streptophyta; class Magnoliopsida; order Poales; family Poaceae; genus Guadua; species Guadua angustifolia. The sequence goes on from CM070514.1 coordinate 11,705,951, forward strand.
CGGTAGTGGCGGCAATGCCGCCATTACAAGGCCGGTAGTGCCTCCAGTGACAAACACAACTCAAATTGCTTTATTATATAAATCCTATTCAAATCAAACTTAAACCTAACCATACCAAGCTCAAATATCGTCAAATACTCATCATCAACATAGGTAGACCTCCACATGATCTTTCACAAGGCAAAATCCAATTCCATCCACAGTTTGTCCTAAAAGTTATCATACTCTGATTTATCTTCCACTTCACTATCATCTTTGAATGAGAATACCACAGCCAACTTATTTTCACTCTAGTCTTGTGCAGGAACAAGACCAGAGTGATCTTGTTCCTATATCACGGACTCATAGACGAGCCGAAGCACCTGCTATATGTTCAAAGAAACATCATAGGTATTCGATTAATTAGTTTGATAACACCTAACACCTAAAATATTGTTAGGACAAGAATTTTTGTTTGGAGCCGTACATGAAAAAAGAGTCAGTGATAATTAGTGGTCGTCATAGACGGTTTACACATTATGGATTGTTACCTACAGAAAACCATCTGTGGTTACACATCACGGACGGTTATTACATAAGAAATCGTAACTGTTTGTCATATGCATTTTTTATACATAATTTTAGTATTATGGTTAGTCTCAGGAATTATGCTAGCCATACCCTCTATTGAGATACACAATTCGCAATTGAGATAAATGCACATAACATACATTCAAATAGACATAAGACACATAATTCGCAGTTGAGATAAATTTGCAATTGAGACTCTAGGTGCTCCTAAGACACACACTACTACTAGACAGGTTAGAGAGTCGCTTGTTTTTGGGCAGCGTCCAGGACTTGATTTCATGCTGTTCATTCAAGTTTTAGTCCTAGAACTGCTCGTTGTCAGTCTACCCACCATCCACTTGATATTCCTTGTTTTTCCCATCGAGGTAGATATCAGCGGTGTGAGGTGTTTTCTGGTAGGAGGTTCAGGTGGCATCACTAGGATGGTCTGGTCTTTGCACCACGCTGGGCCAATCCAGTTTTAGCCCGTAGATCTTCTACTGGAATTGCTTCTGGTTGTGTGAGAGTGGAGCATCATGTAGATACCAGAGTCCAGTCTTCTTCCTCTGTGGCTAGCACCTTTAGGCATCATGTGGTTCAGTATTGGGTTCCTACATCTTCTCTTCATCCCAGTATTGAGTCATCTTTCTCTCGTGTGCATTGACCAGGTTTGTCTGATGTGGAAGGGAGATGTTTGGATTGTTGACTCCGGTTGTTCTCGCCATATGACCGAAGACTCTTATTGGTTCTCTTCCTTAGTCCGAGCCTCCGGTGATGCGTTGATCACTTTTCGGGATACTTCTTGAGGTAGAGTCATTGCTAAGGTACTATTTGCATTAATGAGAATTTTATTCTAAAGGACATTGCCTTAGTAAGTAAGTTGCAATATAATTTGCTCTCTATTTCTCAGCTTATTGATGACTCTTCTGAGGTAAGATTCAAGCGTAATGCCTGTAAAATCCTTGATTCATCAGGAGGGTTAATTTGTGGGATTTCTAGATTTGGGAGATTCTTTTGTGCTGATTTTTCTGTTTCTTCTGGAGACTCTCTCCGTTGTTTGATTGCTTCTGAGTTCCGTGATCTCTCTTTCTGGCATAGGAGACTTGGTCACATCGATTTTGATCATTTGACCATTATTAGCAGCCACGACCTCATTTGTGGTCTACCCAAACTCAAGATGGTCAAAGACTTAGTTTGCTCTCCCTATTGACATGGTAAGATGATTACTGCTTCTCATCCTCTAGTTACCGTAGTGATGACTGATGCACCAAGATATCTCTTACATATGGACACTGTTGTTCCAACTAGAGTGCAATCAGCAGGAGGGAAGTGGTATGTCCTTGTCATTGTTGATGATTTTTTGAGGTATTCTTGGGTATTTTTCATGGCCTCGAAGGATGAGACTTTCTCTCACTTCAGGGGTTTGGTCAGTAGGTTGGCTTTTGAGCTCCCAGGTGTATTACGAGCTATACACAGTGATAATGGCACGAAGTTCAAGACTTCCTACTTTGAGAGGTTCTGTGTGGAGTCTAGTTTAAGCATCAGTTCTCTTCTCCCTACTCTTCTCAGCAAAATGGCGTAGTGGAAAGGAAGAACAGGACCCTAGTTGAGATAGCTAGGATGATGCTAGACGAGTACAGTACTCCCAGGAAGTTTTGGGCTGAGGCTATAGCTACTACTTGTCATGTTTCTAATCGTGTTTTCTTGAGAGCACATTTGCATCGCACTTCTTACAAGTTGAGATATGGGCGAAAGCCCTGTGTTTCTCACTTTCGCGCATTTGGTTGCAAGTGTTTTATCTTGAAGTCTGGTAACCTACATAAGTTTGAGTCTCATTCTTCTGATGGTATTTTTCTGAGTTACTCGACTTCTTTTCGTAGCTATAGGGTCTGGAGTTGTGATGCGAATAAGATCAAAGAGACCTGTGACGTGACCTTTGTTAAGGCTAGCCCAGGAGCTAGACCTGATATTTTAGGCTCTTCTCATCCCTCCGAGACCATCTTCATAGAGAATGAGGATGATGGAGATGATGGTGTTCCACCTGATTTAGTCCTCTCTACACCTGAGGTGCCTCCTGTCTCCATTTCTGCACCTTAGAGAGACCAGCCCTTGTCTTCTGACTCTCCTTCAGTGAGTGGCTCTATTCCTACCTCTTTTGTTCAAGAGATAGAGGCCACTTCTGCTTCTAGTCATCCCTACCATATTCAGAAAATTCATCCACTTGATCAGATCATTGGTGATCTGTTTGAGTGAGTCACTTGCTCAAAATCAGGTTTGTCCAGTTTCTGCCTTCACTCAGCCTTTGTTGCCTCTTTTGAGCTGAAGGATGTCTTTCATGCATTATCCGATGAATCATAGATTAATGCTATGCATGAGAAACTTGAAAACTTCGAGAGGAACAAGGTATGGCAGCTTGTTGAACCCCCGTTTGGTCATAATGTCATTGGGACCAAGTGGGTGTTCAAAAATAAGTAGAGTGAGGATGGGGTTATCATAAGAAACAAGGTTAGGCTAGTTGCATAGGGGTTTACTTAGGTTGAGGGTCTTGACTTTGAGGAGACCTTTGCCCCTGTAGCTAGACTAGAGGCAATCCAGATCCCGCTTGTATTCTTTACATCCCAAGGTTTCAAGCTTTATCAAATGGATGTCAAGAGTGCAATCCTCAATGGCTATATTGAGAAAAATGCTTATGTCAAGCAACCTCTAGGATTTGAGAACCCCAAATACCCAAACCATGTCTACAAGCTTTTCAAAGCTTTGTATGGACTTAAGCAAGCCCCTAGAGCATGGTATGAGAGGCTTGTCGAAGGTTAGTGATCGACAACAAACTTATATTCGGGTACCTTCGAGATATGCAGGGTCAAACACACAAGAGGAAACACGTAATGTAGACAGGTTCGGGCCTCGTCGATGAGTAATACCCTACTCCTGTGTCGGTGGTGATTGAGATCGATAAAGAGATTACAGATTGATGGGGATATCCCTGATTACAAGGAAGAACTACGAATCTGGGGGATGGCCAGACTATGGCTTGTATGTGGCTATGCTAAATCGCTAAGGATCGCAATGGCTTCTTCAGGCTTGCACTCGCTTCTGATCAGCTCTGGATAGGCTTCGTGGACTTGTTTTGGCTTCGTCCCTGACGACGTCCTCCCTAGTCCTTATATAGTGGGCTGGAGTACTGAGTCGTGGTCGATGAGGAGTCCTTCTACCGTTATAATCCTCGTATCATATCTGAACTTCCATAGCTGTCGTTATAATCCCCTTAAGCTGATAGCGTTGATGTAACAGAGCTTATGCTGGTTCAACGCCTCTTTTGTGGATAAAGATACTAACTATTTTGCTTGTCTATTCGTGTCATGCTTTTGATTCCTCTCTGATGAAACAAAAGAGACACTGATAGATGCAATTTTGGTTAGCACTCATAAATTGGCACTCGTGCTTCGGCTATACCTATACACAAAGCTTAAGACGAGATTCTGTTAAATTCCTGAGCCTCCGAGCTTGCGCTCGGAGAGGCTATACATAATATCTGTGTCTTGTGGACAGCGCTAGAAACTTACACAATCCTTTGCCAGCCTTCATAGATCATGCGGCTTAGACCGCGTAGCAAGCTTGAGCTTTATCGGACAGTGCATGTAGAACTGACTAGAGGCCTCGTCTCCCACTGGCTGTTGAGCGTTAGATGTCTGACAATCTGGTGCTCGTTTGCGCATAGAATACAATTGCTTGTCGTTGGGTTCAGGCATGACCACACTTTGGCTTCGTTTGCTAACCGGTTGAGCACATAATCGAGTAAATGCGTGCAAAGGGATTCGCATTTATGAAATACAAAATTTTCACCTATAGTGTACTCTACTCGATAATCGTATCAATTAAAAGAGAACTGACAGATGGCAAAAATTAAACAAGGTGTCGGGTTACCAGTATGCCATGTATCACGTATCGAGTTGCTTGTAGCCCCCGACTCCCTACTCGATGAGACTATCGGGTGGGGAGTAGAGTGTAGTCAACATTATGTTGCGATTCTACTCTCGGCTTCTACTCGATAGCTTGATCGAGGTATGAGCAGAGCGTCAGTCTTGTACATTTGTCGTGACTCCTGATCCCTTACTGTAAGTTCAACCTTCATTAGTTATGGTTTTGGTGTTAATGACAAATCTAATATCCCTTAATGTGATTTTATTATTAATGACAAATCTTATATCGAGACTAACTTGTTTATTTAGAATATCTTTGATTAGTCTCATCGCATTAAAAGAATGGAAAACCCAAGGTATGTTTGCGTATCCATTCTAGTATTAGTTGCATACTTTGGAGTCAAGTTAAAATATGAATGTCCTCATTATATTAACCACAAAATGTGCATCATGTTTCCCAATCCATATATTACATGGATGCACACACTTAGGGGGAGTTTATAGTTTAACTTGAAAGTCTCTTTGTATTGATCTAATTCTTATTGACACATATAAGGATCAAGACAAAGAAACTAAATACATGAGTATATGAAAACTTGAGTAGTTAATATATACTCATATCAATTTAAATGATAATTTAAATTGAGTTCATTTGTCTTGTTAATCATTAAAGAACATTTCATCATGTGTTGATGGTGTTCCTTGATTAATTAAGGACAAATGAATAGCTCTTAAGTATAATAAAGCATGAGATGCACTATTGTACTTAAGACACATAAATCATTCAAATTGATTTAGGTTGTGCTCAATTGATCTAAAGGCATCCATTATGTGTTAATGGAGTGCAAGAGATAATTGAGACAACCATGCATCTTGGACTAACAAGTTTTATGAGTTGTGATTGAGTTAGGTCCAAAGATGGATGAGATGATAAAGAAGAGGAGTCAGTGATGATCCCAAGGGAGTATCAAGTGAAGATCATAAAGACCCCAAAGGGATTGCTTCTTGTGCGGCGAAGGTATAACTAGATAGGCTAAGGACTTTTGTAGTCTTTGAGTCTAGTTTTATCGCCGTACTATTAAGAGGGTTGTCTCTAACTTGAGCTTCATCATGTGTTGATGATCTCAATCGCGTTCACTCAAGCTCGGATCATTTGGATTTGGTTTTTGCATAAGAGTTAACCATTTGGCATGTGTTGCGAATGGGTTAAGTTTATGCTTTCGGTTGTTATTGGTTTATGCTCTGATTTGCATATGTTGCAAGAGGAAGAGCATATGCATTTAGTTTTCGCATAATGCTTTGATTTGCATGTGTTGCAAATAGGATAAGCAATATCGTTGGCTTTTCTTGTGAAGTTCACTTTTGCATGTGTTGCAAATGTTGAAACCTCATGTTTTATTTTCTCTTTACAAAACAAATCTTTCAAAATCAAAGTGGTTGCTTGGAGCTAGGTTTTGCATGTGTTGCAAAACGAGGATGCTCAAGCTAGTTGGATTTGGAATTTACGTACGGTTCTTTGAAGCATGTGAATAGTATTTGCAAATGTGTTTTTGCAAAAGTTATTTTGATCATGAGTTGATCATCACATGGTTCAAGGTTGTTGACCCTTGCTAGCTTGTAGTCAAGTTTTTTATCAAGTCTATGTGAAGTATTTCGAGAAAATCAGATTTTAGACTTGAATGACTACATTAGAGTTTAGTTTTGGTGATATTTAAAAATATCTATGGTTGCTTAAATCTTGAAAATGGGTGGATATTGTAGCCCTCGTGATAAGCTTCGCATAGAATCAAAAATCACCCAAATCGGAGTTCGGAGTAAAAAGTTATGACCGTTTTTCTGAGTGTTGCTGCGGTACTACCGCCCGTAGAGGGCAGTAGTACCGCCCTTCTGATAACTTTTTGGCGAGAAGGGTTTTTGATCCCTAGGCCTGTACTACCGCCCGTAAGGCGGTAGTACCGCAAATCTTGTAACAGCGGCTAGTTTCAGCTCTTTTAATGCCCGTTTTGCCCCCAACGGCTAGTTTTCTTTGTGAGGCTATAAAAGGAGGTCATGGGGGCATGTGCTGGTTGCTTGAGCATTTTGGATGAGGTGGTTCATGTGTTGAAGCTCTCATTTGTGTATTAGCTCTTGTGTGAGTATTTGAGAGGTGATTTGCATGTATTGCATTTCCATAAGTTGTTCTTGAGCAAGAGTGAGACTAATTGCATGTGTTGCAATTAGAAGTGGGTTGAGAGTCTCTTGTGCATTTGTTGCACTTGAGGGAGGTCCTTGTGCATGTGTTGCACTTGGTGATCACCGGGGCGCATTCGTTGTGCTCGGTGAAGTTCAAGCGAAGGAGCGACTTGTTACTCTTGGAGGTTGCCGACTCCTAGGCGGCGTGGCGTCGTCTTGGGAGCTCTCAAGGTGTGAGAAGCCCGGCAAGTTTGTGAAGGTTCGGGTTGAGCCTACGGCATAGCGTGAAAAACCACGACTAGTGGAAGCGAGGCGGGTGCTCGGCGGAGCCGGTCCAAGTGGTTGGGCTTGCCTCAGCGTGGACTAGGGGAGGCGCAAGTCTCCGAACACCACGGAAAAATATCGGTTGTCTCTTTTACCTTCAAGCATTTACTTTATTGTATATTTATCAATTGCTTGATTATAATTAGAATTGTTTAGTATTGATTGTTTGCTCAATTTAGCAATTCTAGTATAGAGACATAATTTAGTTAGTGCACTAGTAAGCCTAGTTGATTTAGGCTTTAATTGTCAAAACCGAGTTTATCGCTTCCGCATATATCTTTGATTAGGTTTTGACTTAGGGGTGTATTAGAGCGAATTATTTTAGTGAGCGATCGAATTTTGTAAAACGCCTATTCACCCCCCTCTAGGCGCATCCTCGATCCTACAAGTGGTATCAGAGCCACGGTCACTCTCATTTTAGGCTTAACCGTCTAGAGAGTAAAAAGGATGGCGCCTAGTGGTCTAGTGCACTCACACGATCCACTCATGCTAAATGAATCAAACTGTGCTCAATGGAAATTATTTATGATTGATTATTTTAAATCCATGAGCCCACAAATTTGGTGGATCGTAGATGTTGGCTTTTCTTCTCCTCTAAATGAAATTGCTCCAACTAAAGGAGAGGAGAAATGCCTACATCTCGACGCTCAAGCAACTAATGCCATTTTTAGTTTTGTGAGCGTAGAAATGTTTAATCTCATATGCAATCTCAAGAGTGCTCATGATATGTGGATTAAGCTTCAAGATTTATTTGAATCATCCACAACATCAATTGAGGATTGCAATGAGGAGGAAGTGTCGGTTGAGGATTCATCTTCAACATCAAGTGAAGAACCGGCATCTCCATCAACCTCAACCTCCGCCTCAAGCGATGACGAATATTCTCTTCCATTAAGAATCCGTTGCTTTATGGCGAAAGGTAAAATTGAGGTATGTAATGATGAAAATGAAGATGAGCCCTCTTATGATGATTTAATGGATATGTTAGAGGAGCTCAATAATTATCTTGGGAAGGAGAAAACAAAATATAAGATTTTAAAGCTTGAACATGAATCACTTCAAAGTGATTATAATATGTAAAGAAAATCATGAATCCTCCTTCTCAAAGAAATTTATAAGTCTAAGGTGGATATAGGAATATCATGTAATTTAATTGATGAAATGCCTTGTTTAAATGTTAATTCAAATATTTCATCAAAAATTGATATGTCCACCTCTTGCAATGATTTAATCGATATACCTTGTTGCTCTAATTCAATTGCTAGTACTTCCTCTATGTGTTTAGATGCTAATCTTGTAGAGGAAAACAATGAGCTCAAGGCTCAAGTCATTAAGTTGGAAAATGACTTGAAAAGGTGCGTTAAAGGAAAAGCCATCCTCGGCGAGATCTTGAGAAAGCCAAGGCGCCTCAAGACAAGCGAGACTTCACTTCTAACTCCAAGAGGAGAATAGCAAGGCGAGGCTGTAGCGTCACACGAAGACAATCAAGTGCTTCAATTGCAACAAGAAGGGCCACCTCGCCTCAGTGTGCCCTAATCAAGTGGATAACAAGGCCACAAAATCAACAATGAGGCAAACCGGCAAGGAGCAAGTCAAATCGGTCAAGAGAGGGCCAAATAGCGTGACATGCTTCAATTCTTGGGAGAAGGACACTTGTGAGATTGTCCCAAAGATATAACTCTAAGCCTATTCTCATTAATGAAAATCATTTGCTTAGGAAGGACAAGAATGGCAATGTGTTTGCCAAGCTTGTCAAGTCCCCTATGCCCGCTAAAAGTGATATTCATTTGCATAGGAAGAATAATTCTAGAAATGTGTTTGCTCAAAATGCTAGATTTCCTAAGACTATGAAAAATCATGAAAATCATGTGCTTAGGAAAAATAACTATAGCAAAACATTTGCTAGAAATGCTAGATCCTCTAAGCGTTCTTACTATAATGATTATCACATGCTTAGAAGAGATCAAACTAGAAATAGCTTTGCAAAATATCAATGTCCTCCTATGCCCTTCCATAAAAATACAAGTACTTTGCCTAGGAGGAATAATTATATAAAAATATTCCTAGTCATGTTAGTCAATTCAATAATGTTAAAATTAAGACCATTTGGGTTCCTAAATCAATTGTGACTAACATTGTCAGACCCAACAAGGAGTGGGTACCAAAAATCGCCTAAAAGATTTTTAGGTGATATGAGATGGATTGGACGCTTGCTCATTCAAGAGGAGAAGGATTATCGTTTTATACAAGTGGTGTCAAGCTTAAAGACAATCATGTCCATCATGAGCCAATGCCATCTCGGTAACAAGCATTTAAATTGATTACTATTATGTCTTATAGCCTTGTGTAGGTTATATTGAAATATAAATGAAAAATCAATTTAGATTACTTGTTGTGAGAACTTGCTCTCGCCTCTTATCTATTTTCTTATTGTAAATCTTGAGCAAGTTAGGAAGTGACACATTTAGGGGGAGTGTTAATTCATATTCATGTGTATCACATCCCTACGTGTGCCCATATTAATATAAGTGCATATATATATAATTTCAAAATCAAACCATTTAGCCAAAATCAAAATTTTGTATACTATTACTAATCTTGTGAAAAACTAGTTGAAAAATGTATACAAATGCTTTCAAAAGGTTTTCCAAAGGTTTTTGGCTTTACAAAAACTATTTTGAAAAGGAAAATGAGTTTTAACTCCAAAAGCCAGTTACTAGTATCTTGTTTTAGATTTAAACTTATAATTTTCATAGAAATAAAAGTAAAAGGATTTTGAAAATAATTCCAAAACAAAAATCCTAGAGTTGGTCACACTTAACAATTCTTGTGTTCAAAAGATTTTCAAAAGACCAACTCATCAAAAGTTATTTGATTTTGAAACTCGCCGAAAAACTATACTTGACCCATAATGGTCATATTCTTGCACTTAGTGAGTTTCTCCATTTGGATCAATTCTTGTGTAGAATTTTGATTCAAAATGGTATTTTAGACTCATACACAAAATTCAAATCTTTATATCTTAGCCGTGCTAAATTTGAACTCTTTGTCTTTGTTGAATTTGACTTTGCTTCTAAAAAGGGACTATTTAGGTCAAAGTCAAAATTCATATTTAAAAGGCTCAAATTTGTGAAAAGCTTTGAAAAAGTATTCTATTAAGTATTTCAAAGGTTTTACAAGCTTTCAAAATGAAAAACTCTATGTTGAAATCGAATTTGGCTCAAAACGATTCAATTTAATCCAAAATAGCCTAATTGAGCAATATGCTAAAATCGTGGCATTCAAGTTGGATTTCATTGTAAATCTTGGCTAGAAACATTCTTGATACACCAATCTAAGTCATGAAAGTTGAAATTGCGTGAAATCCAAATTGAGTTGCAATTTGAGGCTTTTCATGAAAATTCATTTCCGTTTATGCCTCAAAGCGCAAATTACCATATCTCTCAAAATAAAATTGCTTTTGAGAAAATTCTTTTTGCAAAACCTTCTAAATAGTCCAAAGTTGGTTTCCTGAAAATTTCAAATTATTTAGACTTCATTTGAATCTTTTTCTGGCAAAATTTGCAAAGAATCCGAAGTCTCGACTTTTGCCGATTGTGGTAGTCGCCGACCACGGTAGTAATCTGGGTTTTGATATTACTGGGCTGAGTGGTGTAGTAATCATAAAGACCGCATGTTGATTCTGTTTTTCAGAATTTTCTCGAGTTTCACTTTGGGATATCTTTTGATTGGTACTTCCTTTTTCAAGATTTCTTTTTGTAAAAGATTCTTGTAATCCCAAAGTTCATTTGTGCAAAATTTGAAAAGCTCTGCAATTTATTGAATCGCTTTTTCAAGTGGTATCAGTTTGAGCATTAAATTGATTTAAAGAGTGATATTCACTTGATCTTTTGAAAAGACAAAACTTGTGTCATTCAAATGCATATAACACCATGATTCATTCGTTGAACATCTTGGGGAGTTCATTTATATCAAGTTTTGGGCACTTAATTGCTTCCAAGTGATATCATGTCTTTGATTTGCTCTGATACTCTATCTTTGCGAGTTTCACCTCTTGGATCGGATTCTTGATCTTATCTTGGTTCCAAATGGTATTTCAAACTCATACATAAAAATTCCAACCAAACATCTTCTCATTTGATTCATTTGATACTTTTTGAAATAATGTTGAAAACTATATGCATGAATATCCTTCAAATGAACCTCTTTGGTCAAAAGTCAAAATTTTTGTTTCAAAGGCCAATATTTGTAAAAATCTTTATAAAAGTCCTTAAATATGTATTTCAAATGTTTTACGATGCTTTTGGAGTAAAAATTCCTATTTTAGAAACAAAATAGCAAATTTGACCTCAAATAGAACTTATAGGAACTTGTTTTTGAATTAAATGAAAAATTTTCATAAGTTAAAATCTATTGAGTTTTTGAAAAAGTGGTCAATATAAAACTTGTAGAGTTGGTCATTTTAAGCATTTCATTAGTTCAAAGTTTTTTCAAATGGCCAACCGTTCAAAAGTTATAGCCATTTGAATTTAGCCAAAATCATCCATTTGACCCAAAATTACCTATTCTTGCGTTTTGCGAGTTTTGCAATTTGAGTTGGATTTCTTTGTGTATCTTGGCTTGAAATAGTATTTCTAACTCATTCAAAGCTATAAAAGTTTAAATCTCCATGAAATCCAAGTTATATTGCATTTTGAGTTTTCGATACAAATTGAACTTGTCCTTATACCTACAAAGCGAAACCTGCCATATCTTTTGAACGAAATGTGCTTTTAAGGAAATTCTTTTTGAGAAACCTTATAAATAGCTTAAATTTCATTTATGGAAATTTTCAAAATGTTTTGACTTTATTTGAAAAGGTTTTGACTTTTTTTTCTCTTTGAGTAAAATTCATGCCTACAAGGCAAAATTTGGCACATCTTTTGATTGGAGACTCCTTTTTGGAAAATTCTTTTTGGAAAAGTTTCTTAGGAGTCCAAAGCATGTTTCTGCATAATTTGAAATAATTTCAACTTAATTTGCAAAAGTTATGGCTTTTTCTCACTTTGATCAAATGCTGAAAATTCAGACTTTTGCATGATTTTGAGCTGATTTGTGATTTTTGTATCTTCAAATCAGAGCATAATTTGAGAGAAACATATTTGTAAGATTTGATCCTCAATAGTTGGTATATAACACAAAATTTTATCAGATTTTTTAGACTTCATATGAGCAGTTTTTCAGCCCTCATTTAAAGCCTAAATGAAATGTTAAAATCTGAAAACCTGAAATTTCAGCTTTTGAAATCCTTGTGATTTTCATATCTTCAAAGTTGTTTTAAGTTGAAAGAACCTCCCAAAATAAAACATAAGCATGTTTAGATGTATTAGCTCTATGATTTACCTTAGAATCTTTTTGAAGCTTGTTTAATCGAGTTTTGTGTATTTGGAAGATGCTCTCATTTTGGCTATGTCATAATATCAAGTTGATCTTAAATTGACATATAGTGTTCGTTTTCAAGAAAATGAGACTGTTTTGAAACAAATATCAACGTTTTCTTTCCCATAAGTGGTATCTTGGACTTTATTGCTCATTTCTTATATGATATCCTTGACTATTTGATTTCCTTTTTAAGTGGTATCATTGAATTCAATTATTTCCTACAAGTGGTATTTCATTGCCTATTTGTAGCATTACACCGATACCCACATTCTTGATTAAGATTTTTCCTCCTAAACTAAAATTATAAGTTCAATCGCTTAAGAATTCTCTTTGTGAGATTCTTTATGAATTGAAATACATTAAAGAGGAAAATCTTTAGTTGAGCATTGTTCTTCAACAAAAATTTGAAAATGCTCATTTCTCTTGAATCTTCAAGTAAAGCCCTTGAGATAGATTTAAAGTGATATCTATTTGCTCAAGTGGTGTTCATTTCTTTTGGGTTCCTCGTTTAACCCGGTTAGGTAATTTATTGGATTCTTCAAAAGAATCATGTTGAAAATCTGCAAAGCCTAATAAAATGAGGAGTGAGTTATTTGAATATGTTTCAAATAACCCGTGTGATACCCTTCCTTGCCTTTTTATGCTTATCTTTTCAAGTGGTATCCAAATCTTATTCCTTGCAAAGGTCATAAGTGTTCATTCTATTTCTTGTATGACCTTCATTAAAAGAGATAGTTAAATACCCAAAAGGGGGAGATAATGATAAATCTCATTAATGCCAAAAGGGGGTAGATTGCTTAAAAATGGAGAAACCATCTAAGAGAAACATTTTTTTTGGTGTTTAATGCCAAAGGGGAGAATTAGGAGCTTAATATCATTTGGCTTAAAAAGGAAGCTTAATATGATTAAGGGGGAGAATTGATTCTCATATGCATTCAAATAGTTTAAATTCTCTCAATATGTTAGTTTTAATCCAAATGTGCTTATTAAGCTTGGATTTGTCATTAATCACCAAAAAGGGGGAGATTGTAAGTTCAACCTTCATTAGTTATGGTTTTGGTGTTAATGACAAATCTAATATCCCTTAATGTGATTTTATTATTAATGACAAATCTTATATCGAGACTAACTTGTTTATTTAGAATATCTTTGATTAGTCTCATCGCATTATGTAACATTCCATTTTTCGATTTCCTGAGTTTGAAAATTCAAAATCCGAACCCGTAAAAATTTTCTCGAATTTAATCTAGCTTAAATTGAATTTTTAAAGTCAATAAGAATTTAATTTGGTTAATTTATAATTAAAATTAATTATTTCTTATTTTATTTGGGTTCCTTGTGCTTCATTTGATTTTTCTGTATTTTTGGAGATTTTTCCGAATTTATTTGCTATTTATTGGATTTATTTGAAGTTTATTCGGGTTTTATTGGCATTTTCTAATTCGGAAAATCATTTTCTTATTCTTTGGGCCGAAACCCTGTTCATCCGGCCCAAATCTCCTTCCCGCCGTTGATCTTCAATCGTGCGACCGTAAATCGCGCCGCCTCTCCACAGTAAACCCTAACCCTATTTTGTTTTTCCCCTCGCCGTCCGATCAAGATCTACCGACCCTCAGTGCGCCACGTTGCCCTAGAGCCGCGCCGCCGCCCGTGCAAGCCCTAGCGCGCGCTACCCTCGACTTCCGCGTCTTTACACGCGTCCCGAGGGTATAAAACGTAGCGCCGCAGCCCTCCCGAGATTCCCCTTCCTGCGCCGCATCTTTCCCCTCTACTCTCGCCGCCGGAGATGCCTTCTGGAGTCTGCTAATCCTCGCCGAAGTCTCGCCGTGAAAACCGAGCCTTCCGCCGTCTCTTGCATCTTCTCCGGTGAGTTTCCGGTGACACCGGTTGTACCTTTGAGTTCAACTCTTCACGATCTACCCGATACACTAATCCGTTCACTCGTTTCGTTGCTGATTCGCCGATTGCGACGTCGTCTTCCCCAGCGCCGGTGGTAGCGCCGCCACTCGCCGTCGCGCTTGCTCCGCTGCTCTCAGCCGTCGGATCATCCATATACGGCCAGATCTGCGCCCAAATCCTTCGGTAAATCATTTCATCAACCGATCAGTTTTCTCGCACCGCACCGTCACATGCCATGGCGTCGCCACTTGTGCACCGCGTAAGCGCCACATCACCTCCACGCAAGCCACATCTTTGCCATGTCACCAAACGCGCACATGTGTCGTTGGTTCGTACCATGTCAGCGCCGTGTGGCTCCACATGTGCGCCACGTCTGCGTTAACTCAACCCTAGTAGCCTGTGTGGCCGCCCCGTGTCCGACACCTCAGCGCCACATGTTCACTGTCGCGCCACATGTTGCCACGTCGTGCCACATCGTGCACCATCTCGCCCCGTGTCACCGACACATGGGTCCCACCGGTCAGCCACAGTGAAGTTTCCCAATTTTCCCGATTTAATCCCGAATTTCCAGCCAATCGTAGCGCGACACATGTCAACCCTTTCCGTTTTTCCTGATTTTTCTTCCATTTAAACTTCGGAAGCCCTGTTCTCCTCCGTTTGAACTCCGATTCGAACGATTCTAATTTCTAAATTCATATAAAATCAAGATCAATCTGTTGGTGTCATTTTTATAAATTTTTGGATTTTATTTATTTCTGTATATTTTATTGTTTTGCCTCGATTTGCGTGTTTCGCGTGTAGACGACGTACCGGTTGAGCGAGAGGAGTATCCAGCGGAGGTTGCAGCAGCGGTAGAGGGTGAAGGCAAGTCTCCCTTGACCATATTGAACCCAAATTTATGAAATGCTATGTTGTTTTTAAATTATTGCATGCTATTTAATTTACGTATCGTACTTTAATGACATTTTAAATGCCTAGATAAATGCCACATTGTTATACCCACATTGATATTCATGTTGACAACCATTGACACCCTAGGAAAACTAATTACTGTAATTAATGGTAAACATTTTACTATGGGAACGGTAGAAAATGCTTAGCCATGCTTAATCACGTCGGTACCTTACCATTCTGGAAATGCTTTCATATTTGATTCAAAATGAATTGTGGAAATTATGGCAATTGATGTTGCTGGTATTAATTTGAAAATAAAAATGAAAAATGGTTTAGACCGGGGCGGATGGTTGAATGGTGGGTGCGGGGCGCAAAAATTTTGGAATGTGATTGTCGCCCTAGTCAATTAAGGACCGATCGTGTGGACACCATGGGCCATGCTATACAGTACAACCACATGTCTATATGGGTACGACCTGGCTAAGTAATTTGCATGTATCGTTATTTGACTTCGCCATTTGGGTTGTGCGGTTTGCCGGGACGGTACTTGCAAGGCGCAAGAGGGGGCTTCTGGACTGGGCGGAGGTAGCCCTACCAGCGGTGGAACCTTAGCGGGTGAAGTCGGTAGCGTATATGCATTGTAAAGGCCTTGTCATGATCTCTCTGCCGCACACCAAAGGAAGTGTGTCAATAGCTTGGTGCAAAGGGTTGATCATGTCGTGTGGGTAAAGTGTACCACTCTGCAGAGTCTTAAAACTACTTGAGTAGCCGTGCCCACGGATAAGCAAGCGTGGAACGCTTTCACATAGTAGATTTTTTCGGTTTTGGTTTTAAAATGGAAAATGATGGATTTGGTTTAAAATGAAAATGTGGTTGGGAATCATGGCGCTAGAGCTCCGGGTTTTAGTTTGGCGGCTAGAGCCAACCGTAGTTGGAACTCGGAAAATTGTTATACTTCAAAGTTATTTAATTATGTTATTTACATCTTGGTAAATCTTTGCTTTAAGAAATTATTACTTGTATTTCCTTTAAATTTCGCTTTATGCAAATGAGCCATGTTATGCCTTCCTTTGTTTAAGCCTTGCATTTAGTTAATTGCATTATGTTTCCAAGACTTGTAGTATGTTGCATACTCACCCTCGCTTTTATTATGGGCTGCTTATTCCATAAAGCGAGATGATGGGAGAAGGGTGAGCAAAGAGCCTGTGATCCACCGCTCGACATTTGTCTGCCGAGACTTTGAGGAGGAGGACGACTCGTTCTTCTAGGGAGCGCTTTTGATCGGTTGCTGTGGGCTAAGCTGATTGGCTCTTTTGTTCTACATTTCATTTGCTTATCGTTTACACTTCAAAGTAAGGCTTCATACTTGTAATAATGTGATGATGTTGTTACACTCTTTTGCTTATCTTGTTATGAACTTTATGATATGTCGTGTTATCATCATCAGATATCTTTGTGCGCTAGCTGTTCCTGGACTAGTGCGGTTGAAACACAGGAGGGTTCGGATTTGGTAATCCGGGTCCCTACAGAGGTGGTATCAGAGGCATATCGACTGTAGGTCGCAACCCTAGTTAGAATGGCCGTTAGAATTTCAAAATTATTTTTGAAATCAAACCAACAAATGGGTAATTAATAGTTTGTCTCCTCTCTTACCTTATTCTTAGGTTCTGACCTCTTTCCTCTTCTGAACATTATTTTGAAATTTAAATTTGATCTTATCTCCGGAAATATCCCTAAGTTTACGGTATTCTGCAAGAATTCCAAATGAAGAAGATGACGTTCGAGATTTTACTTCATGAAGAGACAACATCACCCAACAGAAAAGGCGGAAGATTAGAATATATTAGGACCTACCATAAGATAAGCACCCTTACGTGTAGCATATTATTCCGCTCTAGTTATATAGAGCAATTTATGTTGTCGTTATGTTTCGCTACTTGAAATTGGTCTTTATTCTGAATGTCAGGACTAATTTATGTGTAAACTTAACCTCTTGGTTAAAGTTCCACAATAAGTTGTCCTTATGTGTGAATACGGTAGACTTAACCCATAGGATAACTAAGAAATTATAAAATAGTTTATCTCTTATCTCTATAAAACTTCTACAAAGTTATCTTCTCTTCATAAAACTTCTTACCAAAGGCAATCGTTATGGTCATCAACCTTTCTTAAAATAAAACCTCAATGAGATTAATGTAATAGTCTCCATTACTACTCTTAGCTTTGCTCGAGATCACACCATTCATATATAAACCAAGTTAAGATCCTACCACATTAGCAACACCAAACTAGCTTATGCTGCTTTAGGCTAGTTAAAACTTAATGATCCAATAATAATTTCTAATCATGTTTTAAAACTCACCTCGCTGCTTATCTACATTATATACCATAAAAATGAGCTAGAACCAGAAAAGTTCTGTACTTCTAAATGGAAAGCTTCGAATGGTTGTTTAAATGAAAACTAAAAGAATTGAAAGTCCTATTTTTCTAAAAGAAATATATAAAGAGAGTTGCATCAGTTATACATATACTCTTTTCAAATCTATAGAATTTAGTCTCCTTATTTATGTACTCGTTTCCCTTGTGTAGAACTTTCTTTCTCCACTCTTAAGTTATCCCTTTTAGAAGTATTTCTTTTCTTATTCTTTTTGAAAACCACGAACAAATCTTTTGAAAAGAATTCTGGTAACAAGTCAGCGATATCATGACGTCTGTATCAGCAACTTCAAGAAGATGGGGATAGCGAAGCATCACAACCTCTTCGACTTCATAGAAGCCTTGGAAGACTAACACAACAAGTAGTGCAAAAAAAAAAAAACTCGATGCCGAATAGCCTACGATAAAAGCGAGCAATATGTGAGCTACATATTATTCTAGCGATATAGTAAACCTCTTATGCAGAAATATGTATGATTCGGCAAGTAGAAGAAAAACCATAGATACCCTTCCTACATACTAAGCAAAATGTATACATATTGTTTATGTGTTGTTGAAATTTTGTTGTAAATCTTTTGTATTGTTTTCGGGTTACTCTCGTGAATGTTAAACCACTAGGTTGAAATTTACGATGTGTTAACCCTACCTAATAAGAAAATTTTAATTAAGGAAGTTTTTAAAGAACGAAACGTTGCCTTATAACTCAAGCCAAAAACTACTTAATCCGCATAGAAACCTTTCCTAAAATAAGATTTTAAAGAACGAATTGTTGCCGTGTAACCCAACAGAATTCCATCTAAGTAGCTTTACTCTAATAAATATTGTTGCAGGATGTCTGCGACACAATTCATTAATACATCTACTAAAGTAATGAAAAAAAATATTTAATTAAATTAGCCTTATTAATTGACCTTCAGCCTCCCCAAATAACTCTGGTTGAGATGCAACCTTTCATTCATCTCAAATATTTTAACATACTCTATATCTCTTTAAATTAGCTTATTCTTACTAATGATTCTCGGTGTAAACTACTAACACTCCTCATCTAATTCGTGAAACCCCGCAAGACACTCCACTGCCAAGAAATGATAATCCTACCATAGTTCAATCAAATCCGTTGTATTTAGCTAGAGCACTTCCTTTTCAACATAGCAATCGTCATAACTCTCCACTTTCTCAATGTTCAAAAAAAAATGTTAGAATCTGTAACCATGGTGTAAATGCTCACCATAATTGAACAAATCACCAAATGCACACCTTTCTGTTCTAAAAACTCGCACAAGATATTTCTAATGTTGGTGCAGCTTCTATCAGAAAAGGAAATTGTTTAAACTAGAAACCTACTTCTATATCTTATTTGATACCTACACATTGTTCCTTGAAGTATTGTCAACCCAGTCAGTCCGAAGTTAGTGCTTGCACTCGCTATGGAGAAATAGATCATGTTGTTGATGAGAGTGCAATAAATTGCTCCGGCTGTGAAGGAAATCATTCTCCTAGAAAATATCCTGTAAGCAATATCGCTTGTTACCCTTGTGAATGTCAAGATTATTGTCCAATTCAATGCCCCTCGATCCGATAGTCGCCAATACAATTTTGCTCAAGATTTGGTGATCAAAAGAGGAAGAAAATCAGCCACACAAGAAATATCACTTAAGGAATTATAGAAATAACACTTGATCCTAACTACCTTCACTAAGAAAGTAGTAAATGGTAATCTCCAGTGGCATGTTCCTTGTCTGATAAAGAAAGTCATTAGGCTAAATAATGTTCTGAGAAACAACAAATTGAAATTCACAGGATAATATTAAGTATACAAATAACTGAACATGACATCATGAGAAAAGCGTGAATGCTTCAACTGTCACGAAAAGAACCAAATTCCTAAACGATGTCCACAAGCTGAACAAATATCTCCTATAGTCATAGACATACCAAGAATTTCAGCAGTCAAGTTTGTAACTCCAAGAATAGAAGAAATAAAATCTGAAGCAGTTCACCCGAAGAAGCAGAGAAAGAAAAGGCGATTGAACTAAGATGCTTGCCCTAGAAGAGTTCTGCTCAACTTTATCCTCAATCTCAATTGTCATCTATTCATCTTTCTAATAACACCAATGAATAATTGTGCGGTATAATATATATATATATATATATATATATATATATATATATATATATATATATATCGGAAAGTCAATATTATTTGCCTTTGCTATGAAAAACGTAAGTATTATGCCAATTGTTGCCTTAAGCAAGAAGCAAACTCCACCTCATTCTCAACCCCGACAAGCTACGCAACATTCTCCAAGGCAACCTCAAGGATTTGAAGACAAACACTTCCTTAGACATATATCAATCCAACTCAAAATGTTAGTCCAATCATTCATGGCATTCACCTACAGCATGAATTCGCGAAAGAAGTTTATGACCTGCCAGGCGTAGTACTTGGTATGATACTTATGTATTTGAACCTTACCAGGGTATAAGTTTAATTTTAAGATCAACTCTTTGATCCTAGTCACTTCCTGATCATCTATTTTATATCATTAGCAAACAACCTTTCTGTTGTTTCAAATAAAATGGGTAATGTCACTTGTATCAACCGAGAAGAACTTGAATACCTCGCCAACACCTACCCAAGAAGAGTTTTACCTCACCTCGACAAGGAAAACATCAATAATTTCCAAGCTATCTCAAAGACCTAGGAAACATCAAGTGTCTAGAACAACCCCTGCCTCGATATCAGGCTCTGAACGTAAACATCTTTTGTTATGTGATTGTACCCGGCACTTGTTGTGGTATTGAGTACGTCCCTTGTGTATTCAATTCCTGCAATCAATCTTTTGAGTCTATACCTTGTATTCCTTCATAGTTTTTAAAACCAAAGAAAAAGAAAACCCTTTGTTTACCAAAGTGAGCAAACAAGTTAAATCACCATGAATCATCTTATAATCCTCTTACCTCAACCCAATACTTGAATTATCTATACATGTTTTCCAATTTAAAGTCAACTTGAAATGACATTTATTCTCAGCTCATTTCGTCAGCTAATGTTGAATTATTCAGATCAACCATTGTATTCAAATACCTTTCTTGATATTAAACATTCAGTTTTCCCCAAATGAGAGTAATGACAATGCATCTTTTCTTTCACCTCAAATATTCTAATCATACCACATACCACTATATAAACTAGATTATTAACAATACTAGTTAATTAAACAAAAGAGACATGTAGAAAGTATTAGTATCTCTCATCTGCTTACCTAAAAAAAATATATATATATAAATAAAATAATAATAAAAAAATAAAATAAAATAAAATAGAAGTCTTCTCTATTTCTCGCACATCAACTAGGAATCACAAGACGAAAGTCCAGTGGAGCAATCATCCAGGAAGAGGAAGCCACCGGGAGCGCGAGGAGGATCTTGACGAGTACCCCACCTTTTTCCTGGTTAGCTCCAAATCTCGGGGTCGAGATTTCTTGTTAGGGGGGTAGGTTTGTAACATTCCATTTTTCGATTTCCTGAGTTTGAAAATTCAAAATCCGAACCCGTAAAAATTTTCTCGAATTTAATCTAGCTTAAATTGAATTTTTAAAGTCAACAAGAATTTAATTTGGTTAATTTATAACTCAAATTAATTATTTCTTATTTTATTTGGGTTCCTTGTGCTTCATTTGATTTTTCTGTATTTTTGGAGATTTTTTCGAATTTATTTGCTATTTATTGGATTTATTTGAAGTTTATTCGGGTTTTATTGGCATTTTCTAATTCGGAAAATCATTTTCTTATTCTTTGGGCCGAAACCCTGTTCATCCGGCCCAAATCTCCTTCCCGCCGTTGATCTTCAATCGTGCGACCGTAAATCGCGCCGCCTCTCCACAGTAAACCCTAACCCTATTTTGTTTTTCCCCTCGCCGTCCGATCAAGATCTACCGACCCTCAGCGCGCCACGTCGCCCTAGAGCCGCGCCGCCGCCCGTGCAAGCCCTAGCGCGCGCTACCCTCGACTTCCGCGTCTTTACACGTGTCCCGAGGGTATAAAACGTAGCGCCGCAGCCCTCCCGAGATTCCCCATCCTGCGCCGCATCTTTCCCCTCTACTCTCGCCGCCTGAGATGCCTTCTGGAGTCTGCTAATCCTCGCCGAAGTCTCGCCGTGAAAACCGAGCCTTCCGCCGTCTCTTGCATCTTCTCCGGTGAGTTTCCGATGACACCGGTTGTACCTTTGAGTTCAACTCTTCACGATCTACCCGATACACTAATCCGTTCACTCGTTTCGTTGCTGATTCGCCGATTGCGACGTCGTCTTCCCCAGCGCCGGTGGTAGTGCCGCCACTCGCCGTCGCGCTTGCTCCGCTGCTCTCAGCCGTTGGATCATCCATATACGGCCAGATCTGCGCCCAAATCCTTCGGTAAATCATTTCATCAACCGATCAGTTTTCTCGCACCGCACCGTCACATGCCATGGCGTCGCCACTTGTGCACCGCGTAAGCGCCACATCACCTCCACGCAAGCCACATCTTTGCCATGTCACCAAACGCGCACATGTGTCGTTGGTTCGTACCATGTCAGCGCCGCGTGGCTCCACATGTGCGCCACGTCTGCATTAACTCAACCCTAGTAGCCTGTGTGGCCGCCCCGTGTCCGACACCTCAGCGCCACATGTTCACTGTCGCGCCACATGTTGCCACGTCGTGCCACATCGTGCACCATCTCGCCCCGTGTCACCGACACATGGGTCCCACCGGTCAGCCACAGTGAAGTTTCCCAATTTTCCCGATTTAATCCCGAATTTCCAGCCAATCGTAGCGCGACACATGTCAACCCTTTCCGTTTTTCCTGATTTTTCTTCCATTTAAACTTCGGAAGCCCCGTTCTCCTCCGTTTGAACTCCGATTCGAACGATTCCAATTTCTAAATTCATATAAAATCAAGATCAATCTGTTGGTGTCATTTTTATAAATTTTTGGATTTTATTTATTTCTGTATATTTTATTGTTTTGCCTCGATTTGCGTGTTTCGCGTGTAGACGACGTACCGGTTGAGCGAGAGGAGTATCCAGCGGAGGTTGCAGCAGCGGTAGAGGGTGAAGGCAAGTCTCCCTTGACCATATTGAACCCAAATTTATGAAATGCTATGTTGTTTTTAAATTATTGCATGCTATTTAATTTACGTATCGTACTTTAATGACATTTTAAATGCCTAGATAAATGCCACATTGTTATACCCACATTGATATTCATGTTGACAACCATTGACACCCTAGGAAAACTAATTACTGTAATTAATGGTAAACATTTTACTATGGGAACGGTAGAAAATGCTTAGCCATGCTTAATCACGTCGGTACCTTACCATTCTGGAAATGCTTTCATATTTGATTCAAAATGAATTGTGGAAATTATGGCAATTGATGTTGCTGGTATTAATTTGAAAATAAAAATGAAAAATGGTTTAGACCGGGGCGGATGGTTGAATGGTGGGTGCGGGACGCACAAAATTTCTAGAATGTGATTGTCCGCCCTAGTCAATTAAGGACCGATCGTGTGGACACCATGGGCCATGCTATATAGTACAACCACATGTTTATATGGGTACGACCTGGCTAAGTAATTTGCATGTATCGTTATTTGACTTCGCCATTTGGGTTGTGCGGTTTGCCGGGACGGTACTTGCAAGGCGCAAGAGGGGGCTTCTGGACTGGGCGGAGGTAGCCCTACCAGCGGTGGAACCTTAGCGGGTGAAGTCGGTAGCGGTATATGCATTGTAAAGGCCTTGTCATGATCTCCCTGCCGGCACACCAAAGGAAGTGTGTCAATAGCTTGGCGCAAAGGGTTGATCATGTCGTGTGGGTAAAGTGTACCAGCTCTGCAGAGTCTTAAAAACTACTTGAGTAGCCGTACCCACGGATAAGGGCAAGCGTGGAATGCTTTCACATAGTAGATTTTTCTGGTTTTTGGTTTTAAAATGGAAAATGATGGATTTGGTTTAAAAATGAAAATGTGGTTGGGAATCCGCGGGCGGCTAGAGCTCCCGGGTTTTAGTTTGGCGGCTAGAGCCAACCAGGTAGTTGGAACCTGGAAAATTGTTATACTTCAAAGTTATTTAATTATGTTATTTACATCTTGGTAAATGCTGCTTTAAGAAATTATTACTTGTATTTCCTTTAAATTTCGCTTTATGCAAATAAGCCATGTTATGCCTTCCTTTGTTTAAGCCTTGCATTTAGTTAATTGCATTATGTTTCCAAGACTTGCAGTATGTTGCATACTCACCCTCGCTTTTATTATGGGGTGCTTATTCCATAAAGCGAGATGATGGGAGAAGGGTGAGCAAAGAGCACGTGATCCACCGTTCGACATTTGTGCCGAGACTTTGAGGAGGAGGACGACTCGTTCTTCTAGGAGCGCACCTAGTCGGTTGCTGTGGGCTAACCGATTGGCTCTTTTGTTCTACATTTCATTGCTACGTTTACACTTGGTAGTAAGGCTTCATACTTGTAATAATGTGATGATGTTGTTACACTCTTTTGCTTATCTGTTATGAACTTTATGATATGTATGTGTTATCATCACTGTATGCTGTGTACGCTAGCTGTTCCTGGACTAGTGCGGTTGAAACACAGGAGGGTTCGGATTTGGTAATTCGGGTCCCTACACATTAAAAGAATGGAAAACCCAAGGTATGTTTGCGTATCCATTCTAGTATTAGTTGCATACTTTGGAGTCAAGTTAAAATATGAATGTCCTCATTATATTAACCACAAAATGTGCATGATGTTTCCCTATCCATATATTACATGGATGCACACACTTAGGGGGAGTTTATAGTTTAACTTGAAAGTCTCTTTGTATTGATCTAATTCTTATTGACACATATAAGGATCAAGACAAAGAAACTAAATACATGAGTATATGAAAACTTGAGTAGTTAATATATACTCATATCAATTTAAATGATAATTTAAATTGAGTTCATTTGTCTTGTTAATCATTAAAGAACATTTCATCATGTGTTGATGGTGTTCCTTGATTAATTAAGGACAAATGAATAGCTCTTAAGTATAATAAAGCATGAGTTGCACTATTGTACTTAAGACACACTTAAATCATTCAAATTGATTTAGGTTGTGCTCAATTGATCTAAAGGCATCCATTATGTGTTAATGGAGTGCAAGAGATAATTGAGACAACCATGCATCTTGGACTAACAAGTTTTATGAGTTGTGATTGAGTTAGGTCCAAAGATGGATGAGATGATAAAGAAGAGGAGTCGAGTGATGATCCCAAGGAGTATCAAGTGAAGATCATAAAGACCCCAAAGGGATTGCTTTGTGGCTGGCGAAGGTATAACTAGATAGGCTAAGGACTTTTGTAGTCTTTGAGTCTAGTTTTATCGCCGTACTATTAAGAGGGTTGTCTCTAACTTGAGCTTCATCATGTGTTGATGATCTCAATCGCGTTCACTCAAGCTCAGATCATTTGGATTTGGTTTTTGCATAAGAGTTAACCATTTGGACATGTGTTGCGAATGGGTTAAGTTTATGCTCGGTTGTTATTGGTTTATGCTCGATTTGCATATGTTGCAAAGAGGAAGAGCATATGCATTTGGTTTTCGATAATGCTTTGATTTGCATGTGTTGCAAATAGGATAAGCAATATCGTTGGCTTTTTGCGTGAAGTTCACTTTTGCATGTGTTGCAAATGTTGAAGCCTCATGTTTTGTTTTTCTTTACAAAACAAATCTTTCAAAATCAAAGTGGTTGCTTGGAGCTAGGTTTTGCATGTGTTGCAAAACGAGGATGCTCAAGCTAGTTGGATTTGGAATTTACGTGCAGTTCTTTGAAGCATGTGAATAGTATTTGCAAATGTGTTTTTGCAAAAGTTATTTTGATCATGAGTTGATCATCACATGGTTCAAGGTTGTTGACCTTGCTAGCTTGTAGTCATGTTTTGATCAAGTCTATGTGAAGTATTTCGAGAAAATCAGATTTTAGACTTGAATGACTACATTAGAGTTTAGTTTTGGTGATATTTAAAAATATCTATGGTTGCTTAAATCTTGAAAATGGGTGAAGATTGTAGCCCTCGTGATAAGCTTCGCATAGAATCAAAAATCACCCAAATCGGAGTTCGGAGTAAAAAGTTATGACCGTTTTTCTGAGTGTTGCTGCGGTACTACCGCCCGTAGGGGCCGGTAGTACCGCCCTTGCGGTAGCTTTTTGGCAGAGAAGGGTTTTTTGATCCCCTAGGCCTGTACTACCGCCCGTAGGGGCCGGTAGTACCGCAAGTACTGTAGCAACGGCTAGTTTCAGCTCTTTTAATGCCCGTTTTGCCCCCCAACGGCTAGTTTTCTTTGTGAGGCTATAAAAGGAGGTCATGGGGGGCATGTGCTGGTTGCTTGAGCATTTTGGGTGAGGTGGTTCATGTGTTGAAGCTCTCATTTGTGTATTGGCTCTTGTGTGAGTATTTGAGAGGTGATTTGCATGTATTGCATTTCCGCAAGTTGTTCTTGAGCAAGAGTGAGACTAATTGCATGTGTTGCAATTAGAAGTGGGTTGAGAGTCTCTTGTGCATGTGTTGCACTTGAGGAGGTCCTTGTGCATGTGTTGCACTTGGTGATCACCGGAGCGCATTCGTTGTGCTCGGTGAAGTTCAAGCGAAGGAGCGACTTGTTACTCTTGGAGGTTGCCGACTCCTAGACAGCGCAGAGCGTCGTCTTGGCGCGGAGCTCTCAAGGTGTGAGAAGCCGGCAAGTTTGTGAAGGTTCGGGTTGAGCCTACGCATAGCGTGAAAACCACGACTAGTGGAAATGAGGCGGTGCTCGGCGGAGCCGGTCCAAGTGGTTGGGCTTGCCTCAACGTGGACTAGGGAGACCGCAAGTCTCCGAACACTACGGAAAAATATCGGTTGTCTCTTTTACCTTCAAGCATTTACTTTATTGTATATTTATCAATTGCTTGATTATAATTAGAATTGCTTAGTATTGATTGTTTGCTCAATTTAGCAATTCTAGTATAGAGACATAATTTAGTTAGTGCACTAGTAAGCCTAGTTGATTTAGGCTTTAATTGTCAAAACCGAGTTTATCGCTTCCGCATATATCTTTGATTAGGTTTTGACTTAGGGGTGTATTAGAGCGAATTATTTTAGTGAGCGATCGAATTTTGTAAAACGCCTATTCACCCCCCCTCTAGGCGCATCCTCGATCCTACACTTACTCGATGAGTGTCTCGAATCGAGGACGAGGCTATGCCGAGGCGAGAATTTGAGAGATGCTAATCTTCGACCTCTTACTCGATTGCTCGTTATGATAAGTAGGCATAAATGCTTTTGAAGAGAACCCTCGGCCGTACACCTCGGTGGCTGAGCCCCCCGAGTGTACTTGGCGGAGTCTCATGCTTAGTGGCAGTGTGACGTGGCCCCTAACTCTTTGCTCGATCGGACCATCGAGGCGACAGTTGGGCGTAAGCGTCACATCCGATACTCCTTGATCGTATGTCTGAGCGCACGAGCCCCCGAGCGCACCGCTCAGACTTATCGCCGTTTCCACTTGCACTTTTATTACTAAGGCTTGCTGTAGCCATCGCATCCTTTGGTCTTCGTACGGTTCATCATCACTCGACACCTGCTTAGCTTCCGCATTAATATGAAGACACAGCTGTGATGCTTCGTAAACCGGAGCCAACGCGGACTTGTATTGGCTTGCAACGCTTGGCCTGACGTGTTCTTGGGGCTATAAATAGATGGGATGCCCAGTCTCTCAGCATCACTTTCCTTTCTTCGGTATTTCATCACCTTTAGCTTTAGACATTCTAATGGCCTCCTCGCCGCCTTCGTCTCCCTCCTTGGAGATCCTTGAGGGGGCCCCTCCTCGGGAGCTTCCTGTCGAGATCCCTTCTCTGCTTCCTGCTACAGGGCACTCTCAGCGCATTGTCATCATCCTTTCCAATGACGAAGACGATGAGATCGACTAGGACGCAATCGAAAAGGAGGTCTGGCCCGAAGAAGAGGAGGAAAAGATCGACTGGGAGGCCATCGAGAGGGAGGTGTGACCTGAGGAAGGGGAGGAATTGACAAGCAAGCTGCGTGCTGCTTCCCCACAAGACCATGCCACCTCTGCCCCTCTCTTGAGGACGGGTGTCACCTCCTCCAACACCAGAGGAGAAAAAGGTGAGGCCACCGCGCCGGCGGTGGAGGTGAAGCTTATGGCAGCTTCATCGGTCCGTCGCCTGCTCACCCTCTAACGCATCATGATGGCGGTCGAGGACATTTGGTGGTACAAGAGGTGGCTCCTTTCTCATTAACTGGTCTACGCCCGCTCGCCGCCTCTTCCGACCCCCTTCCGCGAGGTCGCTGGCCTCTTCTGAGGACCATCAGCTGCTTACCCATGAGCGAGGAAAAGAGGAGGTGAGACGCCTTCAATGGCAGGTAGCTGTAGGGTAGCTAAGGTAGCCTGTTCTGAAAATATAACAGAAGACTTTTGTTAATACTGTAAATAAAATGAACTTTTATTTACCTAGAATCCTTGCTTGTTCTTGTTTGTTCTTATGTATGGAATTTTCTTAACTGATCGATGTTCCACGAGTTTTCAAGTATCATGCCACCCGCTGTAGATAATCACACTAATCCTGGTTGAGTAGCCTCGACTACAATGTAGGGGCCTTCCCACTTAGATGATAACTTGTTGCCGTTATCCTGCCTTTGCACCATTCACAACACCAAGTCCCCAACATCGAGTTCTCTTTCTTGGATTTTCATGCTGTGATACCTGCGCAGGGCTTGCTGATACTTGCCCACTCGAATGGACGCTCGGTCTCTGTACTCTTCGAGTAGATTGATGTCATCTGCTCGCTCTAGCTCTTGTTCCTTTTCTGAGTAGTTTTCCACTCAAGGTGATTTAAATGTTAACTCAGTCGGGAGCACTGCTTCTGCTCTGTAGACCAAGAAAAATGGAGTTTCACTGGTGGCTCGACTAGTCGATATTCGAACGGCCCAAAGCACCGAGGGGAGTTCTTTCACCCATTTGACCGAGTAAGCTTTTAGCCTATCGAATACGCGTGTCTTTATCCCCTGCAAGATCATGCCATTAGCTCGCTTGACTTAACCGTTACTCTGAGGATGAGTGATAGAAGCGAAGCAGAGTTTGATTCCCAGTTCCTCGCAGAAGACTGTGAAAGCACTGCTCTTGAACTGGCTGTCGTTATCAGTAATTACTCGATTCAGGATGCCAAATCGGGTAACAATGCTCTTCATGAACCTCTTGACTGCTTCTGAGATGATGTTCCTAACAGGTTCAGCCTCGATCCATTTGGTGAACGTGTCGATTGCCACGAACAAGAACTTGTAACCTCCTTGGGCTTTCGGGAACGGTCCCAAGATGTCCAATCCCCAGATGGAGAAGGGCCAAGACAAAGGAATAGTTTGCAGGGCTTGGGCTGGTTGGGTAGTTTGCTTGTCGTAGAATTGGCAGCTTTCGCACTTTTTCACCAGCTTGCAAGCGTCCTGGAGGGCAATTGGCCAATAGAACCCTTGCCGGAAAGCCTTCCCAACTAGGGTGTGATAGGACGCATGGTTGCCACAGATGCCTCCATGAACATTGAGCAATATTTTATTGCCCTCTTCCTGAGTGATGCACTTCATCAAGATTCCGTTACTCCCTTTCCGATAGAGCTTGCCGTCTACCAATGCATAGAGCTTGGACTTACGTGCAATTTTCTTGGCTGAGGCATCATCGTCAGGGATCTCTCGACCTTCAAGATAGGCATGGAATGGAGTCATCCAAGTCGGTTCATGTTCGAGTAGTGCAGCTTTCGTGTCTGCGAGTTCTGCCTCGTTGACTCGACCAGGCTGCTGGTTGAGTTGGGTAGTATCTGCTTCTCGTGGAGAGGAGACAGATGGTTTGGGGAGTTTCTCCACGAAGACTCCTAATGGTGCAGGCGAACGGGATGAAGCGAGCCTGGCAAGTTCATCGGCGGCGGCGTTATCACTTCGCCGGATATACCTTACCTCGAGGCCTTCGAACTTGTGCTCCAGCTTACAGACCTCATTCAAGTATGCTGCCATGTTGTCATCCGAGCACTGGTACTCCTTCTGCACTTGGTTTACGACTAGCTGTGAGTCCCTTTTCACAAGTAATCGCT
This sequence comes from Guadua angustifolia, assembly GCA_036346375.1. Taxonomy (NCBI): domain Eukaryota; kingdom Viridiplantae; phylum Streptophyta; class Magnoliopsida; order Poales; family Poaceae; genus Guadua; species Guadua angustifolia. The sequence goes on from CM070514.1 coordinate 11,735,712, forward strand.
TGATTCCTAGTGCTGCGGCTATCCGAAGCCCGTTGACCAGTCCCTTGTACTCTGCAATGTTATTCGAAACTTGAAAATCGAGTTGGATGACATATTTGAATTCCTCACCTATCGGAGATCTTAGCATGATACTAGCCCCCGAGCCTTGGAGCGTGAGCGATCCATCGAAGAACATGGTCTAGTGGTCGTCGTTTGCTTTGGCTTCCTTCTCCTCGACGTGTGTCCACTCCACGATGAAATCCACTAAAATCCTTGACTTGACACTGGTCCTTGGAGCAAAATCGATCTTAAACTTGTTGAGATCGACAGCCCATTGCGCGATCTGTCCGGTTGCGTCTCTGTTGCGCAACACCTCCTTCAGCGGGTACGTAGTCATTACCATGATTTTATGCGTCTAGAAGCAGTGCCGTAACTTTCGAAAAGTCATCAAGATGGCATGTATCATCTTCTATATCTAAGGATATCGCGATTTGGCTCCATGTAGGACTTCGCTGATGTAGTATACCGGCTTCTGGATTTTGGCCTTTTTGTTAGGGCAATCCAGCTCGACCACCAGGACCGTGCTTACTACTTGGGGGGAGTTGCAATGTAAAGGAAAAGCTCATATTTTTCATTAGGTGAAACCAAAATTGATGGAGACGATAAATACCTTTTTAGATCTTGAAAGGCTTATTCGGTCTCCTTGGTCCACTCGAAGTTGTCGTGCTTTTTGAGCAGCTTAAAGAAAGGTAGCCCCCGCTCACCCATCCCAGAGATGAATCAACTGAGGGTAGCAATACATCCTGTAAGCTTATGTACCTCTCTTAGCGTTCATAGAGGACGCATGTGATATACTGCCTTGATCTTATGCGGGTTGGCCTCGATGCCTCGACTAGACACTAGGAAGCCGAGAAGCTTACCGGACGGGACACCAAACATGCACTTCTCGGGGTTAAGCATCATCCGATACTTCCTAAAGTTGTCGAATGTTTCGCCGAGCTCCCCGACTAGAGTACCCGTGGTTCTCAATTTTACTATGATGTCGTCAACGTATGCTTCTACATTGCGCCCTATTTGGGATTTCAAGCAGTTTTGAATGCATCGTTGATACGTTGCACCAGCACATTTCAAACCAAAGGGCATCTTCACATAACAGAATACACCGAAAGCAGTAGTAAAGGCTGTTTTCTCTTCGTCCTCGGTAGACATGCTAATTTGGTAATACCATGAGTAGGCATATAGAAAACTTAGCAATTCGCAAGCTGCAGTGGAGTCCACTATCTGATCGATGTGAGAGATAGGAAAAGGATCATTTAGACACGCTTTGTTGAGGTCGGTGTAGTCGACGCATATCCTCCACTTGCCGTTGGCCTTCTTTACGAGAATTGGGTTCGCCAGCCACGTTGGGTGGCGGACCTCTCGAATGAAGCTAGCCTTCAGGAGTTTGCCGACCCCCTCTTGTATGGCTTGCTTCCGGTCCTCCGCGAATCTGCTGCTTCTGCACCACGGGCTTGGTTCTTGGCTCCACAGCTAATCGATGCTCGATCACCTCCCTGGGGACTCCGGGCATATCAGACGGCTGCCATGCAAACACATCGCAGTTTGCCTAAAGAAAAGTGATGAGCTCAATTTCCTATTTAGGGTCAAGGTTGGCGCCTACCTTAACCGTCTTGGATGGCTCCGTCGGTACGAGGGGCACTGTCTTGACCTCTTCACAGATCTTCTTGCCCTTCTCGCCGTCGTTGATTGGGTCATTGGCAACTCTGTTGGGCGTGGAAGCCTGATTTCTACCTTCAGATTTCTGGCGCTTAGCTCTCTCAACGTCGACTCTGGCTGTCGATCGGTCGAGATGCTCAACCATATCCAGGCTCTTCTTGTCGCACCTGACCGCTGCACGCTGGTCGCCCTTGATCGTGAGGACTCCCTTTGGCGCTGGCATCTTGACTGTCTAGTACGCATAGTGCACTACCGCCATGAACTTGGCCAGCGTTGGGCGACCTAGGATCACATTGTACGCGGTCTCAAAATCCGCTACGTCGAAGAGGATCTTCTTAGTATGAAAGTTGTCCGGCGTACCAAATGTAACCGGCAAATTGATCTGACCTAGCGGGGTAGTCGATGAACGTGGAGTTTTGCCATGGAATGGCTCGGCTCTGGCTTTTATCTCAATCCGGGGAATACCCATATTGTCCAGCGTTTTTGCAAAGATGAGGTTCAACGAGCTTCCTCCATCGACTAAGGTTCAAACGACCTTGATGTTCACAATGGTGGGCTCGACCTGTAATACTGCAAGCTTTGGCTAGGGTTTTGGTCGGTGTTGTTTGTGTCGTAGTTTTCGAATTTACTTTGATGGGAGATAAGTTGTGTTGTCGAGCAATTTTTGTAGATTTTATTTAAAGTTTTGGATTTCTTTCGTAAACTCCTTCGGAAAAGGGAATTTCTCCGAGCCGTAATTTTCTGCGGCAAGTGTTACTTAAAGGATTTCCTTTCCGCTGTGAGTGGAAATATCAGTTTTTGGAATTGTTGGTTGTGGTCTCTAGAATTTGTTGAGTGGTTATAAATGCATGTTACTTTTTCCCCTAACTTTAAGTTGCCCACAACTTAAAAAGGGAAGTCAGCCACTTCTTCTTTTCCTCAAGCACCAGCCGGCTCCTCCTGACCCAGCCTCCTGGCGCCTGTTTTTTTCCCCAATCGAGCCATCTCCTGGCTGCGCCTCCCCTGGCCATCTTCTGGCGCCTCCCTTCCCTGGCTGCGCCCCCAGCTCCGGCGCCCCTCTCTGCTGCCTTGGCCGAGCCCCCATGGCGCCATGCTCCTCCACAGTGCCGACGCCAGAGAAGGCCTCTAAGAAGACCAGTGCAGGCAAGAAGATGCATCCTCCCATGACTCCAACAGCTCCGGCGACCCCCCTCCTCCGGCCAGCCTCCGGCAACCCCCCTCGTCCGGCCAGCATCTCCCCCACCTCCCTCATTCCTCCATGAGAAAGACTTGAGGTAAACCCTAGGTCTTTGGGGGATTTTAAGGCTTGCATGCAAGGTATTTGTGCTATTGCCTAGCTAGGATTCATGATTTTGTGATGTTGGGGGTTGGGGAAATGGAGAGTCTAGGGTGATTTGAAATTTCTGGTTCGAGCAGATTTTTGCCCCCTGTTAGAGCTGCTGTTTAAAAATTTTACAAGCATTTCCTGGGGGTTTGGCTATAACGAATGTTGTAGATAATCGAATTACCTTTCAATAGAGACCGAAATCACTAATTTCCGTTCAGCCGTTTGGAAGTTATGGCTATTTTAGCGAGTGCTGTCCAATTCTTGTCGCGATTGGTACAGTCTGTGTTCATTTTCAATCTGGGAGCTGCGGGTGCGTTGGCTGAGTGAATGGTTGTGATATATGTGTAGTTTGTCTCCTCGCGGTCGTTATGAGCACAAGAACTCGAAAATCCGATAAGCCAATCAAAAGTTATGCTATTTAGAAGTCTAGGTGCTGAAGTTGGAAATCTGTAGCTTGCTCCATTTTTCCGGTTGAACTTTAGTGTTCGATTTGGAGGCCCTCGAGGTATCTCCCGCATGTTTGGCTTTGAGATAGCTGGAGGTCATCCTCTTATGATTAAGTAGGAGCTGAGTTCACTCCATTTGGTTAAGTGAATCAAAAGTTTAACTCGTTGGAAGGCGTCTATCCCCTTTGGTTAGATTTTTCGTTTTCCGGGATTTCGGAGTGGGTAGTAGAATCGATCTTGCGCTAAGTCTTGCGGTTGTTTGGTTGGCATGTTTTTGAGTGAATTGTCTCTGTTTGCAGGTGGTGGAACCTCAGGTGTGGCATCAACTTCTCGCCACCCAGTTTCAAGAGGTTTAAGGCAAGTGCATTGCATCGGTGGTGGCTTGGGTGGCCACTAAGTTTTACAATAATACAAATTATCCATGTGTTGCTTTAATATTGTCCTGTTTGATTTTTGCATTCGATATGATGAATGAGAATAGTTAATTGGTTATGCTTTTATTTAATCGAGTTTTTATGCAACTGTAACCCATATATCTCTTATACGGTATCTAATTGATTGCTTGTGTTATGTATATGCTTGCGCTATGATTGCATTTGTGTTTATAAGCACCTCTAGTAGGGTAATTGTCTCTTGATGAAGAGGTTAAGTAATCTGATGCAAGTGCATCGTCGACTGAACTGATTTGTGTCGAAAGTTGAATATCATGATACCTTGAGATTATGAAAAACTATCGTTTGAGATATCATACTATTTTTACTCATATGATAGGATAATGTGAATAATGAAGTAATGAGGTTTGATTAATAAGAATGGATGATTTGGTGATCATGAAGATGGATTATGGTAGAACGGGTGTAGAAATGATAATTGTGACTATGTAGATATGAGTGTCGAGAATATGCAAATGAATGTTGAGAATATGAATATGAGTGATGAGAATATGAATATGAGAGTTGAGAATATGAATATGAGTATTGAGAATATGGATATGAATGTGAGGAATGACATTTGCATATGTGCATTCATGAATTACATTGAGCAGTATGTGAGAAAGTTATACGGAAGTATAACTAATCCGAGTGCTCGGAGTTCCTACCTCAGTAGTCCCATCCATCGGGCGTGGATGGGAGCGGTGTTAAGCGTGGGACCGCCATCGGGTAGTGGGCAAGTCCTGTTTTGCAGCCCTTCCACGGATGGTTGGGTTTGAGGGCACGACGACGGGTGGTGCTCGCAATACCAAGTATTTGCTAAGAAAGAGGAGATGAGTCATGCATGATGCATCATATGCATGAGAATGCATCATATGCATGAGAATGGTGAAATATGCATGAGAATGGTGAAATATGCATGAGAATGGCGAAATGAGATGAGCATATGAATATGTAAGCATTTGCATTGCATTGACAAATGATGAATCATGTTTAATGAGTTGATTGTGATGCATGGATATGATATTCTTCCTTTGTATGGCATATTTGCACCTGCATTGCATTGACAATGATATATCATATTTAATGAGTTGATTGTAATGTATGAATATGAGAATCTTCATTTGTTTGGCATATTTGCATTTGCATTGCATTGACAAATGATGAATCATGTTTAATGAGTTGATTGTGTTGCATGGATATGAGATTCTGCTTTTGTATGTTTTGTATACTTGAGCATGAAAGCATAAATGCATACCATTGTATTGTGTTGCGACTGATAAATGGGATTGATGAGAATGGGAAGAACAGGTTGAGGATTAATGCGTGGACTCATCCAGAAATGTTTATTAAGGCAGGGGTAAGATTTAGCTATGTTTTCGAGTTTGTGGTGGTAAGTGTAGTTAATTATTGCTTCTATTACTAGTTGATTCCCATTTAGTAATGACTATATTAAATTCTAGGGTAAAAGTAATTCAGTTGAATTCATTACTTTTTATTATGGTTGCACTTTGCTGAGTCTTGGACTCACGCTTGTTTGCTTCCTATTTTAGGTACTTTGAAGCTGATTCGTCTGGTTGGGAGTAGTATCACGTGCACGACTTCGGTCTTCAACAATTTATTTAACAAATTCAAAATTTCTGGATGTAATTAATAAGGTTGTAATATGCGGTTTGTCATGTTGGAGTTTCTTAAATTTGTTGGTGTGTGATTGCTTAACTAAGGACTCGCTAGAATGATATTAGTCACGCTATTATTCTTTTGTCTGCTGAGTGGATGTCCTTTGTTCTAGAGAGGTCATACCGAAATTTTGTAAAATTCGGTGACTTAGTTTTAAACCGGTTTAATTGTTTAGAGATTAACTTCAGTTTCAGTCTTTTCGTAGAGGTGTTATTTGTTATTCAGGGTTTTTGGTAAAATTCGCGGTGCGTTAGCGCCGGGGTGTTACACGACCACCACAGGGTATTGCCCTGGATGGGGGACCAAAGTCGGATGATCCGTCTGGTCGAACGTGATTGGCATCTCTGACCACTTAAGGAATCAAGGGAAAGCTGGCATGGTTAGATTGACCTCTCTCTCAACTGCGTTGTACTGCCTCTTGGACTCGTACGTGGTAGACCCCCCGAAGATGTGTGCCAGCTTATGCTCAGCTCCCCGATACTCAGGTTCGTCATCTTCGAGCTTGTCTCTAGCCTGCTCGATGCCACGCTCGGCAAGGGCGGCCTTGAGCTTCTCTTGGACTTTCTTGCTGATTACCTGGCACTCATTGAAGTCGTGATTATCCGAGTGATAGACGGGACAGTACTTGCCTCCTCCGCGGCTTCGACCTTTGTTGTCGCCTAGGTTGCGCGTCTTGCCCCTCCCAACCGCAGCCACAGTGGAGTCGCCCTTGCGCTTCTCCCCGCGGTTCTTGTTCCTCTTCGCCCCTTGCTTGGACGACTCAGCCTTGTCGCTGCCAAGCTTCGGGTTATCGAGATGGTCTCGGGCTTCGGCGTGGATAGTGTACTTGTCCACCAACTCGAAGAGTTCCTTGGTGGTTCTGATCTTCCAAGTGGCGAGCTTCCCCTTCAGATCTTCATCCTTCACCCCGTTCTCGAAGGCAACAATTACTGCCTCATCCGAGATGTCGTAGATCAGGTTCCTTTCGTCGCTAAATCATCGAATGAAGCTACGCAGCGACTCTCCTGGCTTCTGCACCAGCCGATGCAAGTCACTACGTGTTCTAGGGCATTCATACGTGCCTTGAAAGTTGGCGATGAACTGTGCCCACAACTCGGCCCATGACGATATCGACTGAGGTGGAAGGTTTAGTAGCCAAGACCTAGCTGCCCCATCGAGAGTGGTGAGTAGGTAGTTGGCCATCACCTTCTCATTGTCTCCAACTGCCCTCATGACTGTAGTATAGATCTGCAGCCATTCAACATGGTTGATCTTCCCCGAATACTTCTCAACCGGACCGGGCATGAACTTGTCCGGCCACCTGACCGCGCGCAGTGCTAGAATGAACGCCTTGCACCCCTCATCGTTGTCTTCCGGGGTCATATGGCGCTGTCCTCTGTGTGCATCTTGCCGAGAGGGAAACCTATGTCGCGACGGTGAGCAATCCCTCGAGGGCGAAGATCTACCGTGGCGCGCATGTCGTGTCGAGGATCGGCCTCTTGAAGACGAAGATTCATCATCTCACCTTTCATGCTCTTCGCGGTCTCGCTCTTCCCTCCGTTCTCGTAGGACATCGCGCAAGTCTCGACGATCATGCGGGATTCAATCTCAGAGGTCTCCAGGGTATCCCCTGTGGGGGTTCGAGTAGACCGTCCTGGAAAACACGATGACTAGAACTGGCCACCGTTGATCTTGCTACTTGGTGATTGTCGAGGGTCGGTCTCGGCAATCGGCTCGGCGCCTCGTCGCTTGGCTGTCGAATCATCAATTAGCAACTAGAATACGGGCTTATGCCAGATCGAGCAACGTCTTCATCTGGTCGAACACCGGCATCATAGGATTGGCCGGGTCCAACAGTGGGAGAGACTTCAATAGCATGTGAGCGCATTGGACATTGGCTTCAGGGGTGTTGAAGATGTCACTGGGGTGGCTCTGCTGGGATGTTGTTCTTGGAACACGGCTGGACGCGCCATTGTCCTTACGCTGACAAAGGGCCTGCTGCCCTTGGAATCCTAGTGCCTGCGGGTGAGGTGTCGAAGTATTGTCTAGGTTGAGGTGCTTTGACAATCTGGCCGCAATCCCTGCCGTGCTGGGAGCAACAACATCCGTGGTTGCATGCGCTGCGCCGGTTATTGCTCCAAGATCCTGGGGCGTGCTCGGAGGAATGTGACCTTCCTGGTTACCCAAGGCTTCTGCTCTAGGGTCCCACTCTTGGGAACTCCCAGCAGTTGTGCCTTTACTGGCTCTAGCCATGAATACATAGCGATCTGCACGACTGCTACTTTGACTGCTGAGGTCATCGTTGCTGCTATCGCTATTGCTCTTTGTGTCCATGCACTTGAGAACACCAGGCTCCAGAGGGTCAAACTCGATGAAGCACACCTCCTAGCTTGGGTCCTCAGAATAGGACTCGATGAAGCCGATATGCTTGAGGCTACCGGTCGGACCCCATCGGTACAACATGGTTCTGAAGACGATCTCAAAGCCCATTGGTGGAGCTTGGCTAATGTCGAGAATTCCAGCGTTGACGCGTGTTGAGGACATGCTTAACCTGCAAAAATAGCTGAAGGTCCCTACCTAGCGTGCCAGCTGTCGAAGGTTAGTGATCGACAACACACTTATATTTGGGTACCTTCGAGATATGCACGGTCAAACACGCAAGAGGAAACACGCAATGTAGACAGGTTCAGACCTCGTCGATGAGTAAGACCCTACTCCTATGTCGGTAGTGATTGAGATCGATGAAGAGATTACAGATTGATGGGGATATCCCTGATTACAAGGAAGAACTACGAATCTGGGGGATGGCTAGACTATGGCTTTTTGTGGCTATGCTAAATCGCTAAGGGCCGCAATGGCTTCTTTAGGCTTGCACTCACTTCTGATCGGCTCTGGATGGGCTTCGTGGACTTGTTTTGGCTTCGACCCTGACGACATCCTCCCTGGTCCTTATATAGTGGGCTGGAGTACCGAGTCGTGGTGGATGAGGAGTCCTGTCGTTATAATCCCCGTATCGTATCTGAACTTCCATAGCTGTTGGGCACATTCGAGTAGATCTCCTCGTATCGGGAGTAGGATCGGAGCTTTCCCTATAGGGGATATCCTTTCTGCGTATATCTTGTCCCGCAGACTCGGGCTAGAGATATGCAAAATATCCTGGCATTGGCAAGTATGTACGTGACATGATTTTCGACTTTTTGGGGCATGCCCATATCCCATATTTGGATATTCGACAAGGCTTAAGTCCTATCTTCTCAGTCATGGTTTTAACATGGGTATAGTAGACAAGATTCTGTTTATCAGACACCAGGATTCTCATTTTCTTCTCGTCCAAATTTATGTGGACGATATTATCTTTGGTGGCTCTTCTCATTCTCTTGTGTCTCAATTTTCTGATCTGATGGGCACGGAGTTTGAGATGCGTATGATGGGCGAGTTGAGCTACTTTCTTGGCTTCCAAATCAAGCAGACTCGAGAGGGTACTTTTCTGCACCAAGGTAAGTACACTCAGAACCTCCTAAGGTGGTTTGATATATCTAATGGGAAGCCTGTGATGACTCCTATGGCCACCACTGTTGTCCTTGAGCCCAATGAGGATGTCGAGTCTACTGATTAGAAGGAGTTCTAGAGCATGACTGACTCTCTCTTGTATCTCACTACCTCATGACTAGACATACACTTTGTTGTGCGTATCTGCACTCACTTTTAGGCTTCTCCTCGCACCTCTCATCGCCAGGCGGTGAAGCGCATCTTCAGGTACCTTCGAACTACCATTAATTATGGTATTTGGTACTCTTCTTCCTCTTGTCTATCTCTTAGAGCCTTTTCTGTTGCTGAATTTGCTAGCTGTAGGATAGATAGAAAAAGAACTTCTAGCACTTACCAATTCATTGGCACTTCTCTTATTTCTTAGTCATCTAGGAAGCAGTCCAAAGTTGCACAGTCTACCGCTGAGGCCGAGTATGTTGGTGCAGCCAGTTGCTGTAGCTAGGTGCTTTGGATGAGATTGACCTTGTGGGATTCTGGGTTAGAGTTAGACAGTGTTCTACTTTTCTGTGATAACACTTCTATCTGCATTGCTAAGAACCTAGTGCAGCACTCTAGGACCAAGCACATTAATGTTAGATATCACTTTCTTAGAGTCCATGTGGAGAAAGGAGACATAGTGCTTTAGTTTGTGGAGAGTGACCACCAGTTGACTGATATCTTTACCAAGCCTTTGGATAGCTCTAGGTTTCTTGCCTTGAGGAGTGAGTTTGGAGTTGTGTGCCCTTACGTCCTATTGTGAGGGGGAGCTAGTTTGTATATTATGTATTATATATCTTCCAGTTTTTTCTTTCTTTAGTTTTCCTCTAGGTGTTTATTGGATTTATTCTCTAGAGTTATGAGTTCACTTCACTTAGACTTCTGGCATGTTTTATATGGACCTCTTATCTTGTGCTTTAGGTTGCTATCATGCTTAATTAGTTGTTATCTCTTCTCTCTAGGTTGAGTTCCCTCACAGTATTATAAGTCTAGCAGGTGTTGGGCCTCCCTGGGTAGACAGGGTCTATGTGCACTCCTTAGTTTGGGATCTAGAGGCAGCTTCTCTATGTCAGTCATTGGGGAAGATGAGAACGAGTCTAAGCCGTAGTGTTCTCTACTATCTTTTCTATACTCTATAGCTACTCAGTTTGCAGTTTCGTGACTTCTTCTTCCCATTTTGTTTTTCTAGTTTTATTTGAGTTATTTGGATCTTCTTTGATCTTAATATTGCTAATAACTCAACTTCAACCAATTTTGTGCTTAAAATTGAATCACATGTTGAAGGGGAGTTTAAGAAATTGCTTCATGCATTGCTTATAGAATTTATTTTCTATTTAATGGGCTTTGTCTATTATGCAAATGATCTTTTCTTCGTGCTATACACCATGCTACTTTTTTTAAAGAAATTGACTAACTTACATATATCCAAGTTCATTTATCTTGCTAAGCTTGAAAAACTTGAAAAATAAGTTTAAAAAAAACTTGTTGAAATATATTGATTTTACTTACTAAGTTTCTTATCTAGGTGTATTAGCTATGATTTGTGAAATCTTGGAGTTCTCTAGAGTCCCTATAGCAACTTGGGTGAAACTTGTGTGATCCATACTTGAGTCCTTCACTTGCTTATCAATCAATGTGCTAAAATAAAAAATAAGCAAAATTGACTCTTTTTGTGTGCATTAGACTCAACACCTCGTATTCACAAGATAGTCTCTCATTGCACTTGAGATGAACTTGGAATGTATTGTGTATGACCAAGATCATTCTCTTAAGAGTCATTCTTGAGATGATCAAATATGACTTGAGTCAATTGCTTGAAAATTGCTAACAAAAAAAATCAGACATATGTAGGTAAAGAATGCAAATAATGTTACACATTTGCACCCTACTATGTATTTTAAAGTATTAAAGAAAAATTTCTTCACATTGAAAATAAACTCGAAGGACCTTGTATGCACTCCTAGATTCCCCAAAGTGTTGAGTAGGTTGAACTCTAGGTTTTCCATTTGATCTTTTGAATGACTTTGCTTCTAGATTTGAATCTAATGCTGAGTGTTGCTCATGTCAAAAATTGCTAAACACGATCCTTTTAAAACAAAACTAAGCTAGAAAGCAAATGTTCTTATTTGCACTTTGACATATCTTAGTTTAGTCTAACTTGAAATTGTCTAGCTTAGTGTCATATCTAGTCTTCATAGTCATTTGGATAATTTTTAAAGCTCTTCTAGGTTGCATGCATACATTAAGGGGGAGAAATGTTCTCTTGATGCCTATATTGCCAAAAGGGGGAGAAATCATAGAAAAGGCATCATAAATAACAAAAAAATACATCTTGGTTCTTATGATCTTGGTAAAGTTTTTTGTTATCTTCTATGGATCATATGCACATTTGTTGTGTTATTAGATTTTAGAGCTTTTGTGGACAACTTGCTCTTTCTTGAGGCTAGCTCTAAAACTCTTTTTGCCAACTTGGTCATAATCTCTTTTTCTTCCTTCTTGAACCAAGTTTGGCTTAGCATTCAAATTGTTTTCTTTTATCTTTCATCAAACTCAAAACATATGCCTTTTCGTGTGTTTGTCAACATACTCATCCAACCCATTCCTTACAGCAAAAGCTCGAGAAACAAAAGAATATGAAGTTCTAGAATCAAATAAAACTATTGTGGGTACTGAGTTAACTAGAAACTTACCCAGCACTACCTCTGACTTGACCTCTAACTGTTGCTTGCAGCGTAGCTCTAGCTTGACTTGTTACATGATTGGCTCCTAGTGCAGGCCCCTATACTTGTGTAGATCCAAAGTTGAAGCGAGCAGGGGTAATACCTCTTCTTTGGGAACAATTATTGGCAAAATGTCCCGACTCTCTGTAGCTAAAACAACGTTTGATCAAGTTTGCTGATTTTCTCCTGGTACATTACTTGCGTGAACACGTGTCTTGAAATTCTAACTAGATGGACGTGGTGCAGGGGATGGCGTCTTGAATGTACCTTGAGATTGAAACCTCACAAACTATTATGGAGCCACTCTCATCCTCTATTGATTTCGATAGCCTCCTTGTTAAGCTATTCTGCGTTTGCAGTTGTCATCCAATTCCTTGCACCTATCTTCTAAAATTAGGGCCTTATTAACTAACTCTTGAAAATCAAGGAAGTTATGGGTAATCAACCCAACTTATAGTCTAGAGTTCAGTCCCTTCATAAAACAAGACTATCTTGCCTTATATGTTGCAATATCTTGAGGGCATAGAGACCAAGCTGTGTGAACTTGTTCAGGTACTTAGCCATTAATTGGCTTCCTTGCTTGATAGCCCTGAATTCTTCTTTCTTCAAATCCATGATCCCTTCTGGCACATGATACTAATGAAAAGCTACGATAAACTCATTTTAGGTTATTTCTTGTGGTGCTTCATGGGTAGTATATTAATTCTTCCACCACTCAATAGTAGTTCCTTTTAGTTGATGGGAAGCACAGAGAACCTTCTTATTACCCTCACACTAGGTAATATGCAACTTACTCTCAATTGTCCTAAGCCAATCATCTACTTCAAGAGGAGTACCATTTCTAGATAATGTTGGTGGACGGTTCCTCATGAAATCTCACAATTTGGAATAAGGATGAGGTCCATTATTTGTAGTTTGTGACGCATGGCTGACACTTGCTTGATTGGTTCAAGTCTAGACTTGTTGTATCATAGTATGCATCAATTGAGTCTAAGCAATCAAGAATGTTCTAAAGTTTTGCATATCCACTTGAGGTGATGGTTGAGGAAATGTTCCTTCCTTGGGGTTGTCATTGGATAGGGTACCACTTTCATTGGGTTCGTTGTTTCCATGAGTCTGAACCATCTGCTTGATCAGTTGACAGGATTAGGGGAGAGGGAATAGCATAGACAAGCAACAAGAATCCTAACGCAGGGAAATAGTTTTAACCCAACAAATAAGCAACTTTATTGATATCTTGGTATGGTTGTTTACAGGAGCCTAAGGGCCATATAACACATATTGCACACACATCAATTATGAAACAACCATTTAACCTAAACACACAAAGCTAAATGCCTACATAGATGACACTTGCTAACTTAAATGAACATGACTCAAGAACAAGAGTCTCAACTAACTAACTAGAACACCATCACTCATTGAGCCAACCAAGCTGAGGCTCGCATGGGGCATATGACGATGGATGGGCTGGCATTGGCTCGAAGTGATTTTGATGACTAGGAGTAACAACCTCAAACTGCATATGCACATCATGCATGCCGAGCTTTGGGTTTTTAGGCTTCATCTCAACATCTTTAGGATCCTCTTCCTCCAACTTTTTTTCTACTTCCTATTCAATGACCTTCAAGGCTTCCTCCAGCTCCATTATCCTTTTAATTGCCATAATGCATGTCTCTTAGAGAACTTCTCAACTATCCTTAAGGCTTCATAGGCTTGCTCCAACTCTTGGGTAGTGTATTGCATCACATCTTCTTGAGCAGCAACAAATCTGGCCAAGTGCATCACTGTTGCATCATCTTCATTTTCAATTCCTTGGCGTTGATCTGCACCACCTTGCAGATGAAGTTTGAACACCGTCTGCTCCAGCTTGTTGGTATAGTTGTGGTAGATTTGTTGCAGGGCAAGGCTTGATGACTTCTGGATACCAGCGTCGAACGTAGACCTTTGGATAGTGATGTTGATCAGACGACTCACCTTGGTGTCCTCCTTAGCATAGATCAAATCTTGAAAATCATTCCACAATCTTTGCCGTTGACGATCCAGCTATTTCCTCGGTAGAGTAGTCTCTCAAAACCTCCAAGCACTATCAAAATCCTCCAAAGCTCAGCAGCATAACCACCAGTTCGCTCACCATAGGTTTGCAACATTCTCATCTGATAAAGACAACTTGTGGTAAGGTCTCAACTCAAACTAGCAGGGAGAGAGAAAAATTCAGCAAAGGGATAAGAATAGAAGAATGAGAAGAGTCATGAACTTATCATTATTCAAGATAAATTTTCTCTTTAGAAAATAGTTTTTGAAGAACCAAAAGCGACGACCAGTTTATCTAGGGTCAATACTACAGTCAACACGGCTTTGACACCACCTCTGTTGGGACCCGAATATGAAAATCCGAACCCTCTGTGTATATCACACTAGTCCAAGATTATGCTAGTGTACACAGTGTCAACATAGATGAGTACAACAATCATACACAGCTAGGGGTGGATATCGAGCTGACTCGACTCGACTCGGTAGACTCGGTAAGATAACGAGTCAGCTCGAACTCGACTCGTTATCTTAACAAGCTAGAAGTTCAACTCGGCTCGACTCGTTATAAACTCGAGTTGGCTCGAACTCGACTCGTTAAGCTCGTTAGTAATGTGAGCAAGAGAGCATACATATTTGATTCATGTAGCTCGATTAACTCGTTAGCTCACTCGATTAACTCGTTAGGGGATTTATGGTTTTTTTCCATGTAGCTCGATTAACTCGTTAGCTCGCTCGATAACTCGTTAGCTCGGCTCGTTTAACTCGTTTTTTTAACGAGTTCAAAACCCAACTCGACTCGACTCGTTAAGAAACGAGTTCGAGCCGAGTCGAGTCGAGTTTTCGAGTACTCGTTTAACTCACGAGTTTCGAGTTTTTTTTCCACCCCTATACACAGCGAAAATGTAATAAAAGACATCATTTATTAAATATAAGATAGTTGATTGACATTATAGTTGACTTTATATTGTTGGGCCACACAGAGCATAAACTCTAATAAGGAAAACAACATAGGAATAGAAAACTTCGTAGATAAACCCATTAATATGCCACAGGCAACTGACAAGGTTCGCTCCCAAGAAATTCACCTCCTTCTAGTACTTCACATCTAATGTAGGTGTAGACTCTTCTTTAACTAATGATTTTGTTGTAGAAAAGATGAGTGCATAAAGCACTTAACAAGTTATGCACAAAATGCTAGTCTAACATAACTATATGCAAGCTTGTTCCAAATGAATGGTGGATAAGATTGCTTTGCAATAAAGTAGTATTTTCAAATGAATAATATAAAAAGCTTAAAAATATAGTAAAACAGATAACAATAATAAATAACTTTCAAGTGATTCTAAATGGTATACTTGGCACATAGCCCTAAACCATATTAAAACTCTCAATGGCACACAGCCTCCCTTCCTAAGTTTATTTCACAAAATCTAACACTTGAATGAAATTCCCGAGCATCGCCCATAACCGGGGACACGGCTATCCAAATAGATTTACACTCTTTAGAGATTATACACTTTACCCGTAAGATATGATCATCTCTTAATGTCAAGCTATTAACACACTTACTTTGGTGTGCAGTAGCGAGATCACGATAAAACCTTTTACAAATTCCATCTTAACACTGACCCTCCTGAAAAGTCTAAACTCGCTATTCTTTCCCTTATGCAGAGGAGACGAATAGGAGGGACTTATCATTGAATAGATATGAGGCCACTGCACACACACCTCCCCTTAACCACACACCTAGTTTGGTTATCCACCAAAGGTATCAAATGTTAAGACTAGGCAACTTACTTGATTATTTCCGTCCTATTTTTAGACATGTGATTGTATAATTAACCCAGTTCAATGGCTTGTAAGGTTAAGTCCTTAATTGACTAAGGCATGACTTTCAATAATTCACTCATAGAAATCACCTCACATTCCCTCAGATATCAACATGTCAAACCAATGCCACACGGGCCCACTATGGCTCACAACCCCTTAACACTTGCCCTAGTCTACATCATTTACCACCGCAGTTGATTATCATGCAACACATGCCATCAACAACTCAACATCATTGTGTGATAATGCATGACACACCCTTTCATGAACATATTCTATATTTCATTAGTCAAATTGAATTTAAACTTTCAAAATGATATCAATAACCCGTTACATGGCTAAGCACACTATTTATGATCTAACCAACCCACGTTGGCATCTAGTAGTAACCAACTAATAATAATTCATCTTAGGGTGACAAATACTCATGGCATACAATTCAAAAGGTAAGCATAATCCAATTGGGTCGAATGGCTAATCTCAAATTAATTGAAAACAATTCTAGGCATAAAATAACATATAGTAATTCAAAACAACATAGCATTTGTAAAACTGGGTTCAACATGATCAAAGCACAACTTGCCTTGGAATAGCTCCAGTTCTTGGTCTTGAACTTGACCTTGAGTTAACGGTTCACCCTCGAGTTGATTGAGCACTTCGTCGTCTTTGCGAATCGAGAGAGAAAATAATAATAATAAATATAAAATAAGAGCAAACAAACTCTAAAAATCAAATAAAATTTACCATTAAATAGATCTCAATTTTATAAATTTTTAGAAACTTGAACCACCTCAATCTAAGGTTGTACGAAGAACAACGCGCTACCAAAAGATTCAAATTAAAAGAGAAACCATAAAAAGATAAATAAGATTTTCCCAAATAAATTTTCTAAAGAAAAACCCAATTAGTGACGTTAGGCTAACATCAGCATTGGATTCCCTAAATAAAAATAATATGGAAACACCTTAATCTCACTGCCATGTGGGCCCACTAGTCCAGGTCCATGGCCGAAGCTAGTTCACCGTGAATTCGGCTCATGGAAATAGTGTGGCCAACATGTGGGACCAAATGGCGCTATCATGACCGCTGACCGAGCATGCCGATTCAGCTAACTTGCTGGAGCCATCGATTCTACACAGCGGACACGTGGCAGCCACATCGACTTGACCCTTGGGTTCTCACCGACGAGGTTAGGCGGTGGCGCTCCTGCCAAATCCGAAGACAATGACTACCACAATGGCATTGCCTCGATGGATCGACATCGAATCACCACAGATCTAGAAGAGTTCATCATGGAGAACTCAGATCTGGCCTCGGCTACAACAGAGACCCAATGGCGATGGAGAGCTCGACGGAAGATGGTGCTTAGGCAAACTTTGGTGACCCAGATCTCCTCGATGTGACCTCATCGAGTGACGAAACTTGGGGCAAAAGAGCGGTGTAGGACGGAGATCTCGAGGCGAGAGTCAATGCAGCTTAGAAGATCTCCAATTGCATTCATTTCAAATTAAATTTATAAAGATACCATCTCAAGATTTTCTTGGGTGGAAGGAAAAAATAGGAAGAGAGATATAGATCTACATTAATGATAAGCCGCGCTTATAACCGATTCCAAGTCACTTATTACCTATTACATGTGGGTCAATATTTAATTTTATAGACAATGCTATAGCTAAACCATTGAAGATATTGTCTATATGCTATCTATAGATGACATAAATATTTCTTATAGTTAACATCATTGAAGATACTCTTATAAGGCCCTCGATGTTCTGCACAACACGGCAACCCACGTAAACATGACAGCGACAAAGAGAAGGAATCTGTTCCAGTGACATGAGAACAATGCAATCGTAGCCGTCCACATGGCGGACATCCAACGGACCGACGCACGGCATAATTTATTACAATATCTACCCACACAATTGGGCAGAAAATTGTCCTAGTTACTAATAAAGTTGACGGCCCGAGATACATCTCTCTTAGTCTATTGTTGTAATGTTGTTACGCGCGTCGGCGACACGATTAGCTAATAACATATCTATCTATTTTTTTGTTGGAGAATAGTGGTCCTCCTTATGGTCGGCAAGCCGAATCTACTGACTCAAGGAAAGTGCTGTGCACGAGATGCAGCACAACTACGGAGAGTTCAGCTACAAAAATGGGGTGCCCCTACTAGTTTAATCTTTGCGAAAATAACAAATATTTTTCAAAAGTCAATCGGAATTTGATTTTACTCTCTATAAATACTTTTGTGACATATGCCCTCTCCCTCCTAAGTGTATGGTTGTTTGATATGCTCCCTACAAGTGCATGATTCTTTGATATACCCTCCCTTGCCCCCTGTTACGCTGATTGGCTGTTTTTTTTATCTGGATTCCATGGTGTGCTAGGTTGGTCTCATGCATTCCAACGGGGTCATAGCCTGAATCAAGATTGTTTCATGTCAAAATTAAAGAAAACAAGATCCTAGAGTTATCAGTATTGGGATGTAATGCAAGGAATGTTATGTCAAAGCTAGTTAGTAGTTAGTGATAGGGCAATTGAATTGATATTCTATTACTGCTACATCTCTAGCTAGATCACCAGGCTAGGGGAAGTTATTAGATCTCCCTTGCATTGCATGGCTAGCTTGAGCAATTATATATGCTCCTCTCACTTTCATGCTCTCAGTACCTCACCACACAAGAACATGGCCGAGAGAAACTTTTTTAAAAAACACTGTAGCAATTTGTGCTTTTTTCAATTTTTTTATTCAACCAGGATTTAGAATCTTATCCCTAACCGAAATCTGAAATCTTGACTAAAGTTTCCAAAATTTTGCTAGGATTTTATACCTTGCGCTACATTCACATATCAAAATCTTAAAAATTAACATTCATAATCGAGTTACACATCACTACTAGAAATCTATCTTTTGCCGAGAGTAATGTGTAATAGCATACAGACCGTAGGTAACAAAAAGGTGGCCGACGGTTTTTCTTATTCCCGACGGTTCAACGGAGAACACTAGGTTATTTCATTCATGGTCGACAGGGAAAGACATTTATCAATATATTGGCAGCTAGGTAAAACCGTGCATCGGCCACTGCGACTGCAATGACGGCCGCTGTATTCTAGATGGTCGCTATTTTGATCTACTGCGCGCCGTCTTGAGCCCATACATGCCGCTTGCTACCACTGTAGCAGGGTGACGTATTTCGGTAAAAGATGCAAACTTCGCGCGCGCGTGTGTATATATATATATATAAATGGTTCTATACTGCTGGGAGTACGTACTCCCACATTCAGTATACCGTTTAAATGATATTATTATACCTCTTTATCCTTTTGAGTATAGTCTAATACTGATTATAAGATACTCTAAAGTGAGTTTCACAAAAAAATTCATCAAAGTTCACCCTTTATAGCATAATTTGTTTATATATTCTTTTCACATATATAAAAATGTATATAGCAAAATAAAATATAGAGCTCCGATAATTTTTTTTCAACTATATCACATTGAAGTATCTTAGAATCATTATTAAAGTATACCGAAAGTGATAAAGAAGTATAATACTTTCATTTAAGTGGTATATTGAAGGTTGGAGTATGTACTCCCGAGAGTACGGAAAAGGCTTCATATATATACACACACACACATACGTACATACATGTATATATACATACATACGTATATATACATACGTGTATATATATATGTATATATCATATATATATTTATAAATTCTCAAAATATTAATATATGTAGGGGAGGTGAGTTTCTATAACTATATAAAATTTGAAAACCAAAATAAATCATAATTGAAAGATATGAAAAAGACAAATTCAGTTCGACTAGTGTCGGTGTTTCGTGTAACCGGCAAGTAAATTTGTAAGTCAAGGGGCCACGCGTTCCCTCTCCTTGATGGTTGACTCAGGGAGCCCAAGATGTATACTGGTTTGGGTTGAATATCCCTACGTCCAGTTTGTGGTGGTGGTTTGTATTACTCATGGTGCAATGGTCTACACGGGATTACAAATGAGGGCTCAGGACAGGCCCTGAGCGCTCATCCGAGTGAAGGGGCTTGACTGTGGATCGAGTGCGGGTCGGCTTCGAGTAGGTGACGGATGCGAATGCCGATTGGTTACCTAGATGCTTATGTGAGTCGGGTGCGAATGCCCTTCCCTGAGGGCCCTGCCTCCCCTTATATAGACGGAGGGGGGCAGGTTACACGGGATTTTGAAATAAAAAGATAGGGGTACACTACGCCCGGGAGTCCTAGTCTTTGGTCTTGATGAATGATAGGTTCCTGTTTGTCCCATGCTGGGTTAGTAGACACAATGGATAGCGCTCCGTTGGGAAGGCGACCTTGCCCTCTGTCGCTGTGCCGACACATGACGCCTTGAAGGGACGGGCGCTTGACTCTGGCGGCCTCCTGGCCGCCTTGGGAAGGAGCCACCCGCCCCAGCATGGCCGTCGTGTCCGTGGGGCAGGTGACCAGCTTGTCGTCAACCGTCGACTTGACGGAGGTCGTGGAGCTGAAACTTGTTGGGGCCCCGGCCTAAGGCCAGGTCGGAGCCTGCGGGGGCGTCGGACCCGGGTCTAGGTCGGAGCCGGCGGGGGCGTCGGACCCTGGTCTAGGTCGGAGCCAGCGAGGGTGTCGGACCTGGGTCTAGGCCGGAGCCGGCGGGGGCGCCGGACCCGGGGCCAGGTCGGAGTTTTCTCGGTGGGCTTGACCTAGGCCGGGGATCCTTCGTGACCTGATAAGGCCTTTAGCCAAAACGTGGCCTAGAATGGCCCATTTTGTGTTCCATCCAATATTCGGTGATAACCCCGTCTTGTCGTGAGGGACGGAGACTTTGGTAATACCCTCTTCAGCACTCTGCATCGCTGCTAGTCTTACCGACATGTCCGTATGACTAAGAGAAAGACGATCTTGAAATAGATGTATACTTTTTCGTGGGGTATCCCTAGTATACGTATTCATCAACTAGTGATTTTTCATTGTTCATCACTATTAATTTCGCTGCTTGTCAATTTCATATCTTTCAAATAAAATTAAGTTTGGTCTTTAAATCTTACAAGGTTGTAGAAGCTAACCTCCTCTACGTATGGTAGTTGTTTAAGAACTTTTGATAACTTTTATATATAGTTATTACTAGCTATGTGCCCATGCGATGCAACAGAAACTCAATTTACATAAAAAATTTATTTGCAAAGAGCACTAATCTTATCTGAATAATAATGTTCACTTTGAATGTGCAATGGTTAAATGTTTAAATCAATTCGTCAAAGCATACAAATTCCAAGCACCTATTTACAAACTCGAGTTTAAAATTATCTTTAATTTCACAAACTTAAATAATAACATCACAGTACTTAAGATTGTAAATTTGTAATGCTATAATTCGAGATCGATCGATCAAAAGAGGCATCACCTACTGCCCCATAGGCGCAAAGACATTAAAGAGGTAGGCGTCATCCATATGTAGCTGTCACTATTAGGTGCATGAGTGGCTCGTACGTCTTGCTCCGATCATACTATAGCTCCACCCCATCAAACAGCTCCACCGCTTCCTCGTCCCCCCCACCCCACGCGCCTCTCTTAACCTATTGACATCATCCACCGCGGCGAGCTCTAGCAGCGCCGCTAGCCTATCTCGCAGCCCACCACTTGCGACCTCCTCCTACGCCGCATCGATGAAATCAGGAAGGTCGCCCATTATCTCCGCTCAATGGATAAGCTGAACACATCTGCAGGAGAGGCAAGAAGCGGTGGGGCTATATAGATTCAATAACCGAGGAGATATCTATGGAATCCACATTAAGAAATCGTCGAATAAAAAAGGCAACAAAAGGGAAAAAGGTGAGAAGAGACCCAACTCTTTGAATCGGAACTCTGCTTCCTTCGGAAGGGAATCAATCAATCCAATCCGAAAAGCACCGGGAGCAATCGACGCCGATTCGAATGCCAAATCAATGAGAGAAATGAAAGCAATAAATGAGTCATGCATATTCATTTACCTCCCGCGACGAGATAATCCACTCCAATCTATCGGGGTGGCCACTGCCCGCCTTCCACTCAGCCACGTGGATGTGCACACGTGTCAGTGTGAGCGTGAAGAACGGACATACCACCACCGACTCTTAATTAGAATTAGTAGAGATAGAGATAACAATTTATCTAGTCGCGTCATGCATAGTCGTGCTCATGCTGTTGGTCGGCCAGAATCAAGTCCATACGTGATTAGATAAAAAGAAAAGATGATATTATCTACACATGCAAGTAAATATTTAATCGAAATGATGCATATGGCAATTCAAAAGCACATGGTAACTCAGAAACTGTATGCGTGCAGTATATGGAAAAAAATCGGTCATGCAGTGTTTGGAAATAGAATCGGCTAATTGAGATAAAAGTCTGATACACTGCAGATCACGCATCGATGCATATCCAACCGAATTAAAACTTTCTCCATTTGCCAATGTATGGAAGATCAAGATAATAACGGTTTCGTGGGTATGCCCGGGGGAGGAGGAAGGAGGGGAGAACAGACTACCGCCACCAACTCGTAATTAGAAATAGTAGGGGACGTGAGCTTCTATAAATTCTCAAAATATTAAAATATGTAGGGAGGTGAGCTTCTATAACTATATAAAATTTGAAAAACAAAATAAATCACAATTGAAAGATATGAAAAAGACAAATTCAGTCTGAATAGTGATTTTTCATTGTTCATCACTATTCATTTCGTTGCTTGTCAATTTCATATCTTTCAAATAAAATTGAGTTTGGTCTTCAAATCTTACAAGGTTGTAGAAGCTAACCTTCTCTCCGTATGGTATTTGTTTAAGAACTTTTGATAACTTTTATATATAGTTATTATAAAGTTTACATATAGAGATGGTCTGTGTCTGATATGTCCCCCTGTTGCAGACTGCCGGACGCTACCACCACTGCTTAGAAGCTTGGCATTATTAGGAAATGCATTATCCCGCTCACTAATATTTATTCTAAGCTAACTGCATAGAAAATTTGATATTAATATCAACTTTTTTGTAATTTTGTACACTTAAATCCCACTTATGATCTACCTTTGATGCACACTATTCAACCAAATATATAGAATGCACCTACCTCATTAGTCGTAATAGTGTATCTGGTGGCGAAATATGGGAGACAACTTGCCTGTTATCCCAAACATTTGGATGTTCATTTGCCTTTGTCCCCTTGTGGATCTCAATAGTATTCATCAATTCCATATAGACTAGTGTAGCCGAGGCATCCACTGCCGGGCATATATAAAATCTCATAATTCAGTGATGCATCTTAGAAAGTTCCTACTGTGATATAAAAAAGAATACCATTTTTTAATAAGAAGAAAGCAGGTACATTAAAATAAAGTCTTTTCTTTTAGCCTTATTAAATATAGTGACTCATATTTAACCTTTTGGAAATTGAAAAGGTGTACTAAATGAATCCTAATAGGAGAGGAATTCCTATATATGCTTTGGAGAAGAACTAGGGAGATTGTATAAACCTAGATGATGGTCATGGAGAACCTAAGCAATCAAGAAACTAGCCGTAAGCCAACTCATCGAGAGCAAAAGGTTTATGAGAGAATTAGAGTCTAGGTTATTCTTTAGTATTATATTCTTGTATAGGATATGGATCCAAGGGTTCTAAAAGGCTCGAGAGGTTGTGAGAGAGCAACAATGCATTGTACTCTTTTGAGGTTGTGCTTAAAGAATTTGCGGTCAACTCGTCAAATCTTTCTCCCTTATTGTGGCTGTTTTAATGTCATTATTTTGGTTATCTCTACGAGATTTATCTACTTCATTCTTAAGACCATGCACGCTTGTGCCTTATGTTCTTATCCGATTTGGGGGGCTGCTGTGAATAATAAGGGTATTAGAGTATAACAAGTGGTATTAGAGCAAAGGCCAGATTAATCAGATTTGTAAGATGGTCGGTAAAGTATCAGGTGGCACAAAATCAAGATTGATGTCGACGATGTAGAATCAAGTAGGGAAATTAAACGACAGAGGAAATTTCAACGTTTGACAATGTGTGGTGAATGATGTCCTTGTCCAGTAAGAGTTAATCGCTTCTCTTGAAGGGGACAAACCAGAAAAGACGTCCGCTGAAGACTGGAAGGTGATGAAGCGGAAGGTTGTCAGTACAATCTGTCTATTTCTCGGATGAGGTAAAGTACTCAGTGATCAAGGACAATTCATTAAAGAAATTATGGAAGGACTTAAAAGAATTGTATATGACAAAGTCGCTGACAAACCGATGGATACTGAAGTGACAACTGTATAGGTTGCACATGGAGGAAGGTACATTATTCGTTGACCATCTCAATGTCTTTAACAAGCTTATCACATAGTTGATTAGTGTGGATGATAAAATTAAGAAGAACGATAAAGTCATCATACTAGCATCATCTCTACCATTATCATGTGAGCAATTGGTGATAAATATTCTTATCAAGAAAAACACTCCCAACTTCAACGAGACAGTTGCATATCTATTAGAGACAAAGTCTTTGAAAAAGTCATCCAAATCTTCATCCTCGAGTGATCTACATTGATTGCAATAGGTGTTGCAGGCAAAAGCAAGAGTTAGATTGTCCGAGTTCGAAACAAATGAAGGGTGCATGCTCAATGATGTTAGCAAAAGATGATTTGGACGTACTTATCGTCAATCAAGGAGCTAAGATGGAGATTGTTAAATATGATGACTCATATCTAGCATTTTAGGATTTCAAAAGGTGTACTATATGAATACTAATAGGAGAGTGATTCCTATTTACTTTGGAGGAGAACTAGGGAGGCTATATAAACCTAGGGGGTGGTCATAGAGAACCCAAGCAATCAAGAAATCACAATCCAACTCATTCAGAATAAAAGGTGCATGAGACGATTAGATGTTAGGTTATTCTTTACCACTAGATTCTTATGTAGGGCAAGAATTCAAGAGTCCTAAAATATTCGAGAGGTTGTGAGAGAATAACAATTTCTTGTATTCTTTTGAGGTTGTGCTTAAAGAATTTACGGTTGGCTTCACCAAATCTTTCTCTCTTGTTGCAACTAGGGGTGGCAACGGGGGCATTCCCCGCCGGGGAGTGCCTCCCCGTCCCCGTCCCCACGATGCAAAATTTTCTCCGTCCCTGTCTCGGGGGAGAAAATCCCTCCGTCCCCATCCCCGTTCGGGTATCGGGGTCCCATCGGGGACCCATCCCCGCGAAAATTTCACAAAAGAGAAGAGCTCTTATAGCATTTTAACTCTAAAATCATATTAACAGACAAGGAAAAAAAGAATGCATGCATTCATTGAAGATTATGTTGTCCCGTTTATGAAAATGTAAATATGATGGGCTAGAGAATATGTTTGCAATCTAATAACTAAGTTAGACTAAACTAAATTTGGATCCCTAACCGGGTCCTCGCGGGGAAAAAAAATTCTCCATCTCCGTCCCCGCCATCCTCGACGGGGGAATAATTTTCCCTGTTTCCATCCCCGCGGGGGACGATTTCTTCCCATACTCGTCCCCTAATAGAGGAATTCCCCGCCGGGGATCGGGGAACGGGTTCCCATTGCCACCCCTAGTTGCAACTGTTTCAACATCGTTTTTTTTTGTTCTCTCTATGAGATTTATCTGTTTTGTTCTTGAGACAGTGCATGCTCATACCTTATCTCACAAAACTCTAATCCGATTCGAGGGGCTGCTATGTATAATAAGAGGTATCAGAATATAACAAGCCTTTAGAGCAAAATCTTAATATGCTCCCTCTATTTTTTTTACAAGGCGTATTTTGATTTTGCACAAAGATCAAGGTTACGTTGAAATTGAGAATGATACGAGAGAAAATAACTTAGATACTTCCACTTAGTTATCTTGAAAGATAAAAGATATACTTTATATGGGTGGTAATGAATAAATGCATATGGATTAGAGAAAATAAATAGGGGTATAGAAGGAAAGGTCTCATTAAATTTACATGCAAGCATTACATTTGTAAATAAGACCATTAAAAAAATAGGCCTTATAAAAAAAACGGAGCGTGTAATTGGTAAGATGATGCAATTAACTTTATTCCACGATAAATTAGCCATTACAAACAAAAATAGTGTGAAAACAATCCAACTAGTGAGATCGAGAACATGCATGATGGGCAGATTACCTATCATATCATCTACTGCACTTGTAAACACATCTACTGGTGGATACCACAATTTGGCCACTCTATTAATTAATATTATTCACATGATTTTTTGAGCAAACATGTGGAAATCAATACTCTTGTTCTAGTAATACCAATATCAATGAAGTGGTTGGAAACAAATGGAAAATATTTTAATTGTTTCCTATGAGAAAAGGTTTCTAAGAGCATAGTGCCATTATTGCTGATTAATAGCAATACATTTTAGAAAAGCAATAGTAGTATAGTTAAGTAGCAAGCAAGTAGGGGTGGCAACGGGGGCATTCCCCGCCGGGGAGTGTCTCCCCGTCCCTGTCCCCACGATGCAAAATTTTCTCCGTCCCCGTCCCCGTTCCCCGTCTCGGGGGAGAAAATCCCTCCGTCCCCATCCCCGTTCGGGTATCGGGGTCCCGTCGGGGACCCATCTTCGCGAAAATTTCACAAAAGAGAAGAGCTCTTATAGTATTTTAACTCTAAAATCATATTAACAGACAAGGAAAAAAGAATGCATGCATTCATTGAAGATTATGTTGTCCCGTTTATGAAAATGTAAATATGATGGGCTAGAGAATATGTTTGCAATCTAATAACTAAGTTGAACTAAACTAAATTTGGATCCCTAACCGGGTCCTCGCGGGGAAAAAAATTCTCCATCTCCGTCCCCGCCATCCCCGACGGGGGAATAATTTTCCCTGTTTCCATCCCTGCAGGGGACGATTTCTTCCCATACCCGTCCCCTAATAGAGAAATTCTCCGTCGGGGATCGGGGAACGGGTCCCCATTGCCACCCCTACAAGCAAGCGTTCACCACTTGAAGTGACATGCCATTGGTTGTCCTGCAGCGTATGCGTATCCTTCACTGCTGCCTTGTTCCATTTGCCCTCTGGAACCCATCCTTCTTTCTTCCCTATAAATACATGGCCAATTCCTCTGAGGATCACCGTGACACTACTACTTCACTACCGAACACCCAACTAGTAGTTTTGAACCACAAGACATAAATCTCACGCACTCTTGAGGCACACAAATTCGACGATGATCGGCGAAATGGATGTTGATAGGGTTATAGGATACTTCCGGGGCAAGAGCATTCTGATCACTGGTTCAACTGGGTTCCTAGGAAAAGGTATGTGTAAATCTTTTCAGGGTGCGCACAATGGCTGATCAGCTCAGTGGGTTATTTGTTGGTATATGATCTCTGTGTAGTGCTTGTGGAGAAGATACTGAGGGTTCAGCCTGCTGTCAAGAAGCTCTTTCTCCTTGTTCGAGCCACCGATGTCAAATCTGCAAAGCATCGGATTCAGACTGAGGTAAAATATCTCTAGCCTTCTTTCACCACACTTGTAGTTCGGTCCAGTCTGAACTTTCTTACCTGATGCAAATGTGTCCTTGACAATATATTCTTTCTTGTTTTTTGAACTTCACCCACCTGCAAGAATAGAGGAACAAGTACAAATCTCATGCAGAATGCGAATTTGCTGTCGTCTATCCATCTCTCTCTCTCTGCGCTCGCGCGCACTGTGCATATATGATTGTCATATTTCATATTGCAGGCAACTCATGTACCACGCTTGCAATCTGTCTTGCTCACATAAGATTGATGGAAATTCACAAGGGACATCTAAAAGTTACTGAGCATTTGGTTTAATTTACATAAAAATTAAATTCTTCACGTTAGAAAAAAAGAAGACTGTTAAACGATTTTTCTAATATTTGTTCAGTATCACAGATCATTTGTTCGGTAGCTAGATCTATCAATTCGTTTACTCTTATCACGCATTCACCAAAATTTTCCTCTATATACATAGCAGGATTTTTCTAAAAAGAAAATAATACATAATAGGATTCTCCCTTACTGTTACTTCAATATATTTCTTTGTCTCTAATTCAACATAAATGTGCTCAGTTCTCCACCAGAGTATTGATCATGAATCGCACGATGACAAGAAGCTTACGACTCATGAGATGTTTCTGTTGAGCAATTCTGAAGTGGAAGCTGCAGGGATCCTTTGAATAGATAAAGACATTGACAAGCAGGGTTTACTTTACAGAATTAAATTTAAAGTTAAATTTTTTGAACTAGGTAATCAAATAGCGGCCAAAATAAATAAAAAATCGACCGGTTTTACCGCTTTCGACCAATTTTTACCAATTTTCCATCGATTTTTTCCCGATTTTTGACCGATTTACATAAAAAAATCGGCACACTCATTGGAAATTGGAAAAAGTTGTAAAAAATGCTGGATATTCAAGTAAAAGTAATGTAAGAACTCAAAACAATGACCTGTTATACTAAAGCTTCATTTTGTGATGAACAATCAAGGATATTCGATGAACGATTAGCACTACTAGGAAAACAACTAGCAATGACACGAGATGTAGTCATTAAAAGTCACTAACAACCACAAAATTATGGTTGTTAGCCACAAAATTATGGTTGTTAGCCGTTGTTAAAGGATCCACAGTTAATAGTATTAACAACCGCGTACAACTTTTTTTAACAACAGGACAGTGTGCTTCATTAGTTATAAAGAAACAACGACCACTTTTCTAGTATTATTAATAATCACTTTTTGGTCACTGCTCTACCCTCTACATGATATTGTTGAGTATTAACGACCACTTTATAGTATTAATAACAATGATCTTTCATCACATCTGGTACCACATTTATATTAAAAAAATAGCTCAGCTCTTTTATCCCCATTCATTTCTAAGAAACAAAGACATAATTCTGATTCCGTAAAAACATCCCAGATTAATACTATGAATGTAAAATTATATCATTGCATCTGAAATGTACAATTAGAATATATATGCATCCATATACATGAAAGTTTTCCTTTTTTTATTATCTATATTCGGATTTGCTCCAAAAGGTCTCCCAAATTCGGTTTTTCAAAAAAAATTCATGGTAGATGTCAAAAAGCTATTAAGACTAATTTTAGGGGGATTTTGGATATTTTTTTCTAAATTTTCTGAATTTGAATTTGAATTGGACCGGTTTACCTACCATTTCCAAAATCTGAAGCTGGACTAATACGGTCAAAAATCGTGATTTTCGATTGATTTTCGTCGATTTTTCAAACCCCGGCGACAAGTAGGAAGCAGCCCACTCACCGAAAATACTTATAGGAAATGAATATTAGTAGAGCACAAATAAGGGAGTAAGTGATGTTAGGTAGAATCTGTACACGGTAGCACTCTTCCAAATTGTAGCTGAGGTGCATCCAATGCTATAGACAAGTAAACTGAAAAAGTGAATGGAAACATGCAGTGTGCCAACTCTGCAGGTTTTCTGAATTCAGCAAGTCGCCTATTAGATTAGCAGCATCCATTCTGAGAAATACTTCATCCTAAGCAAATAATTTACAGATTCATATCTCCTAGTACAGTAATAGTAACATGTATTAAAGTGATGTTTAACAGTTCAACAAGTAAAATATACATGGAACAGTTTATTCTGATAAATACTTCCTGCTAAGAAAATAATTTACACATCCATATCTCATAGCAAAGTAATAGTGTATTAAAGTGATGTATAAACAGTTCAACAAGTAAACAATACATTGAACAGTTTATATCGCTCTAATAGGATCCGTGTTAAGGTAATCTCTCTGCAAACACTGTTTCGGTATCTTCAGGTGACAGGGAGGGAGATCTTTCAAGTTTTGAAAGAAAAGCATGGTAGGGGATTTGAAAATTTCATCGAAGAAAAGGTCTGTCCTTTGGCAGGAGACATCATATATGAGAACTTGGGACAAGACATTGCCAGGCTGAGAGAATTGTCGGAGGACATAGACATCATCGTCAATGTTGCTGCGACGACAAATTTCTATGAAAGGTTTGAGCCTTTGAGGAGTTTTCTGATCAAAGATTTATTGAGATAACATACATGCTATTGAAATAATCGGTCAAAATGTAATACAGGTATGATGTGGCTTTCGACGCAAATGTCTTGGGAGCCAAGCACATTTGTGCATTTGCAAAGAAGTGTACTAAACTCAAGATGCTGCTTCATGTTTCAACTGGTGCGAAGCAATACGACTATGCTCCATGCATTGTAGTGCCGTACCATTCTGAATTCTAATAGATGATTACATGACTTGAACAGCCTATGTAGCTGGTGAACAAGAGGGACTAATACTAGAGAAACCATTCCAGATGGGTGAAACACTAAGGGAAGGCACGTACTTGGACATCGACTCCGAGCTAAATCTGATCAAAGAGACGAGCAGAGAACTGAGGGCTAACTGTTCTTCAGAAAAGGCGGAGAAGAGAACCATGAAGGAGCTTGGCCTTACGAGGTCAGACAACTCATCAGAGGGGGGGGGGGGGGGAAGGTTCTGCCACTAGTAACACTACAAACCTGACACATTTGTTACAAATTTTTTATGTGCATGCACAAATGAATAAAGGTGTAGGCAGTTTGGGTGGCCAAACACCTATGTTTTCACCAAGGCAATGGGGGAGATGCTGCTGGGGCACATGCGAGGAGACCTTCCGGTCGTCATAGTCCGGCCGAGCATCATAACCAGCATCCTGAAGGAACCATTGCCTGGATGGATGGAAGGAATCAGGTGAGCAAACTCAACATCCATTTCTTGTTTCTTTAGGACATTGTACAACATACAGAACCCCTGATCACTGAACAATTTCGTCTTTCGCAGGACAATCGACTCGGTGATCATCGGTTACGCCAAGCAGGCCTTGTCCTTCTTCTTAATAGACCTCGATTTAATACTGGACGTGGTGAGTTAAGAAATTCACTAGCAATTTAAGAGAGGGAGAGAGAGAGAGAGAGAGAGAGAGACTTCATCAACCTAAACAACCGTGGCAATGTGGCATGGTGTGCATTCGACAGATTCCCGGGGACATGGTGGTGAACGCTATGATGGTGGCCATGGCAGCGCACTCGGAGGAGAGAGCGCAGACCATTTACCACGTGACTTCGTCGCTGAGCAACCCAGCGCCCTTCGTGATCGTCACGGAGTCGTTCCACCGATACTTCTTCCACAACCCACCGCGCAGGGGGAAGAACGGAGAGCCCGTCCGGCTGAGCAAGATGCGCTTCTTCAGCACCGTCGCCCGGTTACGCTGGTACATGGCCATCAAGTACAAGCTTCCCCTCGAGGTTAGTTTGTGCTCAATCTTCAATTGTAGCGAACCATTTCAACATGGAAATACTACCTCCGTTCTTTGTTAGCTGAGGTTCTACATGTAATTTTATAAAAAGTAATAGTCAAAGTCAAGTTTCGAAAACCATAAAAAATAAAATAAACATAGCTTAAAAAAGAACAGAACGGTAATTAATATTGATATTGAAAAATGAGATTAATCTAGATCTGTGCTTCTCCGGCGATTGGATAGATCCTTCGCCTGGTGAACATTGCGCTCTGCGGTGTCTTCTCACGGCGCTGCGATGCGCTCAGCAGAAAGTACAGATACGTTATGCAGCTGGTCGAGCTCTACGCTCCATACGCCTTATTCAAAGGGTGGTAAGCAACTTATCGAGCGCATCAAAATGTAAAATATTTTTGCATTTTGAATGGCGTTAACGTTCTTTTGACTTGGTTTCTTCGATCTTGAAGCTTCGACGACATGAACACGGAGAGGCTAAGGATGGCGATGAACAAGGAGCACAATGACGATGGAGAACATTGCTTTGATTTCAACCCCAGGTCGATCGACTGGGATGATTATTTCTACAGGGTTCACATCCCTGGTGTGCTCAAGTATCTGTGTGATTGAGTCAAATTAATCAGAACGAGAAAATGCATATATACACTTTTAATTGTTACTGGTGTTAGTTATTATTATGAGAAATTTTATGGTAGATTGTACTGATAGTATATAATGAGTAGTAGAAATTAGATCTAATCGTTGACTTATTAAGGGTATTTCTACCACTGTATTATCAGAGAAAGTATAAATAAATTCTAGCTAATCTAATATATTGGATCAAAAAGAATAAACGATTCATATTGAATGCATCATATACGTGTGGTGTTGCCGGTAATCCACAGGTTAGTGGTTGGGCTGTTGTTTCTATGAAATGTTGTGTAAGTTTGTGAATCCGTGATTATTGTCGAGACAAAAGAAGAGTTTTATTAAGGAGAGTTTAAGGATTTGCCACCTCAAATAACCTCACTTGAGCATTTATCACTCTATGTCTTATTGACACGCAGTTTTAGGACCCACATATCAATGAAACATTGAATGGTAAATCCTTAAATACACCTCTCTAAAGTGACAAATCCTCAGTAACTCCTTTTATTAATGCTTGGCATCTTACTAGTAGTTGGGCTGGATATTACGAGCAGTAACTGTTTGAGATCCATATTGATCCCTTCCTACACGGATAGGTCGTCTTGACGAACTCCTTCCCCTGCTAATAGATTTTCATTTCAAACCACGTTGTTCTTTCGCTTCTACTATCTACTGGCTAGACCTCAGCTTAGAGCAAAGGGAACTCTGCTTCTAACCATCAATAAGATACCTAGAAGATCCAGCAAAAGGGGGTGCCAATGTTGTCCCAAGACCAGATCACGGTAGGTAGCTGCTTTAAAGAGGCAATTGTAAGGTTGATTGGGCCCATGTGCTGGCTATTTTTGAGAAATAAGTGTTGTCACTTAATCCAAACAACAAATTACAAGAGAAAAGCAGAAACAATTTGGGAAGACTTACTAATGCTTTGTTGACATGTTTATAACACAAGATTTTTTACCATCCTTGCGAGGTGTGGCACCTCCTGACCCAATATGGCCAAATAGCGAATAGCCTACCAATTGAATCTCCAAGACAAAGACTCCAACCGAACTGACGAACCCTAAGGCTAACTTAGTAACTCTCCCATGTCCCGGCTAGTCCTAGACCCTAGTTCGCATGTGTAACACCCTAACCCAAATTCGCTCAATGTCTAGCCCACCCATGAAGCAGATTCGTGCATGCATAGCTTCCCACTTATACTTTCGTCCTCGTTTCATGTAGAAGGGTTAACTCGAAGATACTATGTTTAGACCTAACAAGTATTATATACTACTACAACTCACTTTAGGCAAGCAAGGTGGGACTAATCCCACCACTGCTCCACACGAGCCTTCACATTAATGAGCTGGGTTATCACACTTGCTACCCTTAAGTGCTGACGCCCTCAGCAGCACACCGAATACAAGGCAAATACCTAGAAACATACTTCGGTACATGTCCGTGCGTCTAGTGTCAGCGCATATGCCATGCTGTGTGGCCACTTCGGGCCCACACGTACCATGCAACATATGCCCGCATCCCTGTCCTATACGTGTTTTTGCAGCGAAGGTTGATACTCTGATGTCATATGTAACAAATTGGCTCAAATTCGCTCAATGTTCAGCCCACCCATGGAGCGGACTAGTGCATACATAGCATCCCGCTTACATTTTCTTCTTCGCTTCGTGTAAAAGGGTTAACTCGGAGGTGTTATGTTTGAACCCAATAGGTATTATTACTAATACAACTCACGTTAGGCAAATAATACGGGACTAATCTCACCACTACTCCAAATGGGCCTTCATATTAACAGGCTAGGCTGCTAACTCACCCCTACGTGAAGCTCCCAAACCTCTTTGGAGCTCCAACAATAGGGCCACAAACGTGGCCTCCACAACTGAACTAGACTATCCAGGAGTGACCACCTTAGATGGCTCCAAGGGTGATGATGCATTGAGCAAACTGCTTTCCTCTGCAACACTCAATGACCTCTTGTGGTGGCTCCACTTGGCATGTCCATAGCCAAGTCCACAACTTCCACGACGACCATGTCCTCCACAAGCATGGCAACCACGACCTCTACCCCTTGGCATAGCTATTTCACATAAACATATTCATTCAGCTAGCTCATTCATCATCATAACATCATGCATCACCATAATCAACATTATTCATCATTAACTCAAATATAGCATTTAAACGCAACGCAATAATTACCCATACCTATTTTACTGTGTACTAGTGTCTCAAGTTTTAACTAAATTAACCAACCTATATCAGGTTTTAAAGGTATTATCAGATGGCAAAATTTTAAAGAATTTATATCTAAGCCATATTTCTAATTTCTCTAACTCAAATTTTTTGTTCACTCTAGCATAATTTACTAATTTCATATAACCACAGATATAACGCTCGCTTTGATACCAATTGTAACACCACAGCATGATCAGTGCTCAAGATATTATTAACATTGATAGATTTTATCACTTTTACCATGACTTGTAATTTGTGCAAACACCCTACAATTAACAAAACAATAATAAGGCTTGAAACCACATGCCCAAGCATGCCCAAGTTTTTGCACTTGGGTACGCCCAAATCACAAGCTTGTGGGGGCAATTTTTACCTTTTTGGCATCTACTATGAATATGGATAAATAACCAACAACTAAACTTCTTATTTAAACATTAAATTGAACATGTCCACATGACTAAAGATGATATGAAAGTTCAACACTAAACTAACTTATATTTCATTATTCCAAGAATGATTATTGATACTAAATAATTATGGGTCACGATGTGTCAAGTGAATTGTTAGTGCTACTCCCATTCCATGCATGTTGCCTTCAATGATCACCTAAGGGGTGAGTGCACCACTTAGCAAGTAAATAATAAAATAGTAAGCTATAACAATTCCATCAACATTAGCTCAGTCATATCATTCTTCAAATTGCTCAAGGTAACTTTATCTTTCGTTAAAAGAATGCAAATTCTAGTGCACATCACTTTCTATTTCGTTTATACTAGTATAGCAGAGTGTCCACCCATCGATGAACCACTCATCACTTTCTATGCTCTATAGCCACCCAGTTTGCGGATTCTTGACTTCCTCTCTTCATTCTGTATTTCTGGTTTTATTTGAGTTCATTTGGACCTTCTTTATGCTTAATTCTTCTAATAACTCAACTTAAACCAGATTTTTGCTTAAAACTGACTCACATGTTGAGAGTGAGTTTAAGAATATGTTTCATGCACGACATATAGACTTTATTTTCTATTTTATGGGGTTTGTCTATTATGCAAATGATTCATTCTTCATGCTATACACATGCTACATTATATGAAGAAATTTACTAACTTAGATATATCCAAATTCATTTATCTTGCTAAGCTTGCAAAAGTTGAAAAATAAGCTTCAAAAGAAAAACTTGATGAAACATGTTGCGTTTACTTGCTAAGTTTCTTCTCTAGGTGTATTTTCTATGATTTGTGAAATTTTGGAGTTCTCTAGAATCCCTATAGCAACTTGGGTGAAACTTGTTTGATCCATACTTGAGTCCTTCATTTGCTTATCAATCAATGTACTAAAATAAAAATTAAGCAAAATTGACTCTATTTGTGCATATTAGACTCAACACCTCACATTCAGAAGACAACTTCTCATTGCACTTGGGATGAACATGGAATGTGTTGTGTATGACGAAGATCATTCTCTTAAAAGTCCTTGAGATGATCGAATATGGCCAGACTCAATTGCTTTAAAAATACAAATAAAAAACATATGTGAGTAAAGAATGTAAATAATGTCAAACATTTACACCCCGCTATGTCTTTCAAAGCTATAAAGAAAAATTTGCATCAAATAAAAAATAAGCTCGAAGGACCTTGTATGTACTTCTACATTCCCCAAAGTGTTGAGTAGGTTGAACTTCAGGTCCTCCATTTGATTCTTTGAGAGGCTTTGCTTCTAGATTTGAAACTAATGCTAAGTGTTGCTCATGTCAAATATTCCTAAAAATGACATTTTCGAAACTAAGCTAGCAAGTAAAATTTCTTATTTGCACTTGGACAAGTTTTCGTTTAGTCTAATTTGAAATTGGCTAGCTTGGTATCATATCTTGACTTCATAGCTAATTGGATAATCTTCAAAGCTCTTCTAGGTTGCATTTCATGCATACATATACAAAGGGGGAGAAAATGTTATCTTGATGCCTATATTGCCAACGGGGGGAGAAATCATAGAAAATGCATCATTAAAAAAATTAATGCATCTTGGTTCTTACGATCTTAGTAAATCTTTGCTAACTTTTGTGGATCATAAGGGTATTTGAAGTTCCTGTTATTAGATTTTAGAGTCTTTGTGGAAACCTTGCTCTTTCTTGAGTTTAGCTCTAAAATTCTTTTCACCAACTTGGTTATGATATTACTTTCTCGTTTTAATCAAGTTAGGCTATGCATTCAAATTGCTTTCTTCTTTCTCTCTTCGAACTCAAAATTCAATGCTTTTTCGTGTGTTTGTCAATATACTCATCAAGGGAGAGATTAAAAGACCATATGGAGGTATTGAAAGATCATGTGGAGGTCTACCATGTTTGTAATGAGTATTTGACTAAATTTGAGTTTGGTATACTCTAGTTTGAGTTTGATTTGAATTGGATTTTCAATTTGAAAAAATTTAAGCTTTGACTGCCTTTTCCGATGCTACCAGCCAAGGTAGCGTGGTACTACCGGCTGAGCGGTAGCACCGGACCCAAGAACAGTGTCTTAAATTACGTTTACGCATTTACATTATGTCTTAAATTCCACATTTAATTTCCGTATCTACTTTCTTGCAATTTACATTTCCGCAATTTGGATTTGCCTCCCCTCCTTCTACATGCTTTTGCTTATTGTGCTGAGGTTGTTGATTGATGGATGAATATTTTCTTAGATCATATCCCAATCATCTAGACAATTCAAGTGTTCTTCTTACAAGAAATCAATTTTTGCATTCTTGAATGAATGATTATGTAAATCATGTTTGTGAAAGTTTATACTTATGTTCTTGCTTTGTTGTGACATGTGGGAGGGTATCCAATATCATTTTGATCATCAAAATCCTGCTAGCTAGCCTTAGATTGAATTCTTGAGTTTTTGCACAAACTTGGTGTGTTCTTCATTCCTAGATAAAAAGGTCAGAATTTTGACATCAATCCTTGTGATTGTAGATTGGAATAAGTTCTTGACATCCTAAGGATCATATCTACCAAGTTTCGTGAGTTTTTATCTAGCTGATCAAAAGTTTCCTCAAAATTTGCTTTTGAGTCGTGCTGATTTTAGACAGCTCTTGCTTCTGTTCTTGAGCTTGATGCTACCGCCACTTGTGCAATGCTACCGACCTCCGGTGCTACCAGCCTTCCTGTGATAGCACCAACCAGACAAGGTAATTGGCTCATTTTGATTGGTTTTTCTGCAAGTCTTTCTTGAAGCTTTGTTTGGAGTATTTTGTGTGCAGGAAATTTTATTTTGTGACCATTCACCCCCTATGTTCGCCATCTCGATCCATCATGCTTGACATGTTTCTAATCACGCATTCTTGAGAGCATATTTGCACCGCACTTCTTATGAGTTGAGGTATGGGCGAAAGCCTAATGTCTCTCATTTTCGTGTGTTTGGTTGCAAGTGTTTCATTTTGAAGACTGGTAACCTGGATAACACTACAGGAATCTGATATATTTACGTCGGCCAAATATATTTCCGTCGGCCTAAAAAAACCGACGTAAATAAGGCATTATTTACGTCAGCCATGTTAAACCGACGTAAATACATGTATTTACGTCGGCTTGGCCGACGAAAATAGTGTCCCACCGAGCCGGGAAAAATTAAATTTTGGAAAGGCCTATTTACGCCGGCTGGCCGACGAATAGGCCACGTGGCGAAAGACGTCGGTCGGCTTGGCCGACGAATAGCGTAGATATTTACGTCGGCCGCCCGACCGACGTTAATAGTGGCATATTTACGTCGGCAAAGCCAGCCGACGAATATCGAGAGCATATTCGTCGGCGGACCGCATCGACGTAAATATGTGGCATATTTCGTCGGGGTGCCGGCGTAAATGGGTCGACCTGGTGTACTGCTTTCCCCCACATTGTGCCCTAGCCCTAGCTACCGATCGATCCAATTAAGCCTCCGCGCTACCGATCTTCAGCCTCCACGCCGTCCGCGCCTGCGCCCTCCCGCCGCCGCCCCGCCACGCATGCGCCCTCCACGCCGTCACGCCGCTAGCCTCGCGCCGCCGAGATTTCGGGGATTCTTCGACCCCTTTGCTTCGCTTGGTCGAGAGGTGTTCGGCGGATTGCCTTGCTCGACTAATCGGTGTCCTTGCTCGATGGACGCAGGTTTTCGGTGCGGCACCGACGAAGATATCGCTCTCGCTGGCGTCGCCATACGGCCACGCTGACATACCGGTTCTACGACGCGACCGGAGGCACTCGTCTTGGTGGAGCAATAGCGTCTTCGGAGGAGCGCGCCACGACGAGCTCATCAAGAATCGAAGATGGCGACACCGACTTTTAATTAAGGGTTTTTTTTAGTTGGATTTGTTGGTTGGGGTTTTCTTCTACTTCTTGCATTGCTGGGTTTTGTGGTTGTATTCTTAATTGGTGAGTAGCAGCTGTGTGAGAGGAGGATAATAGGCGGTAGAGTATGGGTTTAGAAGAATCTTGATGAACCTTTCGTTGTGTGCCTGCCGTGTTATTAATTTGTAGGGGTTCAGTGTTTTGGTTGTGTCTACCGCATTGTTAGTTCTGAAGTTTTTTGTCGATTGGTGGGTACTGGGTAAAATTCAGACTTTTGCATTCAGCTTAAATTACCTAGTATTGTAAAACATGGTGTGCTTCCCATAGTGACACTGTCGTGGAAAAATATATGCAGGAAGCAGCTGAAAGACCCTATGAGCATGGACCAAGTATTGCAAACAATGTTACAAATATTGGACCAGTTCATGAGTCTTTGTGAAGATAACTCATGGATAAATTACCTTATACCTGATAATGCCAATCTTTATGCACGCTTGATGGTTGTGTCGATGAGCGGCTTTGATGAATCATCACTTCTAAAGGATGTTAGAAATCTTGACCACTAATGTCCTAAAACACGCATAGTAATCGTCAAGGTAATGTGATGTTATGTATTTTGTTCTTTGCGCTTTTAACAATACCGTAATTTGCACTACAATGTCATTGCTTTTTCTCAATCTTTCATATGGCATTATGGCGACCCATTATTTTCTTTCTTTCATCAATTATCCTTCTGAATAGTTTAAATCAAATACTTTGTAATCCATGTCATATGCCTTTTCATATATAGGCAACTAGTTTATTAATTTGATCGTTTACTATAAAGAGGGGATTTGATTGAAACAATTTATGACAGTGGATTCATGAAACTAAAAGGGGTCAAGAGAAATTAATACAAGGAGGTGCTGCAGTACATTTTCTCTCTTAACATTTTCTTCTTCAGGCCTGTGCTCTGTATAACAACTGGTGGCCAATGTTAACAGGTTAGATATTTTGTTCACGTTGGCAAACCTTCTTCCTTTATGTGATAAT
Organism: Guadua angustifolia; assembly: GCA_036346375.1. Taxonomy (NCBI): domain Eukaryota; kingdom Viridiplantae; phylum Streptophyta; class Magnoliopsida; order Poales; family Poaceae; genus Guadua; species Guadua angustifolia. Next base: position 11,774,910 of record CM070514.1, read on the forward strand.
TTTTTTTGGGGACATTATAAGTAATCAATGCTATTTTGTGCAGTTCTGATGTATCTCATACAATTTGCTGGTTAAATAATATACGCATGAATGTTCACTCATACGGAGCTTACTAAATGTGCAGCTGACAATTATCATCGCTCTTGGTGGAAAAGACATGGGAGTTGTGCTTGATGGAGAGATTGCAATTGTATTCTTTAAGCGCGAAATTATGACTTGGTGCAAAATCCTATGAGAAAGTTTGTGCTTTCTATTCCGAGAATCTTTGGGAAGAGTCATTGGCGATGTTCTTCCGATCTTGCGAAAGCCGAATATTCTCAATGACGAAGTTGGTTATTTGGCTTCCTGTGTAAAGTCACTTTCTCTGGAGAGTGGCTTGTTTTCGTCTAAAGAACAAGCTTTTCAGTCAGAGGTTGTTCTCAGAGGTTGTTCGGCTTGCTCATAGTGAAATGAAGCTTGTTCGCAATTGGGTGGTTCTTGGCGCCATTGAATGAGCTTGTCCTCAAAAGCTTGTTACGCCGGTAGTGGGCATCATTTTGAAGATACTCCACCAAGTTGATGTTTGTATGAACAATGAGTAGTATGGTTGAACTATGTCATATGTCATGTTTGCAAATTAAACATTCTATGTGTTGTATGTAAATTGAACTTTCTATGTGTTATGCAAATTGAACAATGAGTTTATATGAATGCATGGTTGAATGGCTTGATATTTTTGCAGTCCTGAATGATATGAATGGATTGATATTTTTGCTCTATTGAATTGATATTTTTGCTGTCCAAATCCAGTTGGCCAGGGCTGATATTTGGCTAGCTGGTCTCCAGTATTTACGTCGGCCAGGGCTGGCCGACGTAAATACCTTCCCGTATTTACGTCGGCCAACCTAGCCGACGTAAATACCTTCCCGTATTTACGTCGGTCAGTGGCCGACGAATATCTTCCAATATTTACGCCGCCACCGGCCGACGAATATGATGACGTGGCACTTATTTACGTCGGCCTACGGCCGACGTAAATAAGGGCCACGTCAGCTTTGCTTAAGCCGGACGTGGACTACTATTCCTATTTACGTCGGCCTCTAGGCCGACGTAAATAAACCTTATTTACGTCGGCACCGACGTAAATACGACCTATTTACGTCGCTGGGTTTACGTCGGCCTATTTACGTCGGCATGCCGACGTAAATAGCTATTTACGTCGGCTTCTGGCCGACCTGTAGTGTAAGTTTGACTCTCATTCTTCTAATGGTATTTTTCTGAGTTACTTGTCTTTCTCATGTAGCTATAGGGTCTGGAGTTGTGATGCGAATAGGATTATCGAGACCCGTGACATGACTTTTGATGAGGCTAGCCCAAGATCTAGACCTGATATTTCAGGCTCATCTTCCTCCTCCGAGAGCATTTTCATAGAGCATAAGGTTGATGGAGATGATGGTGTTCTATCTGATCCAGTCCCCTCTATGCCTGATATGCCACCTATTTCTATTTCTGCATCATAGAGAGACCAACCTTTACCTTCAGATTCTCCTTCAGCGAATGGCTCTATTCCTACCTCTTCTGTTCAAGAGGTAGAGGCTACTTCCGTTTCTGGTCCTTCCCGCCATATTTAGTGTTCTCGTCCACTTGATCAGATCATTGGTGTATGATCGATATATACTAAACTAGCAATCAGAGGGGGGGTGAATGATTGCGTAGAAGCTAAAATCAAATTTTTGATAATTTTTGAAACACCCCAATTCGGACTCAAATTGCCTAATTCGGATTTGACAAAAAAAATAGAATGATTCACATTCACTGAAATAGTAATTTCTGAAGATCCTACCATTAGATTGATGTGAAATTTTAACTGTAGAAACTAGATTCAATTTGGAAACTAACCCAATAAAAATCAACTCGATCGGATCTACGGATCTAGAGTTATAACCTTCGTAAGATGACTATAACAAATAATGACGAAAATTGATCTAACCCTAATTACGAGATTAATCAAGATTTATGAGGAATTCACCAATCAAACTTTTCAGATCAATCATTTGATGCCCTAGACAAATTTTGAATGGATCAAATCAAAATTATTATAATGAAACAATAAATCAATCTGAAAATAAAACAGTCATGCAAACGAAGAGCGAAAACGAAAGAACGAGATTACCAACACATCGACTTGCAAATCGTGATTTTTATTGTTGAGATGTGTTCACAAGATGCTTCAGAACATCCTCAAAATAATCCGATGCGCCAGGAGCAGTCTGGCCACAAGAACTATAACTTCAAGTCACGATTAGCACGTTGCCTAACTACTTTTCCTTGCATGCATGTGCGGCCGTTGAGAAAACCAACCAGCGCTAGGAAGTAATTCAACGCCAGGAAGTAATTCAACATCAGGAAGTCCAGCACTAAAACTTCTAGTTGTAATGATGCATGCATGCATCGACCCTCCAGGCGCAATGCCTTTTTTTTACTTCCCAGCCGCTGGCCACAAGAGCAAGAAACAAAAGCTCTTTGGCTGCAAGGAACTCACACCGCTAGGGACCTCAAGGTGCGAAAGCACTTGCGTCTCTAAAGTCTCCAGCGCCACAATTGAGTTCCCCAGCCGCAAGGAGCAAAATTCTAGCTACAAAAGGACTTCTTATTTTTTTTTCGGATTTGGCTACAATACACTAAAACAAAAGAGTACAAACCCTAATGCTCTGCTCATGATAAACAGGAGACACCTCTCTCTATTTATAATGAGCAATCCTAAAAGAGTTTGTATACAACTCCACTTGGCCCAATATATGCATACAACCCAAAATTCACATATGAATACGTACGGCCCACCTGCCGCACTTACGTGACTAACCAGCCTTCATGTACAACATTCTCTAGCTCGAATGTCCCGCATAACATCCTCGACCACCAAGACCTCGATTCCTCCCTGAACCTAGTCTCGAACCTCAGTTCCTCGATGAACCTAGTTCTGGTCCCGTCATCGACCACGTTCGCCCTCGAGCAACACCTTCACACGAATAAACAAGAAACGAATCCGAGCATAAGTCCGCGACTTGACTCAAAGTCAATCCATGCAACCACTCACACGAGCGAGTTGCATCAAGCAAAGCCATTATCAAAGTCAATCTATGCAACCACTCACACGAGCGCATTGCATCAAGCAAAATCATTATCATGCTATCACAAGCATATCAAATAATCATATGAAACAACACATGCATGAGCACCACACATGCCATGATCACAACCACTTTGCAATGTCAATTTCATTATTAAGCCAATTTTTCAGCACATGATTTCACAATCTCCCCTTGATGAAAACATTGGCAACACCATTTAGAACTAAACATTGGCATTCACCTCACAAGAAAAGTTTTAAGAAATTTTATTTTAAAATAAAAAAGCAAAGTGAAATCTCCCCCTAAAAAAAGAAATGTGTGTGTAAATATGCAATATATGTCCAAAATTCTCCCCCTTTGACAATGGATTCATTAAGAATATTTTCAAAAAGTGCTAAATATGAAAGTAAAAAAACTAAAAATAATGCTCAAAAAGTTGTAAATATGAAAATATTCTTTATGAATCCATTGTCAAAGGGGAGAATTTTGGACACATATTGCATATTTACACACACATTTCTTTTTTTAGGGGGAGATTTCACTTTGCCTTTTGAATTTAAAATAAAATTTCTTAAAACTTTTCTTGTGAGGTGAATACCAATGTTTAGTTCTAAATGGTGTTGCCAATGTTTTCATCAAGGGGAGATTGTGAAATCATGTGTTGAAAAATTGGCTTAATAATGAAATTGATATTACAAAGTGGTTGTGATCATGGCATGTGTGGTGCTCGTGCATGTGTTATTTCATATGATTATTTGATATGCTTATGATAGCATGATAATGGTTTTGCTTGATGCAATGCGCTCTACAGATCTATTACCTTGATTCAAGCATTGCAATTTCTTACGTAAATCACGTTTGTATGAAGGAGGAACAAATCTACTGCACATAGCTCGCTTTAATCTATCCCATGTATTAGGTTGTAAGCCAGAATTTACTACTTCATTCCACCAAATGATAGCAAAATCTTTGAAATCACTAGTAGCTTGTCTGACTCTATGTACTTCAGGAACTAAATGGGAGTTAAATTTTTGCTCAACAGTTATTTCCCAATTTAAATAAGCTTCAGCATCATATGCACCCGAAAAAGATGGTATGGTAAATTTAACTTTAGAAAAAGGATCATCATTTCCATGACCATTGCGATGATTAAAATTATTACCTACAATACCTTGACGGTTGTTATTCAGGCGTTGTTGTTGTCGCACATCCTGTGCAGCGGCGCGAGCGGCAAAGGCATCGTGGTCCTCTCCATCCACATCATCTCCCACGATAGACTCTTCTTGATCTTCCACTCTGCGAGCTCCATTGGGAGGCGGCTGTCTCTCAAAATTTTCCAACCTAGTAAGAAGATTGGCGATGCTTCGCTCTATCCTCTCCAATCTTTAGTCATTATCTTGGCCGATCCTTGCGATGTTTGCATTGATGTCATTGAGCATGTTGTTAAACTCGTTCCGCATAACACACTCATCTTCCTCAACACCTGCCATTGTTAGTTGAAAGAAAGACAAAAGAAACAAAGACAACCAATGGTATAATCCCTATCAACTACTTTGGCGGCAGAAGGTGGATTCACTCACTCTCAAGCGCCTTACCACACTCTTACAATTGTTCTTACCAACGCAATGGGAAGGTGCAACTGGTGTCTTGTTCGTGATACTGTGAGTAAAGTATGAGCGAGGCGATTGCAAGGTAGGACCTGAACTGATAAGAAGTATGCGGAGCTCGGAAGGCAATATCAGGTAGCAAAGGAATAAGCAATATCGAAAACAAAATAGCAAAGCTGAATAGATGTCCAAAGTACTTGTCACAATTGCTGGCCTAACCGTGTTCCTAGAACTAGTTCAACCAAGCTAGGGATATACTAAAGTACAAAGGACTCAAAGGATGCAAGCAATTCTAACTTTCTCCTTCTCTTTTCTTCTTTTCTTTCTCTCCTCTCTGTTTTTTTTGCCGATTTGGCTCTTTCTCTCCTCTTATTTTTTTTTAATTTTTTCACTTTTTTTCTAACACAAATATATACCTCTTAACTCAGAGGAGAAACAAAAATCTCACAATTTGGAGCAACAGACGATAGTAAACAGATGCCCGAAAGAATTGACAAAACAGGACAACAAACTTTCGGGCATCGAAACTCGGTCTTAGAAGCTTTTTTTGAGGATCTAAAAATGCACAAGTCCTAAGACTTGTGAAATATTCAAGTGCGTGTTGTTGTCCCCTTTGAAACAAAAAAAAGTAGACCCAAATCGGAGTTCGTATGCAAAAGTTATGGTTGTTTTACTGAACACTGCGCAGATTGGGTCTATCTCAGCCTTCACTTCTTTCTTTCGGTTCCAGTTAGGGTTAAGCTATTGATAGGACTGCGTCTAGAGAATAAAAGCTAGCAGTGCAGGGAAATTGACACAAGGCGGCTCACGACCTATCTAGGGCTTGCGGTGCAGGATATAGAACACAAGGTGGCTCGCAAGGGCAAACCGAGTAGGACTCGGTTTGGTGTCGGTTGTTGGCTGTGGTAGGATGAATTAGGGCAGCGGAAACAGTGTCAACTAGAGACTAGGTTCACGACTTCAACCAGCAACAAGACGATTACTATGGACACAAATTCAACAAAGCAAACTGAAAACGAAAATTGCAACGGCACAAGGGGTTATAGGACAATGGAACGATAATGAACAGATCATGAACAATTTTTTTGTAGGGCTAATTTTCTGGTCTCTAGGTAGATGGAACAGTGAATAAGGTGGGGAAAACTAGGGTTACCTATCGGTAAACCGTGGCTCTGATACCACTTGATGCGCACGGTGGCCCGATCTTCCGATAGGTGGAGGCAAGTCGATTGGTGGAGACTCGACGTTGACGATCCGGCTTCCGATCAGAACCGATCCGAACCCTGCAATCGCTACACCACGGCTCCGTTGGTTATCAACCACGCACAAACATGGTTGACCTCGCCAAGAAGGCTTATCCCTGCATGCGAATCGAGAACACAAGCAAGAACGTAGAAGAAGCAATCTGGAATTGCGAATTATATTAAGCACACAAGTTGGGGTTCCATAAATCGATGATCGGCGAAAACTGACAAAGTGTCTAGTTAAAATCTAAGCAAAACTCTTGGCCTAAAGCTGCGGCTACAGAATATATGATAGGGAGGGGCGTGAGGGGGAAACCCTAGGGTTGTGTGCGGCTGGAGGGGGCGCACACCTCCTGGGCTTGGCCCTCACACTCTTACAAGGCCTAAAACAGTGATTTCATGCATTGTTTTGATGATGTCGGTTGACTCATGATGAATCTAGAGCTGGGACTAGATCCATTGGAAAGATCTCGTCGTTATCTTTCTAACAAGCACAAAAACTCCTCCATTGGACTTCGTATGAGAAAGTTATGCCCGTTTTAGTGAAGTGTTGTCCGCTGACTCCGAACTGAACTCCGAATTGTGGATGACTTGGACTCCGGATTGATTTGGCATTCTTCTCCCGTGTTCCTAAGCAGTAAAATATCACAAATATTTAGTAGCATCCCATCCTCAATAATATTATTATGATGAATAGCGAGAAACGAGCTCACCTCATGATTTAATTGATGTGCACAAGCTCTTGTCATAGGACCATGATGTATGCGTGTATCCAAAGGAGTGATGTCCTCATCAATATATGCATAAACATGAAGTTGCAAAGACCTTGTAACATAAACATGGCTTCAAATAACATATGTGTATGAAATACAATGCTCATTACTTTTTCATTGTTTTCTATTTTTTTTAAGATGTGTATATTGATGAAGATGTTAGCCATAGAATTAAAGCGGGATGGATGAAATGGCGTCAAGCATCTGGCATTCTCTGTGACAAGAGGGTACCATAGAAGCTAAAAGGCAAGTTCTATAGGACGGCTATTAGACCTGCGATGTTGTATGGTGCAGAATGTTGGCCTACTAAAAGGCGGCATGTTCAGCAATTAAGTGTCGTAGAGATGCGTATGCTGTGTTGGATTTGTGGTCATAGACGATTGGACCGAGTTCGAAACGACAAGATACGTGATCGGATAGGGGTAGCTCCAATTGAAGAAAATGTTGTACAACACCGGTTGAGATGGTTTGGACATGTACAACGGAGACCTCCGGAGGCACCAGTGCATAGCAACATCATAAGACGCGATAATAATGTGAAGAGAGGTAGGGGCCGGCCAAACTTGACTTGAGAGGAGGCAATCAAAAGGGATTTAAAAGGATGGAATATATCGAAAGAGTTGGCTTTAGATAGAAGTGCGTGGAAAGCAGCTATCCACGTGCCTGAACCTTGATTAGGCTTTATGCCACGTTTTGGTATAGTTTTAGGCTTTGTTCTACTTCCTCATCTCTCTTTTTCTCCTTTGTTAGCGGATCGTTTTGGGTTTCAACTCTAGCCTACCCCAACTTGCTTGGGACTAAAAGGCTTTGTTGTTATTGTTGTTGTTCTATTTTTTTGAAGGATCGAGATGGCGAACAGAGGGGGGGGTGAATGGTCACAAACAAATTTTCCCCTAAAATACTCCAACTAAAACCTCGAAAGGATCTCGCAAAGGAAATCGTGAAAAAACCCAAACAACTAGACAACTATGTGTACCCCTAGCTTGCATGGGTGACTACCATAGAATATGTGAGGATTTTTGAGTCACAATTCCGGTTGTCTAGTGTCCAAAATAAGAAGAAATCAATTCAACTCTTGCTTTTAGAAAGGAGATCAATTCAAATCACAAAAGCCACTTTCAGAAAAGCAAAAGCAGAATTTCCAGAAGCTATCTTCAATTAGAATAGGTGGTTGGTAGGTTTCTGCAGCTCAAGAAATTTGAGAATTTTTCTTCCTATGAGCAGATGAGTCTTGAAGAACTCCACCAAATTTCACCTCAAAAATCCTTACAGAAAAATTAGAAAACATCAAAGAACACAGATAGTCAAAAACTTCAAGCAGAAAGTTTGGGGCTCGGTTTTTACCTCATGGCGTCCAAACGGTGCAACAAGTGGACTCCAAAAGTTTTCTACAGATGCATATGGGAGTCCTGCACCTTTTCCAAGAAGAATCACTCAAAAAGGATTTTTCTAGAGTTTTCTAAAAATCAAACACTAACTACTGCGCGAATAACAAGTTCTGGACAGAGTTGCAACTTGAAAGAAAAGATGATCTCTACTCAATCCAAGAATGCAAAAGAGATGTAAAACCATATGAACACACTCAAGACATTCAAGACCAGCATTTAGAAGGAGGGGAGGCAAATCCAAATTACAAGAAAGTAAATTGCGTGAAAGTAAATTGCAGGAATTTAAATGATGAATTTAAGACATAAAGTAAACGCGTAATGTAAATTCAAGCATAAGTGAAAAGATTTGCATTTATGGAAGGAGAAGGTTTGCAAAGCCACACAACATGGTGGGCAAGCTCAAACTAGCACAAAAACCTCTAAAACCTTCAAGGGGAGGAGGCTATGAGTCCCTCAACCCAAGAGCACTCATCTAAGGGCTAGGATTAACCCACACACACAGCCATGCAAGGGCTAACCAAAAACCCACACACATACCGGGTTTTCTTGCACGGTTTTCAAAGCATACTACCTAGACCCGCTAACCTATCAACTAGACCGCAATCTGATGGCCCTCATTGATCCACACGGCATCTAGCTAGCATCATCTCATTTCCTTGTCTTCTTGGCTTGCCCGGACTCCGTCTCCGATCATCTTCTGGCGATCTCCCGACCGTCTGGACCTCCGACGCTCCTCGCCTAGTCCCGGTCATCCTCTGCCTCACCATGACCTAGCACCGTCGCCCTGCAACCATCAAAGACAAGGAAAAACCTTTCACACAGCAATGTCCACAAAGATATTCAATGATTATTCCAAAATCATTAATCATAATTTCACTCAATGGTCCGGTGCTACTGCCCCCAGGCTAGTAGCACTGAGAAATGCAACCTACACTCAAATTGCTTCAAATCGTAATCCAATTCAAATAAAACTCAATTTCAAATCAAATCAAGCTCAAATCTCGTCAATTACTCATCACACACAAGGATAGACCTCCACATGGTCTTTCAATCTCCCCCTTGATGAGTATATTGACAAACACATGAAAAGACATAAGTTTTGAGTTTGAATAAGAGAAGAAGAAAGCAATTTGAATGCAAAGCCAAACTTGATCAAAGAAATGGAAATCAAGAACATGACCAAGAAATGCTTATGATCTATGAAAGATAGCAAAGATTAACAAAGATCATAAGAATTAAGATGAATCAAGATGCAAAATGATACCTTTTCTACAATTTCTCCCTCTTTTGGCAATATAGGCATTAGGATGGCATTTTCTTCTCTCCCTTTTTTTGTTTTTATGCAAGTAATTTAGCCTAAGGGAGCTTTGAAGATTATCCATGTGACCAACAAGACAAGTTATGACACCAAGCTAAGTTATGGAAAAAATAGACTAAGATAAGGCATGTCCAAGTGCAAATAAATATTTTGCTAGCAAGATTTAACTGAAACCATATTATTTTTAGTATGATTGAATATGAGCAACACTTGTCATTAGTTTCAAAACTAGAAGCAAGGCTATTCAAAGGATCAAATGAAAAACCTAGAGTTCAACCTACTCAACACTTTGGGGAATCTAGAAGTTCATACAAGGTCCTTCGACCTTATTTTTTCATTGTATGCAAAATTTTTTTTGAATCTTTGAAAGACATAGTGGGGTGCAAATGTTTGACATTATTTGCATTCTTTACCCACATATGTTTTTTATATATATTTGCATTTTTACAGCAATTGACTGTAACGTCCCAAAATTTGCCTAGATTTAATTTTTGGAGTCTTTAAAATTTTTATGAATTAATCAACCCTTATTTGCATTTAATTTCATTTAATTGGATTTATCTGATTTTTGGGAATTTATTTGGAATTATTTGAGTTTTATTGAATTTATCTTCTCTTGAATAATTAAATATCAGAAAAAGTAATTATCAAAAATAAATGAAAACATTTTATTTAGGCTCAAAATGCTCTGAAATATTTTCCAGAATTTTTCTAGAATTTTTCGAGCATTTTTAGTGCCCTAATCATTTACTTTGAATTATCGGATTTATTTTTATTGAGAAAAGCTGAGTAATTCGTTAGCTATAGTGTCGGGCCGAGCCCAACACTGTGCTGATGCCGAAACCCTAATCACCGCCCATCCTCCACCATCGGATCTGGATCGAATGGCTGCGATTGAATACCGTTTCGCCGAAGCTGAGGATCAATCGTGACCATTGGATCGCGATCGGACGGATCGATGTATTCGCCGATCTCGGACGGAATCGCATGCACCGCCGTCGTCGGTAGGGGCCGAAGATCTTGTCAGGGATTGTGCGCGTGCCTCGAGGCATGTTTGAGCAGATAAAATACCCCTCTATGCTCAGCACTTCCTTCCGCTCCTTTTGCCTCTTCTCCCACGCTCTGCCGTCCACCGTAGAGCGCGCTAGAGCTCGCCGTAGTAGCCACTCTCCTCCGCCTCGGTTTTCCTTGCGTTTCACCGCCGTCCGCCAATCCCCGTCGCCGCCAGGACCCTCACCGAGTTCCCTGCGTCGCACCGCGTTCGTGGAGTTACTTCTTCCGACCGGAGATGCCCAGGAACGCCTCAAGCCACTTCATCTTCTTCAACTCCGGCGACGAGCACCACCATTCTTCTTCGACGCCTCGCGACTCACCTCAGCCATCGGATTCTCATCGGACGAGCGAGGTAACGCCACGTTTCCTCCCGTAGGGTTTACGTTTAAAAATGCACCGGTAGATCTTGTCCGTTAGATCTTGATCGTGCGGCTCGGAATAAGCCGCGTAGGCTTAGGAATAGTGAACCACTCGGTTAACCGTAGCCGCAGATCTCCAATCCAACCGCTCCTGTTGAGCCACGTAGGCTTTGCAGCAGTGCAGTGCTCGGTAACGACCGACCGTTGGATTTAAATCCAACGGCCGGGAAGAAATGCACTGCGTGGCGGTATGCTTCTCGCCGGCGTGTCGTCGCCGAGTGGTCGAGCCTTTGCTTCGTGGGGCCCACATGTCGGGCGACGACCGAAGTCTTGCCGTCGACATGACGTCATCCGGGCCCACTTGTCGGTGACCGTGGGCGACGTGGAGGCCTCTGGTGCCGACACGTGCCACCGAGTGGGGATTTATCCGGATTTTCAGTAGAAAAATAAATCATTTAATTCGGTTATTCTTTATTTGAATTTCAGCAAATTTAAAAATGCCATAACTTTTGCATTTTAACTCGGAATTGAGTGATTCCAGTGCCCAAAAATTTGTAAAAATGTAAACTAATTAATGGTGATTTTTATTTTATTTTTGGCGTTAATATTGCTGTCTGTATTGCATATTTATTGTGTGCTTGCTTGTACCGATTAGACTCCGAGTTGCCGGAATTCGCCGAGGGAGTATTTGAAGACCCATCGCAGACCTCGGACCAGAACCAACAGCTTTTTGAAGGCAAGTCATGCTTTGACCATTTTGCGCCTAGTTGTCAAAGTATATTTTGATTTTCATATTGCATGCTATACTAAATACAAATGCTATTGATTAAATTGGGAAAAGGTAGTTAAAAGCCAAACTTGTTTATGCCACCTTGATTATAATGTATATATGCCCTGAAAACCTTGTCACCTTAAGATGACCATTTATGTTGGTTGCTATATAGATGCCAACACGGGAGGCTAGACCGTGATTAGTCGCTTAGCCCGCTTATATGCGTTGAATGTCTTTCAAATTGCAAACAAATGTTGACTAAACAATTATGGAACGCATTTTGAAGTAATGCGATGATGTCTTGAAATGGAATTGAGGGTATCGACCTGTGTGGTTCTACTCGTACAATGAAGTGGGCATTGGCATGTGTTGCAATAATGCAAAACTGGGTGGGAAATGATTTGGACCGGGGCAAGTGGCAAGAGGGCTTCGTGCCGTGTGGGCCTGTGCAGCAGGTTGTATGAAAGATTGTGAAGGCCGTGTGCCGAGAAGTATAAAATGGATGTCTTGCCCGGGACAGCTAAGGACTTAACCTTGCGAGCCTTTGAACTGAGTTCCGTGTACAACAACTTGTCCGGTATGGAACGGACCTAGTTAAGTAGGTTTCTAACCTCTTTCCTTTGAAACCTCGGGGTGACGGTTGAAAGTTCAAGCTCCATTAATTTGGTTTTGGTGTTAATGACAAATCTAATATTGAGACTAACTCTTTTAATAATCATAATATTGATTAGTCTCAATTGTTAATTAATGATAAATCTTTTTATGAGACTAACTCTTTTGTTGAGCTTAACTCTCATTAGTCTCTTTTGGATGAAAAAGATGGAAATATCAAAGGTATGCATTCGAGCTTATATTATATATCTTGTTACATTTCTTGGATATAATTTTCATGATCATATTGATAAATCTAAACATGAGACTAACTCTTTTATTGAGTATATCTTTGATTAGTCTCATCTCATTGAAAAATGGAAAACCCAAGGTATGCACTCGTATTCATTTTATGATATCTTATTGCATACTTAGGACTCAAGTTAAAGAATGAACTCTTACATTATTTATACATTAAAAGATGTGCATTATGTTTCCAACTTCATCCATATTACATGAATGCACATATCTAGGGGGAGTTCACAATTTAACTTAATGTTTCAATAGTATTGATCCATGTCCTCCTGCCAAACAACATATAGGATTAAGACTTTGAAACAGTCCATTGAGTATATGAAACTTGTGTAGTTAATATATACTCATGATAATTTAAATTCAATTTAAATTGTGTTCGGTTGCCATTAAATCAACAAAGAACTAATCATGAGTTGATGGTTCACTTCGTTAATCCTAGGGCAATCGAAAGCTCTTTAGTATAATGAAGCATTAGTTGCATTAGTTTACTCAAGACACAATTAATCTTTCAATCAATTGTCTTTGGGTTGTGCTCAATCAATCTCGGGAGCATCTATTATGTGTTAATAGAGTGCAATTGATGATTGAGGCAACCGTGTTTGTTGGACTAACGATCTTCCATGAGTTGTGAAGTAGGTTGAGTCCAAGACGATAAAGAATCGGGAACAAGTCATCATGTGTTGATGAGCTTCAAGAGAAGATCCCGAAATGAAGAGAAGGGCTAGAGAAGGTTCATCATGTGTTGATGAACAAGAAGAAGAAGAAGATTCGATCTTGGAGAGAAGATGATTGGAAATCATAAAAGCTCCAAATGGATCGCTAAAAGCAAAGGTATAACTAGCTAGGGCTAAGAATGTTTTTCCTAGTCTTTTACCGGTCTTGGTGTTTGGATGGGAGACCGTATTTCTAGTTAGGTGCCGTACTATTAAGAGGGGTTGAGTCTTTTAGCTTGAGCTTCATCATGTGTTGATGAATTCAATCCGGTTCACTCTAGCTCACTCTCTTGTTTGGATTTTACATGAGCTAAGTATTTGCATGTGTTGCAAATAAGGGAGCTCATGCTTGCTTCTTATTGAATCTTAATTGATTTGGTTTTTGCATGGAGCTAAGTTTTACATGTGTTGCAAAAGGTGAGAGCTCATGCATTGGTGTTTTAGCTTGTGACTTGATCATGTGTTGATCATCACAAAAGCTAAGTAAAGTTTATGTTTTGTGTTTGCAAAATGTGTTTTTGCAAAATGTTGATTTGTTATTTACAAATTTGGTTTGCAAATAAGCTAGAGGTTATGGGTTTCAATCCTAAAGCATGTGTTGGCATTTGAAAATGTGTTTTGCAAAGTGTCGGGATCATGTGTTGATCCTTACATGGTTAGAGGATTGATCTTATAGCTTTTGGGTTATTTGCAAATGGGTTATGCAAAATATTGGTGTTCATTTGATCTTAGAGCATGTGATTAGAATTTGCAAATATGTTTTGCAAGAATTGTTTTGATCATGAGTTGATCATCACATGGCTCAAGAGTTGATCTTATTGACTCTTGCTAGCTTGTAGTCATGCCCTTCATCAAGTCTATGTGAGGGATTTCGAAAAATCAGATTTTAGACTTGAATGACTACATCAGAGTTTGGTTTTGGTGATATTTAAAAATATCTATTGTTGCTTAAATCTTGAAAATTGGTGGAGATTGTAGCTCTCGTGATAAGCTTCGCATAGAATCAAAGATCACCTAAATCAGAGTTCGGAGTAAAAAGTTATGAGCATTTTACTAGCTGAGACAGAGGTAGCACCGCCCCTACATGGGCGGTAGCACCGCCCGGTGCGGTAGTACCGGCCCAGAGGCGGTGTAAAAACTCCAGAGAAGTATTTTTTGGTTGAAATGGCCGGTGCTACCGGTCCTAGATGGGCGGTAGCACCGGGGTACTGTAGCAACAGCTAGTTTTTGATGTTTTCAATGCACGAATGTGACCGTTGGCCTAAAGGTCGGTGCTACCGGCCCTAGTAGGGCGGTAGCACCGAGTTGACTGCGTTTTTGCCCCATTTTGCCCTCCAACGGCTAGTTTTCTTTGGGGAGGCTATAAAAGGAGTCTTGGGGCTGACATTTGTGAGTTGCTGGAGTATTTGGGTGTTTGTAAGAGTTGTGTGCATGTGTTGCCCTCTTCCTTTTGCCTTTTGAGCTAAGAGTGAGTCCTAATTGCATTTGTTGCAATTAGGAAGTGGATTGAGAGCCTCTTGTGCACGTGTTGCACTTGAGGGAGCCATTGTGCATGTGTTGCACTTGGTGATCGCCGGAGTGCATGTATTGCACTAGGTAAAGTTCAAGCGGGAAGGCTTGTCTTGTTACTCTTGGTGTTTGCCGACACCTAGACGGCGTGGAGGTGTCGTGCGCGGTGAGCTTCTCAACGAAGGTTGTGAGAAGCCCCGGCAAGTTGTGAAGGTCGGTGCTCGCCTACCCGGAGCGGGGAAGAGCAACCACTAGTGGATTTGAGGCGGGTGCTCAATTCGTGGAGCTGGTCCAATTCGATTGGGCTAGCATCAACATGGATTAGGGGAGACCGACAAGTCTCTGAACACCACGGTAAAAAGTATTGTGTCTCTTGTCTCATATACATTCAAGCATTTACCTTGTTGCTATATTATTAATTGCTTGATTTGATAGAATTGCTTAGTTTAACTTGCTTGTTCAATCTAGCAATTATTGTGTAGAGACCAAGTTTAGTTAGTGCACTAGTGAGCCTAGTTGATTTAGGCCTTAATTGTCAAAACCTAGTTTATCACTTCCGCATTATATTTGATTAGGTTTTGACATAGGGGTTGATTAGAGCGAATTATTTTAGAGAGCGATTAATTTTGTAAAACGCCTATTCACCCCCTCTAGGCGCATCCTCGATCTTACAACGGTGCACATTGCAAGTAATCAGGGAAGCGTACTGTATACTGGCTTGGTACCCATTCAACGGTATTTGCTCTGTCTAAACTTCGCTCTGAGTGAGGGAAGTGTTAGAAGGGAGTATCGGAGGGTTCATCGGTTAAATGTTAGTCTCGAAAGACTTTGTTGCAATCAATTGCTCGTGGTGGTTAATGTATCCTATGGGTAAAGTGTCTGACCTCCGCAGAGTGTGTGTGTGTGAATCTATTCAATAGCCGTGTCATGATGATCGACATTGCTCGGTGATTACTGATCAAGGGTTAGATTTTCAAAATAAAAATGTGGAATGGTAATTTGTGTGCCAAAAACCGATAAATGGACTTAGGGTCGTGTGCCAAACCTTTGGAAAAGAATTGAGAAATTAATTATTATATTGGTTTTACTGCTTTTAATCTAATAGGATTACCTGTTTAAAGAAATGCTGCTTTGAGCAAAATAACCAATTAAGCCTTTCCCTTGGAATAAGCCATGCATGTAGTATTAGACCTGCATTGTGCATGACTTGTTGAGTATGTTGTATACTCACCCTTGCATCGACAAAAACCTCAGAAGATGAAGCCGTGCCAGCTTGGGAGGAGGAGTTCGTCGAAGGCCAAGAGGACTAAGGGGTTGAGCCGCACTCAAGAGCTTCGTGGTTATGAAGGGTTCCTTGTTTTACTTTTGCTTCCACCGATAAACTTGTGCTACTCGATATTTATCGCCTGCGTGGCTTAATTATTGTAAGGTGACCATAAGGTCATGTAACTCGATTATACTATGCTTGAAGTACTTTATTATCTATTTCACGAGTATGATTGTGGTACTTCAACTGTTATCTGTGTGTACTAGCGTGATCTCGACTAGTATGAGAATACACAGAGTGTCCAAATCCGTGAATTCGGGGCACAACAGGGATGGTATCAGAGCCATACTGACTGTAGGACTTAACCCTGGATTAGACTGGCCGTTTTAGAAAGGACAAAAGCTAATTTCTAAAGACTAAAAATTTGACAAGAATAATCAATGAAATCTTGACTTATCCCTTCTTCCTTACTTCATACCTCTGATGTATTTTCTGTTACTTCTGTATTCTTTTAAAAATTGTCGTTCTGACGCGTTGCTTTGGCAGATGCGAATGGTCCACTCTTTTGGAGAGCGTCACGGAGGCTACGCTGCGGAGCTCTGGAGGATGCTCTAGGTGTTGGGAGGCTTCGATCGTCCACTCTACAAGTCCCGCACCTGGATAGTCAACGGGATTGCTCGCGGATGGGAGACGACTCTTACCTTGTACGCCGAGCACGCGTGTTAGTCGCCCACTTCGCCGCAGATGAAGCGAAGCTAGCTACGAGGCGGGCATCAGGAGTGTGCGGGTTGCGCTGCGTCGTCAAGAGGGACCACGGCCACGAGCTGTGGGATACCGCTTATGTGCACCAAGACGCGGAGGACCCTCGCAGCTCGCTTGGAGCTAGAGGACGACTGCCGCCGTGCACTTGGGCGTGTCGCGCCACAGACAGAGGAGGTTATGGACGCCACGACTTCGGAGCTTCAGGCCGTGTACCACGTTCTGGAGGAGGCCGAGGTTGCTCTATGAGAGACCCGGATGCACGCTGCTCGAGAGGATCACCGAGTGGAGGAGGCTCTCTCGGCCACGGGAGCGACGCCGTCATGGAGCTCGGCAGCGGCAGCGAGGAGGAGCGGAGGAGCAGGAGCAGCCGGCTGGGCCAGAGGGCCAAGCCGGTGGTGCCCCCACCGCACCGATGGGAGGGCATTGGGACGGTTGCCCACGATGCGGCTCACCCGCCGGTTTACGTGATCGGCGAGCCAGAGCCGGGTTGGCTCGAGGAGTGATGCTTTTTCAGAGTGGCAGTGATCGTCTTTTGCGTTGAGACTCAGTTGTGTTGAGTCGCGTCTTTTATTTCGAACATTAGTATGCGATGTTGTAATGAACAATTGGATGTGATGTTGTGACTAATTTTGTGGGTGCGTAGTCCCTAGACTATGTAATGAACCACCCTAATTATTATTTATGCTTGAATGATTAATGGTTCTTAAGTTACAACTGTTTCCCCGTATAAGTTTCTATACTTGTCTATTCTTTTCCCCCTCATCTCTAAACCGTCGAAGGAATCAGCAGATGGTGAACACTCGCAACAACGGAGCAGGAGGCAGTGGTTCGTGCCCAGGAGGCAGCCAGAACAGTACACCGCCACCACAGCAAAGACCGCCAAGGATATCACGAGAATCTAGGAGCATTTCTCGCAGCACAGACTCAATTAATGCAGACTATGATGGCAACCGTGCAACAGATCAACACCCAGGCAGTCGCCAATAATCAGGTTAACCACAATGGACCACGACCTTATTCAAGATTGTCCGAGTTTATGAGGACGCGTCCACCGACATTCTCGGGCAATGCTAGCCCGCTAGAAGCAGATGATTGGTTGAGAACCATCGAAAGGAAATTGCACATAACGCAGTGTGAAGGAAACGAGAGGGTACTTTATGCCTCTCACCAGCTAGAGGGAACATCTGCAGAATGGTGGGAAAACTACTGCGCATCGCAGGAGAACCCGCAGGAAATTACATGGGAGGAATTCACCTTGGCTTTTCGTCAATACCATGTGCCGGAGGGTATCATGGAATTGAAAAAGGAGGAATTCAGGACGCTTAAGCAAGGAGGTCAATCTGTGGCTGACTATTTGAATAGGTTCACGCAATTAGCACGCTACGCTCCAGAAGACGTAGCGACTGACAAGGCCAGACAATCCCGTTTCTTGAAGGGACTTAACACAGGACTGCAGGTGGGGCTGATTACCCACACTTTCCCGGATTTTCAAGAATTGGTAAACAAGGCGCTCGTACTGGAGGACAAGCGCAAGGAACTGGATGATAACCGTAAACGCCGCATGGCACAGCAGGGAGGACGCCATGGCCAGCAAAGGCCAAGAATGATGCCTCAGCAGTTCCACAGGGTTCCGCAGGGAAACGTTGTCAGGACACCACCGCCAATGCCAAGACCAGCCGGACAAACCCCTCAGACTCCTATTAGAGTTAATAATCAGGGTAGTGGAAATCAGCAGATGGCAGGAAGGCGTTGCTACAACTGCAACGAAACTGGACATTTCGCCAATATGTGCCCCAAGAAGGGAGGAGTGACCCCAGTGTGCTTCAACTTAGGGAGCACACCAGCCAAGACCCCTGTCCAAGGAGAAAGTCGAGGACCTGCACCAGCTGAGACAACGCCGCAAGCATTCTCTCGAGGCAGAGTCAATCACATTGCAGCAGACGAAGTCCAGAATGCCACAGACGTCGTGCTTGGTAAGTTCCTAGTCAACTCAGTGCCAGCTACAGTATTATTTGATTCAGGAGCTTCACATTCGTTCGTTTCTCGGGATTTTGCCACGACAAATGATCTGGATATTGTTAACCTTAAAAGTATACTCCTAGTTTAATCCCCTGGATCAGTACTCCGTTCTAAGGTCGGATGTTCTGGGGTTAAGCTACTAATAAGAGGAGTAGAGTTCCTAGCGAACCTTATTATATTAGATACCCAAACCCTGGATGTTATCCTGGGAATGGATTGGTTGACCAAACATAAAATCAGATTAGGCTCGAGTCGGAGAGTTGTGTCTATTGAGAGCCCTGAAGGTAGGAAAGTGGAATTTCAAGCAATAGCAGTTCGAGAAGGGCAGATGTTAGTGAACAATTTGGAAGCCGTCAGTATAAGAGATGTACCAGTGGTCAGTGAATACCCAGATGTTTTTCCCGAGGAATTACCAGGAATGCCACCGGACAGAGACATAGAGTTCGTAATTGACTTAGTACCAGGGACAGCACCAATAGCAAAGAGACCATATCGGATGTCCACCAAAGAGTTGGTAGAAATGAAAAAGCAAATTGAAGAGTTATTGGAAAAAGGATTCATCAGACCAAGCTCGTCGCCTTGGGGAGCACCGGTCCTATTCGTTAAGAAGAAAGACGGAAGTTTTCGAATGTGCATAGATTATCGTGCACTTAACGAAGTGACGATAAAGAATAAATACCCATTACCCCGGATAGATGATCTTTTCGATCAACTAAGAGGAGCGGGAGTATTTTCCAAAATCGACCTCAGGTCAGGATATCACCAGTTGAAAATCAAGACAGAGGACATACCCAAGACCGCGTTTTCTTCAAGATATGGGCACTACGAGTTCACCGTTATGTCATTCGGGTTGACAAATGCGCCTGCTTACTTTATGAACTTAATGAACAAAGTATTTATGGAATACTTAGACAAATTTGTGGTCGAATTCATAGATGATATTCTGGTTTATTCAAGGATGGATGAAGAGCACGCCCAACATTTGAGATTAGTGCTGGAGAAACTAAGAGAGCAACAGTTGTATGCGAAATTCAGTAAGTGCGATTTCTGGAAGAGTAAGGTAGATTTCTTAGGGCATGTCATGACTGCCGAAGGAATCGCAGTAGACCCAAGCAAGGTTGAGACAGTACTGCATTGGGAGTCGCCAAAGACAGTTTCGCAAGTTCGGAGTTTTCTTGGAATGGCTGGTTATTACCGCCGATTCATAGAAGGGTTTTCCACAATTGCTAAGCCAATTACGCAATTATTGAAGAAGGAAAAGAAGTTTGTTTGGACACCAGGTTGCGAGAAAAGTTTTCAAGAATTGAAGAAAAGACTGACATCAGCACCAGTGTTAGTTCAGCCGGATGTGCACCAGAGTTTTGATATCTATTGCGATGCATCACGCCAAGGACTTGGATGCGTGTTGATGCAAAATGGAAGGGTAGTAGCCTATGCATCAAGGCAATTAAGGCCACATGAAGGGAATTACCCAACGCACGATCTAGAATTAGCAGCTGTAGTGCATGCCCTGAAGATATGGCGTCACTATCTTATCGGCAATAAATGTGAGGTGTATACAGATCATAAGAGCCTTAAATACATTTTCACCCAATCTGATCTGAACATGAGACAAAGGAGATGGTTGGAACTGATCAAGGATTACAACATGGGTATCCATTATCATCCCGGCAAGGCCAATGTAGTGGCTGATGCCTTGAGTCGAAAAGGTCATAGTCAGAATGCGATCGAGGAAGAAAGCCAGGAAGAATTGTGCAAGGACCTTCAGAAATTGAAATTGGAAGTTGTTCCGGAAGGATTCGTGGCCGCGTTAGAGGTAAAGCCTATCTTGGAAGACCAGATTAGAGAAGGTCAGAAGAATGATGAGAAAATCAAGCGAATCAAAGCCAAGATGGAAGGAGGACAAGCGAAAGACTTTAAGCTGGACGAACAAGGCACGTTGTGGATGAAAGAGCGTATTTGTGTACCTAACAAAAAGGAGCTGAAGCAGTTAATATTGGAGGAAGCCCATGACTCCAAGTATTCGATTCACCCGGGAAGTGCGAAAATGTATCAAGATTTAAAAGAAAGGTTCTGGTGGCCAAATATGAAGAGAGAGGTAGCTGAGCATGTAGCCCTATGTGATGTATGTTAGCGAGTCAAAGCTATGCATCAGAGACCGGCAGGACTGCTACAACCGTTAAAAATACCGGAGTGGAAATGGGAAGAAATCGGGATGGATTTCATTACCGGACTACCAAGGACGCAAGGGGGTTACGACTCCATATGGGTCATCGTGGACCGATTGACAAAAGTCGCACACTTCATACCAGTAAAATCCACCTATTCAGGAGATAAGTTAGCCGAGCTATACATGGCAAGGATCGTTTGCTTACATGGAGTGCCAAGGAAGATAGTATCGGACAGAGGTACCCAATTTACCTCAAGATTTTGGGATAAATTGCATACCAGCAATGGGCACCCGTTTGAACTTCAATCTGACTTATCACCCATGCAGCGGATGGATGATGAAAGAGTCAATCAAATATTAGAAGATATGTTAAGAGCCTGTGTATTGGCATATACATCAACTTGGGATAAATGTTTGCCGTATGCGGAATTCAGTTACAACAATAGCTATCAGGCAAGTCTTCAGATGTCACCCTTTGAAGCATTGTATGGTCGACCTTGTAGGACGCCGTTAAATTGGAATGAGATGGGTGAGCGTCGTGTCTTCGGACCAGACATACTCCAAGAAGCCGAAAAGCAAATAACACTAATCAGAGAAAGGTTAAAGATCGCACAGTCAAGGCAGAAGAGTTATGCGGACACCCGCCGGAGAGATTTGAGCTTCGAGCCCGAAGAATATGTGTATCTCCGAGTTACGCCTCTTAAAGGAGTCCAGAGGTTTCACAAAAAGGGAAAACTTGCACCAAGATATGTAGGGCCGTTCAAGATTGTAAGTCGTAAGGGTGAGGTTGCGTATCAACTAGAGTTACCGCAGTCATTAGCAGGAGTACACAATGTCTTTCATGTATCACAACTCAAGAAGTGTCTTCGAGTTCCTGAAGAACAGACATCACTGGAAGAAGTTGAACTACGGGAAGACTTGACTTACAAAGAACAACCAATAAAAATTCTGGATACAGTGGATCGGAAAACAAGGAGCAAAACAACTCGTTTCTGCAGAGTTCAGTGGAGCAACCACACAGAAAGTGAGGCCACCTGGGAAAGAGAGGAAGATCTGAAAAAGGAATTTCCAAACCTGTTCTCTAGTTAAGCTTCGAATCTCGGGGACGAGATTCTGTTAAGGGGGGTAGGTTTGTAACGTCCCAAAATTTGCCTAGATTTAATTTTTGGAGTCTTTAAAATTTTTATGAATTAATCAACCCTTATTTGCATTTAATTTCATTTAATTGGATTTATCTGATTTTTGGGAATTTATTTGGAATTATTTGAGTTTTATTGAATTTATCTTCTCTTGAATAATTAAATATCAGAAAAAGTAGTTATCAAAAATAAATGAAAACATTTTATTTAGGCTCAAAATGCCTTGAAATATTTTCCAGAATTTTTCTAGAATTTTTCGAGCATTTTTAGTGCCCTAATCATTTACTTTGAATTATCGGATTTATTTTTATTGAGAAAATTTGAGTAATTGTTAGCTCTGATGTCGGGCCGAGCCCAACACCTGTCTTGATCTTGAAACCCTAATCGCCGCCCATCCTCCACCGTCGGATCTGGATCGAATGGCTGCGATTGAATACCGTTTCGCCGAAGCTGAGGATCAATCGTGACCATTGGATCGCGATCGGACGGTCGATGTATCGCTTTCGATCTCGGGGCGGCACCGCGGCACCGCCGTCGCCGGTAGGGGGCCAAAGATCTTGTCAGGGATTGTGTGCGTGCCTCGAGGCATGTCCGAGCTGATAAAATACCCCTCCGTGCTCAGCACTTCCTTCCGCTCCTTTTGCCTCTTCTCCCCGCTCTGAGTCACCGTAAGCGCGCTAGACTTCATAGTAGTAGCCACTCTCCTCGCCTCGGTTTTCCTTGCGTTTACGCGCCGTCGCCATTCCCGTCGCCGCGGGACCCTCGCCGAAGTTCCTGCGTCGCACTGCTTTCAGGTGGAGTTACTTCTTCCGACCAGGAGACGCCAGAACACCTCAAGCCACTTCATCTTCTTCAACTCCGTGACGAGCACCACCGTTCTTCTTCGACGCCTCGCGACTCACCTCGACCATCGGTTCTCATCGGACGGCGAGGTAGCGCCACGCTTCTCCCGTAGGGTTCGTTTAAAATGCACCAGTAGATCTTGTCCGTTAGATCTTGATCGTGCGGCTCGGATTAAGCCGCGTAGGCTTAGGAATAGTGAACCACTTGGTTAACCGTAGCCGCAGATCTCCAATCCAACCGCTCCTGTTGAGCCACGTAGGCTATCACGGCGGAAGGCTTCGATAACGACCGACCGTTGGATTTAAATCCAACGGCCGGGAAGAAATGCACTGCGTGGCGGTATGCTTCCTCGCCGCGTGTCTGTCGCTGAGTGGTCCAGGCTCTGTTCCCGTGGGGCCCACATGTTAGTGCGATGACCCCGGGAGTGCTGACGTCAGCATGACGTCATCCGGGCCCACTTGTCGGTGACCGTGGGTGACGTGGAGGCCTCTGGTGCCGACACGTGTCACCGAGTGGGGATTTATCCGGATTTTCAGTAGAAAAATAAATCATTTAATTCGGTTATTCTTTATTTGAATTTTAGCAAATTTAAAAATGCCTTAACTTTTGCATTTTAACTCGGAATTGAGTGATTCCAGTGCCCAAAAATTTGTAAAAATGTAAACTAATTAATGGTGATTTTTATTTTATTTTTGGAATTAATATTGCTGTCTGTATTGCATATTTATTGTGTGCTTGCTTGTACCGATTAGACTCCGAGTTGCTGGAATTCACCGAGGGAGTATTCGAAGACCCATCGCAGACCTCGGACCAGAACCAACAGCTTTTTGAAGCAAGTCATGCTTTGACCATTTTGCACCTAGTTGTCAAAGTATATTTTGATTTTCATATTGCATGCTATACTAAATACAAATGCTATTGATTAAATTGGGAAAAGGTAGTTAAAAGCCAAACTTGTTTATGCCACCTTGATTATAATGTATATATGCCCTGAAAACCTTGTCACCTTAAGATGACCATTTATGTTGGTTGCTATATAGATGCCAACACGGGAGGCAAGACCGTGATTAGTCGCTTAGCCCGCTTATATGCGTTGAATGTCTTTCAAATTGCAAACAAATGTTGACTAAACAATTATGGAACGCATTTTGAAGTAATGTGATGATGTCATGAAATGGAATTGAGGGTAGCGACCTGTGTGGTTCTACTCATACAATGAAGTGGGCATTGGCATGTGTTGCAATAATGCAAAACTGGGTGGGAAATGATTTGGACCGGGGCAAGTGGCAAGAGGGCTTCGTGCCAGGTGGGCCTGTGTGGCAACGGGTTGTATGAAAGATTGTGAAGGCCGTGTGCCGAGAAGTATAAAATGGTTGTCTTGCCCGGGACAGCTAAGGACTTAACCTTGTGAGCCTTTGAACTGAGTTCCGTGTACAACCACTTGTCCGGTATGGAACGGACCTAGTTAAGTAGCTTTCTAACATCTTTCCTTTGAAACCTCGGGGTGACGGTGCACACTAGTGCAACTGTAGGGGAAGCGTACCTGTGCTACGGCTTGGTACCCATTCAACGGTACTTGCTCTGTCTAAACTTGACTCTGAGTGAGGGAAGTGTTAGAAGGAATATCGGAGGGTTCATCGGTTAAATGTTAGTCTCTGAAAGACTCTGTTGCAATCAATCGCTTTGTGGTGGCGATTGTATCCTATGGGTAAAGTGTCTGACCTCTGCAGAGTGTGTGTGTGTGAATCTATTGAATAGCCGTGTCATGATCTTGGACATTGCTTTCGGTGATTCTGATCAAGGGTTAGATTTTCAAAATAAAAATGTGGAATGGGCGGCTGTGTGCCAAAAACCGATAAATGGACTTAGGGCTGTGTGCCAAACCCTTGGAAAAGAATTGAGAAATTAATTATTATATTGGTTTTACTGCTTTTAATCTAATAGGATTACCTATTTAAAGAAATGCTGCTTTGAGCAAAATAACCGATTAAGCCTTTCCCTTGGAATAAGCCATGCATGTAGTATTAGACCTGCATTGTGCATGACTTGTTGAGTATGTTGTATACTCACCCTTGCATCGACAAAAACCTCGGAAGATGAAGCCGTGCTAGCTTGGGAGGAGGAGTTAAATCGAAGGCCAAGAGGACTAAGGGTTGAGCCGCACTCGAGAGCTTTGTGGTTATGAAGGGTTCCTTGTTTTACTTTTGCTTCGTGATAAACTTGTGCTACTCGATTTTTATCGCCTGCGTGTTAATTATTGTAAGGTGACCATAAGGTCATGTAACTCGATTATACTATGCTTGAAGTACTTTATTATCTATTTCCGCTGAGTATGATTGTGGTACTTCAACCTGTTATCCTGTGTGTACTAGCGTGATCCTGGACTAGTACAGAATACACAGAGTGTCCGAATCCGTGAATTCGGAGCACGACATTGACTCAAGCCATGTTCGATCATCTCAAGAAGAACTCTTAAGAGAATGATCTTGGTTATACACAACACATTCCAAGTTCATCTCAATTGCAATGAGAAGCCGTCTTGTGAATGTGAGGTGTTGAGTCTAATGCGCACAAAAAGTGTCAATTTTGCTTCACTTTCATTTTAGCATTTTGATTGTTAAGCTAGTGAAGGACTCAAGTATGGATCAAACAAGATTCACCCAAGTTGCTATAGGGACTCTAGAGAATTCCAGAATTTCACAAATCATGGCAAATACACCTAGGAAGAAACTTAGCAAGTTTTGAGTTTGAATAAGAGAAGAAACGCAAAATGTTTTATCTAGTTTTTCTTTTAAAGCTTATTTTTCAATTTTGCAAGATTAGCAAGATAAATGAACTTGGACATATCTAAGCAAGTAATTTTCTTCATAATATAGCATGGTGTATAAAATGAAATATGGATCATTTGCATAATAGACAAAGCTTAAAAAATGGAAATCAAGTCTATATGCAATGCATGAGATAGATTCTTAAACTCCCCCTCAACATGTGATTCAATTTTAAGCACAAATCTAATTCAAATTGAGTTATTAGCAAGATTAAGCTCAAGAATGGTCGAAAAGAACTCAATTAAAACCAGAAACATAGAATGTAGGAAAGAAGTCAAGAAACTACGAACTGGGTGGCTATAGAGCATATAAAAGATG
Source organism: Guadua angustifolia (assembly GCA_036346375.1). NCBI lineage: Eukaryota > Viridiplantae > Streptophyta > Magnoliopsida > Poales > Poaceae > Guadua > Guadua angustifolia. Next base: position 11,801,008 of record CM070514.1, read on the forward strand.
GTAGAGAACACTACGGCTCAGACTCGTTCTCATCTTCACTAATGACTAACATAGGAAAGCTGCCTCTAGATCCCAAACTAAGGAGTGCACATAGACCCTGTCTACCCAGGGGGCCCAACACCTGCTAGACTTATAAGACTGTGAGGAAACTCAACCTAGAAAGAAGAGAGAACAGCTAATTAAGCATGATAGCAACCTAAAACACAAGATGAGAGGTCCATGCAAAGCATGCTAGAAGTCTAAGTGAAGTGAACTCATAACTCTAAGGAATAAAACCCATAAGCACCTAGAGCAATACAAAAGAAAGGAAAAGCTGAAATAAAATATAATACATAATATACAAATCAGCTCCCCCTCACAGAAGGCTGTAAGGGCACACAACTCCAAGCTCACTCCTGAAGGCAACAAACCTAGAGCTATTCAAAGGCTTGGTAAAGATATCGGCCAACTGGTGGTCACCCTCTACGAACTGGAGCACTATATCTCCTTTCTCCACATGGTCTCTAAGGAAGTGATATCTAACATCAATGTGCTTGGTCCGAGAATGCTGCACTGGGTTCTTTGAAATGCAGATAGCAGAAGTGTTATCATAGAAAAGTGGAACACTCTCTATCTCTAACCCAAAGTCCCGCAAGGTTGATCTCATCTAGAGCACACAGCTCAAAGAATCGGTTGCAAACAACATAGTCGGCCTCAGCGGTGGACTATGCGACTCCGGACTGCTTCTTAGATGACCAAGAAACAAGAGAAGTGTCAATGAATTGCAAGTGCCAGAAGTGCTCTTCCTATCTATCCTACAGCCAGCAAGGTCAGCATCGAAAAAGGCTCTAAGGGATAGACAAGAAGAAGAAGAGTACTAGATACCATAATCAATGGTAGCTCGATGGTACCTAAAGATGCGCTTCACCGCTTGGCGATGAGAGACGCGAGGAGAAGCCTGAAAGCGAGCGCACATACACACAGCAAAGTGTATGTCCGGCTGCGAGGCAGTAAGATAAAAGAGAGAGCCAATTATGCTCCGAAACTCCTTTTGATCAGTAGGCTCACCATCCTCATCGGGCTCGAGGACAGCAGTGGTGGCCATAGGAGTCATCACAGGCTTTCCATCAAACATATCAAACCACCTCAGGAGGTCCCGAGTGTACTTACCTTAGTGCAGGAAAGTGTCCTCTCTGAGTCTGTTTGATTTGGAAGCTGAGGAAGTAGCTCAACTCACCCATCATACTCATCTCAAATTCTGTGCTCATCACCTCAGAAAAATGAGACACAAGAGATTGAGATGAGCCACCAAAAATAATATCATCCACATAAATCTGGACGAGAAGGAAATGAGAATCCTGGTGTCTGATGAATAGAGTTTTGTCTACTATACCCATTTTGAAACCATGACTGAGAAGATAGGACTTAAGCCTCTCATACCAAGCTCTAGGGGCCTGCTTAAGTCCGTACAAGGCTTTGGAAAGCTTGTAGACATGGTTCGGGTATTTGGAGTTTTCAAATCCTGGAGGTTACTTGACATACACCTCTTCCTCAATGAAGCCATTGAGGAATGCACTATTGACATCCATTTGATAGAGCTTGAAGTCCTGGAATGCAGAGAATGCAAGCAGGATTCTAATCGCCTCTAGTCTAGCTATAGGGGCAAAGGTCTCCTCAAAGTAAAGACCCTCAACCTGAGTGAAGCCCTGTGCAACTAGCCTAGCCTTGTTGCGAATGACAACCCCATCCTCACTCTGCTTGTTTTTGAACACCCACTTGGTCCTAATGACATTATGACCAGATGGGGGCTCTACAAGCTGCTAGACTTTGCTCGTCTCAAAGTTTTCCAGTTCCTCATGCATAACATTAATTCATGATTCATTGGATAATGCATGAGTAACATTCTTTGGCTCAAAAGAGTCAACAAAGGCAGAGTGAAGACATAAAGAAGATAAGCCTGATTTTAAGCGCGTAACATGCTCAAATAGATCACCAATGATCTGCTCAGGTGGATGAGAACGCTGAATGTGACGAGGAGGACCAGAAACAAAAGTGGCCTCTACCTCTTGAGCAGAAGAGGAAGGAAAAGAGCCACTCACTGAAGGAGAGTTTGAAGGTAAAGGCTGATCTCCCTGAGGTGCAGAAATGGAAACAGGAGGCACCTCAGGTGTGGAGGAGACTGGATCAGGTGGAACATCATCATCTCCATCATCCTCATCCTCTACAAAGATTGTCTCGGAGGGATAAGAAGAGCTTGAAATATCAGGTCTAGCTCCTGGGCTAGCCTCATCAAAGGTCACGTCACAGGTCTCTATGATCCTATTCGCGTCACAACTCCAGACCCTATAGCTACGAGAAGAAGTCGAGTAATCCAGAAAAATACCATTAGAAGAATGAGACCCAAACTTATCTAGGTTACCAGATTTCAAGATAAAACACTTGCAACCAAATACGTGAAAATGAGAGACATTGGTCTTTCGCCCATACCTCAACTCATAAGAAGTACGATGCAAATGTGCTCTCAAGAAAACGCGATTGGAAACATGACAAGCAGTAGCTATAGCCTCATTCAAAAACTTTACAGAGTCTTGTACTCATCTAGCATCATCCTGGCCATCTCAACTAGGGTCCTGTTCTTCCTTTCCACTACGCCATTTTGCTGAGGGGCGTAGGGAGAAGAGAACTAATGCTCTAAATCAGACTCCACACAGAAACTCTCAATGTAGGAATTCTTGAACTCGGTGCCATTATCACTGCGTATAGCTCGTAATGCACCTGGGAGCTCAATAGACAACCTACTAACCAATCCCCTGAAGTGAGAAAAAGTCTTATCCTTCGAGGCCTTGAAAAATATCCAAGAATACCTCAAAAAATTATCAACAATGACAAGGACATACCACTTCCCTCCTGCTGACTGCACTCTAGTTGGACCAACAGTGTTCATATGTAAAAGCTGTCCTGGTGCATCAGTCATCAGTACGGTGACTGGAGGGTGAGAAGTAGTAACCATCTTGTTATGTCGGTAGGGAGAGCAAACTAAGTCTTTGACCATCTTGAGTTTGGGCAAATCACAAATAAGATCGTGGCTACTAACTCTGGTCAAATGATCAAAACCAATGTGACCAAATCTCCTATGCCAGAAGGAGAGATCACGGGACTCAGAAACAATCAAACACCGAAGAGAGTCTCCAGAGGAAACAGAAAAATCAGCACGAAAGACTCTCCCAAATCTAGAATTCCCACAAACTAACTCCCCTGATGAATTAAGGATTCTACAAGCATTACTCTTAAAGCTTACCTCGAAAGAGTCATCGATATGCTGAGAAACAGAAAGCAAATTATATTGTAGCTTACTCACTAAAGCAATATCCTTAAGAATAAAATTTTCATTAATGCAGACGGTACCTTTAGCAATGACTCTACCTGAAGAAGCATCCCCAAAAGTGATCAACTCATCACCGGGGGCTCGGACTAGGGAAGAGAACCAACGAGTGTCTTCGGTCATATGGCAAGAACAATCGGAGTCAACAATCCAAACATCCCCCTTTTCCATCCGACGAACCTGATCAAGTCAAAAGAGATAGATAAGACTTAGTACTAGGATAAAGTGAGGACCTAGGAACCCAATACTGAATCACACGACGTCTCAAAGTGCCAGCCATAGAGGAAGAAGACTGGACTCTAGTGTCTCTCTGACGCTCGACTCTCACAAGATCAGAAGAAGCAACTCTAGTAGAAGATGTAGGAGCTATCACTGGTTTGGCCCACCGTGGTGCAAAGGCCAGACCATCCCAACAAGGTTGCCTAAATCTCCTATCTGGAAACATCTCACGCCACTGATATCTACCTCGATGGAAAAAACGAGGAATATCAAGAGGACGGCGGAAAGACTAACCACGAGCAACTCGGGACTAAAATTAATGTAACGGCTTGAAAACGAGTCACGGGCCGCCCAAAAGCGGTGACTCTCTAACCAGTCTAGTAGCAGTGTGTGCCTTAGAAGCACTCAGAGTCTGGGGATGACTCTGAATACCCCTAAGAGCAGCAACACGCTCACGCCTCGTGATCTTGGTGCGCCTAAAATAAAAATCTACTAGGTGACCATCCTTCTTACAGAAGGTGCATGAATACTTCGCCTTACTAGGCGCGTAGTGGCGGGAGACGCACCCATACGCTCGAAGTCCCATGGACAACCCCAGCAGACCTAAACACAGTGGTACTCACCCTGAGAGCTACCACAATCTCTCCACTCTTGGATCCACGCACAATGGTAGGAGGATGAGTCCTAGCGTGCTCCAAGTAGTCAAATCCTAGACCCTGATTAAATCTGCTAATTTTTGATTGGTCTAGAATGAGATTTAGCTTCTTCTTACCTCCTACAAACTTCTTGAGAGTGCTTATGAGATACTCACACTCCCGGAAGAGAGAGGCACATGAAGAACAGGGGTGAGAGGAAGAAGAAGAACCAGAAAGAGAAGAACAATCACCAGCACGTGCATTTTTCTCCCTCAGCACGGCTGCCTCAATCTTGAGGTCCTGACAAGAAATGTAAGGTGCTTCTCTAATCCTATGGGCTTGATCTTCTAACTTGTTCCTAAGTTCGACTTGGATTTTATCCAAATCCCCCTCAATCACAGAACAATGCAAGCAACTCTTAAGTGACTTATCTAGTAAGTTCTTATCAAGTATGGCACACTTGACATTTAAAGCGTCATTGTCAAGTTTTAGTTGCTTACAGCCCTCACATGAGCTGACAGGGTCCTTAGAAGCATTCATTTTAAGTTCATCGTTTCTAGAAGAAAGCTTCCTAAGGTGAACGCTCATGGCATCTATTTCAGCAAGTAACTTAGGGCAATTTTCACATGGAGTAGCATGAGCATGAAGAAAACTAGCATCTAGAGAGGAAATATCAACCGTACAAGTGCTAGCATTCTTCGACCTAAGACTTTCAAGTTCAGTTTGCACACTATCATGCAAAGTTCTTAGGTTCTCAAACTCCACAAGCAAAGCATCAAACAAAGAACAGTTGTCGGTGTACTTTGCACCGGGGTACCCTCTCCACCGTAGAAGTAATAGGCCCAAGCGGCTGGCCCAAATTTAGCGGTTCGGGCGATCACGCCCCTTGCCAGGCGAGGAGCCCATGTGCCCCCTAGCGGCGACTGGCGATCATGCCATTTGTCGGCGGCGACCAGCGTGGCACCTGGCGGGTGGCCGGGCGATCACGCCACTGCCGGCGAGGGAGCCCACGTGGCCCCCGGCAAGCGACTGGCGATCATGCCTCGCTCGACGGCGGCGGCGTGTGGCGCCTGGCGGCGGCCGGCGATCACGCCGCCCATCGGGCGAGCCCATGTGGCCCCCTGGCGGCGACACAGCGATCATGCCTCGCTCACCGGGCGGCGTTTGACGTGGCGCCTGGCGGCGGCCGGCGATCACGCCGCCTACGGGCGAGCGAGCAGCGTGGCCCCTAAGCGGCGACTGGCGATCATGCCTGCTTTCGGGCGCGGCGGCAGCGTGGCGCCTGGCGAAAGCCGGCGATCACGCCGCCGCCGCGAGCGTTGGCTTATGAGGCGGCCTGGCAAGTGGGTGGGCGTCTGGGCCCCCCTTATCAGGCCACGAAGGCAACCAAAAGAATGAGAGGAAGGCTTCACCTTGAAGTTTCCCTCCCCTGGCACCTCTTATCAGGGTCATTAATTGTGAAGGATTCTACTATCGACACGACGACGGCTCATCCCTCTAACGCCTCTTACCAACCCGTCGCAGAACCGTCGTGTCCCGGGCGGATTGGGCGAGGCCACTCACCAACATTAAATGAGGTTTGGAGGACAAGGCCACGGAGGCGTGTGTAATAAATGAGTCGTGGGTCGACGTGGAAGTTGGAATGATGGATGTAATTAATGTGCCATAGATAAGCATAGCGTCACCTTCTCTCCTGCCCAAGCCAGCTTGTCTATATAAGGGCGCCTCGGTGCATGGAGGGAGGGGGTCGGTCGGTCGGTCATCGTGAGCACACAAGGAGAACACAAAGAGTAGATGAAAGACAGAGTAGCCATTGTAATCCCCTTCACATTTTTCTCAACGAAGAACCAGCAAGACGTAGGGCTATTGCCCACTCTGGGAGCCTGAACCTGGGTACATCGCTGTATTCATTAGCTTGTTGATTCCCGGAATTCACCGTAGAGAGACATTAGGGCTTCCAGCTACGAAGATGCCCTCTACCGAACCATATCTTCTGTCCAGGGATTAGTCGATCCTATTCATCGATGAAATCTTGTCAGGCAAAATACGCCGACAGGGGTGCGCCAGGTAGGGGGATAGTGGTTGGCTTATCCGGCCATCTCTCCGACGGATTCCGGCCTTCCATCCGAAAGGACCTTGCATCCAGTGATGGCGGGTTCACACTCACAGCGACCGGAGGTGGCGGAGGTTAGCAGCGCCCAGAACATGTCCCGGCATTCTCGCCGGATGGGGGATCGCCTCACGCCGCCTCCGCAGGAGGGCAGTGGTGCCCCCATGGCGGCCGCCGAGCTTCCTGTTCGGCGCCGGCTAGCCATGGAGGCCGCCACTCCGGCCCAGAACCTGCATGCGGTCCGTCTCCTCCTGGACCACCCTCCGGTGGAACTCGCAGGAGACACCCTGGCCGCGCCATGGCTGTGGGATATTGCGGTCATCGGAAGGTACCTCGTCCGAATCGCTGTAGAGTTCAGAGTCATTGATGCCGTTGGTATCCGCCATGAAGCACATGCCGGAGAAGTCGTTGCCGCCTTTCATCTCTTGCGGATCATCCTCGCCTTCGTCGCTCCATGTCTCCGTGTCGGAGAGGTTGATGTCGTCGAGGGCGGCGAGGACGTGGTGGAAGAGCTTCTTGTTCTTTGAGAAGTTGCGGTACTTCTTCTCGTGCGCCGGTGTCGACGTTTGTTACCGACAATAATGAAAAGGGGGCGACGCGCTGGACCCAAACTCGATGGTAGCACAAGAACACCCGAAGTATACAGGTTCGGTCTCTCACGGTGGAGATAATACCCTAGTCCTGTGCTCTGGAATTATATGTGGCTAGCTGATTGCCGATGAGATGTTCCGTCTTGTTACATTACGTTACTGTTCTCCTCCCCCAACCCCCTTTATATAGCGGAGGAGGGCGGTTACAAAGAAGAGTCCTAATCGGTTACAAGGTGGAGATTGTATCTCTTTCCTTATCCGTTAAACATGATAGCGGATATGATTACAATTGTATCCTCCTAAAGGTCGGTTTCCATCTTAGGGTTTCCTTCTTGCAAGCATGGCACTGCCTCTTGGGCAATATCCATCTTCATGTACTCGGCTTGGCCTATCCCCTCCCGGGTGGTCCTCACGACCTGCCATGCAGATACCCGGGGTCCATATACTCCACAGTAGCCCCCGAGTGCTTTGCGATCGAGTTGCCGCCTTCCTGGTCGTAGCCCAACTGAGTCATGCTTCACGCCGCAAGTGCTTCCATTCTTGATGCCACTTTTCGAATTGGTTTTTCCTTCCACCGCAAGTGCCCATTGTAGGCAAAGAGATCGTGAAGGACTCAATAGAGCTCCACGCGTTGAATTATATCCGATTGTCGTGGCGTACAGCTGGTGGCCCATCATGGGGCATACCGTAAATGATATGCAGAAGTCAAAAAACGCTTTTCCCGCTCATGGCGAAATTCAGCACCGCTCCTTTTAAATTCGACACTGACGTTGCTGGTGTCGTCGTTGAAGCATTTGCCCACACGCGTCGCATTCAAGTTTATTAGTCCTGAAATGAAATAATGCATGTGCAGAACTTAGGCCGCGTAAAAACAACTCACTCGGATGTGATGTCCGACTGGTTTGTGTATAATTTTATAGTTTTTTACTCCTTTTCCTTATTGATTTTGAATTCATCCGAGTGGTTTGACTCTTTTTGTTTAAGCACTCTGCCCGACTAGTCTAGCCCCCGAGCGTCGGGAGTCGGCTCATGGCTCTTTTTCCCAGACACGCGATTTGGGTGACTAAAGTTCGCCGTTCATGGGGTCAGAGCTTCACAACTCGGAATCAAAGCGCTCGGACTTAGTCGCAATCATAAGGAAATAAGGAAAAGTATATGATCCACAAGCGGGGTTGCACATGTGCAACACTATTAGGTGTAGCCCCGACTTCTTTGCTTAATTGAGTAGCAATTGAGTAGCAAGTCAATAATAATAACAATAATGACATAATTGAGTAAAAAGCGACTTAGCCGCTTTATGCTCCATGTGTTCTGACGATCGTGCCGTCCTTGCTCGTGGGCGCAGCGTGGCTTTTGGTCGTGCGAAGTTGGCGCCGGGCGCAGCGAGGCTCTTGCGTCAGGCCGGTTGGCGCTCGAAGCTGCTCGTGGCCGTGCGAAGTTGGCGCTTCGGGCGCGGCGCGGCGTCGTGGCCGTGCCGATAGTGGCGCTTCGAAGCGCAGCGTGGCTCGTGACCGTGCGAAGGTTGGCGCTTCGGCGCGGCGGGCTCTTGGCCGTGCCGATGGTGGCGCTTCGAAGCGCGGCGCGGCTTCGTGGCGTCTGCGATAGTGGCGCTTCGAAGCGCAAGGTAGCTCTTAGCCTTGCCGATAGTGGCGCCGAGGCGCAGCGCGGCTTCGTGGCCGCACGTGCCGATGGTGGCGCTTCGAAGCGCGGCGTGGGTTTTGGCGTCTGCCGATAGTGGCGCTTCGAAGGCGCAGCGGCTTCGTGGCGTCGTGCGATGGTGGCGCTTCGAAGCGCGGCGTTAGCTCGTGCCGTGCGAAGTTGGCGCTTCGAAGCGCGGCGTAAACTCATGGTCTCGGTTTCCTTGGCGCACTTGATTCGCTTGACTTGTCAACAAGACTTTTGCATGCATGCACCGAATTCCTTAGCGGTCTCGGTTGCCTTCAAGCATGTACTGTTGAGCTGCATGTATGCAATGTACCGCACCTTCCTCTATCCGTCTCGGTTCCGATCCGCCGCATGCATGTATGAGACTTCCACGTAGCGATCGCCATGCACTTCTTTTCCGTCTCGGTTTCGATCCGATTTCCGGCCCGACGTCCGCGTGAGACGCCGCATCTTTGCATGCACCGTCTGCCATGTCGAAGACGCCATGCAAGTGCCTCCGGTGGGGCCCTGCTGCATGCAACCGACGCGCCTGCAGTCTTCCACGCGCCTGCGGCCGCTCCGCGCCAGAAGCCCAGACAGCCTGTCCGCCAATCGAAGACGCCATGTGAAGACACCCAACGATGCAAGCATGAGTCTTCCATGCTCAACGATGCATGCATGAGTTTTCCACGCGTGTGCCTCTGGTGGGGACCTGCTGCATGCATACGCCTTTGGTCTTCTTCCACGCGCCTGCGGCCGCCCGAAGAAGTCACCCCTACCCGAAGATTGCCATCGAGCTTGCTGCGATTGATCTTAGCGCAGCCCCTACCTGGCGCGCCAACTGTCGACGTTTGTTACCGACAATAATGAAAAAGGGCTACGCTGTGGCGGACCCAAACTTCGATGGTAGCACAAGAACACCGATGTATCTGAGTTCGGGCTCTCACGGTGGAGATAATACCTAGTCCTGTGCTCTCGAATTATATGTGGCTAGTGATTGCCGATGAGATGTTCCGTCTTGTTACGTTTCGTTCTCCTCCCCACCCCCTTTATATAGCGGAGGAGCGGTTACAAAGAAGAGTCCTGTCGGTTACAAGGTGGAGATTGTATCTCTTTCCTTATCCGTTAAACATGATAGCGGATAGGATTACAATTGTATCCTCCTAAGCGGTCGGTTTCCATCTTAGGGTTTCCTTCTGCGATGGCGGCCTGCCTCTTGGGCAATATCCATCTTCATGTACTCGGCTTGGCCTATCCTCCGGGTGGTCCTCACGACCTGCCATGCAGATACCCGGGGTCCATATACTCCACAGCCGGCTTACAAACTGGAGGCTTCTTGTTGCGGTCCTTGTCGATGTAGTCGTTCTTACCGGAACAATCGGAGTCGTTCTTGCCCTTCTCTAGTTTGGGACAATTCGCTCGAATGTTGTTGGGGCTGCCACATTCGAAGCAGGTGATCTCACCACCTCTCTTCCTCTCTCTCACCCTCTTGTAGGCGTGAGAAAACTTGCGAGCTAAAAATGTAAGCTCAGTTTCTAGAAATTTTTCCAGTTGGTCATCGCTTAGCTCGCAAAGGGTGGAGAGAGAAAAACCAACAGAACAATCAAGAGAAGATCCAATGGGATCGGTGACTAAGGCCATCGACTGTGATTTTGTCTTGCGAGAAACGACGTCGGTCTCATGAGTCTTGAGTCGGGAATAAAGCCCGTCAAGAGTCGAGGTCGACAAGTTGGTAGTGTCCTTGATGGTGGTCACTTTCATCTCCCAAACACGAAGATCGAGGGCGGTCAAGAAGTGTCGAGCATTATCCGAGTTAGGGTATGTGCAACCAACTGCCCGAAGATCGCTCAAAATTTTTGTAAATCGACCGAAACACTCGTCAAGACTCTCACCAATGTGTTGTTCAATCTTGTTGTACTCACGCTTGTATTGATCCTGCCTCAGGTCTTGATTTGTGTAGTGCCCTCATGGTATGCATCGAGGGTCACCCAAATCTCGTGAGCAGATCGCAGGTGAGAGATCTGATCATACTCACTACGGCTGAGTCAGCCATACTGTCGGCCGTGACGTTCCCATCGGCATGAACCTCATATGGGAGCTTCACCTTCTGCCATATCAGGAAGCCCTGGGCAGTGATGTATGACTCCACCCGGGACTTCCAAAATGGAAAATCGACACCGCAAAAGATAGGATGTTTGTGGAATACTTGTCTGTTACCATGGCTCTCGAGATCGGTCAAGATCTATGGAAGAGCAAAACCGGCTCTGATACCAATTGAAGAATCGAGATGGCGAACAGAGGGGGGTGAATGGTCGCAAACAAATTTTCCCCCAAAATACTCCAACTAAAACCTTGAAAGGATCTCGCAAAGAAAATCGTGAAAAAACCCGAACAACTAGACAACTATGTGTACCCCTAGCTTGCATGGGTGAGTACCATAGAATATGTGGGGATTTTTGAGTCACAATTCTAGTTATCTAGTGTCCAAAATAAGAAGGAATCAATTCAACTCTTGCTTTTAGAAAGGAGATAAATTCAAATCACAAAAGCAACTTTCACAAAAGCAAAAGCAGAATTTCCAAAAGTTGTCCTCAATTAGAACAGGTAGTTGGTAGGTTTCTACAGCTCAATAAATTTTGAGAATTTTTTTCCCTATGAGTAGATGAGTCTTGAAGAACTCCACCAAATGTCACCTCAAAAATCCTTAAATAAAAATAAAAAAAATCAAAGAATACAAATAGTTAGAAACTTTGAGCAGAAAGTTTGGAGCTCGGTTTTCACCTCATGGCGCCCAAACGGTGCAACAAGTGGACTCCAAAAGTTTTCTACAGATGCATGTGGGAGTCACACACCTTCTCCAAGAATAATCACTCAAAAAGGATTTTTCTAAAGTTTTCCAAAAATCAAACACTAATTACTGCGCGAATAACAAGTTCTGGACAGAGTTGCAATTTGAAGAAAAGATGATCTCTACTCAATCCAAGAGTGCAAAAGAGATGTAAAACCATTTGAACACACTCAAGACATCCAAGACCAACATTTAGAAGGAGGGGAGGCAAATCCAAATTGCAAGAAAGTAAATTGTGTGAAAGTAAATTGCAGGAATTTAAATGCTGAATTTAAGACATAAAGTAAATGCGTAATGTAAATTCAAGCATAAGTGAAAAGATTTGCATTTCTGGAAGAAAGAGGTTTACAAAGCCACACAACAAGGTGGGCAAGCTCAAAAGAGCACAAAAATCATTAAAATCTTCAAGGGGAGGAGGCTACCCCTCCCCCTTCACCCCTATTTATACTACTCTTGGGTCACCTACCACCCTTGGATGAGTCCCTCAACCCTAGAGCACTCATCTAAGGATTAGGATTAACTCACAAACACAGCCATGCAAGGGCTAACCCAAAACCTACACACATACCGGGTTTTCTTGCACGGTTTTTAAAGCATACTACCTAAACCCGCTAACTTATCAACTAGACCGCAATCCGATGGCCCTCATTGATCTCCCGACCGTCTGGACATCCAACGCTCCTCGCCTAGTCCCGGTCATCCTCCGCCTCACCATGACCTAGTACTGTCGCGCTACAACCATCAAAGACAATGAAAAACCTTTCACATAGCAATGTCCACAAAGATATTCAATGATTATCCCAAAATCATTAATTATAATTTCACTCAATGGTCCGGTGCTACCGCCCCCAGGCTAGTAGCACTGGGAAAAGCAATCTACACTCAAATTGCTTCAAATCGTAATCCAATTCAAATCAAACTCAATTTCAAATCAAACGAAGCTCAAATCTCGTCAATTACTCATCACACATAAGGATAGACCTCCACATGGTCTTTTATTTTTGTTTTTCATTTAAAAAACACACAAAATAAAAATTATGTTAAAAAATATTACAAAGTTTTAAAAAAAAAACTCTCCCTAAAAAACAACCGTCTTAAAAACCTTCTTCAAAATTGTCACCCAATGGGATTAATTTTATAAATAAAATTCTAAAAAAAACAATCCTCCCAATAGGGAAACAAAAGAAATTTTCGTCAAAAATCCATTAACTCCCCCCAAACGAATAACCTCTGAAATCAAAAGAGAGGTGATGATATACATGTGTTTAAGTTATCATGGTATGTTTAATTAAGCATAAGCATGAATCATGATAAATAAATACTAATCATGAAAAAGACATGATATAAGATATACATTATTGAACATGCCAGGGGATACATATGAGCATATGAACAAACATCTCATCTCATACCACAATTAGATCTCATACCACAATTAGATATCTGTAAATGTAAAAGACATGAATGTATAAAATAGCTTACAAACTAGGTGAAGAATTATCGCACATGCCTCTTGAAGGCCATCTCAAGGGTGACAACTATCTAAGTCTAGATCACATCTTGCAAAAGACAAAGATCCACTAAACTTTGTTCTCCAACCCACATCTGAAAAACCTACATAGCCCTAGAAGATATCGAGGCCATGGTACTGGGGTTAGAAATAAAGCATTTAGGAATCCAATACTGAGACACACAAGGAGTAGGCACAACATGAGTATGCTTATACACAAAATCAGATTTGCCTTTTCCCGTGTTTCTTGCAACAAAAGATGTTTGCATCACCCTAGCACATAATGAGGAGTAAAGCGTGCCTGTCTGAAATTAGACCTAGCCTTAGCCTTTTCTTGCTTTTGTTGTTTGGCTAGCCTAAAGCAAAAATCTACTAAATGTCCATCTCTACCACAATGAGTGCAAGTGTACTTAACACGATGTTTAGCTTTAGAAGTAGAAGCAACATTTGCATTCATCATAGTAGAAGATAAAACTCCAGTAGACTTAAAAACAATTTTGTTAGGCTCATTGGCAATTTTAAATTTTCCACTTTCAAGTGCCTTAACAACAGTGGGAGCATGTGATTTGTGATGAGCATAAGAATCAAACCTAAACCTTTGTTATGAGTGCTAATTCTTGATTGATCCAAAATCATGTTTAGGTTTTTCTTTCCTTTAGTGAAACGTTCTAAAGATTTTTCCAAGTAATCAACCTTTTGAGAAAGAGTTAAACAATTATTACAGGGAACGTCCACTTTTCCTTTTTGCTTACGACAAGTTGAGCATAAAAGAACCTCATGTGTGAGCAAAGCATCTGTCATTTGAGAAACCCTAGCATTTGCGTCATGCAACTTCAATTCTAGTGTGAAACATTTAGAACATGGAGTTGAATTATGCAAATCAATGGTAGAACAACTAGCATGCTTAACAAGTTTCTTATTTTTCTCATTTTCAGCATTAACTTGCTCTAACAAGGTAACATACTCTTTCCTAAGCAAAGTAAGCTCATTGTAAATTAAGTCACATGATTTTCAAGCAACATCATCAGGAATCAAAGTTTTAAGTCTAGCAATTTCAACATTCAATGACTTCAGAATAATATCATGTTTCTTAATTTTCTTGTCATGTTTATTAAGCAATTTACCAAGACGAGCAACAACAATAGATAATTCATTGTAAGAAGGTTCTACCTCATTGACGTTGCTGTCGTGATCGTCTTCGGTGAAGCTTTCATCGCTTTTAGCCATGAGACACAACCCTATCAATTCATGCTTGCTTGGAGTTGTTGTATCTGAAGGAGAACGCGTAGGCTACGCTAGCCGAAAATAAAATTTTCTACGCATTCAACCAGGATACATGCGAGTAGTGGATCATGGATCATTACCCTTGGAGCACGTTAGCAGCGGAAGAAGAGTGGGTGAAGCCCCGCGTACTCCAAAAGTACTGATAGTAGATGCCGGAGTTGATCGTCTCCTCCTCGCGATCGCAAGACTTAACGCTGTAGAGGAAGTAGACGTTTCGCCAATCACCCCGAGGCGGATGCAGGCGCCGCCTACGGTATCCACACGTCCAGGGTAGGATCACCGCGCGCTGGTGTGCTAGCACCCACGCGTGCGGGTAGGGTTTAGGGGGCGGTAGGATGCAGCGACGGCGAGGGTTTGTGGTGGGGAGAGCCTCTGCGCTGCACACCCCCCCACGCCATCGGTATGATTTGTTCAATCCGATTGAATTTCCATAGCGTTTTCGTAGATGTGATCTACGTTCCCCGAAAAAAATTTCTACGGGCGCTAGTCACAGTAGCGGCCGTTAAATAAAACTTGATTCCCATCGCAGGGTAGAATACGATTCTGCGCTTAACTTGTTTTTGCAGGGAATGATGTGAATAGTATGGCTCCCTTGTGTGAATGTGATGCATTAATGTAATTTTCATAGCCTGCGTGCTATGGTTAATTGCAGCTTGGGCTGCCATGTTATTGTATAACGGCTTGCGTGTCGATTTGTGATGCTTGAAATCCTCATGTAAGTTGTTTACTAGCTATTAGGCGAGTAGCGTGGTACTTTCGATCATGGAGGCGGCTTCAAGCATGATGGCTCGATGGGACGGGAAGCACGACAATGGAGATTGGAGTGCTTTGGGCCATACTATTTCACAAGTTAATGTGATTATCTGTGATGATTCCTGTCATGCGATTCTATCATGTTTGGTGGATTTGATTGTCATGTTAGAATGTTTTCCCTCGAAAAAAAAATTAAGAGTTTCATGCCCTTCCAATAGCTGCACCTATAGAGATCTTGTACGTTGAATGGTAGTTTCTGCCAAAGTAGGGTGCCATCAACTTCCTTGATCAATAGGGTGGATGTCGGACATCCGCATGCATAGTATTGGTTTACTTATCGAAGCTATCAAAACGGTTTTGGGCTTCGGGGCATGGATGTTGGGAGCCGGGGCATTGGATGCCACCCAACAAACAAGAATCACATATGATGTGATTGGCAATGTTATGCCTACCTATATTCTTTGGGTTCTAGCGGTGAAGCCAAAGCTCACTAGGACTTTAGTGAATATGGATCTTGTCCTCCGAAAGTCGCCAAAGGAAAGTGACTTTAGTGGGAGTATCTTTTATTAAAATGTTTAATAGAAGATTTACATGAACATTGTGCTAAGACTTTGCGTATTTATTTCTGTTGTAGATGGCACCTAGTACTATCACTCAAAACACTGGTTTTAATTTGCGATTGATTCTGGAGAAAGAGAAACTCTCTGGAATAAACTTTATTGATTGGTACCGAAACTTGAGAATTGTTCTCAAGCAAGAGAAAAAGGAATATGTCATTGAGGAGCCATATCCTGAGGAAATAGCTGATGAGCTACTGCTGCTGAACGACGTGCTTATGAGAAGCATGTCAATGATGAGGTTGATGTTGGCTGTCTCATGCTTGCTACAATGAACTCTGAGCTTCAAAAGCAATATGAGAACACGAATGCCTATGCTATGATCACAGCCTTCGTAGCATGTTTGAGAACCAAGCTAGGAAGTGAGAGATACTCGATCTCAAAAGCTCTGTTTGCGTGCAAGCTAAGCGAAGGTAGTTCGGTGAGTCCTCATGTGATCAAGATGATTGGTTACATTGAGAACTTGGAGAAACCGAACTCCCCTTAAGCCATCGATGTGATTCTCGATTCGCTTCTGCAAGCTTCGAGCCTTTCATCATGAATTTTCATATGAATGGCATGGAGAAAACATGTCGAATCTGCATGGGATGCTTAAGACAGCGAGAGGAAAGCATCAAGAAAAGCAATAATCATGTGATAATGGTCCAAAAGGATGGTGGTAAGAAAAGGAAGCGTGGAGCAAAAGGCAAGGGTGTGGATACGATCCCCAACCCTAAACCTAAGACCAAAAGTGGTCCTATCGCTTCGATGCATGTCACTCTTGCCATAAGAAAGGTCATTGGCGAGGGGCGCAAGAAATACTTGGAGGATAAGAAGAATGGAACTCTAGCTTCCACTTCGGTATTAATGTTATAGAAATTAATCTTGCTACTTGTCCTAATGAGTCATGGGTATTTGATCTTTGGATCGATGATTCATGTTTGCAAATCGTTGCGAGGGACTAAGAAAGACTAGAAGTTGTGCAAGTGGTGAGGTGGACATTCGCGTCGGCAATGGCGCAAAGGTTGCTGCAATGGCGTTAGCGTTTATCCCTTATTGTTACCTTGAGATTAGTTTTGGAATTAAATAATTGTTATTATGTTCGACTTTGAGCGAAACATTATCTCTTCCTTATGTTTGGAAGAAGATGGTTTTAATTTTGTAATAAAGAACAAATGTTGTTCAATTTATTTCAATGGTATGCTCTATGGTCATTGTCCATCATTGAATGGGCTATATGTGCTAAATCTTGAAGATAATTTTGTCTATAATGTTATCTGAAAAGACTCAAAACAAATGATTTGAATTCTGCTTATCTCGTGGCATTGTCGCTAGGTCATATAAATAAGAAGCGTGGAGAAGCTCCATAAAGTTGGTCTTCTTGATTCATTTGATTTGAATCATTTGACACGTCACGAGCCTTGTTTACTTGGCAAGATGACTAAAACGCCTTTCTTTGGTTCAAGTGAGAGGCGAGTGACTTATTGGCCTTAGTACATACCGATGTATGTGGACCGATGATTTGGGGCAGAGGTGGATTTCGAGATTTCATTACCTTCTTGATGACTTTAGTAGGTATGGCTATATCTATCTAATGAGGCATAAGTCTGAATCTTTTGAAAAGTTCAAAGAGTTTGTAATGAAGTGCAAAATCATTTGGGCAAAACAATTAAATTCTGCGATCCGATCGTGGAGGTGAGTATTTGAGCCATGAGTTTAATGACCATCTTAAGAATTGTGGAATAGTTCCTCAATTGACTCCGCCTGGAACGCCTCAATGGAATGGGGTATCCGAACGGAGGAATCGAACTTTGTTGGACATGGTTCGGTCTATAATGAGTCAAACTGATCTTCCATTGTCATTTTGGGATTTGCTCTAGAAACAGCTGCGTTCACACTAAATAGGGTTCCATCAAAATCAGTAGAGAAGACGCCATATGAGATATGGACCAGGAAGCGTCCGTCATTGTCTTTTCTAAAGATTTGGGGCTGTGAAGCCTATGTAAAACGTATGACGTCTGATAAGCTTCACGCCAAGTCTGATAAGTGCTTCTTTGTGGGGTACCCTAGGGAAACTAAAGGGTATTATTTTTATAATCGAGAAGAGGGCAAAGTGTTTGTCGCTCGACATGGTGTCTTTTTGGAAAAGGAGTTTTTCAAAAGGGCTAGTGGGAGCAAGGTGCAACTTGAGCAAATCCCAAAATGACAATGGAAGATCAGTTTGACTCATTATAGACCGAACCATGTCCAACAAAGTTCGATTCCTCCGCTCTGATACCACTGGCTAATATCATAGATGGCACATCACGGAAGTCCAAATGGTGTTTCCAGCCGGTATGGACAGTCGCGACAACTTGAAGAAATTCGGGAAACATCTGAAAATGTTTCAGCTCCTACTAACCCTGAACGGGAAATGCAAAAGGTTGCAGAACCCGTGGTAGAGGCACCAGCCCCACGCAGGTCTACGAGGACTAGCCGTGCACCCGAGAGGTACATGTTCCTCACGACGGGACAGCGCGACGTGTTGTTGTTGGACAACGATGAGCCCAAAGACTATGAGGAAGCAATGGTGGGACTAGACTCTGGGAAATGGTTGGAAGCCATGAGATCTGAAATAAAGTCCATGTATGATAATAAGGTTTGGAACTTGGTTGATCTGCCTGATGGGGTAAAACCTATCGAGTGCAAATCGGTCTTTAAGAAAAAGATAGATATGGATGGAAATGTTCACATCCATAAGGCACGATTGGTGGCTAAAGGTTTCAGGCAAATTCAAGGTGTTGATTATGATGAAACTTTTTCACCCGTCGCTATGCTTAAATCTATTCGGATCATGCTAGCAATTGCCGCATTCTATGATTGGGAATTGTGGCAAATGGATGTCAAAACGGCTTTCCTAAATGGAAACCTAAGTGAGGATGTGTACATGACACTGCCCTAAAGGTTTTGTCAATCCAAACGATGTCGCCAAGGTATGCAAGCTTCGAAGTCTATTTATGGATGAAGCAAGCATCTCGAGTTGGAATCTTCGTTTTGATGAAGCAAGAAGAGTTTGGCTTCATCAAGAATGAAGAAGAACCTTGTATTTACAAGAAGGCTAGTGGGAGCGCACTTGTGTTTTCGATCTTATATGTAGATGACATATTGTTGACTGGAAACGATATTCCAATGCTTGAAGCTGTCCAATCTTATTTGAGAAAATGTTTCTCGATGAAGGATTTAGGAGAAGCAGCCTACATACTGGGCATAAAGATCTATAGAGATAGATCGAGAAGGCTAATTGGATTAAGCTAAAGTACATACATTGATAAAATATTGAAACAGTTCAATATGCGAGATTCCAAGAAGGGTTTCCTGCCAATGATGCATGGTATTCATCTAAGCAAGACCCAGTGTGCTTCGACACTTGATGAGCAAAAGAAAATGAGTGTGATTCCATATGCCTCCGCTATTGGATCCATCATGTATGCCATGTTATGTACACGTCCAGATGTATCATATGCTCTAAGTGTTACGAGCAGGTATCAATCAAACCCGGGTGAAAGTCACTGGGCAGCTGTGAATAACATCCTCAAATACTTACGAGGGGTCGAGGACATGTTCTTGGTCTTTGGAGGAGAGGAAGAGCTGGTTGTAAAGGGTTACATCGACGCAAGCTTCCAAACCGATAAAGATGATTCACGATCGCAATCCGGTTTTGTATTCTGCCTCAATGGTGGGGCGGTGAGTGGAAAAGTTCCAAGCAAGAGACAAGGGTGATTCCACGATCGAGGTGAGTATATTGCGCTTCGAAGCCGCAAAGGAGGCCGTTTGGATCGAAATTTTGTTTCGAGTTGGGAGTTGTCGCTAGTGCATCTGGCCCAATGGACCTCTATTGTGACAATAGTGGTGCCATTGCACTGTGAAGGAGCCTAGGTCTCACCAAAAATCCAAACACATACTCAGCGTTATCACCTCATCCGAGAGATCATCGATAGAGGAGATGTGAAGATTTGCAAAGTGCACACGGATCTGAATGTCACGATCCATCGACAAAACCTCTTCCACAAATTAAACATGAGGCACACACAAGAGCCATGGGTATTAGATACTTGCATGATGCACTCTAGTGCAAGTGGGAGATTGTTAGTGATATGCCCTAGAGGCGATCATGTGAGATGATTGTATCATACGCCTATGTTCATGTACTTAATCGGCCCATGAATAAATGTCACTCCTTTGTTCATTGAGTATGACTTAATTGTGAAACATATTGGTTATATGATATTATTCTAAACGATCCTCGGTCACATATCATTATGTGAGACGATAGTGATCGACCAAAGACATGTATTGATTGATGGTAATGTTTCACATACCATAGATATGGAGATATCAAATCAATAATGTGGGCACATGTTAGAGAACATGCGGTTGGATAGACCCACCCGAGACACCGATGAGATTGTTATTTTAGAAGTGCCATCGAGTGTAGTCTCGAGTGGTATACCTATACGATCCTTTGACCTAAGATTCTTATTGATTCTCAAAGATGTGTAATTGTATACTTTGGGGCTATCAAACGCTTCTCCATAGCGGGGAGTTATAAAGGTAGCTACGAGTATGCCATGAAACATGACATGAGATATAAGAGATCAAGATGGAATTTGCCCTCCTTGATAACGGAGAGATATCTCGGGCCCTCGGTGTGGATGGATATGAAAAGTGCATGGCCATGCCAAAGTGATTAAAGTGTTAATCACAAATTATATCCATTACATTGACGAGTGAATGGGTCGAGCTATCACAAGGATGGCACGCATCTTGCCTTGAGCTTGACTGGTATCGCGTGGCAAAAGGATTGGTATATGTGTATATCAAGGTTCAGCCGATACGATCATTCATGCGCAAACGGCCATGGCCCTGGAAACCTCTTTTCCAGACCATCAGACAAGAGTGGTTCCTAGCAGGACATGTTGTCCCCCGAATGCACAGAATGATCGTATCGGCTGAACCTTGAGATGAATCATGTGGTCGAAGTCACTTCTTCCCAATCCTTAGATGATCAAATTTCGTGCTATGCTATTCGCTTCTACATGTGCTCGATTGGTTTCGTTGACTTCATCATTCTCGGGTACTTGAAATGGCATGTACACCTTCTCCCAAATTGCAAAGCCGTGAGCTTGGATGTAGGCCTCCATATTCGCTTTCCAAAACTGAAAATCAACACCATCGAAAACACAAGATTTTGTCGAGTACTTATCCATCGCTGCGATTTCTAATCACCGGTTAAGATTAATTAGAAAAACTTAGCTCTGATACCACTTGTAAAATCGATATATACTAAATTAGCAATCAGAGGGGGGTGAATCGCAGAAGCTAAAATCAAATTTTTAATGATTTTTGAAACATCCCAATTCGAACTCAAATTACCTAATTCGGATTCGACAAAAAAATAGAATGATTCATGTTCACTAAAACAGTAATTTATGAAGATCCTACCGTTGGATTGATGTGAAATTTTAATTGTAGAAAATAGATCAATCAGCTCAATCAGATCTATGGATCTAGAGTTATGACCTTCATAATATGATTGTAACAAATAATGACAAAAATTGATCTAACCCTAATTATGAGATTAACCAGGATTTATGAAGAATTAACCAATCAAACTTTTCAGATCAATCACTTAATGCCATAGACAGATTTTAAATGGATCAAATCAAAATTATTATAATGAAACAATGAATCAATCTGAAAATAAAACAGTCATGCAAATGAAGAGCGAAAACGAAAGAACGAGATTACCAACACATCGACTTGCAAATCGTGATTTTTATTGTCGAGATGCGTTCACGAGATGCTTCAGAACATCCTCAAAATAATCCGATGTGCCATGAGCAATCTAGCTGCAGGAACTATAACTTCAAGTCGCGATTAGCACGTTGCCTATCTCCTTTTCCTTGCATGCATGTGCGGCCAACGAGAAAACCAACCAGCGCCAGGAAGTAATTCAACTCCAGGAAGTCCAGCACTAAAACTTCCAGTCGTAATGATGCATGCATGCATCGACCCTCCAGGCCCAATGCCTTTTTTTTACTTCCCAGCCGCCAGCCACAAGAGCAAGAAACAAAAGCTCTCTGGTTACAAGGAACCCACGCTGCCAGGGACCTCAAGGTGCGAAAGCACTCGCGCCTCTAAAGTCTCCAGCACCACAATTCAGTTCCCCAGCCACAAGGTGCAAAATTCTAGCTGCAAAAGGATTTTTTATTTTTTTCTAATTTAGTTACAGTATTCCAAAACAAAAGAGTACAAACCCTAATGATAAACAGGGGACGGATAAACAGGAGACACCTTCCCCTATTTATAATGAGCAATCCTAAAAGAGTTTGTATACAACTTCACTTGGCCCAACATGGCCCAATATATGCATACAACCCAAAATTCATATATGCATACGGACGGCCCACCTGCCGCACTCACGTGACTAACCAGCCTTCATGTACAATGTTCTCTATCCCGAACATCTCGTATGACATTCTCGACCACTAAGACCTCGATTCCTCCCTGAACCTAGCCCGGAACCTCAATTCCTCCATGAACCTAGTTCCGGTCCAGTTATCGACCACGTTCGCCCTCGAGCAATACCTGCACATGAATAAACAAGAAACAAATCCAAGCACAAGTCCACAATTTGACTCAAAATCTATCCATGCAACCACTCATACGAGCGCATTGCATCAAGTAAAACCATTATCAAAGTCAATCCACGCAACCACTCATACGAGCGCGTTGCATCAAGCAAAACTATTATCATGCTATCACAAGCATATCAAATAATCATATGAAACAACACATGCACGAACATGACACATGCCATGATCTCAACCACTTTGCAATACCAATTTCATTATTAAGCCAATTTTTCAGTACATAATTTCATAATTGGTGATCTATTTGAGCGTGTGACATGCTCAAAATCAGGCTTATCTTCTTTCTACCTTCACTCTACCTTTGTTGCCACTTTTGAGCCAAAGGATGTTACTCATGTATTATCTGATGAGTCTTGGATTAATGATATGCATGAGGAACTTGAAAACTTTGAGAGGAATAAAGTCTAGCAGTTTGTAAGACCCTATCTGGTTATAATATCATTAGGATCAAGTGGGTGTTAAAAAACAAGCAGAGTGAGGATGGGATTATCATTCGTAACAAGGCTAGACTAGTTACATAGAGATTTACTCGGGTTTAGGGTCTTGACTTTGAGGAGACCTTTACCCCCTGTAGCTAGACTAGAGGCTATTAGGATCCTGCTTGCATTTTCTGCATCCCAGAGTTTTAAATTCTATCAAATATATGTCAAGAGTGCATTCCTCAATGGTTATATTGAGGAAGATGTTTATGTCAAGCAATATACAAAATTCGAGAACCCCAAGTACCCGAGCCTTGTCTTCAAGCTTTTCAAAGCTTTGTATGACTTAAGCAGGCCCCTAGACCATGGTATGAGAGGCTTAAATCTTATCTTCTCATCCATGGTTTCTGTCGATGTTTGGAAAACGGGTTTCTCGCTGAGCTTACTTGTTAATTGAGGGATCAACCAGGCCCCTTTTCTGCGGAAGGTTTACGTTCGAAGAATGCTACTAGGATGTTATGCTCGAAAAGATCGTGGACAAGGAATTTTTATACTGGTTCGGGTCTCTTACGATCGAGATAACAACCCTACGTCCAGTGGATCTCGATATTGCTTAAGTTTGTACAGGAATCTTGCGTGTATCTGTTGTGCGTATCTCCTCCTCTCCCCTAATCTACAGCGGGGGTATTTATAGGCGACTGCAGCAATTACAACCGAATAACATGCCATTACTGTGCTTGAACGTGGCTGTAACTGCCTCCCTTGATTCTCGCCACGCTGTGCCGTGGACATTATAGGCTTAGATCGTGGCTTAATGGTCTTTTAAACCGCGGTGCAATTACCGCCACATCGTCTTTATGGACCGAGCATGACCTGCTAGTCATGCTCGAGATTTTCCTTCGACTCTGGCCGACCGCTGCACACATCCGAGCAAGCATGCTCAGAGAACTAAGGCGCATGCTCGGGGACGAGCCTGGATATGGTCGGGGTGGATCCATTAGCTAGTCCGTCCGAGGACCTTCCTTGAGGACACCGTCCAAGTGTATGCATGGTCGGCAAAAAACCGGCTGCCGGGGTACAATGGTCTTTATGGGAATTACCCAATCCCCAATAGCTAGCCCCCGAGGCTCAAGTGGAAATCTACTTGGCGAGGCTTTCCCCTTGAGCCTACAGACTCACAGGAGGGATTGGAACCTTGCAGCGGAACACTACTGCAGCATCCGAGCAACACCTACTCGTAAACAAGCATGACTTGTCGAGGACCGAGCATCTGGATCGAGACCCGACCAGAGGAAAACTCGGGAAAAAGAAACCAAAGGTCGCGACGGTTCCTTCCCCAGTTCCCCGTGAAGCCTTGCGGGTGTGGTTCGGATAGTTTTTTGGGAACCGCGCCTTTATTGGATAGTTCCGAAAATCGCGCTACCGCGCATCGGTTTATGGACAGGTGAGTAGTTTTTGGCTTCCAAAAGGTTGCGCCTGTTCGACTTCTCCGCCTATATATACCAGCGGAAATAGCAACGAGAAAATTCTTCATCCGTACTTCGCAACCAAGCTCTCAAATTCTTCTAAGTCCTAAACCCTTTCATTCTTGCGCTTTCTTCTTCATCCTTCCCCATGGCGAAGTTCGGTCCGAACAAAATCAGCAGGGAGAGGCTGCAAATACTCGAGGACCTCGGCCATCTTGATGGCGGCTCTTGGTGAGTTCCTGATGGCGAAGGAGCCCTGGAACTGCGCAACGGCGAGATCGTCTCTTGCGACCTCTACGCCATCAACAGGCTCAGAATGCCTGAGAGTGAGTTTCTTAAGTCTGTACTCACCCAATGTGAGTGTGAGATTACCAATCTTAACCCTAACTCCATCCTTGTTCTGGCCATCTTCTCGCATCTTTGCGAGGGATACGTGGGCACCATGCCCACGGCGAGCCTTTTCTTCCATTTCTACTCCTTGTTTCGCACCGGTGGGGCTTCTCCCGCCAGCTCCGTATACTTCTGCCTTTGGCCCAACCGACCATACGAGTACCCTATCTTCATGCTCAAGGACTTGGTGTTGGGTTGGGACGACTATTGGTTCTACCTGAAGAAGATGGAGGGAAGCTCTCTCCACTACTCTGGAACGACGACTCAGGCCGTCGAAACGCCGCACCCACTCGTGCAAGCCAAGGAGGAGCAAACGGTGATGACGATCAGCAAGCTCACCAACATGGGGCTCAATGGTCGTGATATTTTTCGGGAGTACCTAAAGAACCAGGTATCCCCACTAAGGAGGAGGCAACACCCTTTATTCGAGATCTCCAGGTGGCAAGACCTCACCCGGGAAGCTGACTCTGGTAACCTTCCTGAACACATTGGTAATTTCTGCCCCTTATGCGCAGCCTTTGCTTGTGCTAACGTTCACTCTTGGTTGATTGTAACCCCGAGCAATGATTGGGTAGAGAAATGGGTTGCCGAGATGTTTGACACCCCAAATGGCAAAGAACTCGAGCACGGGCGACAGGTCCCGAAGAACGTGCTCGAGCGAGGCGAAGTGGTGAGTTTCTTTGCAATTCATGCTCGAGGGAACACATCTCGAGCATCTCTAATGTTTTCTTTGCTTTGGATTGGAGAAAATTGCCCTTGAGGCTGCGGTGGCCGATCTTAAGCCACTGTCGCGCGACCAAGGGGTTGCCATCCCCGCCGCCAAGACTAAGAAGGTGAAGGGAAAACAATCAGCACCACCGCCACCGCCTGCCCGGCCCTTAAAGACGCGGGCAGCTTCGACCAAGAGCCCTCCCCGGCGACATTTAGAGTACGCCGATAGAATGGAGGTAAGTGACTTGAAGGCATGGATGAAGGATTACTCCGAGAGAAAATTGGGTCTAATGGCTCGCTTGCAACAACTTGCAGAGCAGGCGAGGCTGGCTGAGGAGGCCAAGGACTCCGAACGCGAGGTGCTGAAGGGAGAGGTCACTGCCCTCCAAGCTAAGCTCAGTCGAGACACTTCGGGCTCTCTGGCGAGAGAGTCCGAGGAAGAGGACGAAGACTCGACGCCCCTTACCTTGAAGCGTCGGCGCCCGAGAAAGACACTAGAAGCGGTCGACATGGAAGAGGCCGACCCTTTGATGGCGAGGATTTGCCGCACCACCACAGAGAAGTCCGAACTTGTGATTGCGGCTGCGGCCAAAACTGTCGAAGACGATAGTGAGGAGCTCAACCACGGTAATTTTTTGCCCCCCATCTTTTTCCTTTCTTTCTTTTTGCTTTTCTCTTCCGAGCTAACCCCACTGTATTGACGTGGGCATGATAGCTCGTAGGGGCATTTTGGATTTTAAGGCTATGGCTGATGAAATCCTTGACCGTGCAGCAGAGAGGCAGCTCGTCCTCGCTACAAACCTTGTGATGGCCGAGGCTGTCGACCTCATGATGGCGGAAGACCTCACCGACGAAACCGACCAGCGGGCCGTGGAGCTTCCCGCCCTAGAGGGACTAACTCTCCAGGATGTATACTTGGCACTCCCGAGCATGTCGGGTGCTCGGGAAGAAGAAGAAAACCCCGTGCCCCGAGCAAAGAACCTAGTCGGGAAGAAAGCATGAAGCCCCTGTGCGAATTACGTACACGGGAGGAGGGCGTGAAGCCCCCAAGTGAAACGCTTGCTTGGAAGGAAGACAAGAAGGCCCCGAGCGAAACGCATGCTCGGGAGGAAGATGAAGTCTCCCAGCCGAAGTCCCCCGCGGGAGATCTCGTAGACCTTCGGGAGGAAGATGTCACTAAGGTCTTCCAGGAGAATCTCAGTGACCGCCTTTGCTGGGTAAGGGCACCTCATTTCTGACACCTTCTTCTTTGGAAATGATAAAAAAAACATAAGACCTTCTTGCTTGCAGGTACTCCAGGCGACCATGGTAGACTTCAAGATGGCAACTGTTCCTCTCGAGGTCGTGGCCAAGCTCTCTGCCGAGCAAGATGCCAGGATAGCGGAGCTCGAGTGAAAGTTGGCCGACCTTAAAGCTTGGGATTGAGAGATTCAGATAAAATATCGCCAAGCTAAAGAAAATGCCACAAGGAACAGAGAGCGGATGTGCGAGCTCGAGCTAAAGCTAGAGCAAGAGCAGCAAAGCTCTCAAGCCTTGGAGGTGAAGGTGGACGAGCTGAGCCAATCAGCCCAGGAAGCCACCAAACTTGCCAACCAAGACAAGGAGGAGATGAAGTGACTCCACCAAGAGGCCCGTGAAGGACATGAAGCTCGATGGCGAGTCCTCGACCTTGAAGCTGAGCTCGATGAGGTGAAGGAGAAATTTTCGGCACTCAAAGAAGCAAAGCTCGGGAAATAGCTCCTTGTCTTAGACCTTTGACTTTATGTAAATTCGTTGATGAAAAATGACTTTTGCTCTGCGACTTGCCTTATTACGACTTTTGCCTTGTATCTTTGGCGATTTGTCCGTCAATGAGTGCCTGCACAAACGAAACAAGGCGAGCAGACGAAAAGGATAACGAAAAAGGTAGAACAACACGAGCACGTGTTTTTAGAAAAAAAACACGGTAGTTCGTCCCTACTAAGCCCCCACTGTGAATGAAGGTCGTGCACCTAAGTTGCGAGCACGAGCTCTTTCACAAAGGAGTTAGAAAAACTATGCGCTCCTCCCCTTAACGACCTAACTACCATTTCTCCGAATTGCAAGCATAGGTTAGGTTGGGAGAAAGGAAAACGCGTATGGCTTTAACTTCATGAGCGTCTCAAATCCATGCCCCTAAGTTGCGAGCATAGTCTTGACGAGGAAGAACGTGCTGTTGCCCGACAAAGCGCACAACGACCAAGCAAGTGCAGATCGATCTAAGACTCTGGACCAACCGAGAGGGTGTCTTTATGCGATTGTGAACTTGCAGTGAAGAACTACTAAGGACAATAATCGGCTTATGTAGACTGAAGCCTCTAGTGGCGAGCTTAGTGATCCGGCATTGGTTGTGGTACTTTGAGCGTTCTTGCGCACGTTAGCTGATCCTTAGAGTAGGCCAATTGAAGCGCATATTCTTGCCTACACACGCTCATCCCATCATCCAGAGCGTGAGGAGGAGAGTGTGCCCTTGTGCGAGATTGAGTTGGCTTACCAACGGGCAGGGGTTTCAAAGACATTCACAAAATCTTGGAGAGAATGGAAATCACGGGGCGAAAGAACCGAATTTTATAGAAACTGAACTTATGTAAAATACGCAGTAGATAAAAGTTAGACAAAGAACTTACGCAACTGATTGACATTCCAAAAGCTAGCGAGCACCCAACCATCCTACATCGCTAAGCGGACAGCCCCCGGGCGTGCTATGGAGACGATCGTGAATGGACCCTCCCATCTGGGGGACAGCTTGTTAGCTTTTAACAAGTCCTGAACTCGTCGTAGAACTAGATCGCCAACTTGCAAGGTCCTTGGTTGGATTGATTTAGTTGCGTGCCTACGAAGAGCCTGTAGGTAAATCACGGATCACAGCAAAGCCCGTTCGCGTGTATCCTCAGCGAGGTCTAGGTCTGTGAGATGCTCGAGCTCCTGGTCAACGATGTCGACCAAGGCACCTTTGAAGAACCCAGCACTATTTCAATGGGCAATATGGCCTCTACACCATAAACAAGCTGGAAAGGGGTTTCACCCGTAGCCCGACTTGCCGTAGTGCGAACCGACCAAAGGACAGAAGGGAGCTCGTCCACCCATGACTGATCGTGCTGACAGAGGTTCTTGAAAGTTCTCCTTTTGATTCCTTGAACAATTTGCCCATTTGCTCACTCGGCCGCTCCATTGCTCTGCGGATGTGCTACAAAGGCGAAGCAGACCTTTGTCCTGATGTCTTCGCAATAGGACTGAAACAATTCACTGGTGAACTGAGTGCCATTATCCGTGATGAGGCAATTGGGAATGTCAAAATGCGTCACCACGTTACTGCGAAAAAACGTCTTGGCTGCTTGAGCCGAAATGGTCGACACGGGTTTGGCTTCGATCCACTTGGTGAAAATGTCGACAGCCACGAGCAAGAACTTGCAGCCCTTCCGACCTTGGGGGAAAGGTCTGAGAATATCGACTCCCCAGGTCTAGAATGGCCATGATAGAGGGATGGTTTGAAGCACGTATGCCGGCTGATGTGCCTTGCGAGCATGAAACTGGTATGCTTGGCAAGTTGTTACGATCGACCGAGCATCAGCTAAGGCCGTTAGCCAATAATAACCCAATCGGAAGGCTTTGCTCACAAGTGTCCTGAAAGACGAGTGAGCTCCGCACACTCCTTCATGGATATCTAATAAGGAATTTGCCCTCTTCTTGAGATATGCACTTGGAGAGGACTCCTAGTGCTCCTTTGCGGTACAAGGCACCCTCGATCAGCTTATAGGGAGAGGATCGCCTTATAAGCCGGGAACGCTTGGCTTCTTCCTTATATAGTGTCCTATGTGCAAGATATTGGATGAATGGCATCATCCAATTTTCACCGTGCTCAAGGAGGGAGACGTTACCGCAAGTCTCCGATGCCTCCTCTATAGAGGGAATGGAGGGCTTGTATAGGTGCTCGATGAGTACTCCCGCCGAAGCGGGTATTTGGGAGGAACCGACCTTGGAAAGATGGTCGGCCAGGGAATTATCCCCCCTGGGGATGTAGAGTACTTCGAAATTTCTAAAGTACCTCTCCATCTTCCTCACTTCAACCAAGTAAAGCGCCATTGAGCTATTGGAACACTGATACTCCTTATTGACTTGGTTGATGACCAACTGCGAATTGCCTCTTACAGTGTAATTGAATGGCATACTGGAGTTGACCTCCCTGGGGGGTTACTAGCACGACTCCAGCCCCTGAGCGATCGTAGGTTCAAGACCCATCGAAGTACATGGTCCATCGACCTTCTTCAGATCTATCGAGCTTAGTAGCAGGCGGCGCCGGATTCGTCCATTCTGCTATGAAGTCTACCAAGATTTGGGATTTGATCGTCGTACGAGCTGAGAAATGGGTATCAAACTCAGCGAGCTCCATGGCCCATTTTGCTATTCGACCACCAGCGTCTTGATTTCTTAGGATCTCCTTAAGTGGAAAGTTGGTCGGGACTACGACCTTATGGGCTTGAAAATATTGGCGCAGCTTTCTGGAAGCCATGAACAGCGAGTACAAGAGCTTCTGGACCTCATGATATCGCTCCTTTGGTCCATGCAAGACCTCACTAATATAGTAAATTGGCTGCTGCACCCTATCTCTTTCGACTGTTAACACCGCGCTTATGGCCTGCGGAGTTACTGCTAGATATAACAGTAAGGTTTCCCTCGACCTTGGCGTGGTTAAGACAGGTGGACTGGACAGGTACTGTTTTAGCTCTCCGAAAGAGCTATTTGCTTCTTCCGTCCATGCGAAACCATCATGCTTGCGGAGCGCCTTGAAGAAAGGCAGCCCACGCTCGCCTAACCGGGAAATGAAACGACTTAGAGCCACCATACGTTTGGTCAAAGCCTGGACCTCCTTTACGCAACTAGGTGGTCGCATTCTTTCAATGGTTTCAATCTTTTTTGGGGTCGGCACCGATACCGTGTGGGCCAATCATGTAGCCAAGCACCTTGCCCGCCCTTACCTCAAAGACACACTTTTCAGGATTAAGCTTTATTCGATGCCTGTTGAGGTTACAAAAGGTTTCCTCAAGGTCGGATACATGACTTGAGGCGAGCTTACTTTTGACCACTATGTCATCTACATAGACCTCTAGATTTCAACCTATTTGATTTGGGAAGCCTTCTGCATCAAGCGCTGGAAGGTCGCTCTAGCTGTTCCTAAGACCAAAAGACATGGTCGTATAGCAAAACATGCCGAATGGGGTAATGAAGGAAGTCTTCTCTTCATCTTCAGCTGATAAGCTAATCTGATGGTAACCTGAGTAGGCGTCCAAAAATCTTATCACCTGGGACTCCACTGTTGCATCGACTAGCTGGTCTATGCGTGGTAGTAGGAAGTTAACCTTGGGACATGCGGCGTTCAAGCTAGTGTGGTCGACACACATGCGCCACTTGCCGCCCTTCTTCTTGACAATGACCGGGTTCGCCAGCCATTCCGAATGCTCGACTTCCCGGACAAAGCCGGCCTTGAGGAGCTTGTCGAGTTCATCCCAGATGATTGCTTGCTTCTCTGGGGAAAAACGCTTGAGCTTCTGCCGCACAAGTTTCTTGTCAGGCCAAACACCTAGCCTATGCTCGATTACTTCCCTTAAGACTCCGGGCATGTCAGACGGCTCCCAGGCGAACACGTCTGCATTCCTCCGGAGGAAAGTAATGAGCTCGAGTTCCTATTTAGGATCTAAGGAAGATCCCAAATGCACGACCTTGGTCGGGTCCGCGCTGCTCAGCGGGACCGCCTTGGTTTCTCCTCCTGGCTAGAGGGCAACTTTTGGCCAGGAATTCCTCAGCTCTTGATCGGGACCGTGTTGAGGCAACTACCTGACCATGTCGAGCGACTTTTCATCGCAGTTCAGGGCCACCTTTTGGTTCTCTCTTATGGTAATCATGCCATTTGGATCGGGAACCTTCAAGCATTGGTACGCATGATGCGTGGTAGCCATAAACTTAGCGAGAGTTGACCTGCTGAGGATGGCATTATAGGCTCAAAGTCGACCACTTCAAAGGTGATCATCTTCGTTCAGAAGTTGCTCAGACTCTCGAACGTGACAAGCAAGACGATCTAGCTAAAGGGCTTGACCGAGGTACCCAGAACGACCCCGAAGAAGGGGACCGCTATGCTCTTGATCTTGGATCGAGGAACTTGCATCTCATCCAGGACCTTGACAGATATGAGGTCCAAGGAACTCCCGCCATCGATGAGGACTCACCCCACCGTAGTATTGCTTATGGTCGGATTCACGACCAAAGGGAGCTTCTAAGGCTTGGCCATTCCAAGGGGACAATCATCCTTGGAGAAAGTGATGGGCAGCTCGGACCACCTGAGCTGCTGCACGGGGGACTTACCTTGAGTGACATGGTGTACTTCCCGTGCTATCTCCTTCAGATCCATGCGGGATTTATAGGCCGAGGAGCCCCTGAATATAACCACAATATGATTGTTGGGCTCCTGGTATTCCATGTCTTGGTCGTCTTCATCTACGGGCCCCTTGCCCTTACTCTTGCTACTCTCTGCCTTCTCTGGGAGCATGGGCATAGGGTCTTTGCCATTGTAGAACTTCTCCAGGAGAAATGCCCAGGTCCAACAATTGCGAAGGTCATGCCCGTATGCTTAATGGAGTGGACAAAAGCGATCATTTGGTGGAATACCTTGGCCATTGCGATCCCGAACGTCATGATCTTGGTCGTTGCGATTTTGCGCATTGTGCCGCTGATGTGGCCGGCCCCTACCTCTCCCGCGCTCCTGCGACTGTGGAGCCCGTGGCAAATGATGCTCGATGGCCGTCATCATGCTCAGCGCAGACGGCCTCTTCTTCTTCTTAATCTTTTTCTCCACAGAGCCTGAATTCTTCTTGCTCGTGGAGCCTTCTAAGCCCGGCTGAGGTGATAGCTTACCTTCATCCAGCATCTTCTTCCACTAGACCACCTCATCGGCATTTGCATATCGGTCGGCCATTCGGAACAACTCGTTGGCCGTCAGGTCTAGATGGATCTCCAGATCTTGCATGAAGTGGATATCCTGAACTCCAATCTTGAATGCATGGACGACCGCCTCATCTGAAATGCTTGGGATGGAATTTCTTACCTTGATGAATCTTTGGACGAAATGCCTTAAGGACTCTCCCTCCGTCTGGCTCAAGCATTCGAGGTCACGCTCCTTGCCCGGGCGAATATAGCAGCTTTGAATGTTTGCCCGAAGCGCCTCACTAAGTTGCCTCCAGGAGCAGATCGACCCCTCTTTTTGGTTGAAGAGCCACATCCGAGCAGCTCCATCCAAAACCGTGGGGAGGAAGTTAGTCATAACTCCCTCATCTCCTCCAGTCGTCAGAATTGCAATGGAGAAAATCGAGAGTAACTCATTTGGATTTTGAGTCCCGTTAAACCTTTCAATGTGACCGGGCTTGAATTTGCTTGGCCATGAGACGTCACGAAGGGATCCTGAGAAAGCTCGGCACCCGAAGGCCGAGCTATCATCATGATCCCTCCGAGCATGGTGACCACGGCGGTCACTTCCGCGACGACTCCCCACGCGAGGACCAAGGCAAGAAAATGCCTCTCCATATTGGCGCGATGGAGATCGCTCCGAGGTCGAGTATTCGACCTGCCCATGACTGGATCGAGCATACCTTTGACCCGACAAGGTTGTTTGGGAATCGCTCCGAACATCCTCGCGGTATCGATCATGCTTCTTGCGGCCTTCCCGAGCAGGACTTTGGGAGTCGTCGTGTCGGGAGCGAATAGGAGAATGGAGCCGGTTGTCCCGGGAAGCACTCCGGGCTTCCTTGTTGCAAGGGGACCCTAAAAGCTTCATGTCAGCGGCGAGCTTCTCCAGACCTTCGGCTACGACCGTGCCCATCACCTCCAAGTCCACCTGACCGGGAAAATTAAGAAGGTCGTGCACGACCGTCGCCATAGCCTGCAACCATTCAACACTTTGCGGAACAGGAGGGGGTGATCTTGGCCGGCAGTCACACACGTCTTTCAAAGAGAGGTGCCCGCGAGAACTCCCGCGAGTCGAGGATTCAGCCTTGGCGCCCTTCTTTTCACGAGCTTGGCGATGGATGCTCGCCAGGGTTCTATTCAGAGATGCCTCCAGATGGCTCTTGGCTGCCTCATAGCGACGATGACGAGCAGCCCCCGAGGATTCAACCTTAGGATCTTCTTCTCCTCCCGCCATGTTGAAATCGTGAGAGTACGAAGACCGCGGAAGCGACATCATGGTGTCTCCTCGCGACGCGGTCTCGTGATCGAGCTTAAAATGGCCAGGGACGTCCAGACCATCATAGAGACCATCATACTCCTCATCATCCGTGAGGAAAATGCACTGTGAGCGGAGAAAACGCTCTCGTGCTGCAGCAACTGGGGAAGGACTCCTAGGCTCAGTGTGACCTTCTGGGTCAGCCACACCAGCTACGTCTTTGTCGGCGTAGTACATGTCATCATCTTCAAGTTCGAGAAGTTGTGAGACGAGAGGTTGTGAGAGAGTAACAATCCCTTGTACTCTTTTGAGGTTGTGCTTAAAAAATTTATAGTCAGTTTCGCCAAATATTTCTCTCTTGTTGTGGCTGCTTCAATGTCATTATTTCGGTTCTCTCTATGAGATTTATATGCGTCGTTTTTTAGATCAAGCACGCTTGTGCCTTATGTTCTGATCCAATTCACGGGGGCTGCTGTGAATAATAAGGGGTATCAGAGTATAACAAGTAGTATCAGAGCAATGGTTATATTAATCAAATTTGTGATATGGTCAGTAAAATATCAAATGGTACAAAATTAAGATTGATATCGATGAGGTGGAATTGTCGACGTACTTTACGCCAGGGTACCCTCTCCGCCGCACAAATACATGCGTGGCCCACGTGGCAGCCTGGTGGGCAGGTGGGCAAGCACGCCGCTCGCCAAAGCGCCGCCCACGTGGCGTTCGGTGAACAGTGGGCTAGACGCTTCGCCGCCGCGCCAGCCCACGTGGCGGCTTGGCGGTGGGCGAGCACGCCGCCCGCCAGCGCCGCCCACGGGCGTTTCGGGCGAAAGCAGTGGGCGAGACGCCTACTACCGGGCGCCCGGCCCACGAAGCGGCTTGGCGGGCAAAGCGGGCAAGCACGCCGCCGCCAGGCGCCGCCCACGGGCGTCGGGCGAGCAGTGGGCGAGACTCGCCACCCGGCGCCCAATTTACGTGGCGGCATGGCGGTAGGCGGGCGAACACGCCCGCCCGCCAAAGCCGCCCACGTGGCATTCGGCGAAGCAGTGGGCGAGACGCCGCCGCCCGGGCGCCAGCCCCACGTGGCGCATAAGCGGCAGCGCGGCGAGCACGCCCGCCCGCCAGTGTGGGATATGTATGTCCCGGCCCACCAAGCAGTCCTCCAAGGCTCACCAAAGTAACTTGGATCATGTCGATCGGATAAAACTGAAGGTTACTTGGGCCAAGCAAAGCGTGAAGAATCGTGATAGGCCTTAGTTAAAGAAACCGAGTCAGATAAGGTGGGATGATTGTAATCCAAACCGATATGAGCTCAGATAGAAACCCCTACTCAGATCCGAGTAGGACTCAATATTGTAACCGCCCTTCTCTATTATATAAAGGGAGGGACGAGACATCTCAAACACGTAACATCTTATCGGCAATCACTAGCCACATATAATTCCAGAGCATAGGACTAGGGTATTATCTCCACCGTGAGAGCCCGAACTCAGATACATCGGGTGTTCTTGTGCTACCATCGAAGTTTGGGTCCAGTAGCAGTAGCCCTTTTCATTATTGTCGGTAACAAACGCCGACGGTTGGCGCGCCTGTAGGGCTGCGTTAGATCAATCGCAGCAAGCTCGATGGCGATCTTCGAATATGGCCACCTTCGCCGCTCGTATTTCGCTTTAAGCCCGACTTCGCTGCCGATAACTTTGGCTATCTTTCCTCTCGGATTCGGATCGCTTCCGATCCGAACCAATTTCGAGGTCCTCTTAGCCACCGCCACTCGGATCGGGAGAAGGAATGGCCATCCGTCCTGGGCAAGAAGCCAAGGGCCCGATCCTCGCCTCGAGTCGGATTGGCTAAAAGAGAACCCCGAGTGGTCGAATATACAAGAAAACCACTCGGATTCACAAGTCAACGACTCCGCCTTCCCTGCACCTCCGATCTGAAGGAGAGGTAGGAAATTCTCCAAGCTTTCACAAAGATTTTCGTGATTGAACGGACCTCCGCAAAAGGATGCGCAAAAACTACGGAGGAAAACCATCATCATCAAGAAAACCCTGCGAGACTCCTCCAGCACAGAGGCCGAAGTGTGAATGAAGAAATCTTGCAGACAAAGGTGGGGAACCAGTCAGTTTTCCATACCCCCCAGCAGAACATCGTCGCCTCCAAGACGCTCCTCGACACCTTGGCACCACCGCCGGACCGATAGCCCGCCGCCCGATCGTAGCCCAAGTTCAAGGCTATGGTTGCGCGGTGGCAATTCAAGCAGCACCAAGAGGCACCAAGAGAAAAGGCGCCATCCGTGCTCGCCTCATCCGCCGCAGCCGAAAAGCGAATATCGGCCCGCAGCCGCCCGCGCGGAGCTTCAACGAGGAGAGGACGCTCGACACAGCATTGGCCGGGACCTCCGTGCAGATTTGAACGCCAGAAAATATGATCGCGAAGATGAAGAGCGCCGCAGGCGCAGAGATAACTATGAACGTTTTGGCATTGGCTACGATGAACGAGAAGACCGTCGAAACCTCCGCTACCACGATGGAGAAGGAGAAGGTCACCGAGCCAGGTCGCCTCACCGGCGTTCTCCACAAAAGCGAGGCAATGGCCCTATTGAGGGCATCCGGGCTTTCACTCCACGCCTTCGCCGAGTGGTTTGGCCCGAGGGATTCAACCCAAAAAGCATCACCAAATTTGACGGAGAAAGAGATCCGGAGGCTTGGCTCCAAGTTTATTCCCTTGCGATCATGGTCACTGGGGAAATCACAATGTGATGGCTAACTACCTCCGGTCATGCTCACCTCTTCGCTCAAGCATGGCTCACGGGCTCCTCAGAACTCCATAGACTCACAGGAGGAACTCTGTGAGCATTTCATCACCAATTTTCAGGGCACTTACGAGCGACCTGGAACACAGTGGGATCTATACCAGCTTCGCCAAAAGAAGAACGAGACGCTCCGAGAATTCATCCGGTGCTTCATGCAGAAGAACAATACGATCAGGGACATTTCGGAGGCAGCAGTCATCGCAGCATTCCAGAAAGGCGTCAACGACCCCGACCTGATCAAAAAGATGTCTTGGAAACCGCCATCCACCGTAAGGGAGATGTTTGAGCTGGCGGATCGGTACGCAACGGCCTCGGATGCTTTGGTAGAACGACAAGATGATCGCCTCGCCGAAGGACAAAAGGATTACGCTGAGTCATCAAGACAACGTGACAGAAAGAGGAAGCTGAAGAAATAGTGGCGGCGGCCAAGCAAGACCGACAACGCGCGCCACGGCCCGACAACTATGAAACGGTGATGGAGGCGATATGCCCCTTTCACCCAAATAGTAAACATGCGGCGAAGGATTGTTTCACTTTAAGGAGGTTTGCCAGAGAGTCCAGAAGGCGACCTGCCAAAGGCGAAGCAAAGGAAGAAGAGAAGAAGAAGCAAGATCCCCCTGAAGATGACGACGGAGAATATCAAAAGATGGAACGAGAACTCAATTACATCTACGGGGGGTCGATGGCCTATGAGTCAAAGCGAAAGCAGAAGCTCACGGAAAGAGACGTCAACGCCATCGTGCCAGCTGTACCTCAGTACCTCAAATGGTCCGAGGTCCCCATAACCTTTAGCCGCCCGACCATCCGCACTACATACCGCACTCTAAGATTTCGCCGGTATTGGACCCAGTGGTTCGCAACGTCAAGCTCAAGAAGGTGCTGGTCGATGGAGGAAGTGGACTCAATGTGCTCTTCTCCAAGACTTTCGACGAGATGAAGATTCCTCGCTCCGAGTTGAAGAGGGGCTCATCACCCTTCCATGGGGTAATCCCCGGAACTTCTTCCATTCCACTTGGCCAAATCACCCTGCCGGTCACATTTGGAACCAAGGAGAATTTCCGGACGGAGTACCTTAACTTCGAGGTGGCTGACTTCCAGACAGCATATCACGCCATTCTAGGAAGGCCCGGCTTGGCCAGATTCATGGCCGTGCCACATTATACCTACCTCGTCCTGAAGATGCCAGGACCAAGGGGTATAATCTCTGTTCATGGCGATGTCAAGCGGTCGTTCGTCTGCGACAAAGAAAGTTGTGATATGGCTGAAGCTCAAGAGATAGCAAACGACAAAATGAAGATCCGGCAGACGGCCGCATATCAAGGAGATGAAGGAGAAGTACCGGTCAAGAAACAGGCCAAGACAAGTTTGAAGCCTGATGAGGGAACCAAGAAGGTAATCCTTGATCCATCCAACTCCAACGAGACGGCTTTGATTGGGGCGGTGTCTCCGCCAAATAGAGGACGCGTCACCTTCCTTCGGGCTAACCGACATCTTCGCGTGGAAACCATCCGACATGCCGGTGTTCCCAGGAGGTGATCGAGCACTCTTGAACGTGGACAAAAGGCCAAACCCATCAAACAAATGCTCAAGGTTCGCCAAGACAGAAAGAAGCTATCAAGGAGGAAATCACGGTTGTTAGCGGCGGGTTTTATAAAAGAAGTGTACCATCCGGACCGGTGGCGAACCCAAAGGTTTGTTCGCAAAAAGAATAAAAGTCGGCGCGATGTGCGTTGATTATACCGATCTCAACAAGGCCCGCCCGAAAGATCCTTTCGGGTTGCCTCAGATGACCTGTGGTAGATTCCACGGTGGGTGTGAACTCCTCAGCTCGATGCCTACTCAGATATCACCAGATTAGGCTAAAAGGAGAAGATTGCATCAAGATCTCATTCATCACTCCGCTCGAGCCTTTTGCTACGCCACAATGCCATTCGCTTGAAGAACGCCGGGCGCGACTTACCAACGCCAATACTGGCGGTGTTTTCATTCTCGATCGGGCGCAATGTGGAAGCATAAGTTGATGACGCTACGCCAAATCTCGAGCAAAGGAAGACCTAATATCCGACTTAGCCGAAACCTTTGAAAGCCTAAGGGCCTACAAAATGAAGCTCAACCCCGAAAAATGCGTCTTCGGAGTCCCGTCTGGGAAATTACTCGGGTTCATTGTTTCACGGCCGAGGCATCGAGGCAAACCCGTAAAAAATAAATACAATCTCGAAGATGAAGCCTCCACCAATCGTAAAGACGCCCAAAAGCTCATCGATGCATGGTGGCACTCGGCAGATTCATCTCCCGACCGGGGTCGCGGGGAATGCCTTTTTTCAAACTTCTAAAGAAGCAAGGAAATTTTCAATGGACTATCAAGACCAAAGAAGCTTTCGAAGAATTGAAGACGTTCTTGTCATCCCCGCCCGTGCTAGTTCCCCAAGATCGGAAGAACCCTTTTGCTTTACATCGCCGCAACAACTCATGTAGTCGGTTGCGGCAATTGTAGTAGAGCGGAAGGAAGAAGGGCACCTCGAGAAAGTACAGAGACGCCTACTTACGTCGGTGAGGTATTGGGAGAGTCCAAGGTACGCTTATCCACAAATACGTAAACTACTATATGCCGTGTTGCTTGCCTCCCGCAAACTCAAGCACTACTTCCAAGAGCATTCAATCACGGTGGTTACCACTTTTCCGCCGGGGACATACTTCACAACGGGAGGCCACCGAGGATCGCAAAATGGGCAATCGAGCTTGGAGCCTTCAAGTATCCTT
The DNA here is from genome assembly GCA_036346375.1 of Guadua angustifolia. Classification (NCBI taxonomy): domain Eukaryota; kingdom Viridiplantae; phylum Streptophyta; class Magnoliopsida; order Poales; family Poaceae; genus Guadua; species Guadua angustifolia. The sequence goes on from CM070514.1 coordinate 11,840,035, forward strand.
CAGCCACGGACGGCAAGAAAATCTCAAGTACTTGCCGATTTCACCGCCGAATGGATAGAGCGCAATCACCAACAAACGCTGAAGAGCCGAATATTGGACAATGTACTTGACGGATCTCTCATGCTCACGGTGCAGGCAGCGTGGTTCTCATCTCTCCAACGGTGAGCGCCTAAAATACGCCTTGCGATTCACTTCCCAAAGATCAAACAACGCCGCCGAGTGAAGCACTCATCCACGGACTTCGATCGCGATATCTCCGGCATCGTGGCTAACAATTCGAGGCGACTCCATCTTTGGTGATCAATTAAGTCCAAAAGATTGGACGCGTCGTCAAGATGTCATGACGGCCATCGCCAGAGGTACGGAAGCTTGAAGACAAGTTTGTGGCCGAGCTCATCCACGCACTCGTCGCGACAATGAAGAAGCGATGAATTGGCAAGATTGGGTTCCACTCGGGCCATCGCACCACCGGGTTTTGTTGAAGAAATTCACAAACCCTCGATAAAGCAGAGCGAATAAGTCAAGAGAAATCCAACGAAGAGGAGGTCTGGTCATCGCCAAGCAGATCGACGGCCCTTTTCTCAATTACCTATTGAAAGACGAACTTCCGTAAGACCGAGCGAAGCAGAGCGCATCTCGGCGCAAACAAGAGTTACGTGGTGGTAGGAGAAGAGTTATTTCGAAAAAAGTACTCGAGTTCTAAGGCGATGCATATCGCCAGAAGAAGGAAAGCAATTACTCGTGGAAATCCACTCGAATTTGTGGGCATCACGCGGCATCAAGCACCTTTGGTAGGCAAGGCATATCGACAAGGCTTTTTCCGCCGATCGTCAGATCCGACGCAGAAGACATCGTCCGAACTTGTGAAGGCTGCCGGTTCTTTGCTCGCCAAGTACACGACCGCCTTTCGAAGCGCAAACAATACCGATCACTTGGCCGTTCGCGATGCGGGGCTTGACATGGTCGGCCCATTGAAGAAGGCTCAAGGAGGCTTCACCCACCTCTTCGTCATTGCCGATAAATTCACTAAATGGATAGAAGAAGCCGGTGGCTACCATTACTGGCGACCAAAGCCAAGGAATTCTTCCAAGAAATTGTGGTAAGATTCGGCGTACCAAACAGGATTATCACGGACAATGGAACCCAATTCCGAGGAGAAGAGTTTCAAGAGTGGTGTGATAGGCTCGACATCAAAATCTGCCGCCTCCGTGGCTCACCCAAGAGCAATGGTCAGGTGGAAAGAGCAAACGGCATGGTGCTGCAAGGCCTAAAGGCACGAATCTTTGACCGTCTCAAGCCACGCCACCCGATAGGTGAAAGAACTGCCGTCAAGACTGGGGCTGAGAACCACCAGCCAGATCCACAGGCAATCACCCTTCTTTACGGTCTACGGCTCGAGGCGGTCCTACTCTACAGAATTGACCTTCGAGATCCCTCGGGTTCGAATTTCAAGGAGGACGAGTCGAAGAAAGCAGAATGGAGGATATCGACAAAGTTGGAAGAGGCAAGAGAAATCGCTGTGGTCCGATCGCCGGATACCTTCAGCCTTCTCATACGCAGTATCACGATCGAAACGTCCAAAACCGAGCGTTTTCCAAAGGCGATTTGGTTCTGATAAAGAGTCAGAAACACGAGCACAAGTTATCTCCAATGTGGGAAGGCCCTTACATTGTGGACGAAGTAACGCGTCCAGGGGCCTACAGGCTTAAGCGAGAAGACGGTGCCATCATCAGCAATTCATGGAATATAGAGCAGCTACGTCGTTTTTATTCTTGAAAGAAGTTCAACAAGGTGTCAGATCTAGTTTAAATTGACTTGCTACTCAATTGTTCCTCAATTAAGCAGTAAGTTGGGGGCTACACCTAATAGTGTTGCGCATGCGCAACCATAATGAAGAAGATACTTGTGCAAGAGTAACACCATGTATCCAAATTCTCTATTCAATTGACTTGCTACTCAATTGTTCCTCAATTAGCAAAGAAGTCGGGGTTACACTCTAATGGTGTTGCACATGTGCAACCTGAGCAGTGCCAGCTCCTATTTTTTGGCGATCACGACTAGATCCGAGTACTCCGAACGTTCGATTATGAAGCCTTAAACGAAAAAAGCCTAGTCGCCTAAAAGCACGTTCGAGGAAAAAACTCACGTTGCTCGGGGGCTACGCTAATCGGACAAGGTGCTCAAGAACACAAAGGAAAAATCACTCGGAAAAGTCGGCCAAGAGCTAAAAGAGGAAAAACCAGAAGACGGCTGCAGTTAGAATAATATTACAAAAAGGACCATCATTGTCCACGATGAACACAAGCAAAAGTACTACTGCAAAATGAGGCCGCCCTTCTAAGCTTCTACGCCCTCTTACGCCCGGCGCACCCGCCCGATGGCTTCAATAAGGGCGTCCCTGGCCTTAATAAGCCTAAGGACGACCTCGATCAAAGCATCGACGGCGGTAGTGTCCTGGGCGATGGCCTCCTGCTCCGCCGCCTCCGCCATGGTGAGATCAAACTCCGCCCAGAGCTCGGCATTATCGTCTTCAGGCTCCGCGGGGGCGTCGCCCCCAAAATTAAAGATGAGGTTCGCAATCCATGGCGCGACCGGCGGGCCTGGCGACTCGGGAGAGAGAGGCAAGGGAGAGAGATCCTCGGAGGAAGAAGAAGAGTCCATGAAGAAGAAGAGAAGAACCTGCGAAAGAAGAATGATCCAACGTCAGATACAATTTGGCAGGCACAAGAAGACGAACAGGCGAGCACTTCAAAGAAACCCCTGTGGAAGGAAGAGGAACAGACCGGATGAAGATGGTAGCGCGCTGCAAAACGCAAAAACCAAGGCCAAACTCGTTCTTATATAGGGCAACGCCTGTCCCTGGAAAGAGACTCAACCTCGCTCAAACCGACGCCTGTCACTAAGGCGGGAAGACGGTCCACCTTCTGGACGTGCCGTTACACGTATCTCAAGGAGGGTCAGGTGTCAAACTGCAGCAGAGGCATATGGACGGCCCAAGATGGCCGACAGCTCAATAGGCCCAAGCTCAACGGACGCACTAAGATAAGGATCAAACATTTCATAAAGAAAATTCAGGTCCGGGATATTTCTTTTATCTTGGAACAAAAGTCTCGTAATCCAAATACAGGCAAGTTCAAGATACGCGGAGGATTACACAGACCCGGATCTAAGTTTTTCACCAAAACAAAGAATGATTCTTGACTTCGTCCATGAGGGCAAGCGCCTGATCATCATCAACAGTGCGGGCAAAACCCTCTTGGACAGCTTTTAGCTCCACTCGCGGATACAGAGACTTGGTAATCGCCAACACTTGGCTGGCACTCGCAATTGCAACATCCTCCAGGTGCGCGGAAATCTTCGTGGAGGCTTCCTCTAACCTCTGAATTGTAATGCTGGTGTCATGGGGGACATTGCTGGTACCGGCTTCATCAGGACTCAGGACCCGCAACACCTTCTCCGCGCTCGCTTGGAGGCGATCGGTCCGTGCCTCGGCGCACCGAACCTTTTCGTCAAGTACCTGGTACTGAGCCTGCGAGTTGACTCGATGCACTGCAATAAACCAGTCGGATGAGTTCGAAATTGACAAAGTAATGACGACGAAGATAGAGGACAAGACCAAGAGTGTACCCTCTAATTCTCTTGCTAGCTTGGCTACCTGTTCTTTTGCATCTGCTTCAGCTTTCTTTAGTTCTGTATTTTGGGAAGAATAGGCTTCGAACTTCTCCCGGAAATCTGACGAAAAAAAAGAAGGCAGACCAGGGCATCAGAAGGCGAGGGACAAAGCTGGGACTCGAAGCATTTGGGCAAAGGAATTACCGTCAGAAAGGCTGATCAAGTTTAACTTCTCGACCTCGAGGGACTGGATACGACTTCGAAGCCCCTCCAGTTCCTCTCGATTCCTGCGGGTGCGTGTGAGCTCCGCTTCAAACTCATTACGAACCTGTTCGAGTTCTTCAGCATAGTCTTTCCTCATCTTCATCCTCGGGAATAGTTTTTGAAGAAGATAGTTCCGGTCCTTGGCAAAAGATGACAAGCGCTGGAAATGACAGAGCAACATCAAGCTTCGCGAAGAAAAGAAGATCTTTGAAGAAAAGTATGGTGCAAACAATTCACCTTGCCGAGGTGCGTACACTCACGAGCAACATCGAAGAACGACGCCCAGTGCTGTCTTTCGATCTCACCATCCAAAAGGACTAAGTCACCTTCGTCATCGAAGAATGCAGCGTGACCGAGATCTCGGGCGGGGAGGTGAAGGAATTTCGATGCATGGTGGTGACTGGCAAGGAGAGGTGGAAGGAGCTTCCGGCAGCAAAAAAGCAGCGGCATCAATAGAAGGCGTCGTATGGGCAGTCGGCTCGAGAGGAAAAGGCGGCAAGGTATCACTCGGCTCCAGGAGGCACTCAGTCTCAGGGGCTGCTGGAGGCATAACATCAGTCGGCGTCTCAGCCCACCCGCGTCGGTAGGCTTCCACCAGCAACCATAGAAGGCCTCAAGACCGGTTCCTCATGAAGAATTTCTTCAACAGGATCCCTGCAAGAAATAGCGATCAGGACACGATCCAGAGGGGAGCAAGGAAGGGGAGACAAGGGAATCCAACCTGTTGGACCTTGTTATCCTGCACTTCAAACCCCTCCGGGTGGGAGGACTATCACCAGGAACACCAGTCGGGCGTACGAGCGAAGGCATGCTCTCGGTGGCAGTACGGGCCTGAGGCTCGGAAATTTCATGTATCGAAGATTGGCTTGAAGAGGAAGAAGTCGGGGGAGGAGGCTGCATAGCTGCGGTGTCCCTAATCTTTGGGCCACCAGTCGGGCGTACATTGCTCGCCGACTGCTTCCTCTTAGCTTCACGGACAATTGGTTTTTTCCCTTTCCCGACAGGATCATCACCAGGACCACCTATTTTGCTCCGCTTTGCGGCTGGTGCTCTGACAGGGCCTTGCAGTCAGAAAGGTCCGCTTGTCACTCTTATGGACAGGGAATTCGGGGAGCGGCGCGTCGGAGAAGAAGGCTTCTCGTTCCTGCAAGTCCGAAAAACGAAGAACACATATTCAGATCAAAGTCCTGGTGAGAGCAAAAAAGATTCAGCATAGAGATACCATGGAAACCTCTTACCGAAGGAGCAGGATGTAGTTTTGTAAAAGGCCTCGGGTTTCGAGGAACGACGATCTTCTCATTTGGGGCGAAGAAATCGGCGACGCGACTGAAGAACGCCGCGGAAGAAATGTCATCAGAAACCTCCCGTGTCGAGTCATTGCGGCCTTCATACTCATGCCCAGGATGTACTCGGTCCTTGAGGGGCTGGATTCAAGTCGCGAAGTTGGCAACAACGGCCATGCCAAGAAGCCCGTCCCCTTCAATTCGCAATCAGCCCAGAGATCAGCCACCGGTTCATTTAGTTGTCTTTGGGAAGCGATATCGATCGGGAGAAGGCTTGGGTGGAGTCCCAGTGAAGGCAGGCAATGGGGGGTTAGGATTGGCGCAATAAAACCACTCTTGGTGCCAACCCTTATTCGAGGTTTTAAAGGGAATGTGAAGATAAGATTTTTCATGCCTCCTCACCAAAAACCGCACCGCCAACCGTTTTTGGGAGAATTCTTGCTGGGGAAGGGCTTGAGGAGGAAAAGATGGCGAAAAAGATCAAAATGAGGCCGAACGCCAAGATAGGTCTCACAGAGATTAACAAAAGCAGCAATTTGAAGAATGGAGTTAGGGTTAAGATGAGTTAACTCGATTCCATAGAACTCGAGGATACCACGAAGAAAGGGGGATGCCGGAAGGCCAAGCCCGCGCTTAAAAAATGATTCAAAGACGACCACCTCTTCAGCACGAGGAGTAGGGCAGAATTCACCTGCGGCGGGGCGAGCGGCAAGCATCACCAAAGGTGGAAAAACACCAATGCCGACCAAATCCTCCAATCGTCCCTCCGTCGTCACCGAAGTAGCCCAATCTTTGGTCGAGGCGGAAGGGGGAGCGGTTGCGGGAGAAGAAGGCGACATTCTTGAATAAAGAATCCTCGCGATCGCGCGAAAACTAGGGTAACGAGAAAAGTTAGCCCTAGCAAATGAGGTCATGAAGGAGAAGAAGTTGGAGAACAAAGGGCAAGTAGCAGCGGTATAAAGCCACTCTATTTGCTCCGTATTGATAAGGAAGCGGCGCCGATTCTCGCCCCGAGCGGGAAATCGCATCACCCTTCCCAAAACCTCAAACCGCCCTAGGAGCATTCGAGTGAAATTTGGTAAAGCACGCCACGACGACGAATCTGCCGATGGCCCAAAAGAATCAAGTTAACAAGTGGTATGCCCCAAGATGGGCCCAAAAGCCAGAAATCCGTAATGCACGGAATAAATGGGTACCACCCCAGAAACAATATCCTCTTATGGTATGCCTCATGTCAGTCCAAAAGCTGATAGCGTTTACAGAACGAAATCAGGTGCCGTAAAGATGATTTTTGAAACATACAAGAGATCAGTCGGCCTGGTAATCCGGGACAAAGACAGCTCAAAACAAAGAGAATTCAGCGAGTTCTTCGTGACCTCTTTTGCCCAACGACCAGCACTCGGCTAAAAGCACTCGGGAAGGCTTAACAGCTGGAAGGCATTCGATCATGAAGCACTCGGGGGCTACTGTGGGATATGTATGTCCCGGGGCCCACCAAGCTGTCCTCCAAGGCTCAGCCAGGCGAACTTGGATCATGTCGACTGGATAAAACTGAAGGTTACTTGGGCCAAGCAAAGCGTGAAGAATCAGGATAGGCCTTAGTTAAAGAAACCGAGTCGTGTCGGGCGGGGATGATTGTAATCCAAACCGACTGAGCTCGGGATAGAAACCCCTACTTGTGATCCGAGTAGGACTCAATATTGTAACCGCCCTTCTCTATTATATAAAGGAGGGGCGGGGCATCTCAAACACGAACATCTTATCGGCAATCACTAGCCACATATAATTCCAGAGCCACAGGACTAGGGTATTATCTCCACCGTGAGAGCCCGAACTCAGATACATCGGGTGTTCTGTGCTACCATCGAAGTTTGGGTCCAGTAGCGTAGCCCCTTTTCATTATTGTCGGTAACAAACGTCGACACCAGGCGCCGGCCCACGTGGCGTTCGAGCGAGCAGGTGGGCGAGGACGCCCTGCTCGCCCCGCCGCAAGGCAAAAAGGTGGTGCGAGGTTCCTTCACCTCGAAGCCTCCTTCCTCCATCGTCTGCGTGCGGTGCTTGCAGCGGTGTCGGTCGTTGATTGCGAGGAAGTCCGCTGAGGCCCAATCCTCTGGCGCCGTCACCTACCGTCGCAGAGGGTCCCATCCCGCGAACCAGGGCGAAGCCATGTGTCGGCATTTAATGAGGTGAAGGAGCAGGACAGCACGGAAGGGCTAATAAATGTGTATAGATCGACATGATGACCCCTTTTACCTACCCCCATTAGCTTTGGCCTATATAAGGGCCTTCGGTGCATGGGAAAGGGGTCGAGCATTTGAGAAACGGAGAACCAAGAGTTCGAGCAATAGAGCCTTAGGAAGAACTTGTAATCCCGAAGCTCTGTCCTTGCTTAAAACACTCTACATAAAATCCAGCAGGAAGTAAGGCTATTACCCTGGCCTAGGGGGCCTGAACCTGGGTAAAATCACCGTGTCAACGTAGTTCAAGAACGCTATAGTCCTTCGCGTGGGAGTTTCTAGGGTTTCCCCTCGTCAGGGTTTGCCAGCCACGAAGACGCCCTCCTATCGAACAAAACCCGGTCTATAGATCAGGGCCTATCTGGTGGAATACGCTGACAGGGGCGCGCCAGGTAGGGGGCTAGTGGTTGGTTTTCCCGGCTAACTTCCCGGCAGGCATTTGGTGTTCTTTGTTCAAAAAGTAAGCCCGCGCATGGCGGATTTTGAAGATCATGGAGCGGCGGGGGCGAGCGCCGCCCAAGGAAAATCCCGGCGATCTCACCGGTCGAGGGATCGCCTCACCCCACCTCGGCAGGGTGGCAGCATTGCTCCCGTGGGGGCGGCGGAGCACCCTGTGTGTCGCCGCTTGGCCATGGAGGCGGCCACCCCTGCCCAAAATCTGCAAGCGGTCCGTCTCCTCTTGGACCACCCTCCGGTGGAACTTGCAGGAGACACCCTGGCCACTCCGTGGCTGCGGGACATCGCCAACCTCATGGACGCGGCCCAGCTCCGGGTAGGGTCCGTCGATCCGGCGGGTACCGTCGGTACGCCGCCGGTTGGGGCGCGTGCTGGGCGCTCCCAGGCATCTAACCGTCCCAACGAAGGAGGTTCTGGCCAGGCGGGCCAGAGCCGAAGGAAAGGTGCGCGCGGCACCAGTCCCATTCCCGTGGACCTCAGGTCGCACCAAGATGAAAGCCGCAGTTGGCGCGGCGATAATCTCCGTGGCCGCTTCCCGCGCCACCCGGTTCGGGAGCGCCCCCACGGGAAGCAGGTGGTCTCGGACGATGGAAGCCCCTCCCGTGGCTCTCAGTCTCGGACTAAGGAGGAGGTTCACTCCTCCGACTCGATCTAAAGTCCAGTCCGCGTTCCTCGGGAGGTCTCCGGATCGGGCCCCGATGAGTGGTGGGCTCCCTCTGGCGTCGGGTGCGAGCCTTCTCTCGGCGGTTCCGCTGGCGTGGCGTGGCAGACGAGTTCCACCGGCGTCCCTGGAAAAATCTGACGGCACCACCAACCCGGAGGAGTTCTTGCAAATCTACGGCGGTGGTGCGAGCGGTGGCGGTGCGAAAAGATCATGGACAACTACCTTCCAGCGGCCTTGGCGGGTTCCGCCCGCTCTTGGTCATTAAACCTCCATGAGTCGGCGCTTCGTGGGGGAGTTGTGCGACCTCTTTATCACCAACTTCGAGGCTCCTTTCGCGGCCGGCGTGGAGGACGACCTCCACGCCTTGGAAGCGAGAAAAGGGAAGTCAACTGCGACTTCATCCGGTGGTTTTGTCCTTTGCCATAACACGATCCCCACATCTCGGAGCAATCGGTCGTCATCGCCTTCGAAGAGGCGTCTGCGACATAAGATGAAGGAAAAGATGGCCACCGCACCATCGGCACCACCTCGAGCTTTTCTCCCTTGCACACAAGTGTCTTGCTGAACATGAGGCGAGGGCAGCGCCTTGCCCCAAGGGTGGCCAAAGGCAGGGCAGAGGGGACCTCAAAGGGTTCCGCCATTCAAGCAAGAAGGCGCGAAGAGCGAGGCGGGAGAGACCAGGCGGGTCTTGACCGCCGAGCGCGATGACGAGGACCCCGCGCCACGGAAGCGTAACCGTCGCGATCGGCGCGACGACCGCCGTGACCGACGGGATGATCGCCGTGACCGGCGCGATGACCGTCGCGAGTAGAAGGAGAGCGAGCCCTACTGCCCGATCCACCGGACCAATTCCCATGACCTCGACAGCTGTCGGGTCGTGAACAAGATGGTGGAGAAGCGGCTCAAGGAGCGCCACCCCGACGATGATCAAGACGAAGATCCTGCCCCGCTGGCTTTCCAGCAGGCGAATCACGTCGTGGCCTACATTCACGGTGGTTCATCCACCTTTCCCTCCAACGCCGCTTACAAGCGGTTGAAGAGGGAAGTGTGCGCCACGTCGTCGGGCTCAAGGGCGGGTCGGATGCTGAAGTGGTCGGAGCAGACGCTCACCTTCAGTCAGGCCGACCACCCTGAGGGCGCCACCGTCCTGGGGCATCTCCCGGTCAAGGTGTCGCCCACCATTCAGAACGTGCGGCTAGGGCGCGTGCTGGTGGACGGAGGGAGCTCTATCAACCTCCTGTCCTCTTCGGCATTCCTGGCGCTCCAGATCCCGCGGCAGGATCTGCGCCCAGCTCTGCCCATCTTTGGGGTAGCCCCAGAGGCTGGCTTAATGCCCATAGGTCAGGTGTGCCTCCCCGTCACCTTCGGGGATGAAGACAACTACCGTGACCGAGATGGTGGATTTTGAGGTTGCCGACTTGACCTCCCTACAATGCCTTACTCGGCCGGCCGGCGTTGGCCAAGTTCATGGCGGCAACCCACTATGCTTACATGGTGGTGAAGATCTCGGGCCTCGTGGCCCCATCGTGATCTGGTGGATAAATCCGAGGCCTTGCTGCCACAAGTATCTGTTGGACATGTCCGGTGCCACTGCGTCGGGCGCCGACGCCGCTTCTCGAGGAGCCCTTAGGCCGGACCGCGCCTCACATGGCTCTGCCGGTGAGGTCAAGGTGGTCGCCTGAGTGAGGCGAACCCGAAGACCGTCAACATTGGCGCCAACCTCGGCGCCAAATAGGAAAACGCGCTCGTTACCTTCCTCGATCTAACTCCAACGTGTTAGCTGGCAACCGTCCGACATATTTGGGGTCCCTAGGAGGTGATCGAGCACCGATTATCAACGCTCCCGAGGCGCGTCGGTCCGTGAAGGTCGGAGGCGGCGCCGAGCGCCAAGATGCCATTCGAGAGGAGGTAGAGAAGCTGTTGAGCGCAGGGATTGTCCGGGAGGTCTCTCATCCTGAGTGGCTCGCCAACCCTGTGCTCGTCAAGAAGTCCAACGGGAAATGGCGCATGTGTGTCGACTTCACCGACCTCAACAAGGCATGCCCGAAGGATCCATACCCCCTGCCGCGAGTCGACCTCATCGTTGACTCCACGGCCGGATGCGAGCTGCTGTGCTTCTTGGATGCGTACTCCGGGTACCACCAGATCAGCATGGCCCTTAAAGACGAAGAGAAGACTACTTTTGTAACCCCTACGGGTGTTTACTGTTATGTAAGAATGGCTTTTGGTTTAAAGAATGCTGGTTCTACTTATCAACGTGCCATGCACATTACTTTCCGTCCTCAAATAGGCCGAAATCTTGAGGTCTATGTTGATGACTTGGTTGTGAAGATTAAGAAGAGTGATGAACTGATTCAAGACCTGGAGGAAACTTTCGCTAACCTCCGGAGGAACTGCTTGAAGCTCAATCCGGAGAAATGTGTGTTTGGTGTGCCCTCCGGCAAGCTGCTGGGTTTTCTGGTGTCCAACCGAGGGATCGAAGCCAATCCAGACAAGATAGCGGCCATCGAACACATGAAGTCGCCAGCGCGACTCAAGCAGGTCCAATGCCTAGTCGGTCGCCTGGCCTCCCTAGGGCGGTTTATTGCCTGGTTGGGAGAGAGAAGCTTGCCCTGTTCAAGCTGCTGAAGAAGACTAACCACTTCGAGTGGACTGAAGAGGCCCAGAAGGCGTTTGAAGATTTGAAGCAATACCTCTCCTCTCCCCCGGTGCTGGTTTCCCCAGCGCAGGGCGAGCCGCTGCTCCTGTACATCGCTGCCACTCCTGAGGTGGTGAGCGTTGTACTGGTTGCGGAGAGGGAAGGTGTCCAGAAGCCAGTCTACTACATCAGCAAGGTGTTACACGAAGCGGCTTCGGTACCCTCAAGCTCGAGAAGATCTTTGTCTGCGTCTGGTGGCATCCAGAAGCTGCGGCATTATTTCAAGGCGGAAATCACCGTGGTCACGGCCTACCGCTCTGAGAAATTCTTCACAACCGTGAAGCGAAGGCAATTGCCAAATGGTCGATGGGGTGGGGAGTTCAACATCAAGTTCGTGCCCTTACTTTGCCATCAAAAGTCGGTGGTGGAATTCATCGTTGAGTGGACTCCGCCGCTCGAGTAGAAGAAGCACCGCGCCCTCTCCTAGACCTTGTTCTTCGATGGTTCATTTCATTTGGGGCGCGGGGCTGGAGTTGAGTTATCTGGTCTCCCGGCCAGGGGACGTCCTCCAGTATGTGGTCGCCCTCGACTTCTAGGCTACAAACAATATAGCTGAATATGAGGGCCTGCTGGCCGGGTTGCGCATCGCTTCGGCTCTGAGCATCCGGTGTCTCCAAGTCAAAGGTGATTCTCTGCTAGTCATCAACCAGGCGCGGAAGGAGTTTCAATGCTCTGACCCCACCATGGCAGCGTACCTGGCGGAGATCCGGAAAATGGAGCGCCACTTTGAAGGGTTGGGATATACTCACATCTCTCGGCGTGACAATCATCTGGCGGACGGGCTTTCGCAGCTCGCGTCCTCAAAAGCTTCTGTTCCGGTCGGAGTCTTTGAAGAAAGGCTATCGCGACCGTCCATCGCAGCCCCCAATTCAGGTGGGGATGATGGTGTCATTGTCGCAACCCCGATCGGCGGGCGGCGATATGGTATTCATGACCTCGGCCCGGAGGGGAAGCGATGCATTGCGCGACCTCCGATTCGAGGAGGAAGGCGGCATGTCGCCTAGCCCCCAGGTCTGGGAGGGAAGACGGCGATGTCACCAATGTGGCACCGAAACGCTTCGGCCCGGAGTGCCGGCGAGCAGGAGAGTTCGCCACGCTTGGCGAGGAAGGTCGGTGGATGGATCCTATCCTAGCCTTCTGTGCGACCAAGTGATCCCGACGATGATGCCTCGGTGAGAAAATTGCACGTAAGGCCAAGTGCTACACTACGGTAGGTGGGGACCTATATCGCCCGAGTAGAAGCGAATTCTCTTGAAGTGCATCACTTTCGGGAAGAGGGGAGCAGCTTGCTCTCTGATATCCATGGAGGCGTGTGCGGGAGCCATATGTCCGGACGGACGCTAGTCGGAAAAGCGTTTCGCCAAGGATTTTATTGGCCTACTGCCCTCCAGGATGCTTGTGGTGGTGAAGAGATCGGCTTGTCGATTCTTCGCCGAGCAAATCCACCAACCGCCCAAGCTCGCAAACCATCCCGCTCTCTGGCCATTTGCGGTGCAGAAATTGGATATCTGAGTCCGTTCCTTGAACCCACAGAGGCTTCACCCACCTCTTAAATGCGCCATCGACAAATTCACCAAGTGGGTTGAAGCCGAGCGGTCTTGGCGCCATTACGTTGCCGCAATCAAGTTCATGCGGGATCTTTACCCGCTTTGGAGTCGCCAACCGCATCATCACCGACAACGGAACTCAATTCACCAGCGCGGCCTTTCTGGAGTTCTGCGATGAGATGGGCACCAAAGTATGTTTTGCTTCGGTGTCCCATCCCATGAGCAATGGTCAGGAGGAGCGTGCCAACGCGCTGGTGCTGAAGGGCCTCAAGACAAGGGCGTTTGATCGGCTCCACAAGCGGGGGGCGAGATGGACGGAAGAGCTCCCGGCTGTGTTGTGGTCGCTTCGCACCACACCCAGTCGGGCCACCGGCGAGACACCTTTCTTCTGGTGTCTGGGCGGAAGCCGTTCTTCCTTCCGAACTGTCGCTCGGTTCCCGCAGCGTTCGACATTCAACGAAGAAGGCCAAGAAGATCTCCGGCGAGAAGAAGTCAACCTCCTAGAAGAAGTACGTGATCGGGCCGCCCTTCGCGCCGCCCGCTATCAGCAAAGCCTCGAGCGATACCATGCCACCCGGGTCTCTGAGAGAACACTAGCGATTGGCGACTGGTCTTGCGTAGGGTTCAGACGCATGCCGGCTTGCACAAACTGTCTCCCCGATGGGAGGGCCCCTTTAAGGTGGTCTCAGTATCTCGGCCAGGCGGTCGGGTTAGCCCGAGGATGGGCAAGAAGCGGCGAATTCCTACAACATTGAGTTGTTGCGGAAGTTCTATCCGTGAAAAAATTGTAAGTACCCTACAGCTGAGTCGCCGTGGTGGCCTCGAGTGAGTCCTTCCCGGCCGGTCGGTGGCTCTTTGGCCTTCGATAATGTTATTGCCTAGAAGGCTTTTCCTTTACCTTTGATTGGCTCTTTTAGCGCCTTAAGTAGCGGTCTCTCGCATGAATGTCTCCGGTCTTGTTTATATTCGCTAATTCCTTGGTCTTCCATGGTGGCGCTCGGTGATTGTATCTGTCAAAGACGAACGACAGGGAGGTGGGTAGGCGCGGTGCTCAAACGCGGCTCGCACGCCTCGGGTTGGCTCCTTGAAGCACCGCTGGTCGTCACCGCGAGCATCGTTAGCCTAGAACCCTTCAGAGAGTTCTTTGCTTTGGTATCTGACACCGTAGTTCGGTCACCTAATGGATCGCAAGGACTTAGAAAACGAAAGAGGCGAACCTGAGCTTGTTTCATGCGAGGACATGTATCATTTAACCCTGACCTTAGAAAAAATCCAAAGTGTCCCTGCTGGTCGCCCGGCGCTCAGGACTGATCGCCCATACGCTTGGGGGCTGGTCGCTTGCGCTTCGGGCGTCGCCCACATGCTGGGGGGGTTGCGCTCAGTCGTCGCCGGTGTTTGGAAGGTGGTCGCCCGACGCTTAGAGGATGGTCGCCCATGCACTTAGCCGCTAGCGAGTAAAGCGGCGAGATAAGTCTTTTACGCCGCATTTCCCTATCAATCCCTTACACGCACGCGCTAAGATGAATCAAGTTACGCATGATTGACATGGATGTTAGAAGCCAACGGCTCCTTGATGATAAAAGGAAAAGTGCCAAGTGTCAGCGTATGTTGAGGGCAAGTAACCGGAGTGCAATTTGGGCACAGTACTTGAACACGGCTCGCACGCCTCGGGTTGGCTCCCTGAAGCACCGCTGGTTGTTACCGTTAAGTACTGCTGGCCTAAAGGCATTTCCGGTGGTTTGTTGCCTCACTGCGCTGCGTTGCAGCACAGTTCCAAGAGATCATTAGGATCTATGTTCCGAAGGTATTTTAAACCATTGATAATCTCGCGCAAAAACTCTGAGGCTAAGGCCGTTCTACATTTCGCGTAAACTGCCTGGTTTAAAGTCATTTTCTACCTAAGTTCTGCGTAACTTGCGCTGTTTGTGCTTGTGTTTTTGGCTGGCTGCGTATGACCTAAAAAGGGGTCCTGGAGCGTTGCCCTAAGATTGAAAGTTTGCTTGGCGTTCTGGCCAAATTATAACCTGGTCATGTGGCGGCCCCAGCAGGCAAAAACCAATCAAGCAACATGAACAAGCGCACAGGTAAAATAAATAAAACATCCCTCACGCTAAGGTGTTTGTCTAGATGTTTTGCATACACAGGAAAACAAGTTAAAATGAAAAGAAGCAAAAAGATTGGAGCGACCACTCGTCCCTTCACTCGGCGCCTAGGTCAAGGTCGCCGGCATCCTCTTCCTCCGCCACCGGGGTGGAGACGTCTTCGATCGGCTGCTCCGCTGCGCAGAGCCCAGACCACATCTTTCGGCGGCGGAAGACGCACCCGCTCCTCCGCCTGTGCCGCGCCTTCCTCGTTGCCGGTCACCGCCGCCATTGGATCAAAGGCGGCGTCACGGCTGGCGCAGCGAGATAGGACGTAAGTCGCGGTCATGATCGCGACTTCCCACCCCTCTCTGGCGGATCAGGCGGCCAGGGCGGTGGGCAGCCCCCGAAGTGCCTCCGAAGCCTGGTTGGTCGCGTGGGCAAACTGCAGGGCGGTGTCTTGCAGGGGCGGATTCAGGGTCACCCCCAGGGGCTCCAGGCACCTCTTCATGCGCCAGAAAGTCATTCGGAGCAGGGCGGCAAGGTTGTGCCGCAGGCGGTAGGACTCAAGCTCTGATTGCTTCAGCGCTGCCTCGGCCCTCTCCGCCCGCTGCTGCATGGCGGTCGTGTCGGCTCGCTCCTGCGTCAGCGCCGCCTCTGCCGCATCCGCTCTCACCCGCTCCTGCGCCAGCTCATCCCTCACCGACGTCAGTTGCTGGGCCGTCTGGGCCCCGTGCCTGGCAGCCGCGGCCAGGACGGAGCTCATCGAGGCGTGAATTTCGCCAAGCTCGGTGAAGAGCTCGACGAAGCGCGCGGCTGGCGCAGCGGCGGTGCGTGGGGCGAGGTGGGCGCCAGCGCTGGTGCTGGGGTCGCCCTCCTCGGCCTCTCTTCGGTGGGCGGAGGCCACAGGAGGGGGGCTGCTTGCATGCGCGGCGCAGGAGGTACCTGCGTCTCTGGCGCCTTGGCGGCCCTTGAGCGGTGCCCTCATAAGTGGCGGTCTTCGAACACGAGCCAGCCCTGGCGGGCGGTGCTTGGGGCTCCCGTGGTCAAGGGCGTCGGGACCGTAGTGGTTGGGTGCGGCCGGGAAGGAAGAGTTGGTGCCGGCGCCGGGGAAGGAAGAGTTGGTGCCGGCATCGTAGCGGTCAGTGCCAGCGTCGGAGGCGAAGAAGATGGAGCTGGCGTCGTAGGTAGCGGCGCCGGTGGCAGTACGGTTGTGGCAGGGGCAGCCGGTGCCGCCGCCTTAGAGCTGGTGGCGGCGGTGGAAGACTCGCCCGCAGTACGGGCCTTCTTCGGTTGCGGGCCCAGTGTGTCCGGAACCATCGGCCGTTTGCCGATGGCCCGGTCACTGGCGATGGTCGTGTCCCTGATCACCAGAGGGCCGCACGCCGGCACCACGGCGGGTCCCGTGGAGTCCATCGGTGGGAGCAGCTTGACGATCCGCAGGCGCTCCGCGTGCTCCAAGTCTGCGAGCGGCCGGGCGCCTGAAGGAAAATCTAGGCCGCTCGAGATTGGCGGCATCGATCCGACAAGCCATCGCTTGGGTGGCCCTCCAAGTTTCAGCGCTGGGAAAATTTGAAGAAAGGCTGTCAGTTGGTGGGAAACCACAAAAAAAAGCATGTGCGCGAAAAAAGCCAAAAGAAGGTGAAGACTTACGGCCGGGGTACGTGCGCGTTATGTCGTCGTCGCTTTGTCTTGCCATGCGGGGCGGACCAGCGTCGGCAAGTGAAATTTGAGTCTCCGAACGCGAAGTCCCTAACTACCAATGCCCTAGTCAACCCGGCGTCCCGCAGTCTGTTGATGCGGGTCGCCATTGCAAGGAGCTCCGCCGTCTCCTCGACCGGCGAGTTCCAGCTCTCAGAGGCCTCCGCTGCTCCAGCGGGCACCCCCAGGGCGTCGACGCCGCTGTCATCTCCGATGTACAACCATTCGCCGCGCCATGCCTTCCAGTTGGACCTAGGCTGGAAGGCGACATAGCGGGAGGCTAGTCCATCCCGGAGGCGGAAGTAGCAGCTCCCCACTATCTCGCCGTCGGTAGAACCACGGCAGAGGTAAAAATAGCAGAAGAGAGGAAGGTTCGGCATCACCCCTAGGAACATTTCACAGAGGTGAGCGAAGATGGAAAGGATGACGATGGAATTAGGGGTGAGGTGAAGATGGTGGATCTCGTAAAAATGGAGGACGGTGAGAAAAAAGTCAGAGAATGGCGGGGCCAGACCCGCCATGATCGCCCAAACGTGGATAAGGATTTCGTTGGAGAGGCACCGTGGCGTGGAGGTCCCCGCCCGGAGTTGGAAAGTGCCCTCCGGCACGAGGCGAGAAATCCTCGTCACCGTGGCGTCGTCTACAATGGAGGCGGGGATGGAAGCCGCCATGGAGGCAAAAGAAGGTGTTGGAGACTCTTGGCAAAGAAGACGAAGAAGCAAAAGGTTAAAGTGTGCGAGAAAGCAGAAGGCGTAAGCTGCCTAATACAGGTGTGTCTATATATGCATCACTCGCACCGACGGTTCGCGAAGGGACAAGATCGTGCGCCGTTTCGGGTCCCAAGAAAATCGGCGGATGCAATGAAGCACGGGAACCGAAGCGATCGCATCCTAATGAGTGATGGCCCCATCCAAGAACGCACTGGCATTTAATGAAGGACTGAAATGGATCTGACGCGCGTTCCAGGACGGGCCCGGGGGCTACTGTCGGCGTACTTTACACCAGGGTACCCTCTCCGCCGCACAAAGACATCGTGGCCCACGTGGCGGCTGGCGGGCGGTGGCGAAGCACGCCGCCCGCCAGCGCCGCCCACGTGGCGTTCGAGGCGGCGGTGGGCTAGGGACGCCTGCCGCGCGGCGCCCGGCCACGTGGCGGCTTGGCGGCGGCGAAGCACGCCACGCCGCCAGACGTCGCCCACGTGGCGTTCGGGCGGCAGTGGCGAGACGCCGCTTTCGCGGCGCCCGGCACGTGGCGGCTTGGCGCAAAGCGGCGAAAGCACGCCGCCCGCCAGTGTCGGCCCACGTGGCGTTGAGCGAAAGGGTGGGCGAGGCGCCTCGCCGCCGGCGCCAACCCGCGTGGCGGCGGCGGCGGCGGGCGACGCACGCCGCCAGCGCCGCTTACGTGGCGTTGAGGCGGCAGTGGCGAGGACGCCTGCCGCCTCGCCGCAAGGCAAAAAGGTGGTGCGAGGTTCTTCGCCTCGAAGCCTCCTTCCTCCATCGTCTGCGTGCGGCGGTGCGCGGCGGTGTCGGTCGTTGATTGCGAGAAGTCCGCTGCAGGCCCAATCTCTGGCGCCCGTCACCTACCCGTCGCAGAGGGGTCCCATCCCGGGCGAACCGGGCGAAGCCATGCGTCGGCATTTAATGAGGCTGAAGGAACGGGACAGCACGGGAAGGGCTAATAAATGTGTATAGATCAGCATGATGACCCCCCTTTTACCTACCCCCATTAGCCTGGCCTATATAAGGGCCTTCTGGTGCATGGGAAAGGGGGTCGAGCATTTGAGAAACGGAGAACCAAGAGTTCGAGCAATAGAGCCTTAGGAAGAACTTGTAATCCCCAAGCTCTGTACTTGCTTAAAACACTCTACATAAAATCCAGCAGGAAGTAAGGCTATTACCCTGGCCTAGGGGGCCTGAACCTGGGTAAAATCACCGTGTCAACGTAGTTCAAGAACGCTATAGTCCTTCGCGTGGGAGTTTCTAGGGTTTCCCCTCGTTAGGGTTTGCCAACCGCGAAGACGCCCTCCTATCGAACAAAACCCGGTCTGTAGATCAGGGCCTGTCTGGTGGAATACGCCGACAGGAATCAAGTACAGAAATTCAACGGCAGAGGAACCCATCCTTCGCCCTCTGGAACCCATCCACTGCTGCCTTGTTCCATTCGCCCTCTGGAACCCATCCTTCTTTCTTCCCTATAAATACATGGCCAATTCCTCTGAGGATCACTGTGACACTGCTACTTCACTGCCTAACACTGTCTTTAACCGCCAGACATAAATCTCACGCACTCTTGAGGCACACAAATTCGACGATGATTGGCGAAATGGATGTTGATAGAGTTATAGGATACTTCCGGGGCAAGAGCATCCTGATCACTGGTTCAACTGGGTTCCTAGGAAAAGGTATGTCTTAATCAATACATTCAGTACTCGATCGCTACTCTTTTCAGGGTGCGCACAATGGCTGATCAGCTCAGTGGGTTATTTGTTTGTGTATGATCTCTGTGAAGTGCTTGTGGAGAAGATACTAAGGTTTTTCAGCCTGCTGTCAAGAAGCTCTTTCTCCTTGTTCGAGCCACCGTTCGAATCTGCAAACCATCGGATTCAGACTGAGGTAAAATATTTCTAGCCTTCTTTCACCACACTTGTAGTTCTGTCCAGTCTGAACTTTCCTACCTGATGCAAATGTGTCCTTGACAATATATTCTTTCTTGTTTTTTGAACTTCACCCACCTGCAAGAATAGAGGGAACAAGTACAAATCTTATGCAGAATGCAAATTTGCTGTCGTCTCTCTCTCTGTGCACGCGCACTGTGCATATATGATTGTCATATTTCATATTGCAGGCAGCTCATGTACCACGCATGCAATCTGTCTTGCTCACGTAAGATTGATGGGAATTCACAAGGGACATCTAAAAGTTACTGAGCATTTGGTTTAAATTACATAAAAATTAAATTCTTCACCTTAGAAAAAAAGAAGACTGCTAAACGATTTTTCTAATATTTGTTCAGTATCACAGATCATTTGTTCGGTAGCTACATCTATCAACTGGTTTACTCTTATCACGCATTCACCAAAATTTTCCTCTATATACATGGCAGGATTTTTCTAAAAAGAAAATAATACATAATAGGATTCTCCCTTACTGTTACTTCAATATATTTCTTTTGCTTCTAATTCAACATAAATGTACTATTATACTCTGTTCTCTACCAAGAGAAGTAATTATGCAGTTGCACAAAGTATTGATCATTAATCACACGATGACAAGAAGTTTACGATTCATGAGATGTTTCTGTCGAGCAATTCTGAAGTGGAAGCTGCAGGGATCCTTTGAATAGATAAAGACAGTGTGACAAGCAGGGTTTATATTACCGAATGAAATTTAAAGTCAAATTTTTTGAACTCGGTGATCAAATAGCGGCCGAAATAAATCGAAAATCGATCGGTTTTACTAATTTTCGACGGTTTACATCGAAAATCGGCACACTCAGTGGAAATTGGAAAAATTGTAAAAAATGCTAGATATTCAAGTAAAAGTATTGTGAGAACTCAAAACAATGACCTTTTGTACTAAAGCTATGTTTTGTGATAACATGATAAAAGATTGGGGCATTTATAGGACAATCAAGTATATTCGATGAACGATTAGCATTATTAGGAAAACAACTAACAACGACACGAGATGTAGTTATTAAAAGTCACTCGTTGTTAAAGGCTCTACGGTTAATAGTATTAATGACCACATACAACTTTTTTAACAATAAGATAGTGTGCTATCATTAATTATGAAGAAACAACAACCACTTTTCTAGTATTAATAACCACTTTTTGGTCTCTGTTCTGGCCTCTGCTTGATATTGTTGAGTATTATCGACCACTTTATAGTATTAATAACAACCAATTCTTTCATCACATCTGGTACCACATTTATATTAAAAAAAATAGCCCAGCTATTTTATCCCCGTTCAATTATTAGAAACAAAGATATAATTCCAATTCTGTTAAAACATCTCGGATCACTACTATGAACTAAAAATTATATCATTGCTTTTGAAATGTACAATTAGAATGTATACGTATCCATATACATGAATGTTTTTCTTTTTTCTTTTCTATTATCTATATTCGGATTTGCTCAAAAAAATCTCCCAAATTTGGTTTTTCAAAAAAAATTCATGACAGATGTCAAAAAGCTATTAAGACTAATTTTAGGGAGATTTTAGATAAATTTTTTTCCAGATTTTCTGAATTTTTTTAATTTTAAATTGAATTGGTTTACCTACCAGTTCCAAATCACGAGCTGGGCTGATACAATCAAAAATCACGATTTTCGAGTGATTTTCGTCGATTTTTTGAACCCACTACAGTGGATCGGGCATGCACATGCGGTTCGAAACCACTTTCAAAAGCGGTTTTAGAACCGCTTAGGCAATCATGAGTGATACCGTCTCGTATCAAGCAGCCTCTCAACCGCTTCGTTGACACTTCCAAGCGGTTGGTGTTACCAACCGCTTGGAGAGGCTCTCTAAAAGCGGTTGGTATTACGAACCGCTTAGAAGAGGCTCTCCACAAGCGGTTTGAGTTACCAACCGCTTAGAAGAGGCCGACAAAGACAAATGCTTTTGATTATATTCAATATAGAATATGTTTTGAGAGGGTTTTGATATAGATTTTGACAATTAAAATAAATAGAACTACAGGAGTTTTTTTGACACAATAATTAAATATATATTATTCATGCATACTCATTCAGATAATTACAGGTTCATTTACAAAAAAATACGAACTTAATAGACTAAAAAATGAACAAGTTGATGAACACATGAAATAATAAGCCACTTTTTACAAGTTTCAAAGAATAAAAGGGGAATCTTGAGCTCATTTCTTGCGTGCGTCGCTCTTTGTGCTCTTGGTCGACGTTGATGTCAGTTCACCTGCCTTTATTTCAGGACAAGGTCTCCAATTATTTACGTGGAACTCGCCATTGGTGGATACAATCTCGTCGACAATAAAGCCGATGAGTTGTTCTTGGATTGCTGCAACCCGGTGCGGCGGGATCACGCCTTGCACATCGATGTTGGGCTGACAAAGCGGGAAGTAAATAAATATCTGGACATGTAATTAAAGTGTAAGTACTAAGAAATTGACATGTTCAGTACACGACCTCGGCGTTAGTTGCCGGCGTTGAGTTGTCGGTCGTTGCGAGCCCATCGGCGACATAAGGTGCCGACCGTTGGAGAAGGTTCTGGCTGGCTTGACCAGCACCTGCAAGTTCCAAAAGCATGGCTGCCAGGAGAGCATACGATACACTGAGAGATAGAGCTACGAGGTGACGTGCGTGGTTGACATGGAATGATCGCTTTGCTTTCTTTTGGTGTAATAGACTATTAACATTCTAGTTGTGGATTTATAACCTTATTTCATTTTTTGAAAATCATATTAGTGTGGAATAAGAATAATTCATTATTTTTTATTAAGCAAATTTTACTGAGTCCTTATCTTCATTTGACCAGCCTCTTGCACTCAGTAGTGCCATAATTTCAGGGGATATCAATCTGGAATAAAGGATAGATGGTGATTACGTCACAGGGCATAAATGTTTTCACAAATTCTACTGCACATCTCACTAGAAATGAGAGCTCCACCCTCCACATCTCACTGGAAATGACTATTTTTTCTACTGAAGTAAACTAGTCCAAAATATATTGTTTCACTTGCATTAGTAGCTCTCCTTTGTGTGTGTAAGAGTTGGCTTGCAAAAGACAGTAAGTAAACTACTGAAGTAAACTGAATCAAAGACAGTAAGTAGTAAAATGAAATAGTTGGCTTGCAAAATGCATAACCAAAATGTATAAGAGTAGCTAATGCCTACTATCTCCAAATTACTTAGACAAATTTTCAAAAATCATGCAGCAAGAACAGCCAACAAGTAATCCTATCCATCCCTATTTTCTCTCATAGCCAGCCCTTCTTCCTCATCCCTCATTCTTCCCCCCTCCTGCCACTTTCTTCCCTGGCGCCCAGCCCTTCTTCCTCACTCCCTCCTTCTTCCTCACTCCCTCCTTCTTCTTGCTCTAGACCATGGCGCCCAGCCTAGCCGGACCGCTCCTCAGGCATTTTGCCGAACACCTTGCGGGCAGTGGGATTAGAGAGGGAGGAGGAGGGTGTGCGCAGCTATATACCTCGGTCCTCCGGGGTGGAATGGCGGGGTGGCGTCGAGCGGTGGCAGAGGAGGCGATGGCGAGGTGGCGGAGGAGGCTACGGCGAAGTGGCGTCGGCACGGGGTCTCGACGGAGGCGGCGGCACTGAGACTTAGAAAATTTGGGGTGTGAGGAAGCGCGGGGACTTAGAAAATTTGAGGTGTGAGGAAGAGCGGAGAGTATCAACTTTATATAGGGAACCTACTTCTACAAGCGGTTGGTAATAACAACCGCTTGTAGAAGTGCTCTACAAGCGGTTGGTATTATCAACCGCTTGTAAAGAGGACTTCTACAAGCGGTTAATATTACTAACCACTTGTAGAATGCATGGATGGGTGGGAGTGGGAAAGGCCCTATGCAAGCGGTTAGTATTATCAACCGCTTGTAGAGCGCAAGCTACAAGCGGCTATTAATACCAACCGCTTGTAGAAGTGCTAACCGGGTAATATTCAAAAGTATATGGTGCCCATATCGTTTGATAAGATCTCTTCCTCCCCTAGGCTAGCGCGTGGCGTTTGAGTGTGCGGGCTCGTCCACCCCGGTTCGAACCCCACTCGCGCCCCCTTGCCATTCTTTTTTTTTACTATACAGCCTTCTACAAGCGGTTGGTATTATCAACCGCTTGTAAGATTAATATATACAAGCGGTTGTTAGTACCAACCGCTTGTAAAATTAATGTCAGAATTTTTAAAAAATGCTTTTAGAACTTTAGTTTCATTCCATAATTTTTAAAAAAGCTTTTAGCACTTCTGTTTCATTTCAAAAAATTTAAAAAATGCTTTTAGCACTTTAGTTTCATTCCATAATTTTTAAAAAAGCTTTTAGCACGTTAGTTTCATTCCAGAATTTTTAAAAAATGCTTTTAGCACTTTAGTTTCATTCCATAATTTTTAAAAAAGCTTTTAGCACTTCAGTTTCATTTCAGAATTTTTAAAAAATGCTTTTAGCACTTTAGTTTCATTCCATAATTTTTAAAAAAGCTTTTAGCACTTCACTTTCATTTCATAATTTTTAAAAAATGCTTTTAGCACTTTAGTTTCATTCCATAATTTTTAAAAAATATTTTAGCACTTCAGTTTCATTTCAGAATTTTTAAAAAATGCTTTTAGCACTTTAGTTTCATTTCATAATTTTTAAAAAATCTTTTAGCACGTTAGTTTCATTCCAGAATTTTTAAAAAATGCTTTTAGCACTTTAATTTCATTCCATATTTTTTAAAAAAGCTTTTAGCACTTCATTTTCATTTCAGAATTTTTAAAAAATGATTTTAGCACTTTAGTTTCATTCCATAATTTTTAAAAAAGCTTTTAGCACTTCACTTTCATTTCACAATTTTTAAAAAAAGCTTTTAGCACATTAGTTTCATTCCAGAATTTTGGCACTTTACATTCATTCCAAATAAACACTTCATACAGTAGAAGACCCGTGTTACATATACATAGTTCATACAGTAGTGGTACATCTTAAGTAGTAACGTACTTTGTCTTTACAAGTGTTCCTTCATTATGATCGGACGTATGAAAGGAGTATCCACATATGTGTCATTGAGGAGGCTTATGTCGACATTCACAGAGAAAGGAGGGATCTCGTCGAACTGACTATACTCTTCCTCGTCTGTGACGTCCTCAACTCCAACAATCCTTCGTTTGCCTTGGAGAACCACGTGTCGCTTTGGCTTAGTACTACAATCTTTCTGCTTATCCTTCTGCTTCTTAGGTTTGCTTGACATGTCCATTACGTAGAAGACATGTCTCACATCATTCGCGAGGACGAACGGTTCGCACCTATAGCCGACTTGCGTGAGGTCCATGATTGTCATACTGTATTTGTCGACCTTCACGCCACTTGAAGTCAGTTTGACCCATTGGAACTTAAATAGAGGGACCTTCAAAGGTCCATAGTCAAGCTCCCATATCTCTTCTATGAAACCATAATATGTATCCACCTTGCCTTTGTTGTCTTGGCGTCTATCTCGACAATCGTTATTACATTTGGTGCTCTTGTTATCCTGGGATTTGGTGCAGAATGTGTAACCATTTATCTCGTACCCCTTGAATGTCATGATTTCACTAGATGGTCCCCGAGCCAAGTGTTGCAATTGTTCATTGTTTGGCCCTTTCAAAAGGATGTACTTTTGTAACTGTTACCGAAAGAATCCATGTGCTTCGTTGTTATCCAATCCTCGACCTCCCTGAAATTGCGGCGTAGAATACTCTTGTGCTCAAGGACATACGGGGCCACTACAGTTAATTGTTTTAAAACCGTGAAATGTGCTTGCTTAAATGTAAGAAGATCATTGCATGCAATTGCTTTCCTTCCTAGTGTCCCTTTTCCCCGTAGCCTCCCCTCATGGCGTGATATAGGGACGCCGATCGGGTTTAGATCATTAATGTAATCCACACAAAACTCAATCACCTCCTCTATCCCATAACCCTCGGCAATGCATCCTTCCGGACGAGAACGGTTACGGACATACTTCTTTAGCACACTCATGTACCTCTCGAAAGGGAACATGTTGTGTAGATACACGGGTCCGAGAATACCTATCTCTTTGACAAGGTGAACAGTGAGATGAACCATAATATCAAAGAATGCTGGAGGAAAGATCATCTCAAGACTAACCACACTTTGTACCATGTCATCCTGCAGCTTACTTAGTTTATCTGGGTCGATGACCTTCTGTGAAACCGCGTTGAAAAAAGAACACAGCTTTGTGATTATCCTCCGTACCCACTCGGGCAGTATGCCTCTCACAGCCACTAGAAGCAACTGTGTCATTAACACAAGACAGTCATGGGATTTCATGTGTACGATTTTATTCTCTTTCGTGTTTATGAGTCTCTTTACATTCGAGGAGTATCCGGAAGGGACCTTCACACTCGCTCAGAACTCTATCATGCTTTTTCTCTTCTTTGCTTAGAGTGTAGCTCGCAGGATGTAGGTAATGTTGTCATTTCCCTCTTTTTCGGGATTTAGGTCGTTCCTCGGCCCAAGAGTTTAAGGTCCTTCCGAGCTTGCGGTGTATCTTTCGATTTTCCGTACATATCTATGTAGCCTAGCGAGTTCAAGCAGACATTCTTCGTGATGTGCATGAAGTCAAGTGAGTGACGAACCTCCATGACTTCCCAATAAGGCAAGTCCCAAAATATTGACTTCTTCTTCCACATGGGTGCTGACCATCCTCATTCTCGCACATGTTTGATTCGGACCCTTTCCAAATACTACTTTCAAATCCTTTACCATAGCAAACACACGTGGCCCACTACGATGCCGAGGCCTTGCACGAAGTCCTGCAGTTGCCGTTAAATTTCTGCCTTTCTTCCGCAGCGGGTGACTCAGAGGAAGAAACCTCTGATGACCCATGTACACAACCTTCCGAGAGTTTTTCGGTACATGCCGTCCGTTTCATCTAAAATCGGATGCGTGCTCTATATCCTTTGACAGTTAGGCTAGACAGGTTACCGAGAGCAGGCTAGTCGTTGATTGTTACAAATAACAATGCACGTAGGGTGAAATACTCCCTTTTGTACTCATCCCATACCCTTGCACCATCGTCCCACAACGTCACAAGATCTTCAACCAATGGTTTCAGGTAGACATCGATGTCATTTCTAGGTTGCTTGGGGCCTTGGATCAACAACGACATCATGATGTACTTTCGCTTCATGCACAGCCATGGAGGAATGTTATAGATACATAGTGTAACAGGCCAGGAGCTATGGCTGCTGCTCAATTCTCCGAAAGGATTCATCCCATCGGTACTCAACCCAAACCTTATGTTTCTCACCTCATCTGCGAAGTCCGGGTACGTCCGGTCGACTTTCCTCCACTGTGAGCCATCTGCAGGGTGTCTAAGCATCCCGTCGTCCTTACGCTCTTCTTTGTGCCAACGCATCATCTGGGCATGCGCTTTGTTAGTAAACATACATTTCAATCGGGGGATCACAGGGAAATACCACAACACTTTAGCTGGAGGTCTCTTCTTCTTACGCTCCTCATCTATTTCACCTGGATCGTCACGCTTCACCTTATATCGTAATTCTTTGCACACTGGACAAACATCCAAATAGGCATACTCATTACGATACAGGATACAATCATTAGGACATGCGTGTATCTTCTGTACTTCCAATCCCAAAGGACAGACGACTTGTTTGGCTTTATATGTAGATTCGGGCAGAGTGTTATCTTCTGGAAGCAACTTCTTTACGAGTGATAACAACTCATTGAATGTCTTATCTGACACACCATTTCTAGCCTTCCATTGCAAGAGTTCCAGTGTGGTATGCAGCTTTTTGTGGCCCTGCCCACAGTTTGGGTACAAAGGAGTTCTGTGGTCCTCTAACATGCGCTGGAACTTCTCGAACTGTCTTTCATCTGTGTAGTCTCCCTCTCCGTCACGGAGCATCTGGTCTAGCTCATCATCACCAAAGTCACCAAGTGTTTCTTCCACGGAACAGTATTGCGTGCCGTCCGGGATACTGTTGAATCCATCTTCCTCTTCCTCGCCTTCTTCATCGTCATCCTGGCTAATCGCCTCAACTTCGCCATGGTTGATCCAACAGGTATAGTTTGGCATGAAACCTCTCATGATCAAATGGTTCATAACTTGCCATCGCTGGGAGTACTCCTTCTCGTTCTTGTAATGTACACACGGACAACATATGAAGCTGCTTGGAGGCAAGAATGCAACGGCCGCATCGAGAAAAGCCTGCACGCCATCAATGAACTCTCTCGAGCGACGGTCCGCATTGTACATGCATTGCCGATTCATCTACACCAAGTTATAATTTCATTAAAATTATAACAAATTTCATATAAAAATTATAACGTAACTTATAGTTACATTTAAAATCTAAAGCTCACTGACCACTTAAACCCAACAAAAAACCTTCACCTACACCGTCATCCAATTAAAGACCTACCTTTCTAATTATTTTGTATCCTTCCTACCTTTGTAATTATTTTTATCCTTCTACATGTTTTTCTATTTTATTTCAAACACCAATAATTACTTCCTTGCAATATTGTGATATTTAAGATTCTAAAACTAACAACCACCTAGATCTAAAGCTTCCAATTACCTTTACATTGTAATGTCATATTTTGAACTAGATCTCCACCCTACATCTTCATACAACAACAAAAACAAGCATAGAAAATAATTTTTTGATCATGGTGATCTTGCCTAAAAAGTTCAAGATTTCTCCACATCCATTGAAAAAAATAGCAATCTTTAGGTGAGAAGGATGTTCACACGATGTTACTAACCTTGAAATACTATTTAGAGCTAATCACCCCTAATTAAAAATTTGGACAACACCTCCTCAAGAACAGCGCTGGGCCAGCCCTTCTCTGTTCGATCGTACCTCTGCTGGCTCGTGGAGGAAGAAGAGTTTAAATGCGCTGCGCGGGAGGGCTTCCAGAAGCAGTTTGAGACACGAACCGCTTCTGAATGTTGCGTTCTAGAAGCGGTTCTCTCGAACCGCTTCTGATTTTTAGAAGCGGTTCGAGCAAGAACCGCTTCTAGAACGCAACATTCAGAAGCGGTTCGTGTCTTAAACCGCTTCTGAAAGCCCTCTTCGGACCGTTGCCTACGAACCGCTTCTGGTACGAACATCACAACAGGTTCGCACAAAACCGCTTCTAATAGGCCGGTTGTGATGCCCAGTACTGTAGTAGTGACCATAGTGACAAGTAGTAAGCAATGGGCAGTCACCGAAAATACTTATAGGAAATGAATATTAGCAGAGCACAAATAAGGGAGTAAGTGATGTTAGGTAGAATCTGTACACGGTAGCACTCTTCCAAATAGTAGCCGAGGTGCATCCAATGTTATAGACAATTAAACTGAAAAAGTGAATGGAAACTTGCACTGTGCCAACTCTTCAGGCTTTCTGAATTCAGCAAGTCGCCTATTGGATTAGCAGCATCCATTCTGAGAAATACTTCCTCCAAGAATATAATTTACAGATGCATATCTCCTAGTACAGTAATAGTAACATGTATTAAAGTCATCTATAACAGTTCAACAATTAAAATATACATGGAACAGTTTATTCTGATAAATACTTCCTCCTAAGAAAATAATTTACACATCCATATCTCATTTACACATCCATATCTCATAGTTCAACAAGTAAACAATACATTGAACAGTTTATATCGCTCTAATAGGATCCGTGTTAAGGTAATCTTTCTCTGCAAACACGTTTCGGTATCTTCAGGTGACAAGGAGGGAGATCTTTCAAGTTTTGAAAGAAAAGCATGGTAGGGGATTTGAAATTTTCATCGAAGAAAAGGTCTGTCCTTTGGCAGGAGACATCATATATGAGAACTTGGGACAAGACATTGCCATGCTGAGAGAATTGTCGAAGGACATAGACATCATCGTCAATGTTGCTGCGATGACAAATTTTTATGAAAGGTTTGAGCCTTGGAGGAGTTTTCTGTTCACAGATTTACTGAGATAACATACATGCTATTGAAATAATCGGTCAAAATGTAATAGAGGTATGATGTGGCTTTCGACGCAAATGTCTTGGGAGCCAACCACATTTGTGCATTTGCAAAGAAGTGTACTAAACTCGAGATGCTGCTTCATGTTTCAACTGGTGCGAAGCAATACGACTATGCTCCATGCATTGTGGTGCCGTACCATTCTGAATTCTAATAAGTGATTACATGACTTGAACAGCCGATGTAGATGGTGAATAAGAGGGACTAATACTAGCAGTGGCGAATCCAGGACAAAAATAGATGGGGGCTCCTATGTCGAACTTCTAACTCAAAATAAGTATACTAATGATACATATACCGATCTATTGACATTCAAATTCCAAATTCATACATAACTAGGAAGGAAACAAAGTAAATAATCAAAATATAACAAGTGTGGTACCTTGCTAATGGATAGAATGACATAAATATGTGAAGACGGATCATCGACCATTTGATCTATAGATAAAAATATAAAACTCAGTGATGCAATTTCAATTTCTGAATACTTATACAAATATAAATTGAAATAATACTTACGAAGGCACTAGTACTGAGTATGACGCAATTTCACTCTACGATTTTTCATCTCATAAAAGCACCGAATGATTTCTTTATTATCGACGTTTCTAAATATTTCTACGACGCAATTGAATCAGCTAGACAATAAAAGAATCAACAAGTTAGTACAATTTGCCTTTGTCTGTTTGTCACTGTTCATCATGTGGGGATAGGGCACTGGCAATTGGCAATTTTATACCGAGACTAGTAACTACTGAGACTAAGAGCAATTTTTTTATACTGATTACATCTTACCGAGTGGACTTGGAGTGGCCGAGTGGGCGTGGTCTTCTGGGGACGATGCAATCGATGAATCGATCAATTCCCCAATCCCCATTTCGCATTTCCTCTCTCGACTCTGTGCTCTGGCGATTGGCGGCGATCTGGCGAGTGGGGAGTGGCGACGAGCGAGAAGGCCTTTGGCCGTTCGGCGACGACTTCGGCGAGCGACTCCTTCGGCTCCTCTCGCCAAGACGTGCTCGCCTTCCTCGGCTCCTCGCCCAGCGCCCTGCGTCCACCTTCTCCTCGCGGCCTCGCCCAGCGGCGGCGTGTCGACGCTGAGCGGCCGAGTGGCCGAGCGCCCGAGCCATCGTCCAGACCGACAGGCGGCCCGATGCCTCGCGCTCGCCCAGCGCAGCCCTCGGTGATCTGGTCTCGAGTCGATCTGGATTCGAAGAACCTTCTCGCTCTCGCCTCTCCATGCGCGCTATGGGCGGGCGGCGGCGGAGCTCTGAAGGTCAGATAGGTGTCCTTTGGCCCATTTAAGCCCCGTTTGGCAACTTGGAACCGGACTGTTTCTCCTAGAATCTGAAATAAATCTAACCAAACGGAATAGGACTCGGAACGTTTCAAAGCGAATCGTTTCTGATTTTTACACACCGTGGTCGAATCGGCTAGCAACCCGTTCCTCCGGATTCTGATTCTACCTGAAACGTTTCTACCAAGAATCCGGAACCGTTTCCGTTTCTACTAGAATCTGGAACCGTACCAAACGGAGCCTTAGTACTGGTTGTCTGGCCCACCAGCCCATGTCTGAATCTCTGCTCTTTTTGCTTGCGCACGGCCGCATGGCGTTGGGGACTCGGGGGATACCGGTGGCCGGTGGGAGACTGGGATACGGGAGGGGTGGGGGTTCGCATTGGCGGTCGGCCGGAGGTGGGGCTGGCGCCCCAACCCGCCCCAACGATAGATTCGCCACTGAATACTAGAGAAACCATTCCGGATGGGTGAAACACTAAGGGAAGGCACGTACTTGGACATCGACTCCGAGCTAAATCTGATCAAAGAGACGAGCAGAGCACTGAAGGCTAACTGTTCTTGAGAAA
The DNA here is from genome assembly GCA_036346375.1 of Guadua angustifolia. NCBI lineage: Eukaryota > Viridiplantae > Streptophyta > Magnoliopsida > Poales > Poaceae > Guadua > Guadua angustifolia. Next base: position 11,871,166 of record CM070514.1, read on the forward strand.
ACGCGGAGAAGAGAACCATGAAGGAGCTTGGCCTTACGAGGTCAGACAACTCATCAGAGGGGGCGGAAGGCAGCAGGATACATATACATGTGTCTTACTCCTGCACCTTTCTGCCACTAGTAACACTACAAACCTGACACATTTGTTACATATTTTTTTTGTGCATGCACAAATGAATGAAGGTATAGGCAGTTTGGGTGGCCAAACACCTATGTTTTCACAAAGGCAATGGGGGAGATGCTGCTGGGGCACATGCGAGGAGATCTTCCGGTGGTCATAGTCCGGCCGAGCATCATAACCAGCATCCTGATGGAACCATTGCCTGGATGGATGGAAGGAATCAGGTGAGCAAAATCAAACATCCATTTCTTGTTTATTTAGGACAGTGTACGACATACAGAACCCCTGATAACTGAACAATTTCGTCTTTCGCAGGACAATCGACACGGTGATCATCGGTTACGCCAAGCAGGCCATGTCATTCTTCTTAGCAGACCTCGATTTAATAATCGACGTGGTGAGTTTACAAATTCACTGGCAACTTTTATTTTTAAAAAAAAAAGAGAGAGAAAGGGGAAAAACTTGATCAAACTAAACAACCGTGGCAATGTGGCATGGTGTGCTTTCGACAGATTCCCGGGGACATGGTGGTGAACGCTATGATGGTGGCCATGGCAGCGCACTCGGAGGAGAGAGCGCAGACCATTTACCACGTGACTTCATCACTGAGCAACCCAGCGTCCTACGGGATCCTCGCGGAGTCGTTCCAACGATACTTCTTCCACAACCCACCGCGCACGGGGAAGAACGGAAAGCCCGTCCGGCTGAGCAAGATGCGCTTTTTCAGCACCGTCGCCCGGTTACGCTGGTACATGGCCATCAAGTACAAGCTTCCCCTCGAGGTTAGTTTGTGCTCAATCTTCAATTGTAGCGAACCATTTCAACATGGAAATACTACCTCCGTTCTTTGTTAGCTGAGGTTCTACATGTAATTTTATTAGTATATAATATAATAAGATAAGGTTATAAAAAGTAATAGTCAAAGTCATGTTTCGAAAACCATAAAAAATAAAATAAACATAGCTTAAAAAAGAACAGAACGGTAGTTAATATTGATATTGGAAAATGAGAATAATCTAGATCTGTGCTTCTCCGGCGATTGGATAGATCCTTCGCCTGGTGAACATTGCGCTCTGCGGTGTCTTCTCGCGGCACTACATTCCGCTCAGCAGAAAGTTCTACGCTCCATACGCCTTATTCAAAGGGTGGTAAGCAACTTATCGAGCGCATCAAAATGTAAAATATTTTTGCATTTTGAATGGCGTTAACGTTCTTTTGACTTGGTTTCTTCGATCTTGAAGCTTCGACGACAGGAACACGGAGAGGCTAAGGATGACGATGAAGAAGGAGCACAATGATGATGGAGAACATCGCTTTGATTTCAACCCCAGGTCGATCGACTGGGACGACTATTTCTACAGGGTTCACATCCCCGGTGTGCTCAAGTATCTGTGTGATTGAGTCAAATTAATCAGAACGAGAAAATGCATATATACACTTTTAATTGTTACTCGTGTTAGTTATTATTATGAGAAATTTTATGGTAAATTGTACTGATAGTATATAATAGGTAGTAGAAATCAGATCTAACCGTTGATTTATTAAGGGTATTTCTACTACTGTATTATCAGAGAAAGTATAAATAAATTCTAGCTAATCTGATCTATTGAATCAAAAATAATAAACGGTTCATATTGAATTCATCATATACGTGTGGTGTTGCCAGTAATCCACAGGTTAGTGGTTGGGCTGTTGTTTCTATCAAATATTGTGTAAGTCTGTGAATCCGTGATTATTGTCAAGACAAAAGAAGAGTTTTATTAAGGAGAATTTAAGGATTTGCCACCTCAAATATCCTCACTTGAGCATTTATCACTCTATGTCTTATTGACACGCAGTTTTAAGACCTACTTATCAGCGATACATTGAATGGTAAATCCTTAAATACACATCTCTAAAGTGACAAATCCTCAGTAACTCCTTTATTAATACATAGCACCTTACTAGATAGTTGGGCTGGATATTACTAGCGTGCAGTAACTGTTTGAGATCCATATTGATCCCTTCCTACATGGATAGGTCGTCTTGCCAAACTCCTTCCCTGCTAAAAGATTTCCATTTCAAACCATGTTGTTCTTTCGCCTCTACTATCTAGTGGCTAGACCTCAGCTTAGAACAAAGGGAACTCTGCTTCTAACCATCAATAAGATACTCCAGCAAACGGGGGTGCCAATGTTGTCCCAAGACCAAATCATGGTAGTTAGCTGCTTTAAAGAGGCAATTGTAAGGTTGATTGTACCCATGTGCAAACTTTTGAGAAATCAGTGTTGTCGCTTAATCCAAACAACAAATTATGAGAGAAAACCAAAAACAATTTGAGAAGACTTACTAATGCATTATTGGTATGTTTATGACACAAGATTTTTTACCATCCTTATAAGGTATAGCACCTCCTGACTCAATATGGCCAAATAGTGAATAGCCCACCAATTGAATCTCCAAGACGAAGACTCCAACTGAACCGATGAACCCTAAGTCTAACTTACTAACTCTCCTGAGACCCGGCTAGTCCTAGACCCTAGTTCACACGTGTACACCTTGACCCAAATTCGCTCAATGTCTAACCCACCCATGGAGCGGATCCGCGCATGCATAGTACCACATTTATACTTTTGTCCTTACTTTATATAAAAGAGTTAACCCAGAGATGCTATATTTAGATCTAACAAATATTATATACTACTACAACTCACTTTAAGTAAGCAATGTGGGATTAATCCCACCACTGCTCCACATGGACCTTCACATTAATGGGCTAGGTTATTATACTCACTACCCTTAAGGGTTGACGCCCTCAGCAGCACACCAGATACAAGGTAGATACCCAGAACCACCCTTCAATATATGTCCGTGCATCCAGTTCAGCGCATATGCCATGCCGTGTGGCCACTTCGGACCCACATGTACCATACGCCATATTCCCACACCTCTGTCCTACACGTGTCTGTGCAGTGAAGGTTGATGCTCTGATATCATATGTAACACCTTAGCCCAAATTCACTCTATGTTCAGCCCACCCATGGATCGGACCCGTGCATACATAACACCCTGCATACACTTTTGTCCTTGCTTGGTGTAAAAGGGTTAATTCGGACATCCTTGCTTGGTGTAAATGGGTTAACTTGAATGTGTTATGTTTGGACCCAACAGGTATTATACACTACTACAACTCATTTTAGGCAAATAATATGGGACTAATCTCAACACTACTCCACATGAGCATTCACATTAACGGACTAGGGTGTTACACTCATCCCCTGCACGAAGCTCCTGAACATCGCTCTATAGCTCTTGCAATAGAGCCACAGACGTGTCCTCCACAACCGACCCAAACTATCCAGGAGGACTGACCTCCTTAGATGGCTCCTAGGGTGATGATGCATTGAGCGAACCACTCTCCTCTGCAACACCTAATGATCTTCTATGGTGGTTCTACTTGGCCATGCCCACAACCAAGTCCACAACCTCCACCACGACCACAGCCTCCACATGCACGGCAACCATGACATCTACCCCTTGGCATAGCTATTTCACATAAACACATTCATTCAGCCAGCTCATTCATCATCATAACATCGTGCATCACCATAATCAACATTATTTATCATTAACTCAAATATAGCATTTAAGCACAATGCAATAATTATCCATAATCTTTGTACTATGTACCAGAGTGTCCCAAGTTTTAACTTAATTAACCAATGTATGTCAGGTTTTTGGGTTATTATCATATGGCAAAATTTTAAAGAATTTATACCTAAGCCATATGTTTAATTTCCCTAAGTCAAAATTTTTGTTCACTCTAGAGTAATTTACTAATTTCATACACCACAGATATAACTCTTGCTTTGATACCAATTGTAACACCCTATCACGATCCGTGCTCAAGATATTGTTAACATTAACATATTTCATCATTTTTATCATGACTTTAGCTACAATTTCAGTAGGCATCTTAGACAATTAACAAAACAATAATAAGCCTTGAAACCATGTGCTCAAGCACGCCCAAGTTTTTGCACTTGGGTACGCCTGAATCACAAGCATCCGGGGGCAATTGTTAACTTTTTGGCATCGACAATGAATAAGGATGAATAACCAACAACTAAACTTCTTATTTAAACATTAAATTGAGCATGCCCACATGACTAAAAATGATATGAAAGTTCAACACTAAACTAATTTACATTTCATTATTCCAAGATTGATTATTGATACTAAATAATTATGGGTCACGGTTTGTCAAGTGAATTGTTGGCACTACTCTCATTCCATGCATGCTGCCTTCAATGATCACCTAAAATATTAAATAAGTAGGGGTGAGTGCACCACTCTGCAAGTAAATAATAAAAGTAAGCAATAACAATTTCATCAGCATTAGCTTAATCATATCATTCTTCAAATTGCAGAAGGTAACTTTATCTTTCTTTAAAAGAAAGATGCACATCACTTTCTATTTAGTTTATACTAGTATAGCAAAGTGTCCACCCATCGATGAACCACTCATGACCTGTTCTTTTTCAAATGGGGTCCGTCCCTGTTCTTTTTCATACAGGGTCCAACCTCCACTTCCATAGGCTATAGATGGCAAACAAACCATTTATCACTTTCTCATGATACATATGATGCCACATTTACCCTTTTAATTTATTACCATCGTTCTCATGTTGTGCCATTAAGTTTTCGTAGATAAATCAAAAATATGAAATTACTCATAAATTAAATCAACCATAATAATTCGATAATAGTTTCACCAACTGTATACCATTCTACCATATGCATGCCTTTTTATCACGTGAAACGGAGTGATGCACAAATGAAGCCAAACCTGAAGTTACACCTCCTACAATGTGTAAACCATCTCAAAAACATGACATAATAGTACATACATCAAACGTAACAACATCGTTCTTATGCACATCCCCGGACTTCACTTTCTCCCTTACCTAACAGTTCAACATTTGTTGTCCCAGCGATCATATGGTCATAACACCGAGCTCCATATGTTTTCTAAAATCTATATAATATTACCTATAATTTTCTAGTTATCCATATTTTTCAATTAATTCATTTAACCCCACATTTTCAGCCCTAAAGACTAATCTATTGTTTTACAAGACAACAGACTTCACAATTTCATAACTATTTTTAGAACCTCTTGAGGACATGCCTTGTTGAAGGATCGAGATGGCGAACAGAGGGGGGGTGAATGGTCGCAAATAAATTTTCCCCCAAAATACTCCAACTAAAACCGAGAAAAGATCGCACAAGGAAATCGTGAAAAACCATAAAAACCGAACGACTAGACAACTATGTGCATCCCTAGCTTACATGGATATTATCCATAAAATATGTGAGGATTTTTCAATCACAATCCTGGTTGTCAAGTGTCCAAAAGAAAGAGGAATCAATTCAAATACTTCTTTTCTAAAAGAGATCAAGCCAAAACACAAAAGTCTCTTTTAGAAAAGCAAAAGCAGATATTTCCAGAATCTGTCTTTAATTTGAACAGGAGGTTGGTGGGTTTCGGCTGCTCACAAAATTATGAGAAATTTTCTCCCTATGATAAGATGAGTCGTAAAGCTCTCCACCAAAATTCAGATAAAAAAGCCAAGTAGAAAAATCATCATAAATCTATGAACACAGACAGTCAGAAACTTCGGGCAGAAAATTTGGGGCTCGGTTTTCACTTCATAGCACCCAAACGGTGAAACCAGTGGACTCCAAACTTTTTCTAAAGATGGGTATAGGAGTCCCGCACAATCTCCAATAAGAATCACTCCAGAAGGATTTTTCTATATTTTTCTAAAAATCAAAGACTAACTGCTGCGTGAAGAACAAGTTCTGGACAGAACTGGAACTTGAAAGAAGAGATGATCTCAACTCAATCAAAGAGTGCAAAAGAGATGTAAAACCATATGAACACATTCAAAACATCCAAGATCAGCATTTAGAAGGAGGGGAGGCAAATCCAAATTGCATGAATATAGATTGCGGAAAGTAAATGCGTAATGTAAACGCTGAATTTAAATTAGTAAAGTAAAGACATAATTTAAATGCGAATTTAAATTCACAATGATGCAAAGAAATTTCTTTGTATTTCTGGTGGGAAGGTTTACAAAGCCTCACTTCATGTGGGCAAAGCTCAAAGGAGCAACTCAAACCTTCAAGGAGGAGGCCACCCTCCACCCCTATTTATACAACTCTTGGGTCACCTACCACCCTTGGATGAGTCCCTCAACCCTAGGACACTCATCTAAGGGCTAGGATTAACCCACTCACACAGCCATGCAAGGGCTAACCCAAAACCCACACACATACCGGGTTTTCTTGCACGGTTTTCAAAGCATACTACCTAGACCCGCTAACCTATCAACTAGACCGCAATCCGACGGCCCTCATTGATCCACGCGGCATCTAGCTAGCATTATCTCCTTTCCTTATCTTCTTGGCTTGCCGGACTCCGCCTCCGGTCATCTTCCGCGATCTCCCGACCGTCGGACCTCCGACGCCTCGCCTAGTCCGGTCATCCTCCGCCTCACCATGACCTAAGCACCGCCGCTCTGCAACCATCAAAGACAAGGAAAAACCTTTCACATAGCAATGCCCACAAATATTTTCAATGATTATCCCACAATCATTAATCAATCATAATTAAGCCCAATGGTCGGTGCTCACGCCCTAGGCCGGTAGCACTAGGAAAAGCAACCAACACTCAAATTGCTTCAATTTGAAGATCCAATTCAAATCAAACTCAATTTCGAATCAAACCAAGCTCAACACTTGTCAATTATTCATCACACACAAGGATAGACCTCCACATGGTCTTTCAATCTCCCCCTTGATGAGTATATTGACAAACACATGAAAAGGCATAAGTTTGAGTTTGAAGGAGAAGAAGAAAGCAATTTGAATGCAAAGCGAAACTCAGTCCAGAGAGAAGGAAATAATATCATGACCAAGTTGGCTAGAAAGATTTTTAGAGCAATATAAAAGAAAGAGCAAGTTTTCCACAAAAGCTCTAAAATATCCAATAAAACTCACAATGAACACTCGAATATGCTTATGATCATAAAAATTTGCAATTGTCACAAAGATCATAAGAATCAAGGTGGATTAGAATTTTTCTTTTGAAGATGCCTTTTCTATATTTTCTCCCCCTTTTGGCAATATAGGCATCAATAAGTCAAATTTTTTTTTTATCTTTTATCCCCCTTTGAATATGTATGCATGAGATGCAACCTAAGGAGCTTTGAAGATTATCCAACTGATCATAATGACAAGATATGACACCAAGCTAATCAATTTAGAAAATGACTAAACTTGGATATCTCCAAGAACAAATTCATTTTGCTCACAAGCTTTGTTTACAAGATTTTATTTTAACAAGATTGGAACAAGTGCAAAACTTAGCAAAAGTTTCAAAGCTAGAAGCAAACACCACTCATAGGATCAAATGGAAAACCTAGAGTTCAACCTACTCAACACTTTGGGAAATCTAGAAGTGCATACAAGGTCCTTCGAGCTCATTTTCCATATAATGCGACTTTTGCCTTAGTATTTGAAAAGACATAGCGGGGTGCAAATGTTTGACATAATTTGCATTCTTTACCCACATATGTTTTTTTTTGTTTATTTGCATTTTTCAAGAGTAATTGACTCATGCCATCTTCGACCATCTCAAGAAGAACTCTTAAGAGAATGGTCTTGGTCATACACGATGCATTTCAAGTTCATCCCAAGTGCAATGGGAGGCAGTCTCGTGAATGCAAAGTGTTGAGATCAATTTTGCACAAAAGAGTCAATTTTTGTTTTCATTTTAGCACATATGAGCAATTGGAAGGACTCAAGTATGGATCAAGCTAGTTTCACCCAAGTTGCTATAGGGACTCTAGAGAACTCCAAAATTTCACAAATCATGGTAAATACCTCTAGAGACTAAACTTAGCAAGAAAAAGCAACATGTTTCATCAAGTTTTTCAGCTTAAAACTTTCAATTTTCAAATTTTAACAAGCTTAGCATGATGGATGAACTTGGACAATTCGAGCTAGTGATTTTCTTCAAAAGATGTAGCAAGGTGCATTACATGAAGATTGAGTCAATTGCATAATAGACAAAGCTCATAAAACAAAAGAAAATGCAGTCTATATGCAATGCATCCACAGTTCCCAAACTCCCCTCAACATGTGAATCAATTTTAAGCCCAAATTTGGTTCAAATTGAGTTATTAGCAGAATTAGGCAAATGAGAAACTCAAGAACTCAATCGAAGCCAAAATACGAAATGAGGAGAGAAAGATTGAGAAAGCGCAAACCGGGTGACTATAGAGTATAGAAAAGATAGCAGAGAACACTAGGCTCAAACTCGCTCTCATCTTCCCCAATGATCGACAAAGGAAAACTAGCTCTCAAACTCAGCCCAGAGCAAACACAGACTCTGTCTACCAGGGGCCCAACACTGCTAGACCTACAAGGCTGTGAGTGAGCTCAACCGAGAAGAAGAAGAGAATAGCATCCTAAAGCATAAGATGAGAGGTCCATGCCGAGGCATGCCAAGTCTAGGTGAAGTGAACTCGTAACTCTAGAAAAGAAAACCCATAGCACCCGTAACAAGACAAAAGAAGGGAAAACTGGAAGAAAATATATACATATAATACATAAAGTACAAACCAGCTCCCCTCACAATAAGCCGTAAGGACACACGACACCAAGCTCACTCCTCGGGGCAACAAACCTAGAGCTATCCAAAGGCTTGGTAAAGATATCGCCAACCGGTGGTCACTCTCCACAAATCAAGCACTATGTCTCCTTTCTCCACATGGTCTCTAAGGAAGTGATATCTAATATCAATGTGCTTGGTCCGGGAGTGCTGCACTGGGTTCTTGGCAATGCAAATAGCAGAAGTGTTATCACAGAAAAGTGGAACACTCTCTATCTCTAACCCAAAGTCCCGCAAGGTCGATCTCATCCAGAGCACTGCTACAAAGAATCGGCTGCAAAGAACATACTCGGCCTCAGCGGTGGACTGTGCGACTCCGGACTGCTTCTTAGACGACCAAGAAACAAGAGAAGTGCCAATGAATTGGCAAGTGCCAGAAGTGCTCTTCCTATCTATCCTACAGCCGGCAAAGTCAGCATCGGAAAAGGCTCTAAGGGATAGACAAGAGGAAGAAGAGTACCAGATACCATAATCATGGTAGCTCAAGGTACCTAAAGATGCGCTTCACCGCCTGGCGATGAGAGACACGAGGAGAAGCCTGAAAACGAGCGCACATACACACAGCAAAGTGTATGTCCGGCCGCGAGGCGGTAAGATACAAGAGGGAGCCAATCATGCTCCGGAACTCCTTTTGATCAGCAGGCTCACCATCCTCATCGGGCTCGAGGACAAGAAGGTGGCCATAGGAGTCATCACGGGCTTTCCATCGGACATATCAAACCGTCTCAGAAGGTCCCGAGTGTACTTACCTTGGTGCAGAAAGTACCCTCCGAGTCGCTTGATTTGGAAGCCAAGAAAGTAGCTCAACTCACCCATCATACTCATCTCAAATTCTGTGCTCATCACTTGAGAAAAATGAGACACAAGAGACCGAGATGAGCCACCAAGATAATATCGCCCACATAAACGGACGAGAAGGAAATGAGAATCTGGTGTCGATGAATAGAGTTTTGTCTACTATACCCATTTTGAAACCATGATCGAGAAGATAGGACTTAAGCCTCTCATACCAAGCTCTAGGGGCTGCTTAAGTCCATACAAGGCTTTGGAAAGCTTGTAGACATGGTTCGGTATTTGGGGTTCTCAAATCTCGGAGGTTGCTTGACATACACCTCTTCCTCAATGAAGCCATTGAGAAATGCACTCTTGACATCCATTTGATAGAGCTTGAAGCCCCGGGATGCGAGAAAATGCAAGCAGGATTCTAATAGCCTCTAGTCTAGCTACTGAGGGCAAAGGTCTCCTCAAAGTCAAGACCCTCAACTTTGAGTGAAGCCTGTGCAACTAGCCTAGCCTTGTTGTAACGACAACCCCATCCTCACTCTGCTTGTTTTTGAACACCCACTTGGTCCCAATGACATTATGACCAGATGGGGCTCTACAAGCCGCCAAACTTTGTTCCTCTCAAAGTTTTCCAGTTCCTCATGCATAGCATTAATCCATGATTCATCGGATAATGCATGAGTAACATCCTTTGGCTCAAAAGAGGCAACAAAGGCAGAGTGAAGGCAGAAGAAGATAAGCCTGATTTTGAGCGTGTCACTCGCTCAAACAGATCACCAATGATCTGCCGGTGGATGAGAACGTTGAATGTGGCGAGGAGGACCGAAGCGAGTGGCCTCTACCTCTTGAGGAGAAGAGGTAGGAACAGAGCCACTCACCAAGGAGAGTCTCAAGGCAAAGGCCGATCTTCCGAGGTGCGAAATGGAAACAGGAGGCACCTCGGTGAAGAGGAGATCTGGATCGTGGAACACCATCATCTCCATCATCCTTATCCTCTACAAAGATGGTCTCGGAGGGATAAGAAGAGCTCGAAATATCAGGTCTAGCACTGGCTAGCCTCATCAAAGGTCACGCCACGGTCTCTATGATCCTATTCGCATCACAACCTGCACTTATAGCTACGAGAGGAAGTCGAGTAACCCGTAAAGATACCATCGAAGAACGAGACTCAAACTTATCTAGGTTACGGACTTCAAGATAAAACACTTGCAACCAAAAACGCGAAAATGAGAAACACTGGGCTTTCGCCCATACCTCAACTCATAAGAAGTGCGATGCAAATGTGCTCTCAAGAAAACGCGATTGGAAACATGACAAGCAGTAGCTATAGCCTCAGCCCAAAACTTCCTAGGAGTACTGTACTCGTCTAGCATCGTCCTAGCCATCTCAACCAAGGTCCTATTCTTCCTTTCCACTACGCCATTTTGTTGAGGGACGTATGGAGAGGAGAACTGATGCTCTAACCCAGACTCCACACAGAAACTCTCAAAGTAGGAGTTCTTGAACTCTGTGCCATTATCACTGCGTATAGCTCGTAATGCACCTGGGAGCTCAATAGACAACCTACTAACAAATCCCCTGAAGTGAGAAAAAGTCTCATCCTTCGAGGCCATGAAAAATACCCAAGAATACCTCGAAAAATCATCAACAATGACAAGGACATACCACTTCCCTCCTGCCGATCAGACTCTAAATTTGGACCAACAAAGGTCCATGTGTAAAAGCTGTCTGGTGCATCACCATCACTACTTGGATCGGAGGATGAGAAGCAAGAACCATCTTGCCATGTCGGCGGGGAGAGCAAACTAAGTCTTTGACCATCTTGAGTTTGGGCAAACCACTTAATAAGATCGCGGCTGCTAACTCTGGTCAAATGATCAAAACCAATGTGACCAAGTCTCCTATACCAGAAGGAGAGATCACGGGACTCAGAAGCAATCAAACACCAAAGAGAGTCTCCAGAAGAAACAGAAAAATCAGCACGAAAGACTCTCCCAAATCTAGAAATCCGCAAACTAACTCTCCGATGAATCGAGGATTCTACAAGCATTACTCTTGAAGCTTACCTCGAAAGAGTCATCGATAAGTCAGGAAACGTAAAGCGATTGTATTGCGGTTTACTTACTAAGGCAACATCTTTAAGAATAAAACTTTCATTAATGTAGATGGTACCTTTTGCAATGACCCTACGAAGACGCATCCCCAAAGGTGATCAACTCATCACCGGGGCTCGGACTAGGAAGAGAACCAACGAGAATCTCCGGTCATATGGCGAGAACAACCGAGTCAACAATCCAAACATCTCCTTCCCCATCCGATTTAACCCGATCAAGTCGAAGAGAAGACTCAAGATGGGATAAAGTGAAGACTTGGGAACCCAATATCAATTACACGACGCCTCAAAGTACCACCACAAAAGAAGAAGATCGACTCTAGTGTCTCTCTGACGCTCAACTCTAACAAGATCAGAAGAAGCAGTTGTAGTGGAAGATCTAGGAGCTGTCACTGGTTTGGCCCGCCGTGGTGCAAAGGCTGGACCATCCCAATGAGGCTGCCTAAATCTCCTACCCGAAAACACCTCACGCCACTGATATCTACCTCGATGGGAAAAACGAGGAATATCAAGAGGACGGCGGAAAGACTGACCACGAGCAACTCCAGAACTAAAACTCGATCAACAAAGATGAAAACCGAGTCTGGATGCTGCCCAAAAACAAAGCGACTTTCTAACTCGTTTAGAAGCGGTCGTGTTTTAGGAGCACTTTCAGTCAGGGATGACCTCAATACCCCTAAGTGCAGCAACACGCCACGCTGGTGATCTTGGCGCGTCTAAAACAGAAATCTACTAGGTGACCATCCTTCTTCAGAAGGTGCATGTGTACTTTGCCTTGTTAGAGGCGTATAACAGAGAAGCATCCTTCGGTCAAGTCCCATGGACCACACCAAGAGACCTAAACACAGTGGTGCTCACCGTGGGAGCAACCACAATCTCACCACTCTTGGAAGCACGTACAACTGAAGGCGGATGCGCCCGTGCGTGCTCCAAGTAATCAAATCCTAGACCTTGATTGAATCTGCTAACCTTGGACTGGTCTAGAATGAGATTGAGCTTCTTCTTACCTCCAACAAATTTCTCAAGAGTGCTCATGAGATACTCACACTCCCTAAGAGAGAGGCACAAGAAGAGCAAGGGAAGGAGTAGAAGAAGAGCCGAAGAAGAGGATTGAACAACGCGTGCATATTGTTCCCTATACACGGCTGCCTCAAATTTGAGAGACTCACAGGAAGCACAAGAAGCATTTCTAATTCTACCAACCTGGGCCTTTATCTTCTTCCTAAGCTCTGCGTGGACCTTATCCACGTCATCCTTAACCCCAATACACAGAAAGCAATCATTATCTGACTTAACTAGTAAGTCCTTAGCAAGTTGCGCACACTTGGCATTCAAAGCTTCATTATCAATTTTTAGTTGCTTACAGCCCTCACATGAGCTGACTGGGTCCTTAGAAGCATGCAATTCAAGTTCATCATTTCTAGCAGAAAGCTTCCTAAGGTGACAACCCATGGCATCAATTTCAGCAAGTAGCTTAGGGCAATTTTCACAAGATGCAGTTGTGTGAGTATGAAGAAAACTATCATCAATAGGAATAGGATCAATAGAACATGTACTAGCATCCTTCGACCTAAGAGCCTCAAGATCGAAACCACACTATCATGCAGGTCCTTAGGTTCTCCAACTCCTCAAGCAAAGCATCACAGAGAGTACAACTATCAGAGTCTCGGGAGGAACATGATTTAAGTGAAGCTAACTCCCGAGACAATCTATCTACCTCCTTCTCTAACTCAGAACACCTCGACCTAGCCTTAGCATGAAACTTGCCTAATTTACAGAAGGCATCATTTAACTCGTCGAGGTGGGTACCTCATCCGTGTCATTTGACATTTCGGAGTCGCCACTTCAATGGCGCCGCCATGAAGCACATGCCGGAGAAGTCGTCGCCGCCTTTCTTCTCTTGCGGATCATCCTCGCCTTCATCGCTCCATGTCTCCGTGTCGGAGAGGTTGATGTCGTCGAGGGCGGCGAGGACGCGGTGGAAGAGCTTCTTGTTTTTGGAGAAGTTGCGGTACTTCTTCTCGTGCGACGGTTCACGAACTGGAGGCTTCTTGTTGCGGTTCTTGTCGGTGTAGTCGTTCTTGCCCAAACCGCCGACGCCGTTCTTGCCCTTCTCGGCTTAGGGTAGTTCGCTCGAATGTGGTTGGGGCCACCACACTCAAGCGGTGATCATGCCACCTCTCTTCCTCTCTCACACTCTCTTGTAAATATTGGAAAATTTTCGAGCGACAAGAGCAAGCTCATTTTCTGTTCCAGAATTTTATCGCTTACGTCGCAAAGAGCGGAGAGAGAAAAACCAGAAGCAACGTCAAGAGAAAATCCAGAAGAGGACCCAATGGGATCGGTGACCAAAGCCATCGACTGAGATTTCGTCTTCCGAGAGACGACATCAATCTCATGAGTCTTGAGGCGGAATAAAGCCCGCCAAGAGTCGAGTCGACAGATCGCTGGTGTCCTTGATGGTGGTCACCTTCATCTCCCAAACCCGAAGGTCGAAAAGCGGTCAAGAAATGCCGAGCATTGTCCGAGTCAGTATATACAACCGATCGCTCGGAGGTCGCTCAAAATCTTGGTAAACCGACCAAAGCACTCATCGAGACTCTCACCGTAGCGTTGTTCAAATTTGTTGTACTCGCTTGAATCGTCTGCCTCACGGTCTTGATTTGAGTAGTGCCCTCATGGTAAGCATCGAGGGTTACCCAAATCTCGTGGGCGGAGCGAAGGTGAAAATCGATCATACTCATCTTGGCCGAGTCCTCAGATGAGAATGTTCCTCGCCTTAGCATTTGCCTCAACGTCAGCCATATTGCCGGCCGTGACGTTCTCATCGGCAGGAACCTCATATGGGAGCTTCACCTTCTGCCATATCAGGAAGCCCTGGGCAGTGATGTATGACTCCATCCGGGATTTCCAAAAAGGAAAATCAACACCAGAAAAAATTGGAGGCTTGGTGGAATATTTGTCCGTCGCCATGGCTCTTGAGACCGGTCAAGATCTATGGAAGAGCAAAACCGCTCGATACCAATTGAAGGATCGAGATGGCTAACAGAGGGGGGTGAATGGTCGCAAATAAATTTTCCCCAAAATACTCCAACTAAAACCGAGAAAAGATCGCACAAGGAAATCGTGAAAACCCATAAAAACCGAACGACTAGACAACTATGTGCATCCCTAGCTTACATGGATATTATCCATAAAATATGTGAGGATTTTTCAATCACAATCCTGGTTGTCAAGTGTCCAAAAGAAAGAGGAATCAATTCAAATACTTCTTTTCTAAAAGAGATCAAGCCAAAACACAAAAGTCTCTTTTAGAAAAGCAAAAGCAGATATTTCCAGAATCTGTCTTTAATTTGAACAGGAGGTTGGTGGGTTTCGGCTGCTCACAAAATTATGAGAAATTTTCTCCCTATGAGAAGATGAGTCGTAAAGCTCTCCACCAAAATTCAGATCAAAAAGCCAAGTAAAAAAATCATCATAAATCTATGAACACAGACAGTCAGAAACTTCGGGCAGAAAATTTGGGGCTCGGTTTTCACTTCAAAGCACCCAAACGGTGAAACCAGTGGACTCCAAACTTTTTCTAAAGATGGGTATAGGAGTCCCGCACAATCTCCAATGAGAATCACTCCAGAAGGATTTTTCTATATTTTTCTAAAAATCAAAGACTAACTACTGCGCGAAGAACAAGTTCTGGACAGAACTGGAACTTGAAAGAAGAGATGATCTCTACTCAATCAAAGAGTGCAAAAGAGATGTAAAACCATATGAACACATTCAAAACATCCAAGATCAGCATTTAGAAGGAGGAGGCAAATCCAAATTGCATGAATATAGATTATGGAAAGTAAATGCGTAATGTAAACGCTGAATTTAAATTATGTAAAGTAAAGACATAATTTAAATGCGGAATTTAAATTCACAATGATGCAAAGAAATTTCTTTGTATTTCTGGTGGGAAGGTTTACAAAGCCCCACTTCATGTGGGCAAAGCTCAAAGGAGCAACTCAAACCTTCAAGGAGGAGGCCACCCTCCACCCCTATTTATACAACTCTTGGGTCACCTACCACCCTTGGATGAGTCCCTCAACCCTAGGACACTCATCTAAGGGCTAGGATTAACCCACTCACACAGCCATGCAAGGGCTAACCCAAAACCCACACACATACCGGGTTTTCTTGCACGTTTTCAAAGCATACTACCTAGACCCGCTAACCTATCAACTAGACCGCAATCCGACGGCCCTCATTGATCCACGCAGCATCTAGCTAGCATCATCTCCTTTCCTTATCTTCTTGGCTTGCCGGACTCCGCCTCCGGTCATCTTCCGCGATCTCCCGACCGTCTCGACCTCCGCGCGCCTCGCCTAGTCCCGGTCATCCTCCGCCTCACCATGACCTAGCACCGCCGCCTGCAACCATCAAAGACAAGGAAAAACCTTTCACATAGCAATGCCCACAAATATTTTCAATGATTATCCCACAATCATTAATCAATCATAATTAAGCCCAATGGTCCGGCATACGCCTCTGTGCCCGGTAGCACTAGGAAAAGCAACCAACACTCAAATTGCTTCAATTTGAAGATCCAATTCAAATCAAACTCAATTTCGAATCAAACCAAGCTCAACACTTGTCAATTATTCATTACACACAAGGATAGACCTCCACATGGTCTTTCACTTGTCTTCTTCTTGGGGAAGGCCAAGTCGTCCTAATTATCCATCACATCATCATCATCATCTTTATCCTTGGTCTTGAGAGCAATGTTCTTCATGATGCTTGGTCCATCTCCATATTCTTCTAAAAAGAGCTCAAGTGCAGTGAGCTTCCCCAAGAGAGAAGTACCCATCAACTAATTCAAGTATCCAATTGTGAGAAGCACCACAAGTGTCTTGAACTCCTTGGGTAGCACCCTATGTATTCTTCTCACAATTTCAAGGTTAGATAACGTTAACCCAACACATCTCAAATCATTCACAATGTTATTCATTCGAGAGAACATATCACTTGACTTTTCATAAGGTAGCATTTTGAAAGAGTCAAAGTGGTCCTTGAGAATGAAAATCATAGCCTCTCGCACATTAGATGCACCTTCGTGAATCTCATGAAGAGTCATGAGTGGTGTTGAGATTACTCAAACGATTGAAGACATCAAGACTAGGAGAGCTAAAGATGGCATTCTTAGCTTGGGTTTTGAATTTCATGTTTTTGAACTCAACATCCATGAGTGCAAGTGAATTACATGGAGTGACAAAACCATACTGAACAATAAGCCAAACATCAAGATTCAAGGCCTCAAGATAACATCTCATATGAATTTTCCAGTAAGAATAACTTTTATCATCAAATATACCAATATTCACACTATCTCCTAACATCCTTGCTCAAGGTGGTAAAGCTCCAATTGAGCAACAAGGCTCTAGTACCAATTTAAGTTTACCAGATGCCCAAGAGGACGGCAAATTATGATTCTTTTGGCAACAAAGCTTAATAAAATAATTGTACTTTAAAGGCTAAACCTATGTGCTAAGGGTTTTTGTGTAAGTTCTGCAACTTAATTCCATCCATACATAATTCTAGCGATCTAGGAATTGAAATACATCAAAACAAATACGGAAACATAGAAGATACAAGAGGCAAAACTGAATATTTTACCAATATCTCGAAGATTCGATAATCTCCCCTACTTCTCATTAGAGTACTCTCGTAAGTGTCTATATCTGGCCTGAAACAATGGAAGGAATAAAGCTATCTGCTCTTGTAGTCCTTTTCACCTCTTGATAGGTGGACTCCAAACCTTTACAACGCTCCTGGATCCTTACATAAGTACCACCAAGGAACATCACCAAGTCAAATGCCTCCTAGTCGTCCAAGGGTCACCGAACTCCAAGAGTAATAAGCCCAAAAAAGCTCACTTGAATGTCTAAAGGTCAAGCAACTAGCAGTGATGCAGAAACTAGGCCTACTACTCTAAGTACTCAAAGGCCTTCACTAGGATGAACAATGAGATAAAATCGTCAACCTTTGTAAAAGAAACCCTATAGGTTCTATACATAGCTCCACTCCTCATAAATAACCGGTAGACATAAGTCTTCGAAATCTACTTTTCGGATCATCCAACCCACTTTGATCATATGGCTTAAACACTTTCCAACGATAAAAAAATATAGTCATTATGCATAGTCAAATCATTCGGCTGATCATCCGACCCACCCAGATCATCCAACCCTGTGCAAAGCATCGAGAGTACCTCCTCTGTCAAAATGATCCAACCGATGATCTAACCCACTTGGATTGTCCGAGTCACACAAATATCTTTGGAACATATCCTCTATGAAATTATTCTGACCAATAATCCAATCCACTCGGATCATCTGAGTCCCATTAAAGTTTTCAAAACATGTCTTCTATTGAATTTATCCGACTAGTAGTCCAACCTACTCGGATCATCCGACTCCCATTGAGATTTGCAAAACTTAGTCTGTAGAATTGATCTGACTAGTGGTTTGACCAACCCGGATCATCCAACTCCCATTGACATTTTCCGACCAAGTTATGAAATTTCAAATTAAGTCCAATCTTGGCAACGTCACTTGGTTTCTTGGTTTCCTCTGGCAAGATATGAACTAGAGAGACCTAGTGTTCATCACAACTAGATACCCCATCCTCACAAAGCACAAGCTACTAGTCTTGAACTCTTGAAGGATCGATAAAGTCGCCTAGAGGGGGGGGTGAATAGGAGTTTATAAAATTAAATTCTAATTTGCAGTGGAAGGATCGGACTGTCCGACTTCTAGTATCGGACTATCCGATATGTATCGGACTATCCGATACCTACAATCGGATTATCCGATCAAAGCAAGAACAGACAGATCTATCACAGGTTAAGGCAGAGCTAGGGTAGGCAACAAATGAGTAGAAGGCAAGTCACTAGTAAGCAAGAAACAGCAGTTACTTCAAGACAAATTTAATCAAGACAACAAGAAAAGACCAAACCAAAGATTCGATGCACGGTTGGTTTTTCCCGAAGTTCGGATCCTTGAGGGGATCCTATGTCTCCGTTGAGGCAGCTCGGTCACACTTGAGCCGGGGTCTCTCTCAACCCTTTTCCTCCCGGTGTTGCACAAAGCACTCGTTGGTTTCACTTCTTGATCCCTTTCCTTGCGGAGGCGGAATCACACCTTCACAAACTTCCAAGGCGCACCACAAGACGTCTTGGTGGCTCCCGGCGACTCCTAGCCATCTAGGAGACCTCAATCTCCAAGAGTAACAAATGGAGTGTAGATCCGCTCTTGAAAATCACTCTAGTACTCAAATGAACTTTCACGGTTTGAAATCTAAGCACTAGAAATCAACTTGCTTCAACTCTCAACAAATATCTCAAAGAACAACTCAAGAGAGAGCAAGAGAAAGACTTAGAAGCAATAAATGTTCAGCACAAGGTCTGTCCCCATAAATGAGGGAGTGGGTGGAGTATTTATAGCCAAGACACAAAAACTAGCCATTCTGCACTGTGTCAGGCCCACATTGGACTGTCCGATACATGTCATCGGACTATCCGATATGTGCAAATTTCCAGATCGACTCCACCTCAGAAATTCAAATTCTTTTGAACGGAACACATATCGGATTATCCGATTACACACATCGGACATTCCGATGATTCCAGAGAGATTTCAAAAGAACTCAGTAACTTTGAAAATCTTCTAAGTGTATATCGGACTGTCCGATATATGACATCGGACTATCCGATAATTCCAGAGAGTTTTCAATGAAGAAGAAGTTTTCAAAAACTTTCTAAGTCCATATCGGAATGTCCGATATCAAGCATCGGACAATCCGATAATTCCAGAGAGATCCATTCTCAACTCCTTAGAAAAATTCTCAGTCCTCATCAGACAATCCGATGTCAACTATCGGACAATCCAATAAATCCAGAGAGGACCAAGACTTAGAAAACACACTCACACCGGAAGATCCGATATCACCGGACTGTCCGATGTTCAACATCGGATTATCCGATAAAATCAGCAAAAAGACAACTGTGATGTGAGTGTTGTGCTTGGTGTCTTCCAAAACTAACTTTGTAAAAGTAGTTCATCTGAGCATAGAGATCATTTCTAAGACACCTACATCCCATCCCTCTTGATAGTACGGTGATTCTATCGACTCAATTAAATTAAAATCTACACTAAGTTGACGTCGTTCTTCTTTTCTCTTTTGAGGGTCGTCTTTGTCCGTAGATGCGTTTCTTCTAGGACTATTACCTGCTCATATACTCATTTAAGCCATTAGTCCCTTAAACGTTTGTCATTAATCATCCAAAACACAATTAGGGGCCTAGATGCACTTTCAATCTCCCCCTTTTTGGTGATTGATGACAACACGTTTAAGACTTATCAATAATAAATGAATAATGATTTTGTGAATGAACAAGATATGTTGAGCTCCCCCTAAATGTGTGCATTAGAGATTTGAGTGAGAATCAAATGCACAATTTAGTGGTGAGATTCGAGAGGAGCTCCCCCTATATCTTGGCATTCAGGTAAGATGTAACAAGTGATGAGGCTTTAAATGATATTATGAATGCAACGAAGAGTATTAGAGCCATTGTAAAATATGACACAATATATCAGAGCTAAAGTATACAAAGTATCAGAGCAAAAGTTAAAGTTACCAACTAACACCATAGAGCAACAGTTTACAAAAAGTAAATCCAAAATACATCCACCAACACATCCAAAAGACATCCAACAGTTTTACAACACAAGTGTTCACAGAGCATGATACTCAGGAATAAACATTTCTCCCCCCTTTGGCATCAAGGCACCAAAAAGGAAGAGAAGAACAGTGATCAGACAACTAATCTTCATCATCGCTCCCGGACTCATCTCCTGAACTCGCAACGTATTCTTCGGATGTGGATGGATCTGCACCAGCCGGAGAGTCGAAAGGATCCTCAGTGGAGTCGTCACTAGAGCAAGGAAGGTTCAGATGTTGCTGAATAGCCTTGAGCCTCTTCGCATTCTTCTTAGCCATCTTAACAAGAAATTTCAGAACTCTGTCAGTAGTGGAGGATGATTGCGAAGAACCAGTTGGAGCAGCTGAACCAGAAGGAACGAGGTGGGTCACGAGGGACCACTTGCTTGATAGGTCTAATCTGCAGCCCGAGATGCTTCACATCACATTCAAACTTCAGTTTGGAAACACCCTCAATGACCCTCATGATGTAGGGTGTGAAACCACAGCTACGCTTGGGGTCAAGGGAGTTGGCATGAATCTCATTCCAAATATAGAGAGCTACCATGAAGGGTCTTCCACCCGGTAGCATCCGGCTCAGAATATCATGAGTGTAGGATAGTATGTGAGAGGCATCACCCTCCTTTGGAGCAATGGTCTTCCTGAGAAGTCTGTTGGCAGCTGCAAGCATTGGCTTCAGAAACTTGGTATGCCCTGGCTCGAAAGCAGAATCCTCAATGTACAGAGAATTGAGATTATCAGCAACCAAAGATCGAGTGTTATGAAGATCATCTTTGTCAAGGCTTTCTTCAGCTCTAAATCCGAGAATCTATCCAAATCTGCCGACAGACATTCTGTATCGTACTCCTTCTGTCATCCATGTCATGTATTCATTTTCGACAAAGAGAGTGGCATAGAACTGGGCAATTACCTCAGTGTTCCAATCCTGCTTCATACCCATTATGCGTTTAATGCCAAGTCTCTCACAAGCTTCGATGACATCATTGAAAACAGGATCATCATAGACCTCCATGTACTCCCAAATCCCAATCTACCCATTGCATATTGACTGTGGGGCTTTTGCGAGGAAGAATGACAGTCTCATAGAAGTCTTGTTGAAAGAAATTCCAGAAGCGATTGTCCGAAGAGAATTTTCCTTTAAGCCAGGGATCGACTGATCTAGCCTTAGTGACTAATCCTGACTTGCCCTTATAGCTCACGACTTGCCGCTGAAGATCAGGTCGTCGAGAGGGCTTGAACATCATAGGAAAGGGAAGATAGTCATCATCTGCAGCTGGTCCCTTTCCCTTATCTCCCTGAGATGGGGCACTGGAAGCAGCCTCTTTGCCCTTTCCTGACTGAGGAGGAGCACGCGCAGAAGGAGCATCACCTTGACAGCTGGGCTCAGAGATCATAATGCCCTTTTGCTTTGGCCCCTTAGAAACAACTTGCTTCTTGGATCTTCCTACTCCAGGATTTTGAGCTGGAGCAGTTTCCACTGCAGGTCCATCTTCCTCAGGCATAGATGCAGAAGTGTCTGAGGGCTTTCCTCGACTGACCACAGCCTTAGTCCGTTTATCAGTGGGAGTCTTCCTCTTGAATTGCCCCTTGTCATCAGTATGGAGCATCCTCTTCAACTTCTCTCCCTTATCATCGCCAGCAGCCATGGCAGAGATCTAGAAGAGACGATACAGGAAATTGAGACGATAACCGATGGAAAGGAAAGAAACTCCTCATTTTTGTAATCTCCTGGAAACATCGGATATTCCGATATTTTGGGTCGGACTGTCCGATGATAAAGTCGGATAGTCCGATGCCAACAATCGGATAGTCCGATATTTACGGGAAAAACAAAAATGACAGTTTCTCAAAGATGATCCACGCATTTTGCAACAAACTTGTGGAATGCCATCCTAGGGTTAAGGGGAACATTACTACCGAAGGAAATTGACAGATAAACAACTGAGATGAGAAACCCTAAGGATGAGAGGAATGGGGTTACCTCAAGATCAAATCCAAGATGAGGTGAGAATGAGGGGGTGAAACTCCGGCAAGATAGATCCAATCCGAGGAAGAAATCCCTTGCGTTGAGGAAGAAAGACTTGGAGCACAAAAATCGCCAGAGGAGAGGTGACCCGAGAGTTTTGGAGAATGGTGAACGCGGGGAGAGAAAAAACCTTTTGGCTCCACTTAAACCTCCCCACATCGGATAGTCCGATAAGGATATCGGACAATCCGATATGTGCGAACACCCAGATATCGGACAGTCCGATGAGATATATCGGATAGTCCGATCAGTGCAAAATTACAGAAATCGGATAGTCCGATCTGTGAAAACTCTTCAGCACATAGAGAGTTGATTTGAGGATTGAGCAGATATGAGTTGTGAACACTTATGCTGTCTCCCCACTTATGATCAGCGAACACAGAAGCACTTTGAGCTATGATCACAAGTGGTTTGACTCAAACCAAGAATCAAAACCAAACATTTTCCAAGAGACAAATAACTTTTGAAATCCATTTTGGTTGAAATCAAGCGAATAAAACAAATGATGTATGAAACCTTTCAAGCCAAGTTCCGAGAATCTAAAATATTTAGCCCACTTCTCAAATCGCAGAATCTCTTTTCATTAAGAGGCTTGGTGAAAATATCGGCTAATTGGTCATATGTGCTCACATGTTGAATATCGATATCGCCTTTAGTGGAATGATCTCTTAGGAAATGATGGCGGATATCAATGTGCTTTGTGCGGGAATGTTGGACGGGGTTGTTGGCAATTTTTATGGCACTCTCATTGTCACACAATAGTGGAACATGGTTATAGGTTAGGCCATAGTCATTTAGAGTTTGTCTCATCCAAAGTAATTGGGAACAACAACTCCCGACCGCTATATATTCAGCTTCGGCTGTGGATAGGGCTACGGAATTTTGTTTCTTACAGGACCAAGAAACAAGGGATCTACCTAAGAATTTATAAGTCCCGATGTACTCTTCCTATCCACTTTACATCCTGCATAATCGGCATCGGAATAGCCAACTAACTCAAATGATGAACCTTTTGGATACCAAAGCCCAAAATGGGGAGTGTGCACTAAATATCTCAAGATTCTTTTTACGGCCACCATGTGGCACTCTTTGGAGCGGCTTGAAATCTTACACACATGCATACACTAAGCATGATATCGGGCCTAGATGCACAAAGATAAAGTAGAGAACCGATCATCGAACGATATACCTTTTGGATGACCGGTTTACCTTCTTTGTCGAGGTCTAGATGCCCGTTAGCTTGCATTGGCGTCTTGATTGGCTTGGCGTTCTCCATACCAAACTTCTTCAGCATGTTCTTGATGTACTTGGTTTGGCATAAGAAGGTTCCTTCCTTGAGTTGTTTAACTTGAAAACCGAGGAAGAACTTCAACTCGCCCATCATGGACATCTCGAACCTTTTGGTCATGATCCTACTAAATTCCTTGCATAAATGTTCATTAGTAGATCCGAATATAATGTCATCAACATATATTTGACAAACAAATAACTCATTATCAATATGTTTAGTAAAGAGAGTGGGGTCAGCCTTTCCGACTGAAAACCCTTGATCGAGAAGGAAATCTCGAAGACATTCAAACCACGCTCTCGGCGCTTACTTGAGTCCATAAAGAGCCTTGTTTAGGAAGTAGACATGGTCCGGATGGTTTGGGTCTTCGAAGCCGGGTGGTTGCTCAACATAGACCATCTCGGAGAGTGGTCCATTCAAGAAGGCGCTTTTTACGTCCATTTGATACAACTTAAAATCATGATGAGTAGCAAAGGCAAGTAATATTCTAATGGATTCAAGCCTAGCTACTGGAGCGTATGTTTTATCGAAATCCAAACCTTCGATTTGAGTGAAGCCTTGAGCAACCAACCGGGTTTTGTTTCTCGTCACAACCCCATGCTCATCTTGCTTGTTCCGAAATACCCATTTGGTTCCAATCACATTTTGCTTGGGCCTTTCGACAAGCTTCCACACTTGATTATGCTCAAAGTTGTTTAGCTCTTCTTGCATAGCCATCACCCAATCCAGATCTTGAAGTGCTTCTTCTACCTTAAGAGGTTCAAGAGAAGAAACAAAAGAGTAAAATTCACAAAAATTTGCAACTCTAGACCTAGTGCATACTCCCTTGTTAATGTCTCCAAGAATGTTGTCGACGGGGTGATCTCGTTGCACGCTTTGATGCACTCTTGGATGAGGAACCGTTGTATTTGATTTTTGAATTGGATCCTCATCATCTTGGGCGGTGTTCAAGCCATCTTGAGCTTGCCTTGAAGAAGAGGGAGCATCATCCAAAGTTGCATCTTGAGTTGGAGTGCTCGGGATTTCTTCTTACTCAAGAGGTCTCACTTCTCCAATTGCCAATTTCTTGATTGCTTCACTCGGTGGTTCTTCCCTGTCAATCACAGCACGATCAACTTGTTCTACTTGAGAACCGTTAGTTTCATCAAATGTCACATCACGCGAAATTTCAACCACACCGGTAGTGTTGTTGAAAACTCAGTATGCATACGCATTTGATCCATAGCCAAGCAAGAAACCTTCATCTACTTTAGGAGCAAATTTAGAAGACTTAGCTTTCTTGTTGAGGATATAGCACTTGCTCCCAAAGGCTCGAAAGTAGGATACATTTGGCTTCTTGCCGGTGAGGAGCTCGTACGCCGTCTTCTTCAAGATCTTATGGAGATACAGACGGTTGGTACTATGGCACGCGGTGTTGATCGCCTCCGCCCAAAATATGTCGGAGATCTTGTACTCGTCAAGCATCGTGCGTGCCATCTCGATGAGGGTTCGATTCTTTCTCTCGGCCACCCCATTTTGTTGAGGAGAATAGGGAGCTGAGAACTCATGCTTGATACCTTCTTCATCGAGATACTCCTCCACACCGGTATTCTTGAATTCCGTACCGTTGTCACTCCGAATTTTCTTGATCTTCACTTCAAACTCATTTTGAGCCCTTCTCATGAACTTCTTTAGAGTTCCTTGGGTTTCACTTTTATCATGCAATAAAAACACCCAAGTAAATCGAGAAAAATCATCTACAATAACTAAACCATACTTGTTTCCTCCGATGCTTATATATGTGACTGGAACGAATAAATCCATGTGAAGCATTTCCAATGGCCTTGAGGTGGTCATCACGTTCTTCGCGGGATGAAATGCTCCAACTTGCTTCCCGGCTTGACATGCGCTACATACCCTATCTTTCTCAAAGACAACATTGGTTAATCCAAGGATGTGATTGCCTTTAAGAAGTTTATGTAGGTTTCTCATACCAACATGGGCAAGTCGGCGATGCCATAACCAACCCATGCTAGATTTAGCCATAAGACACGTTTCAAGGTTAATTCTATCCGTAGTGAAATCTACAAGATAGAGATTCCCTTTCAAACATCCCTTAACTGCTACTGAACCATCATCCCTTTTCACGACATCCACACCCTTATCACTAAACACACAATTGTAGCCCGCTTCACATAATTGAGCAACGGACAACAAATTGTAGCTTAGTGATTCGACAAGTAAAACATTGTTTATATGAAAATCATTTGTAATGAGAATCTTACCTAAACCTACCACTTCACCTTTTCCATTGTCGCCAAAAATAATGCTTTCACTATTTGCTCCATTTGCCTCCAAATGTGCGAACATCGCCCTTTCTCCGGTCATATGATGTGTACATCCGCTATCCAAGATCCAACTTGATCCACCGGAGATGTAGGCCTACAAAATGAAATTTAGATTTTGCTCTTTGGTACCCAAACTTGTTTAGGTCCGCGCACGTTAGAGAAAAGTGATTTGGGGACCCAAATAGATCGCATATAAGAATTATCTTTGGGCTTACCCCCAATGTGACAAGCAACTACTCTACCAAGGTTAGTCCTCTTAAGCACATAAGAAGCAAAGAAAGTGGATTGAGACTTATACTTAGAGTTTGCTTCGGCTTTAACAAAGTGGATGGGCTTGTTCAAAGGAGCAACCACGATGTGGCTTCCCTTGCCCTTGGGTGGAACGTACCCAAGCCCATGTTTCATGAGGTTACCTTTGCGCTTACCAAGAAACTCCTCTAATCCTTTGCTAGCCTTGTAGGACTTTTGAAGTCCATCTTCGAGCATTCCCTTGAGCTTCTCATTTTCATGAGCTAGTACTTGCAAAGCCTCAAGGTTAGTGGCATAAGTATCAACATTGACGTTGTAGCATCTAGCACAACCATTGCTAGTAGAAGGTAATGAAGAATTAGAGCTAATGGTTGAGGTAATCGGAGGGCTATTCTTGAGATCAACAAGCTTCAACTCAAGAGCCTTGCAAGCGTCCTTTGCCTTAGCAAGTTTCTTTTCAAGTGAAGCGTTGGTGATCTCAAGACTAGTCACCTCGGATTTGGTCAATTTTAAGTTCTTAACCAATTCCTCGTTTTTCTCTCTTTCAAAAGATAAGCTCTTCTCTAGCTCATGATTTTTCTCCTTTTCGAGGATGAGCAAATCTTCTTGAGCCTCGAGAGTAGCTTCCTTTTGTTCTACGACTTCCTCCAATTTTTCAATATCTTTTAGAAGCAAATCTAACTTATGAATATCAAAGTTTTTCATAGACTTAAGCACGGTATCAACGTCATCATCATCACTATCACTATCATGCTCATCTAGATAATCATTAACAATAGAGGGAGTGGAGGCAATTGATGATACCTTGTGCCCCTTTGCCATAAGACACATTGGAGCGTCTTCATCGTCATCGCTTAAGTTGTCGAAGAGGCCCTTCGACGTTGTTGAGGTAGAAGGCACGGCGATGGCGACGGAGGCAATTCCTCCTTCTTTGTCGGACTCGGAGCTTGAGTCGAAGTCGGAGTTTGAGTCCCACTCTTCTCCAACATGAGCTTGCCCCTTGTGCTTGTAATGCTTGAACTTCTTGCTCTTTTCTTTGTATTTGCCTCGGTATTTATCTTTCTTATGAGGCTTCTCATCTTTGCTCTCCTTGTGCGGACATTCGGCAATGAAGTGGCCGGTTTCACCGCATTCATAGCATCTTCTTGTGGAGTGTCTGCCCTTTGATTTTCTTCTAAAGCTCCTTGATTGACCTCCTTGTCTGAAGTTCTTCTTCTTGAAGAATTTATTGAACATTCTCACGAATAGAGCCATGTCCTCATTTGTCAATGGACCACAGGACTCTTCATCCTCACTTGTACTCTCTTTTGCTTGGCGCACTATCTTGACGGCCTTCAGGGCAATACCTTTCTTTTTGCCCGACTTGAGTTCTTCAACAACTTCGGCCTCCTTTATCATCATCTCGTCCATCATTAGCCGACCGATGACATCATGAGGTGTCAATGTGTCAAAGTTGGGCCGGTCTCGGATTAATTGAACAAGGTTGCGGTTGGTAGGAGTGATTACACGAAGAATAATCTTCACCACGGCCTTGTCGGTCAGATCGGTGCACCCAAGACCCTTGGCTTGATTCACAAGTACCATCAAGCGGTCAAACATTTTGGTGTAGGACTCTCCTTCCTCCAATGTGAAACGACTTAGCTCACCAATAATGAGCTCTATCTTTGATTCTCGTACACTTGAAATTCCTTCATGAGTAACCATGAGTCTGTCCCAAATTGCCTTTGTTTCCTCGAGTCCATCTACTCGGTTGAACTTAGAATCACTCAATGCATTGAACAAGGCATTGACGGCCAAGTCATTGAAATGTTGAGCTTTGTCTTCTTCGGAAGTGAGATTTTCTGGATCAACGGGCTTGAAACCTGTTTGCACAATCTTCCAAATAGAGGGGTGAAGTGATCTCAAATGCATCTTCATCTTATGTTTCCATGCGGCATAGTGAGTGCCATCGAAATGAGGCGCTCGACCGGAGGGCACGGAGACATAAGATGAGGAGCTTGAGACACCAAAGGATGGATACTCAAATGGAATTGCAACCCCACTACCGGAGCCCGTAGCCTTAGTTTGGTTACGGCCTTCGGTAATCTTCTCCATTTCCGACATCCTAGATTCTCCAAGCGGTTAAGCCAAACTACGGAGATTTGGCTCTGATACCAATTGAAGGATCGATAAAGTCGCCTAGAGGGGGGTGAATAGGCGTTTATAAAATTAAATTCTAATTTGCAGCGGAAGGATCGGACTGTCCGACTTCTGGTATCGGACTATCCGATACCTACAATCGGATTATCCGATCAGAGCAAGAACAGACAGATCTATCACAGGTTAAGGCAGAGCTAGGATAGGCAACAAATGAGTAGAAGGCAAGTCACTAGTAAGCAAGAAACAGCAGTTACTTCAAGACAAATTTAATCAAGACAACAAGAAAAGACCAAACCAAAGATTCGATGCACGGTTGGTTTTTCCCGAAGTTCGGATCCTTGAGGGGATCCTACATCTCCGTTGAGGCAGCTCGGTCACACTTGAGCCGGGGTCTCTCTCAACACTTTTCCTCACGGTGTTACACAAAGCACTCGCCGGTTTCACTTCTTGATCCCTTTCCTTGTGGAGGCGGAATCACACCTTCACAAACTTCCAAGGTGCACCGCAAGACATCTTGGTGGCTCCCGGCGACTCCTAGCCGTCTAGGAGACCTCAATCTCCAAGAGTAACAAATGGAGTGTAGATCCGCTCTTGAAAATCGCTCTAGTGCTCAAATGAACTTTCACGGTTTGAAATCTAAGCACTAGAAATCAACTTGCTTCAACTCTCAACAAATATCTCAAAGAACAACTCAAGAGCAAGAGAAAGACTTAGAAGCAATAAATGTTCAGCACAAGGTCTGTCCCCATAAATGAGGGAGTGGGTGGAGTATTTATAGCCAAGACACAAAAACTAGCCGTTCTGCACTGTGTCAGGCCCACATCGGACTGTCCGATACATGTCATCGGACTATCCGATATGTGCAAATTTCCAGATCAACTCCACCTCAGAAATTCAAATTCTTTTGAACGCTCCACCTTAGAAATTCAAATTCTTTTGAACGGAACACATATCAGATTATCCGATTACACACATCGGACATTCCGATGATTCCAGAGAGATTTCAAAAGAACTCAGTAACTTTGAAAATCTTCTAAGTGTATATCGGACTGTCCGATATATGACATCGGACTATCCGATAATTCCAGAGAGTTTTCAATGAAGAAGAAATTTTCAAAAACTTTCTAAGTCCATATCGGAATGTCCGATATCAAGCATCGGACAATCCGATAATTCCAGAGAGATCCATTCTCAACTCCTTAGAAAAATTCTCAGTCCTCATCGGACAATCCGATAAATCCAGAGAGGACCAAGACTTAGAAAACACACTCACACCGGAAGATCCGATATCATCGGACTGTCCGATGTTCAACATCGGATTATCCGATAAAATCAGCAAAAAGACAACTGCGATGTGAGTGTTGTGCTTGGTGTCTTCCAAAACTAACTTTGTAAAAGTAGTTCATCTGAGCATAGAGATCATTTCTAAGACACCTACATCCCATCCCTCTTGATAGTACGGAGATTCTATCGACTCAATTAAATAAAAATCTACACTAAGTCGACGCCATTCTTCTTTTCTCTTTTGAGGGTTGTCATTGTCTGTAGATGCGTTTCTTTTGGGACTATTACCTGCTCATATACTCATTTAAGCCATTAGTCCCTTAAACGTTTGTCATTAATCATCAAAAACACAATTAGGGGCCTAGATGCACTTTCAACTCTCCTCAATAGTTTGGCCAGAATAAAATAAGGCTTATCACTAAAATGATCCATACACCACTTCTAAGACCATTTCTTGTCTCCAGGTCCATACTCTTCAAGCCTTGCCATTACACTAACATAGAAAGGTCTATATTAGACGCCTAATCATAGATGGTTTTGAAAAACCGTCTGTATTAAAGCTAACTATAGACGGTTTTGCTAGCATGACTATCTAAGTTATTGGATTTGGTAAGAACCATCTGTAATAAACTGATATCACAGACGGTTCATCCCATAAACAATCTATGAGGTATCATAAAAGGTTTGTACCATGAACCATCTGTGATATGACTACTATCATAGACAAATCTAATAAGGAATAGTCTGTGATAACACTTATTCTATATATTGTTCTAGGGTTTTTTCCCACTGCACTCCTCACTCTAATGAAATAAAAAACAATCGTTCACATCCTTCCTAAGCTTGTCACCACCACCCATCCTCGATGCCACCTCCCTCGAGCCCGCACGCCTCCTCCCCGAGCTTGCGCATGACTCCTCGAGCCCGTTGCTGCCTCTCATCCTCGACACCTCCGTCCTCAATCATCGTCGCCTCCCTCGAGCCCACGCATTGGAACTGATAAGTGGTACCTATGCACTTCTTATTTCATTCTATGATAAAACATCATGGGTGTGAGACCACATGGAGGTTAACCCATAGATGTGTGATGAGTATTTGATATTTGTTAGATTTGTGTCAATTTGTGTGAGTTTATTTTAGTTTAGAAAACTAAATTTGCAATTTTGGGTTGTGGTTGGCCTTTCCAGTGAGCTTGAGCAATGCATTTAATTGGAACTTTATACTAATATTAATTACATGCATATTGTATATTATGTTGAGCAATGCTATGTGATGTTTTGCTTGTCTGTGATAGTTGCAGGACTTCACAGCAAGGTCATGGTGAGGCGAAGGACTAGGATAGTTAGTTCAAACGGTCAAGGTTACGATGGAAGATGACTAAGACCACGGAATTGCTGTAAGTCGGGATGACAAGTGGATAGATGGGATGCTAATTTAAGCCATACTTAAGTGAAAGAGAAACGTTGGATCATGGTTTCACAGGTGGAGTAGTGGTTAAATTAGTGTTAAATGGTTAAAATTCATTAGGTTGTTGGGTTATGGGTCAGCATATGTATGAGGTACAGAGTGAATCTCAACTCTTGATGAGGTTTCTTGAGGGCCAAGAAGGTCACCTTAAGGGTGGAGATTGCTCCGACCATGTATGAGTGAGGGAGTAAATCTCAACCCTTGATGAGGTTTCTTGAGGACCAATAAGGTCATCCAAGGGTGGAGGTTACTCCTAGTGAGCTATAAATAGAGGGGTGGAAGGATGTCTCCAATTCTTAGAGAAGGATTTTTGGTTTTCTTACGCTCCTTTGAGTATCACCCATCTAAAAGTGTGGCTTTGTAACCATTCCTCTCTAAGCAATGCAAGATTCAAATTCATCTATATTATGAAATTTATTTTATTTTTTGCATTTTTGCTTGGTGCATTCTTGCAACTCGAGCTTTGCTTCCTCTTCTTCTACTTGTTGTATTTTTGTTGGATCTAGAACATATAAGAGGTTGAAGACTTCATTTAAAACATGTCCCAACCCAGCAAGATCAATTAGAAATCATTCTTGCACAAGTTGTCCTTACAACATCATATTCTTGAGTTCAAATCGTTGTTTTTGGTATAGTTT
Source organism: Guadua angustifolia (assembly GCA_036346375.1). Lineage (NCBI taxonomy): Eukaryota > Viridiplantae > Streptophyta > Magnoliopsida > Poales > Poaceae > Guadua > Guadua angustifolia. Next base: position 11,903,082 of record CM070514.1, read on the forward strand.
GCACTATTTGCATGAAAGTTTAAGACCTTGGGCTTATCCTCGCAATTACTTTTAGAATCATAGTCCTAAGGTCATTTTCTAGTCATGGTTCAAGTTTCATCACGTTTGGTTGGATAATTCTAAAGTTATTGAGGTTTCTTTGTGGACAAAGTTTCTGAAATCTCTATTTTTGTACAGCATAAATTTGAAGCTAGATAGGTCACTCATTTAGTATTTATTTTGAAATTACTTTTGGAATCATGACCCTAGGGGACCCTATATTTCTATTACTTAAATTTCATCAACTTTTGATATTTTTGCAGCCAAGTTTGATATGTTGCTTATCCGAGTTGCTAAAATTACTGCTCCACTCATTTTGTTTTGTGTGTTCTTGAATCTAGTATTTGTTCCATAGCAGTAGTATTTAGCTCCTATTTATTCCCCTCTAGTCGCTGATTTCGGTTCTTCATTGGGCAAAATATTTGGTAACATACTTATGTGTAGATGATAGGTGTTGATTTGATTTTGGGATTTATGTGCTATTATATGTCTGCTCGGACATTTTGTTCGGTAGAGTTTTACAAGTGTGTATTAGAACTGAGAGTTGAGAAGTTTATCTTTGTGGATGAAATTATAAATGATCACACTGTATTTCTATTACCTAGCATACAGGGTGATCGCACTTAGATGATAGGGTAATTAAAAGGAAATGTTGATGTGCATTGTCATCAGTTGTCATGTCCTAGTTATAGTAACCATTTATGCTTAACTGATGTCTGATTCTGACTTGTGGTTCTTGAAGCAATTAGATGATGTAGTGTTGTGTGCTTAATCACTTTTTGTCTATGGAGCACTTGTGGTTCTTGGAACAATTAGATGAGTAGTGAGACTAATGCTGTTGCAAGTAGCATCTCTTTGCATATGTTTTGTGTTGTCTCTCGCGTCTGCTACTAGGTGTGCAGTAATATCGAGGAAACCTTTCACAAACCTGAATAGACCGTCACATGGTCGTTCACATGGCCTTAGCAAAGCTTACTTCATGTGTAAGAAATTCCAAAAACAACAAATATACCTATAAAAAGATGTTGAATCCTTGTCACATTCTAAAGATGCATAAGCAACAATCGAAAATACTTTCCACAACATCTCATTGCCACAAAAATGTGCCACAAAATAATTATTGTATTGCAAAAAAAACTACCGTGAAATAAATCTCCTAACTGCAATAAAATTACATTTTGCTACTAGATATAAGAAAGAGGCAATACAACAAAAAATAATTCTTGCAATAATAAAAGAAGAAAGCTGCAACAAATCAAGAAAATACCCCCAATAAACCTACCAGAAAAGATGGCGCATGGACGATTGTGAGTAGCAGAGCTCGGTGAAGGAGTTTGAGGTGGCACTGGCGAGGATCCCACGAAGACGAAGCTCTGCTCGTCATGACAAGGCTTGAGGGGTGGCAGGCTGCTACTCGTGCATCGAGTCAATGTGGGAGAGAGATCACGTGAGGTTGGTGGCAGTGACAATTTCCAGTGAGAGATCGTAAGAAAGAGAGCAATCGAGAGGGGAGGAAGAAATGAAGTTATATACACATGTGAGACGATAGGGATGCTAATGTGCTTAGACTGGTCCAGGCTTTTGGATTAGGCCAGCCAAAAACTGCAAATGGATTAGACTCATTTGGATCCATAGCTATTTGGACTAGACCTATATCAAATTGGATCAAGTTTAGACCTTATGTTTTTCTACTAAATCTCTTACCACCAGCCAAGTAAAACAATTGATGTTGCTTTTGGTACTAATGCTTTATTTTTTTTGTTTTACATACTTTAGCAGTATACTTTAAGTTCTAACTTTCAATCTGTCAGCGTACTCTACGCTGGGGTACCCTCTTCGCCGCACAAAAGCAGTCAACATAGCGGTCAACATGACAGATCCACGTGGCACCCGGCGAGCAGGTGGGCGAGCACGCCCTGCTCGCCCGGCGATCAGTCCACGTGGCACCCGGCGAGCAGGTGGGCGAGCACGCCCTTTCGCCCGGGCGGTCGACCCACGTGGCACCCGGCGGCGAGTGGGCGAGCACGCCCGCCGCCCGGCGATCGATCACGTGGCACCCGGCGGCGTGTGGCGAGCACGCCACTCGCCCGGCGATCGATCCACGTGGCACCGGCGGCGGCGAGCACGTGGGCGACCCACGTGGCACGCGGCGAGTGGCGAGCACGCCGCCGCCCATGGTCGCCCACGTGGCGCCCGGCGGCAGTGGGCGTGCACACCCGCTCACCCCGCCGCAAGACAAAAAGGTGGTGCGAGGTGGCTTCACCTCAAGGCTCCTTCCCGCATGCTCGTGGCAGGTGGCGGGGCGGTGGTGTCGAACCTATCAAGCGCAAGGATTTACGCTACAAGCCCATTCCTCGGCGCCTCACCAACCCGTCAAGAAGGGTCACATCCCGGCGGGCCAGCGGCCATGCGTCGGCATTTAATGAGGCCGAGGCACGGACAGACACGGGAAGGGGTAATAAATGAATGAAGATAAGCATGATGACCCTCCTTGGTACCTGCCCCGGCTGGCCTAGCCTATATAAGGGCCCTCGGGTGCATAGAGAGAAGGAGGGAGAGCAATCGAAGGTTGAAGAACGAGCAAGCAAGAGCTCCGTAGTATAGTCTAAGAGAGAACTTGTAACCTGAGAGCTTTGTACTAGCTTTGCACACTCCATAAATCAATCGAGCAGGAAGTAAGGCTATTACCCAAGGCAAAGGGGGCATGAACACGGTAAAATCTTTGTGTCATCCCTAGTTCATAGCGCAGGAATCCCTCGTGGGAGTCTCTAGGGTTTTCACCCTCTAGGTTTAGCTACCATGAAGACGCCTCCTTCCAACCAAACCCGGTCTGTAGACTCGGGCTGTCGAGCGGAATACGCCAAGCGAGTGCGCCAGTAGGGGCTAGTGGTTGGTTTCCCCGACTAACTCCCCGGTGGACTTCGGCGTCCGTGATTTGGGGGCAGGCACGTGCATCTGAAGATGGCGGATCCCCAGCATCAGAATATCGCGGGGGCGAGCGACGACCAAGGCGCCTCCCGGTCATCGCGCCGGTTGAGGGACCGTCTCACCCCGCCCCTGCAAGGCGGCACTGCTGTTCCCTTGGAAGCGGGGGAGCAACCCGTGCGTCGCAGGCTGGCCATGGAGGCGGCCACTCCTGCCCAGAACTTTCACGTAGCCCGTGCTCTTCTGGACCACCCTCCGATGGAGTTCGCGGGAGACTCCCCGGCCACCCCGTGGCTGCGGAGCATCGCCGGCCTCGTGGACGCGGCCCAGCTTAATGTAGGGCCTCCCGGCCAGTCAGGTACCAGTCGTACCTTGACACCTAAGGCGCATGCAGGGCACTCTCAGGCCTCCAGCAGCCCTAACGAGAAAGGCCCTAGCCAGGGGGGCCGGGGTCAAGGAAAGGGCGCGCGCAGCACCGGTCCCGGTTCCCCGAGGAACCGTGGGGACCTCCGCTCTCATCTGGACGAGAGCCGCCGGCAGCGCGGTGATGACAACCGTGGTGCTTCCGCGCCACCCGGACCAAACAGCCGCCACAGTAAGTGGGTGGCGGTGACGATGAAGTCCCCGTGGCTCTCATTCTCGTGCCAAGGAGGGGATTCAATCCTCCGACTCTCCAAGGAGCCGGGCCTCGCGCTCCCATGAGCAGTCTCCGGACCAGGCTCCCGATGGCGGCTCGGCTCCCTCTGGCGTGGGTGCAGGCCTTCTCCCGGTGCGAGCTGGCCGCGTGGCGTGGCCGGGACGGAGTTCGCCCGTGACCATAGAAAAATATGGCGGCACCACCAACCCGGAGGAGCTCCTCCAAATCTACACTAACGATGGTGCGGGCGGTGGCGGATCTGAAAAGGTCATGGCGGCTACCTCCCAACAAATTTTAACAGGCTCGCCCGCTCTGGTGCTAAATCTCCCAGGATCGGTGCACTCATAGGGTAAGTTGTGCAACCTCTTCGTCGCCAACTTTCGGGGCTCCTTTCGCGGCCGGCGTGGAGGGCGACCTCCACGCTTTGGAGCAAGAGAAGGGGAGTAAACCCGCGACTTCATCCGCGGTTTTGCCATCGCCGCAACACAATCCCCACATCTCCGAGCAATCGGTCGCCATCGCGCCGGGAGGCGTCTGCGATCCATAAGATGAAGGAGAAGATGGCCACCGTACCATCGGCTCCACCTCCGAAGCTCTTTTCCTCGCACATAAGTGTGCGAGGGCCCTGAGCGAGGGGCGGCGCCACCGCTCCAAGGGTGGCCAAAGGCAAGGACGAGGCGGGACCTCGAAGGGTTCGGCCGTCGCGAGCAAGAAGGCACGGAAAGCGAGGCGGGAGAAACCGAGCAAGTCTGGCCGCGGCGCGACGACAAAAAGATCCGCGCCTCGGAAGCGCAACCGCCGCGACCGGCGTGATGATCGCCGCGAGCGGCGTGACGACCGTCGTGACCGGCGTAACGATCGCCGCGATCGGTGCGATGACCGCCGCGGTCGTGGGAATGACCGCCGCAACCAAAAGGAGGGCGAGCCTTACTGCCCGATACATAAAACCAATACCCATGACCTAGACAATTGTCGGGTCGTGGACAAGATGGTGGAGAAGCGGCTCAAGGAACGCGCCCGAGCGATGATCAAGGCGAAGATCCCCGCCGGCCTTCGGCGGACCGATCACGTGGTGGCCTATATCCATGGTGGTTCGTCCACCTTCCCCTCCAACGCCGCTTACAAACGGCTGAAGAGGGAAGCGTGTGCCACCACATCAAGCTCGGGGTCGGGTCGGATGCTGAAGTGGTCTGAGCAAACGCTCACCTTTAGTCAGGCTGACCATCCCGAGGGCACCAACGCCTGGAGCACCTCCCGGTCGTGGTGTCGCCCACCGTTCGGAACGTGCGGCTTACCCGCGTGCTGGTGGACGGAGGGAGTTCTATCAACCTCCTGTCCTCCTCAGTGTTCCTGGCGCTTCAGATCCCGCGACAGGATCTGCGCCCAGCTCTGCCCTTCTTCGGGGTAGCCCCAGAGGCTGGTTTGATGCCCCTAGGTCAGGTGCGTCTCCCCGTCACCTTCGGGGAGAGGGATAACTATCGCACCGAGTTGGTGGATTTCGAGGTCGCCGACTTCGACCTCCCCTATAATGCCATACTCGGCCGACCGGCGTTGGCCCAGTTCATGGTGGCCACCCACTACGCGTACATGGTGGTGAAGATGCCGGGGCCCGCTGGCCCCATTGTGATCAGGGTGGATAAGGCCGAGGCCTTGCGCTGTTTCAAGGTCGCGCAGGACCTGGCCGGTGCCACCTGCGTCGGGCGCCCAGACGCCACTTCCTCGGGAGCCCCTCAGGCCCGGACCCGCGCCTCACCTGGCTCGCCGGTGAGGTTAAGGTGGTCGCACGAGTCTTGGCGAACCCCGAAGATCAACATTGGCGCCAACCTCGGCGCCAAATAGGAAAACGCGCTCGTCACCTTCTTCGATCTAACTCCGGCGTGTTCGCCGCAACCGTCCGACATGTTGGGGTCCCAGGAGGTGATCGAGCACCGATTAGCGACGCTCCGAGGCGCGTCGGCCCCGGCGAAGGTCGGGAGGCAGCGCCGAGCGCCAAGATGCCATTCGGGAGGAGGTAGAGAATTTGTTGAGCGAGGATTGTCCGGAGGTCTCATCATCTGAGTGGCTCGCCAACCCCTGTGCTCATCAAGAAGTCCAACGGAAATGGCGATGTGTGTCGACTTCACCGACCTCAACAAGACTTGCGAAGGACCCTTACCCCGCCGCGGTCGATCTCATTGTTGACTCCGCGGCGGGTGTGAATCTAGTGCTTCTGGATGCGTCTCGGATACCACCAGATTAGCATGGCACTTGAAGATGAAGAAAGACGCTTTTGTAACCCCTACGGTGTCTCTTGTTATGTAAGAATGGCTTTTGGTTTAAAAATCTTTGGTTCCACTTACCAACGCGCCATGCATTACCTTCCGCCCCGGATAGGGCGGAATCTTGAGGTTTATGTTGATGATTCGGTTGTGAAGATCAAAAGAGTGAAGAACTGATCCAAGACACGGAGGAAACATTTGCTAACCTCAGGAAGAATTGTGCAAGCTCAACCCAGAGAAATGCGTGTTGGTGTGCCCTCGGCAAGCTATTGGGCTTCTGGTGTCCAGTAGGGCATTGAAGCCAACCACGACAAAATATCGGCCATCGAGCACATGAAGCCGCCGGCGTGACTCAAGCAAGTCCAATGCGGCGGTCGCTTTGGCCTCCCTAGGGCAATTCATCGCCCGGCTGGGAGAGAAAAGCTTGCCCCTGTTTAAGCTGATGAAGAAGACAAACCACTTGAGTGGGTCAAGAAGCCTGTAGGCGTTTGAAGAGTTGAAGCGGTACCTCTCCTCTCCCGGTCTTTGGTTTCCCCACCGTGGGCCGCTGTGCTCAGACATAGCCGCCACCCCGAGGTGGTGAGCCTTGGTCTTGATATGAAAGAGAAGGCGCCCAAAGGCGGTGTACTATATCGAGAAGGTGCTGCACGGCGGAGACCCGTTACCCGCAGCTCGAAGATCTTGTCTGTGATCTGGTGGCGTCCAGGAAGCTGCGCCATTACTTCCAGGGGTGGGAAATTACCGTGGTCACGGCCTACCCTCTGCGGAAGATCCTTCACAACCGAGAAGCAGAGGGCCGGATTGCAAAATGGGCGGTGGAACTGGGGGAATTCGACCTCAAATTCGTACCCCGCACCGCCATCAAAAGTCAGAAGCTGGCGGAGTTCATCGCCGAATGGACTCCGCCGCCGGAGCTGAAAAAGCTCCGCGCCCTCTCCTGGACCTTGTTTTTGATGGTTCCTTCAGTTGGAGGGCTTGGGCTGGAGTTGTCTGGTCTCCCCGGCCGCGATATCCTCCAAGACGTGGTCGCCCTCGAGTTCAAAGCCACGAACAACGAGCCAGTACGAGGGCTGCTGGCGAGGTTGCGATCGCTTGGCGTTGGGCATTCGGCGTCTCAAGTCAAGGAGACTCCTGCTGGTCATCAATCAAGCGGAAGGAGTTTGGTGCTCGACCCCATCATGGCGGCGTACCTGGCGGAGGTCCGAAAAATGGAGCGTCATTTTGAAGGTTTGGGATATATCCATGTCCCCCGGCGCGACAATCACCTTGCGGACGGGCTTTCGCAGCTTGCGTCCTCAAGGGCTCCTGTTCCGGTTGGAGTCTTCGAAGAAAGGCTATTGCGACCGTCCATCGCGGCCCCCGATTCAGGTGGGGACGATGGTGCCGCTGTCGCAGCCCCCAGTTCAGGAGGGGACGACAGCAAGGCCGTTGCGGCCTCCGGCTCAGGCGGAGAGGGCGGTGCCGCTGTCATGGCCCCCAATTCTGGGGGGAAAGACAGCGTGCCCGCCTCAGCCCCCAGGTCCGGGAGGGAAAATGGCGGTGCTGCCGAGGCAGCGCCAGGGGAAAAGCTTGGCCCAGCGGAGTACCCAGGCGAGCACCGAGTGGTCGCCGCGCTTGGCCAGGAAGATCGGTGGATGGATCCTATCCTAGCCTTCCTGCGTGACCAACTGATCCCTGACGATGATGTCTTAGCTGAGAAGATTGCACGCAAAGCCAAGTGCTATACCCTGGTAGGTGGGGACCTATATCGCCAGGGCAGAAATGGAGTTCTACTGAAGTGCATCACTCGGGAAGAGGGAGCAACTGCTCTCGATATCCATGGCGTGCGCGGGAGCCATATGTCCCGCCGAACGCTGGTCGAAAGCGTTCGCCAGGATTTTATTGGCCTCTCGCCTCCGGGATGCTTGCGGTGGTGAGGACATGCGGCTTGTCGGTTCTTCGCCAACAAATCCACCGACCGGCCGAGCTCGCAAACCATCTGCTCTCCGCCGTTTGCGGTGCGGGGCTGACATCTGGAGTCCGTTCCGCGGGCCACAGGGGGCTTCACCCACCTCTTCGTCGCCATCGATAAGTTTACGAAGTGGGTTGAGGCCGAGGCGGTGCGTGCCATCACGGCGCCGCCGCCGGAAATCAAGTTTATGCGCTGGATCTTCGCGCTTTGGAGTCGCCAATCGCATCATCACGATAACGGGACCCAATTCACCAAAGGCGGCTTTCACGAATTCTGCGATGAAATGGGCACCAAGGTATGTTTTGCTTTGGTGGCCCATCCCATGAGCAACGGGCAAGCAGAACGCGCCAACGCGCTGGTGCTGAAGGGCCTAAAGACAAGAGCGTTTGATCGGCTTCACAAAAGGGGCGCGCGGTGGACGGAAGAGCTCCCGGCCGTGCTGTGGTCGCTCCGTACCACACCCAGCCGGGCCACGGGCGAAACGCCTTTCTTCCTGGTGTACGGGGCAGAGGCTGTTCTCCCCTCCGAGCTGCACTACACCATGGCACACTTTTGCCAACACATGGTATAGTCGGCAAAAGACACCTTCCCCGACACAAAAACTGTTGGCAAAGGTTTCGCCGACAGTACATAAACAGTAGCGGTAGAAGTAGTCGGCTTAGGCTTTGCCGACAGATAAAACTTTTGCCGACAGATAAAGTGTCGGCAAAGATCTAAGTTTTGCCGACAGTTTCAATCTTTGCCGATAGTTAATGTTTTGCCGACAGTAGGGGCATTGCCGACAGATAAAACTTTTACCGACAGATAAAGTGTCGGCAAAGATCTAAGTTTTGCTGACACTTTTAATCTTTGCCGACAGTTAATGTTTTGCCGACAGTAAATCTGAATTGCCGACACTTTACGTGTTGGCTAATCAATTTTCCCCTCATAGACCGAAGCTAGTTTTCTACACAAGTTTTGTGTCGGCAAAGGTGCCAGCACACATGACATACAAATTAAATATGCAATATATACAAAACCAATTCCACATTATCCACCATTGATCGAATTGACATACAAACTTTACATGCAAATGGTGCCACTCACATATATAACCATATACATACACAATCACAGTTCAAATAATCACTTCAACATGTAAATAATGCAACGCATATATCTCCACCACAAGGTTTGATAAACATAGATCGATCCTTCAAATAAGTTAAGTTGCATACATGCCCGTCCAAAATAAGTAACAGTCAGTGAGAGGTAATGAGCTAAGTCTCAGCCTAGTAAATAAGGGCATACATTTTCACTAAAAGAGAGGATGCATATACTTCTCTAGCTACTAGTTAACATTTCTAACCATAAACAACACTACTATCTTGCTGCACAAAAGGTTGCCACTCCAAAACTTGTAGCACCTCCAACTACACAAAAGTTACTACTATACTCCGAAGCCTATCACCTTGTACCAAAGGTGTACGACATGATGAAGAAAAGAAATAATCAGCAAAAACAACAGAAAATCCGTCACGGTGAACAAAAGAACAATGCAAGATAGAATAACTAACAAAGCATGGAACAAGATTACTTTTCTAACATAGAACACATGGAAAAAAAAGTTTGCTTTATCCCGGTGAATCTTTGGATCGTGAAACAGAGGAACCAGATACACATGTCATGTTTTCAATTTGCTATAAAGTGTTAAGTCAAACAAAGATGTGAGATAAGAACTCGGGTGAATCATAGTAAGTGACAAAATAGGTCTTGACAAAATAGATAAGAACTGCAGACCGAGGAATTGAACAGACACACAAACCCCACCTCACTAACACAAACCCTACCAAATGCATTGACAAATTCAATGATCTTGCAAAGCCTTAAATCATAGTCGGATCTCACGGTCTCATTATATCCAATGATACTACAAAGCCAACGAGTTCGATTAGGTTGAAATTTAAGCCCACAACGAGTTCCATTAGGTTGAAATTGCTTAACCGAATCCACGCGAGTTTCACTAAGTACCAGACACAAAATTTTCGCTAGCACACCTAAATATTCCAAACTAGTTCTTTCCTTTTCTATAAACCGACAGATATTGTGTTCCAAACTAGTTCTTTGTTTGAAGAAAAAACCGACTCAAGAGTTCTTTGGTAATGAGAATCATTATTCCCAACGCCAAGCTGGCATAGGAAAAGTAGAACATCTTAAAATTTTATCCATTGTATTTTACCTATTGTAAGGTGATATAAACAAAAATGCAAAACCACATGTGTACATGCACTATCTTAACCGTAAAAAATAACTCAAGATTCATGCAAGAGGTATTAAATTATTAGGTGATGAGATGGTGGTTTGAATTTTGAAAGGTTGCAATTTTGCATCAATCTCAAGGTACATTTGACAGTGTGATAATACATGTACCTCAATGTATATGTGGAAAATCACATTCGTAATATAAATCATTTCTTCATACTAAACACCTTTTACAATGCTGCAACACTACCACAAATTATTCTAAATAAGAAATAGAAAATAGTCGGGAAAATATAGTGAAATTGGCAAAAGCTTGGCATGACAGAGGGGGACTATGGTCTCTAGCAAATCTATACATATCACCAAGATTTACGCTTTGGATTAATGACTATTTAGACAAGCAAACCAAGTTATCAAATTCTAAAACAAAGAAAGAGCATACAATTTCACCACAACATTCATAAATTCATCGCTATGAAGCTATACCCAAAACCCCTAACTAACAAGAAGAGATAGTGGGAAGAATCAACAAGCGCTCTCGATTCGTAATCTTTTAGAATAGTACCACGAGCAATATAATTTAAGTAGTCCATTTGACAAGTGATAGGACAGAAATACAAGATATCTAACTACGTGCGGTGTTCACTTTGGAAGCCCGATCACCATTACAAGTCATTGCATCAAGTCCTCAAGAACCTTATAGCCATACATCACTTTGTGCAAGCTTAGTCAACCAATATGTAATACTCAAAAGAGAGCGATCAAATAGGGTCTAGCACATTAAGGTAATCCCAGATTTGAGTGAGCAAAGAATAGAGTAAAAAGGTTTAATTCTTATATACCATCGAAATTTTCAAACTCCCTGATTGTGCCATTGAAATGTAGGGTTGGGCCCACATGTAGGTGATACAAAGGAGTGGCATATAAGGGATGACGCAAACTTTCGATGGCAAATAAGGTAGGTGATCTGATGAGTCCCATAAACATCAAGACTCAAATCAAGCCAAATAAGAATGGACTCTATCCCATAAACATAACTACATAAGAGCTGAAGGAAAAATACACAACCACACAAGGACATTATAGTTTTCCCTTGTTCTACAACAAGAAGTGCATGGGTCATTCCCAAAGTAAGGGTAAAAAACATAGTGAAATGCTTAAAACAACACAAAGGAACAGTCATGAAAATAAAGTTTTTTAATAAAAAACAATATTATTGAGGTTTGAGATAAATTGATTACTGAAGACATCTTTTTTTTCTATTTTAAATGTTGAGAGATCAAATTACTAAAAGATGCGCATGGATTATGAAGAATAGTTTTTAAACTGACAAATCGAGAAAATTTGAAGAATAGTCTTCAGGAACATATTTAAAAAAAAAGATGAATCTAATTAGGCATACATCCGAGAGCGAAGTCTTTGAGATGCTTTGACACAAAAGGTTTAGTCCGCACTAAACCACTCTCTTGGGTATCTAGAAGACAATCCCACTCCATGTCCAGTTCATCCACATTAGTTGCAGCAAAAATGATCGCATTTTTGCATTTGATCTGCATAGGAAATCAGTTATCTATAAGGAAAATTAGAAAAAAGAGTATTTACTAGCATATTTTTTTTAAATTACACAAGGTGAGCAACTAAGCACACTTCACAACTATTGGTAGACATTTTCTTATCACTTTCTAATTGGACACCCTAGTTTATGTTCAGGAATACTCGTTAAATTTTAAGATAAAGATTAATATTTTTCTAGAGAAAACTCCTTTTACCCTTGAATTTGAACATCATTTTCTTTTTGCCACTTTGAATATCATTTTCGCCATCGGTTCTCTCTCGGTCTCATCAAATGTGGGCCCAAACCCTACCCAGTGGCAAAAAGGAATGAGGTTTTGAACCAGGATGCATATGCACTTTTATCATTACTGACCTCGGGATTATATCATATCATTGTCACATGCTAATTTTGGGGAACCTAGGTCCTTACGAAAGCCAAAAAATCACCAAATATGTATTTTCGATCTTGATTCAAAGAAATGAACCAAAACAACAGAACATACCAATGGCAATGGCGGCGTTTTGTGATGTAATAATTCAAGAATACCTTCCGCAACAAAGCCATCGGAATAGAATTAGAAATGAGTTAAATGGTAATAACACGGTTTGCACTTTGCTAGAATAAGAATGCATGTTCATAGATATTCAAGAAATTAATATTTAAAATCCGAATACCTCATTTCGATCACCGGTGTAAGCTGTTTCCTATGAGTTGACTAAGATACTCTTCAAACTCTTCATCAGAGCCTATGCAAATTCAAAGCAAACATCGTTGATACCGTGAAATGGCATCTTCTCAAGGGAAATTCATGAAGCGACCATTTAATGTATGCCAATAATTCATGGCTATGCACATTGAGGAGTTTCTACATTTCATAGTGCTGCCACAAAATGTTCAACTTCTTCAAAGAATGAATCAATCGCAAGGCCATCACATATATGTTCCATTTATTTACATGACAGAAAATGACAAACTTGGCGACTAAATAGTATATTTCACAACAAAATCGCAACAATCTATTTGTGGCCATTTGAGCTACCACAAAAGAGTTTAGAACATGTGACTATATCAATCCATGAAATATCTTACCTCGTTGCGAACAACCGCTACATGAGAAACTTGCCAGCCAATTGCATGAAGCTTCTTGCACAATCTTCGCACCAAGTTTATCATCAAGCGTGCTAAACCTAAAGCATCAAAATGGATACAATATCAATTAAGCTGTATAAACAAATGTTAATAAGGAGACACTTTCCACATAGGCATAAAAGTCCGATTATCGATCAAGGATAACAAATGAGATTTAAAGCAACATGTAAAATGAAATAGCAACACTAAGCTCTCCAATGAAATAAATATATTCTATAATACAATATAATTTGGACTTTGGGATGGTGGTTGCACTTTGCATTGACTTAAAATGATCAAGCTGCATTCTCTTGAGGCGAGAATGCGGACAAATGACTTAAAAATCCCCATTCCATTTTTTTTTCCAGAAATGAAGATGTCTGTTTTGAATAAAATATTCAAATAGCTAGAGAAGTACAAACACACAAATAGTTGATCTTATTTGCTCTGCAGTGTCCATACTATTGATACAATATAATTCTACCATTTACACAAAAGGCAAAGCCAAAGAAGAAAAGGAATCTGCAGAGATGTGACATAAATCTTTTTAAAAAAATCCAGGGGTGTCATTGCCACCAAGAAAAAGCTATGGCAAGTGCAAGAACCTTGAGCATTAAACAATTATATCTGTAGATATAAGGATGAGAGATTACTCACAATATTTCATCACCAACTACAATAATTGAAGCCGAGCGTGAGATCATCGGTTCTGCCTCAATATTGTTCATGCCATTGCTTGAAACAGAATTAGATTTCGTTTTATGATTAGTCTTCTTCGTTCTACCGGCTCTTTCAAGTCTTCCATCGATAGCATATATGCTGGCCTAAAGCTTTTCAGTTGATGAATCACTAAGAAGTGCATTTGGAGCAAGTATCATATATGCTCCCAATGGAAGTATACCGAAACCAGTATAAGTATGTGAAAATGTAAGATAAAATAGGAAGTTTGTATGGAGTAGAGTTCTTCTCAAGGTGGATTAAATTATAAGCTAGCTTTACAAAATGAGTCAAGTATAGCATACAAAGTGACATAAATGCCCATCAAAAGGAAGAAGAAGTATTTCCTTTTGTAGAGGATTTTTTAGAGAAAGGGCATAAGAAATCACATTATAACCCACAAGGTGCGATGGAGAAATCTAACATCTAATAAATGGTATGCATACAAGCAATTATACATTTGAAGGTCCGAACATGCAAAAGAACCTACCCTTGATCGTAAAGGTCGCAGATTTGACCTTACATGTTAAGAGGAAAGACCAAACATCACGACACGTGAAAACAATGCTCCATAGCATCTGAATTAGTGACTAAAGAAGGAAGCTTTAATTTATTTACATGATCGGGAAAAAACTCAGATGACCAATCCAAGATAGGATTCACCCTCATAAAAGGAGGCCACCAGTGAACTAGGAGAAAACTGTTTTTGACCAACCTATAATTCAAACTGAATTACTAATAGATGTGGAGATACCAATAAGTATCAAGAATTGCGAATAAAGATGGGCATAAATACCGATTGTGTCATTTTGCTCAAATGCACCGCCTTGGTCGATCTCCATCCCCCTCTACGTGCGGGACGCCCTAGCTCTTCGCACTGCATTTTATTACCAACGGGTGCAATTCAGTAATTGGACTCTAGCTACACAATCGGAATAATGGATACAAAATGACAAAGAACGGTGCATACAATTTCATTACCAACACGTGCATGACTCTTACTTCCAGTTGTATGGTTTTGGACCAACTTTGACCGATTTGCTTTCCCTCTCATTGAACGGACATATCATCAAGTGTTAATATTGTTCATGATTCATATATAAAAATTCTAGAAATAGGGAATTGTAGCTTACGGCTGCTTCTGGAGACCTCCAGTGATCAATTAGCCACTTCCAATCCTCCTCATGCACTCTTTCGTCACGTAATGCAAGCAGTTCTTCAAATGACAAATCATCATCAAACACCTTCTTCAAATCTGATTTGAACTCCTTCCATTTTGTTCTTTGTTGAGGTTGCCGCATATCATGACAGATTGGTTGGATAGACAGTTAAATCATATGGTGTCGGTGTTGCCAAACTAATGGTGTACCCTTGTTCCAAACTAGCATCTATGCAATGCTTTCGTGTTGATGCAGAGACATCTTTGACATGCATATGATATATAATCATTTCAACATTGATTATGTATCCTTAATTTCTTATATGCCATAATGTGTCATTTAATTGAACTTTTGAATTACAAAATAGCAGAATTTTTATTGGTGCATTCTTGCATTGTTCTATGTGTAAGCTCCATATATGTGCATCTTTGCCTTACCTCTTTGAGATAACAATTCCTTCTCAATTCTCCTTTGGTCCAGGTTTAACCTTTTCTTCTTATTGGTCAAGATTTCACGGTCCAATGAATAAATTGTATTTAAGATGATATAGTGTGTTATGTTGTTGTATCATTGGCCCTGGGTTATTGTTGCTTACATTCTCGAAATTATTCTATCATGTTGAATTTAAAACAAGAAGCGAGTAACTTCATTGGGTTATAAAGATGTGTTGCTACTATTAGATAAGGTGTTGCTACTAACAAAAAGCATGCATAAGAAATGTTGGCACCGGAAAAGATGTGTTGTTCTTTGCTTGATTGCACTCAAGAAGAGGCGAACTACTAGCTCATCGGTTAGACAATCGGTAGCTCTGTAAAAGCATTTGTAAGCAAGAAGTAGCAAGAACCCAAGCACCTTCTTCTCGGGAGAAGGAGCACGGAGTTAGCAACAAGATGACACACGTTGCACGATAATGAAATTAAAACACTACCGCAAGAATAGTACTCCATTTAACACTACTGCAAGAATAGTACTCCATTTAACATGTTACAAAACCTACCAAATATTAACTACCAAAAAATTTCTATCCTGTGCTCTTGTGATATTTGACAACTAAGCACAACTATAGAACTATAATATCAACTTTGCTCGTGAGATGCTTTATGCGAGATAGTACATAATGTATCCGATTACCGTGATGAGGGTATCTAATATAACATTAGTTAGCGAGAAGACAAAGCCTTAGCGTATGAGTGTATCGATGAGCTTGCTATTTTGAATCACCAAGACAAAACATCACAAACAGACATACGACTTCTTACTAGAGAAGAAAACAGACTCATAGCTTCTTACTAGAGAAGAAAACAAAGCATCGCTACGTTTGATCCCCTAATAAGTAAAAACTCTCTGAGAAGATCGTGTCAAGTTCAAGACTGAAAATTTCAAGAGAAATTAAAACACTCTGCAAGAATAGTACTCCATTTAACATGTTACAAAACCTACCAAATATTAACTACCAAAAAAATTTCTCTACATACTCAACTCAGATAAGAAAAACTATGTACATCTCCAAAGCGACCACACCGGCATAATCTTCAACTTCAAATCACGCTACCCGTAAATAAAAGATAGACAAACAAAGCAATGAGCGATGAAGGAGTTCTTTCCAAAGATCCATTTTTGCGACACCTAGTGAGGGAAATTCATTCCAAAGAACCATTTTTTACCGAAAACTTCAACCCACGCTGTTCATCATATCCCGACTCATCAAATTCGGCAACATTAAATTAAGAGGCGGATCTCGAGACTACTCGAAGGAGAAGAAGGAGCATCGAGAGGTGGCGCCGGGGAGCAAAGCGGCTTGTGGTGACTCGGCTCGCAGGGCGGTGGCGAGGGCGCGAGTAGCAGACGCAGCCACTGGGCGGAGCGGCAGCGGCGGGGCGGAGGCGGGGACGCGGTGGCGGCGGGGACGCGACGGTGGGCGGGCGGATGGCGGGGGTCGTGGTGGCGGGGATGCACCGGATGGATTGAGCGGCGGCAAAGGGGACGAGGTGGCGGCGGACGAGGTCAAGAAGCGGCGGATTAAGGTCAAAAGTGCGGCGTGGAAGAAGGGTGGGCGGCGGGGACGCGACGGCGGGCGTGGATGGATGCCGGATGGACGGAGCGGCGGTCGGCGAGGGACAGTGAGGCGGTCATGGATTAAGGCTTGGCGCAAGCGGCATGGAAGGGGGTGGGGGTGGGTGTTTCTAGGGTTTTGAGGGGGTTTGGGCGGCGGGGGGAATATGGGTGTATTTCGGTCTGCATGCTCGCCCAAATTTTTCAGTCCGCGCGCCTGTTTTTTTATCTATATCAACGCCGACAGTTATGGAAAGGCCCACATTAAATGTGTGGGTAAATCTATGCCGACAGGTACAAGTCAAAATTATCAACGCCGACAGATTATTTGTCGGCATAAGAGACCAATCCCCACAGTTTATGTGATGGCAATTGTTGGACCTTTGCCAACAGATAAAGTGACAGAAATAAACCACCTTTCCCCACTAACAAGTGTTGGCAAAGGTGTGCCATGGTGTAGTGCTGTCGCTCGGTTCCCCGCGCGTCTCGGCGTTCAACGAGGAAGACCAAGAGGATCTCCGGCGAGAGGATGTCAACCTTTTGGAAGAGGTGCGGGATCGCGCTGCTCTCCGCGTCGCCACTTCTGACAAAGTCTCGGCGGTACCACGCCACCCGGTCTCTGAGAGAACACGGCGATGGCGACACAGTCTGCAGAAATCAGACGATCTTGGGTTGTATAAATCGTCCCCCGATGGGAAGGCCCTTTAAGGTGGTCTCGAGATCTCGCCCGGCGGTCCGGTTATACCGAGGACGGCGAAGAACCGATTTAATTCCTATAACATAGAGTTGTTATGAAATTCTATCCTTAAAGGACTTGTAAGTGCCCCGTTGCTCGCCCCGGTCAGCCATGAGGTAAGATTCTCCCTTGGCTGGTTGGTGGCTTCTGACGGTTAGTAAAGTTGTTGCCTAGAAGGCTTTCAATTTATCATTGTTGTCCCTTTCTGTGCCCTTAGCGGCAAGTTTTTTGCATGAATGTCGCTGGTTTCGTATGTTTGCTAAATCCTTGGTGGTCTACTGGGTCACCTGGTGTCCGTGTCCGACAAAGACGGGCGACCGGGGGGCGGGCTAGATGCGGTGCTCAAACGCGGCTCGCACGCCTCGGGTTGGCTCTCTGAAGCACCGCTGGTTGTCACCGCGAGCATCGTTAGTCTAGTACCCCTCCTGGAAGCCCGCAGCTTTGACGCACAGCACCATGGTTCGATCTCCAAAAAATCGCTAGGACTTAGAAATCAAAAGGGGACCAGGGTTCATTCCATGCGGGGACCTATATCGTTCGGATTTATCTTGCATATGCCTGCTCATTCTGTTAGTAGCTGTGCACCAAGGCATGGAGTCACCGGCTCATTGCATGAAGTCTCCAAGCCTCTTCATGGTCGCCCAGGAGCTCGGGGGCTGGTCGCCCTAAGCTTCTTCGTGGTCGCCCCAAGCCTCTTCGTGGTCGCCCAGGAGCTCGGGGGCTGGTCGCCCTAAGCTCCTTCGTGATCGCCCCGAATCTTCTTCGTAGTCGCCCAGCGCTTGGAGGCTGGTCGCCCGAGATGCTTCGGCTGGTCGCCCGTCTGCCTGAGTTGGGCACCGGCTAGCGCACGAGCCAGATAAGTGTTTATAGTGACACTTCTATTTGTTTGCTTATGCGTATGTTGAAATTGATCAAATTATGCATGGTTATCATGGACATCGCAAACCTGACGACTCCTTGGTGATAAAAAGGAAAAGTCTTCAGTGTGAGCGTCTAGTAAGGTTAAGTGACCAGAGTGTAAGCTTGGCACGGTATTCAAATACGGCTCGTACACCTCGGATTGGCTCTCAGAAGCACCGCTGGTTGTCACCGTCGAATGCCGCTGGTCCAAGACCACTCCTGGGACCTTATCATCTTATGCGCCACACTGGGGTACAGTTCTAAGAGATCACGGGGATTTAAGTTCCGAAAAGGTTTGTGCCGGTGACAACCCTGCATAAAACCCTAACGACAAATTACTTGGTGCTTAAGCACGAGCTATGGCGCCCCAAGGCCGTCTTTGCCTAAGTTCTGTGCGACTTATGCGCATTGTGCTTACATTTGTGGTTAGTTGCATACGACCTTTACAGAATGCAGGACATTGCTCGGACTTAAAACCTAATCGGCGCCTCATCGAAGTTTCAAGTTGGTCGCCTAGCGGTTCCAGCACGCAATATCAAATAAGCACAGCAAACACGCGTGAAGGTAAAACCACGAAACATCCATTACAGCTGAAGTTGATTAAAATGTTCATACAGGCAGAACAGGCTGGTCAACGAAAGAAATTAAAAAACAAAAGAAGTGAAGCGGAGGCCCG
Organism: Guadua angustifolia; assembly: GCA_036346375.1. NCBI lineage: Eukaryota > Viridiplantae > Streptophyta > Magnoliopsida > Poales > Poaceae > Guadua > Guadua angustifolia. The sequence goes on from CM070514.1 coordinate 11,922,057, forward strand.
GCCCTTCACTCGCCGCCCACGTCGATGTCGCTGATGTCTTCTTCCTCCGCCACCGGGGTGGAGACATTCATGACCGGCTCCTGCACATGCAGTTGTCCGGCGAAGTGTTCGGCGGCCGCTTGTACACGTGCCTCCGCCTGGGCGGCGTCCCCCACGATGCCGGCCTCCATTGCCGCCATCGGGTCCAAGGAGGCGTCGCGGCTGGCCCAGCACGCCAGCACGAAACTTGCAGTCACCGCCGCAACCTATTGCCCCTCCCTGGTGGAGCGTGCGGCTAGGGCGGCAGCAATCCCGAGTGCCTCGCGGCTGGTTGGTCGCAGAGGCGTCTTCGCAGGTGGTGTCCTAGAGGGGCATCTCCAGCACCACGCCCAAAGGTTCCAGGCATCTTCTGATGCGCAGGAAAGCTCCCTTGAGCATGGTGGTAAGGTTGCGCTTGAGGCGGTCAGCCTCGTACTCCGAGGTCCTTTGCGCCGCCTCGGCCCTCTCCGCCGCTCTTGCATGGCGGCTGTGATCGGCGGTGGCACTTTCTTGCGCCATCATCGCGTCCGCCCTCACCCGCTCCCGCGTCAACTCGTCGATTGCCCCCGTCAGCTGCCTCGCCGTTCGGGCTCCGTGTCCGGCAGCCGTGGCGAGGAGTGCGCCGAGTGTGCTATGTAGATTGCCGAGCTCTGTGAAAAGCTCCGCATGACGAACGGCAGGCATGGCGACGGTGTGGGAGGCGAGTGGGCGGGGGGCGTCGGTGTCAGCACCGGCTGCCCCAGATTCGACGCTGCCGTCGGCGGCGCTTGGGCGGGAGTCTCCGCCGCCTCTGCAGGTGCAGGTGGCGTCGTCCCCCTTGAAGCATCTCGAGGGGTCGCCCTTGGCGTCGCCCTTGCCGAAGCCGCCTGGGACCTCGAGCCCACCTTGTCGAGTGGCGGCATGGGTCCCCGTGGCCGAAGGTGGTGGCGTCGTGGAGGGTGAGATCGGCGCCACAGGAGGAGTCGTAGAAGGGGGAGATGATGAGACCGGCGCCGTGGCGGTTGGCGCCGTCGTTGCTGGAGCCGGCGTCCGCTGCATTGGCACCGGTGGCGATGGTGCCGGCGGCGCCGGAGGTGGAGATGCTGGCGCCGCAGGCGGCGGCGTCGGTGCGATCGGTTCTGCGATTGGGACGGCCGGTGTGGCCGTCCCATGTGAGATCCCCGCCGCCCTTGGGCTGGCGGCGGCGGGAGTTTCGCCCGCGTGACGGGCCTTCTTCGCGCCCGGACTTGAGGTGTCCGGGATGAGTGGTCGCTTGCCCGCGGCCCGATCAACAGGAGGAGATGCGTCCCTGATCGTCAGGGGGGCGCGCGGCGGCACCACGGCGAGGCCGGTGGAGTCCATGGGCGGCAGCAACCTGACGATCCTCAGGCGCTCCGCAGGCTCCAAGTCGGCGAGTGGCCGGGCCGATGAGGGGAAGTCCAGGCCGGCGGGAATCGGCGGCATAAGCCCGGAGAGCCACCTGCTGATGTGTGGCCCATCTAGGTTTCCCGCGCCTGGCCAGGATTAAAAAGCAACACGGAATGCTGGTTGGTAGGAAGCGACTCAAAAGGAGCGCGAATACAGGAAAAAGCCAAAGGGTAGCAGTGAAGACTTACGGCCGGGGAAGGTACGGGTGATGTCGTTGTCATCCGTGTATTGCCACGCCGGGCGAATACGGCGACGAAGGGGGCTCAATCTTCGGGATACGAAATCCCTGACGATCAGCGCCCCTGTTAACCCGGCGTCCCGCAGGTTGTTGATGCGGGCCGCCATTGCCAGGAGCTCCGCCGTCTCTTCGACGGGCGAGTTCCAGTTCTCGGTGGCCGCCGCTGGCTCGGCGGGCACCTCGGCACGCTCGACTCATTGTCGTCATTGACGTCTGACCATTATTGCTTGCCGAGCCTTCGATTCGGCGGGGTTGGAAGGGAATGTAGCGAGCTGCCATCCCATCCCGGAGGCGGAAGTGGCAGCCTCAGCCAGTCATTGCCGGAGGAGGCGCGGCAGAGGAAGAAATAGCGAAGAGTGGTTGGTTGGCATCACCCCATGAACATTTCACAGAGGTGTGCGAAGACAATGAGGAAAAGAATGGAGTTGGGGGTGAGATGAAGGTGATGGATTTCGTAGAAGTGGAGACGGTAAGGAAAAAGTCAGAGAAAGGCGGCACGAGACCCGCCATGATGCCCCACACGAAGATGACGATCTCGTCGGCAGGGCACTGTGGTGTGGGGGTCCCGCCCGAATGGAGAGGGCCTCCCAAGACGAGGTGTGGAGTCTCCCCACCGTGTAGGAGTCCACCGTGGAAGCAGGAAAGGAAGGCGAGCCCAAGAAGCCATGAGAGCGAAAGGGCAAAAGGCCAGAGGGACTTAAAGCAAGAAGGCTGAAGAAGCGAAAGTTAGGGGTGCGCAAGGAAGAAGAAGGCGTAAAACCGCTTGATTCATATGAACCTATATATGCGCCCCCACACCGACGGTTCGCGAAGGGACAAGATCGTGCGTCGCCTCGGGTCCCGAGAAAAATCTGTGGATACACGGGGACCGAGGCGGTCGATCTCATGAGTGGTGGCCCCACCCAGAGCACGCTAAACATTTAATGAAGGTTCTAGTAAGCTTTGGTGCGCGCTCTGGCGGGCCCGGCTATGTCAACAGACGCTGTTGGGTACCCTCTTCGCCCACAAAGCGATCAACATAGCGGTCAACATGACAGATCCACGTGGCACCCGGCGGCGGGGCGAAAGCACGCCGCTTCGCGGCGGTCAATCCACGTGGCACCGGTGGCAGTGGGCGAAACACGCCCTACTCGCCCGGCGATCGACCCACGTGGCACCGGCGGCGGTGGGCGAAGCACGCCGCCGCCCGGCGATCACCCACGTGGCACCGGCGGCGGTGGGCGAGCACGCCTCGCCGCCGGCGATCGACCCACGTGGCACCGGCGAAGCGGTGGGCGAAGCACGCCCGCCGCCCGGCGATCGACCCACGTGGCACCCGGCGAGCGTGGGCGAGCACGCCCGCCGCTTCGCATGATCACCCACGTGGCGCCCGGCGGCGGTGGCGTGCACGCCCGCCACCCCGCCGCAAGACAAAAAGGTGGTGCGAGGTGGCTTCACCTCGGCTCCTTCTCTGTCAGACTGCTCAGGTGGCGGGGCGGTGGTGTCGACTGTCAACTGCAAGGATTTCGCCATAAGCCCATTCTCTCGACGCCTCTCACCAACCCGTCAAGAAGGGTCACATCCGGCGGGGGCAAAGCCATGCGTCGGCATTTAATGAGGCCGAGGAACGGGACAGACGGAAGGGTAATAAATGAATGAAGATAAGCATGATGACCCTCCTTGGTACCTGCCCCGGCTGGCCTAGCCTATATAAGGGCCCTCGGGTGCATAGAGAGAAGGAGGGAGAGCAATCGAAGGTTGAAGAACGAGCAAGCAAGAGCTCCGTAGCATAGTCTAAGAGAGAACTTGTAACCTGAGAGCTTTGTACTAGCTTTGCACACTCCATAAATCAATCGAGCAGGAAGTAAGGCTATTACCCAAGGCAAAGGGGGCATGAACCTGGGTAAAATCTTTGTGTCATCCCTAGTTCATAGGCGCCGGAATCCCTCGCGTGGGAGTCTCTAGGGTTTTCACCCTCTAGGTTTAGCCACCCAAGACGCCTCCTTCCAACCAAACCCGGTCAGAGACTCCGGTCTCAAAGTGAATACGCCGACACAATCTCTATTTCTAGTAAGTGAAATATGTAATTATATATAATTATAGACCTAGTTTTATCACTTGAATATTGCATCGTAAACTATCAACATATCAAACAAATAGTTTGTCTAGATAAAAGTCCAAATCAAGGCCCAAGCTTTTCATTTGGGTCTAGGCTAGTTTTGGACCTCACTTGTTTTGGATTAGACTAGATGCAGGTCTATAAAAAGAATTTTAGACTTAAATTAGATCTATGTTGGGCTTCGGCTCAATAGCATTCTTGTGAGACGATGACTTTAAGAGAGAGAGAGAGAGAGAGCGCAATTGAAATATAGTTTTTCTATTTTACGGCCACCCGCAAGCAGCTTTCCTGGGCTTTGCTCTTGGACGCGACATTTGGCGTGTGTTTGTGCGAGGAGTGCATGGCAAGAAAGAGCAACGGTCCCACCTTTTTTATTGTTGTGCAACTGATTGTGTTTTCTGCTGTGTGTGTCATTGAATAAAAGTGATTGTGTTATGTTTTTTTACAAATCATCGTACATGGGAAACAAAATTTTTCACTTTTTGGAATTAAATCCCAAAATTTTTTGAATTTAAAATTTTCAGAGTTGAAACTTTGCATTTTGAATTTTTTTTGAGATGAAACTTTCTAATTTGAAATTTTTTTATTTATTTTTTTTTGAGTTGAAACTTTCGATTTGAAATTTTTTGTTTGAATTTTTTCAACTTGAATTTTAAATCGAAACTTTTCGAACATAAAGTTTTTGAATCGAAATTTTCTAATTTGAAGATGTATATGGTGAGATTTTCGACTTTATAGCGCATGTTCATATCCCATATTTGGATATTCGACAGTAGCCCCCCAAACTTCGCTCAGCGGAGGATTTGTTTGAGTGCTTGGCCGATTACTGCCAAACTCGGTTTGGTCGAGCAACACCTCGCCTGCCTATGGTCGAACACTTCGAGTAAGTTAGGAATCGCTAAGTATCGAGTAGGTTGTGCGGGGTCGAGCGCCCTGCTGCAAGTCTAGCTCGAATGCTTAGGGTAGCCTTACACTGCTTGGTGTTGCCTAATCAATCCGACTCTGAGCGGAGTTGGAACCGTGATCAGAAATTCTGAATGTTGAGTAATTGGAGCATTTATTTCATCAACTTTTGATGAGTAGATCAAAAGTTATTGAGATTTCTTTGCGGCCAAGTTTGATATTTTTGCTTATCTGAGTTGCTAAAATTATTGCTCCACTCATTCTGTTTTGCATGTTCTTGAATCTAGTATTTGCTCCATATCAATAGTATTTAGCTCCTATTTATTCCCCTCTAGTCGCTGATTTCGGTTCTTCATTGGGCAAAATATTTGGTAACATACTTATGTGTAGATGATAGGTGTTGATTTGATTTTTGGATTTATATGCCATTATATATATGTCTGCTCGGACATTTTGTTCGGTAGAGTTTTACAAGTGTGTATTAGAACTGAGGGTTGAGAAGTTTATCTTTGTGGATGAAATTATAAATGATCACATTGGATTTCTATTACCTAGCATACAGGGTGATCGCACTTAGATGATAGGGTAATTAAAAGGAAGTGTTGATGTGCATTGTCACCAGTTGTCATGTCCTAGTTATAGTAACCATTTTATGCTTAAGTGATGTCTGATTCTGACTTGTGGTTCTTGAAGCAATTAGATGATGTAGCGTTGTGTGTTTAATCACTTTCTGTCTGTGGAGGACTTGTGGTTCTTGGAGCAATTAGATGAGTAGTGAGACTAATGTTGTTGCAAGTAGCATCTCTTTGCATATGTTTTGTGATGTCTCCTGCGTCTACTAGTAGGTGTGCGGTAATATCGAGGAAACCTTTCACAAACCTGAATAAACCTTTACATGGTCGTTCACATGGCCTTAGCAAAGCTTACTTCATGTGTAAGAAATTCCAAAAATAACAAATATACCTATAAAAAGATGTTGAATCCTTGTCACATTCTAAAGATACATAAGCAACAATCGAAAATACTTTCTGCAACATCTCATTGCCACAAAATAATTATTGTATTGCAAAAAAAACTACCGTGAAATAAATCTCCTAACTGCAATAAAATTACATTTTGCTACTAGATATAAGAAAGAGGCAATACAACCAAAAATAAATTGTTGCAACAATAGAAGAAGAAAGCTGCAACAAATCAAGAAAAAAACCCACAGTAAACCTACCAGAAAAGATGGCGCATGGACGATTGTGAGTAGCAGAGCTCGGTGAAGGAGTTTGAGGCGGCACTGGCGAGGATCCCACGATGACGAAGCTCTACTCGTCATGACAAGGCTTGAGGGGTGGCAGGCTGCTACTTGTGCATTGAGTCAATGTGGGAGAGAGATCACGTGAGGTTGGTAGCGGTGACAATTTCCGGTGAGAGATCCTAAGAAAGAGAGCAATCGAGAGGGGAGGAAAAAATGAAGTTATATACACATGTGAGACGATAGGGATGCTAATGTGCTTAGACCGATCCAGGCTTTTGGATTAGGCCAGCCAAAAACTGCAAATGGATTAGACTCATTTGGATTCATAGCTATTTGGACTAGATCTATATCAGATTGGGTCAGGTTTAGAACTTATGTTTTTCTACTAAATCTCTCACCACCAGCCAAGTAAAACAGTTGATGTTGCCTTTGGTACTAATGCTTTATTTTTTGTTTTACATATTTTAGCAATATACTTTAAGTTCTAACTTTCAATCTCTGTTTCTAGTAAGTGAAATATGTAATTATATATAATTATAGACCTAGTTTTATTACTTGAATAGTGCATCATAAACTATCGACTTATCAAACAAACAGTTTATCTAGATATAAGTTCAAATCAAGGCCCAAGCTTTCATTTGGGTCTACGCTAGTCTTGGACCTCACTCGTTTCGGAATAGACTAGATGCAGATCTATAAAAAAGAATATTAGGCTTAAATCAGATCTGTGCTTAGCTCCGTCTCAATAGCATTCTTGTGAGACGATGACTTTACAAGAGAGAGAGAGCGCACAATTGAAATATGGTTTTACTATTTTACGGCCACCCACAAGCAGCTTTCCTAGGCTTTGCTCTTGGACGCGACATTTGGCATGTGTTTGTGCAAGGAGTGCATGGCAAGAAAGAGCAATGGTCCCACCTTTTTTATTGTTGTGCAACTGATTGTGTTTTTTGTCGTGTGTGTCTGTGAATAAAAGTGATTGTGTTGTGTTTTTTTGATAAATCATCGTACATGGGAAATAAAAATTTTTACTTTTTGGAATTAAATCCCAAAGTTTTTGAATTTAATTTTTTCAGAGTTGAAATTTTTCATTTTGAATTTTCTCGAGATGAAACTTTCTAATTTGAAATTTTTTGATTTAATTTTTTTCGAGTTGAAACTTTCTATTTGAAATTTTTTGTTTGAATTTTTTTAACTTGAATATTAAATCGAAACTTTTCGAACATAAAGTATTTGAATAAAAAATTTTATGAGTTGAAACTTTTTGATTTGAAATTTTTCGAGTTGAAACTTTTCGAGTCGAAAATTTTTCAATTTAAATTTTTTTGAGTTGAAGCTTTTAAAGTTGAAACTTCTTAATTTGAAACTTATTATTTAATTTTTTTCAGTTTTAAATACGCAGAAAGAAAAAGGCCCACATGCGTATAGGGCGACACGTATATCACTACGAGAGACCGCGCACATTGAAATACGTGGCAAGTGTTTTTTTTTTTTTGATAACTACGTGGCAAGTGTTGGATGTGAAAGTATGCGCGGCAGCCATACCCAAGAAAAAAAATGTCCGCTGATTCCCTGGTCAGTCGTCACCACAAAAGTTCCAACTTCCAATCTGAAAACCACCCACAGGAGTCAGGACTCAGGACCACCCCAACCCCATCCAATCGATGCTGCGCCGCAAGCCCACCCGCATCGAGCTCCGCACCTCCGACCGCGAGGAGCTCGAAGACCACCTCCGCTCCGCCGCCGCCGCCGCAGCAGCAGCAGCCACCACCCACACCGCCGCCTCCACTCCGGCGCCAACCCCCCAGCCCTCTAATCCCCTCCTCGACCTCCTCCACCCTCCGCCCGACGCCGCGCTCTCCAAGCACCACCGCATCGGCCTCCCCAATCCGAACACCAAACCCTAGCCCCCCATCCCTACCCCGACCACCATGGAGGTCGAGATCAAGCTCCGCCTCCTCGACGCCGTCGCCCACCGCCGCCTGTCCTCCTTCCTCGCGCCCCGCCTCCTCCGCACCGACGCCCAGCGCAACCTCTTCTTCGACGCTGCCGCGCGCCCCCTCGCCGCCGCCGCCGCCGCCCTCCGCGTACGCTTCTATGGCCCCGACGACCGCGCCCCCTCCCGCGCCGTCCTCGCGCTCAAGCGCCGCCCGCGCATCGACACCGGCATCAGCCGCGTCGAGGAGGTCGAGGAGCCCCTCGACCCCGCCCTCGCCCTCGCCTGCGCCTACGACCCCACCCGCCTCGACGGGATCGACTCCCCGATCATCCGTCTTGTCGCCGACGAGTACGGCGTCGGCGGAGACGCCGCGCCGTTCGTCTGCCTCGGCGGGTTCCGGAACACCCGTGCCGTGTACGAGCTTGAGAAGGGCGAGGGACTCGGGCTCGTGGTGGAGCTAGACGAGACGCAGTTTGACTTCGGCACGAACTATGAGCTGGAGTGCGAGACGGCGGAGCCCGACCGGGCCAAGGAGGTCCTGGAGCGGCTGCTCACGGTGGCCGGCGTGCCGTACGAATACTCCCGGAGCAATAAGTTCGAGTGCTTCATGGCCGGGAAGCTGCTTCCATGACTAATTTTGTGATGGTGACATGTCCTTGGTATGATTAATCTGTGAATGGTAAGAAACTTGTGTGGCAAACTGGCAATAACACTTTGGTTAAGCAAAAACATGTATGGTTTATTGCAACTTCAGTTTAGTTTTGTGGCATGTGATTTCAATTCTGACCAAGATCAGCTTGAATTATGTCGAATTGTGGTGTGTGATATAACTTACATCAAACAATACTAACTTAGGTAGTATTGCAACGGAACATGCATCCGTGACTGACAAACCAACTCTGCGCTCTTGCTATTATTCATGTAAAACTAGTTGCTCATGTCATGTCGTCAGCTGTGAATAGTACTTTAATCTGTGGTAATGCTAATCTTTTTAGATAAAAACAAATGCTAGTTAACAAGTTATGGAAATCCAATATCCAAATTCAAGCTGCCTTGATTTTACATGTCATTTCATCTGCCTGATGGTGCTACACTCTGTGGTGGTTGACTTAGGCAACTGGTGCTCAAATGGAGGAAAACATTGTACTTGATGGCGTTGTCCTGACCCTCATTTTGGTGGCTAGTCACATCTGTTTGTGATTTCTTGTGACAGTCCCTGACTTGCAGTTGATGCAACCCTGTTATATTATCACTCTATCCCCTTGATCCAACTTTTTCTCTACTCATTATACTGGGCTTATCTGCCTTGGTACTCTTGGCATTGTATAATTTTATCTGGGTGGACATGCTACATGCCTTAGTGGCTAAGCAAAATGCGAGCTGTGTATGTTTTGAAGAGGGCTTGTTTCATTGTGTGTGTAAACAAACACGCATTTCAAGCTTGGGGCACTATCTGAGGTGGTACTAGAGTGTGAGAACAATGTGCCCACGAAGGCTTAGATTCATTGAGAAGCTTCTAATGAATGCAGGCATTGTCATGCTGCATGTGTATTCTGGTCTCTGGAGCAAATTGTTCACTCACATGGCTTGGAGATTACTCCTACGAGTCAGATGTTCTTCTTGCCATATTTGCAGAAATGATCCCTTGGCAAAATCACAACTTGGGCAATGTGTTTTCGTAATTTAGTATACGATCTATGAAGGTTGGTAGCTTCTGATACGGACATCATATTTTCATTGTGCTATTTAATTTAGATTGAACTTTTGATTGCAAAAAAGGCCAAATCTCGTGGTTTGGCCATTAGTGCTCGCTGCTCCTACTGTGCATGCTTATGTTACCGAACCGGATTGTGATTAAATATACTAATGTTTCTGAATATGATGTCTTCATTTCGATATATATGTTCATGTTGCCGATCATGAAGATTTACTGATTGTGAACAAAATAATTTAATGTTGATGTTTCTTGATCAATATGTATATATTAATCTATTAATATGTGCATTTGTAGAAATTATTATGCATGCATTCAGTCCAGGATTACGAGTTTCACAAGTTCTGCCAAATTTGACATGCTACGCTGTTTAAAACATGATGACTCTGGTTTTTAGTGGATGATGCCTCTGATTAGATTTCTGACATTGCAGCTATGTTATTCACTTTTAGGTTAATTAATTGCATATTAACTGATATCTAGTGGTTTGCAGATTTCGTCCTTTTCTTCTCTTTTTTCCTTTTCTTGATGCATGTTTGCGTAGTTTGCTATACTATATCGGGTGCACCTGCTGCTTTTGTAGGCTTTATTATGAATGATGAACTCTAGTATGTTGGGTATGTGGTATCAGTATTTTGCATAGATAACGAGGGCAATTCCCCAGGCTGCAATTGAAGAGGATATACAACTTGAACAGAGACAAACAAAGCAGAAGAGAAGTTTAGGGGGTGTTTGGGAGAGCTCTGCTCCTTAATTTTCAGCTCCACTCTAAATTCGCGTAGCCAAACACCCTATCTCCACAGAACTCCGACTCTAAGAAAAATGTGAATCTAGGGGCTGCTCTATGGTTTTTGTGGAGCTCCTCAAGGGGTACTCCCAGAAACACCGTTTCGTACCCACTCGCGAAGTTTCTAGGTAATTACCTACCTTTGCCACTGGTTACACACATGAGGAAGTTCTTAGGTAATTACCCACCTTTGCCACTGGTTCAACATCCAAAGGCATAAATGGGTATCCATGCCAAAACCATTTATTCTTGAAGCTGGATCAAATTTGCAAGCCAAACACCTCTCTTTCCTACTTCAACTTTATGGCGGAGCTACTCTATGGTGGAGTGGAGCTGATTTTTTTTGGAGTGGAGCTCTCCCAAACAGGCCTTTAGTATCCAAGCTGTAGGAGCATCTCCAAAGATTCTGTCAAAAAGCATCTCCAATGCTCCAAATTATGAGTGATTAGAACTACATCTAAAAAGTGTTTAGAAGTATTTTCTTCACCATCTTGGAGATAAGTGCTAAAATCTCATAGTTAGATTCTTAGGTAAGATGAGATGCTTGCACTAGATTTTTTCGAGTTAGTGGGATATGCATGACAGTATGACAAAAACTAGAGACATCTAAGTTGGAGCTGCCTAGGAGCGTGTTTTTATAGGATAGACGGGACGTATGATTGTTTTCAAATTTTGACTGCTCTCAGGGAGGTAAGCTAGCTGAATAGCTTTGTTTGCGAACTCGTTTTTTCAATATAATCTGAGGGTTACCCATAGTTATCAATAATCTACCGGTACCGGCCAATATAGCTGGTATACGCTAGTGCCCTTGATGGGCACTCTAGGACCACACTGACTATACCATTTTGTTACCTAAACCGGTATAAAGTAGTCCTATATATCGTACCGGTCAATACTGGCCAAATTGACTTCGATACTATATAATACCAGTCATAGCGGAAGAATTAATAACTTCATCTATTGAATTATATATTTGATAGTAAAACTATGTATTTGGGTAGTATTATAAGTGAAATTTTTGTATACATAATTTAACATATGTATACTTATAAATATATATTATTATATTAAATCCAAAACGGTATGCCGATATGGACCGGTGTCGAAATATACTATTTCAAAAGTCAAATCAATATAGCCTTTAGTACAGTATTGGTAAGTTTGGTTTTACCCCCGACTAGTTTGTAGAAGTGTGGTAAGAGACAAAACTAAGGCTTCGACTTCTATGTTCCATTGAGGCTTCGGCTTTTCCAGGAAGCCAGGAAGGAGGCAACCCTTCTTGGAAGGGAGGGCTTCAGCTTTTTCTTGGTAAAAGTCGAAGCCAAAGTTCCCCGAGTGCGGTCTTAGTCCATTATCATTATGCTTCAAGCAAATATTCAATTATTAAGTGCAATGAAATAAACCAGACCCTTATATCAAAACAGCTGTGTATGGGGCTAAACCCTCTGACACAATGATGGATTCCTGGAGTCAATAGGTCAATCTCCCAAGGGAAAAAATTCATGAGGCAAGGCAAGGTTAGGGTTGAGCAGTGTAAAGGCCTTGTTGTCTCTTAGTGGCACACCAACGGAAGTGTGTCATGGCTGACATAAAAAGGTGATCATTTCTTCTAGATAAAAGTAGTATAACCTCTACAGAGTGTAAAATCTATTTAAATAGCCAAACCTCTAGTTATGGGCAAATCTTAGTGATAGCTAAGTCTTGTCTTATGTTTTTCAAAACTTGGTTGGCAAGGGAATGTATCCCTCTTTTGTACCTTGGTCACAAGTATGTGAATGTTGTTGCTCGTGGCTGTGGAGAGCCAGTTGTGGCTATGTTTGTGTTACTTGTTACTTTATATCAAATGTCAGCTGCTTGTACAACTCCCGATTACACTCCATTATACTCTATTGCAAATGAAAGCTCGCTTTGTGCAAAATAGAAAACTTGGTAGGATAGTCATCTCCATTGGCATAACCTTGCATAGTATATAACCTTTGCTTAAAATTCTTGTGGAGTATGATTTTCGTACTCATCATTGCCTGTTGAACATTGTTAGCTCAAGAAGGAGTTCCCCCGATTGGTTATCTTCATCGTAACGAGTGTTAACAATGATGACGTCAGTTATTAAGGTTTAACTCCAGTCAATTGGCTGTGGTGGGCTAAGGCATGCTTGTTGGAATTTCTGTCTCGTTTGTCAATTATTTCATTGTTATTTAGTGTTGTGCGAGCTAATTGTCCAATCAGTCTTTTTGTCAAAAGCTTAGCTATATGAACCTATGATCACATGTTTATTATTATTATGCTACTCCAATGTTAGTGCATGCATAGATGTGATACAAGGCTATTGAATGTGTGTACTAGCCACTGATCATAGATCTAGCACGGTATGCATATAGTTGTTAGAATGCAAATTCTGGATCCCAACACATTCATAAATAAAAAATAATTTAATGTGAATAAATCCCAAGTGAAAAATTGTCAAATTTATTTTATTTGAGTTCCTTTTTGCTTAGAAATATTTTTCCCAAAATTTATAGGAATTTTTTGAGTGCATTTGCTAATTTATTTGTACCTTTTGCTTTTTCTGTAATTTCTAAAATGAAAACTAAACTAACTCCTGGAAAAGGCTTTTGGGTCGAAACCTAATGTGCTAACCCATTTCCCTTTTCCCTTGGTCCGATCCGCCACCCTACCCCACACATCGGCCCGATTCGCTTTGTCCCAAGCTATCTCCGTGCCACAACCCACCTAGCCACACGTCCGTGATGTGCCCCTGACAAGTGAGGTCCACCTATCAGTCGTCTTCCTCATGTAACCAACCCAAAATTCACTGCGCTGAACTCTATGATCTTCGTTCCTCCTCCATGCATAAAATCTAGGTTTGAGCATCAGATCTATATCGCTAGAAGCTATGTCCAAAACTCTAGCCCTAGCTGCCAAGCTGAGCCATCATCACCTTGGAACTTGAAGATTTTGCAGCCAGGCTTCTCGCTAGATTCTGCCACCGTTGGTGAGTATCAGTCACCATTAACCCCACAATCATGATCGCCGTCTCGTGTTCTACCTAGAGCGCACCCCCTTGTTGCCGAAGCTTCATCTTAGGTTGCCATCACTGAGGAGCCAATCGTTGCTACCGCCATCTGCTAAAGGTCACCGTCGACCACGACACCCACATCGTTAGCATCACCGGTGACCCTAGATCCCAGAGCGCCTCCACTAATGTGGTAGCCATGTCATACAACGTTAGTGCCATGCAAGCATAGTCTAGATTGGTTGGGTAAACTTGGTCTAGTGAAGACCGTGTCTATGATATGTGAGCCTGTTTTCCTTCATATGAATTCCGATTGAATCTGTTCAAGCTTACAAATTTATATAAAATCAAGCACTACATTATAGTATTTATTTTGATTTTTTTTATTTTTGTTTTTCCTCTATTTTGTATTTATTTGCTTTTCTTTGTATGCTTTGCGTAGATGTTGGAGTGCCAGAAGCATTCGAATGAGAAGAGTTGACTCAACACTACTATAGAAAAGACTATCATAGACGGTTTTGTGAACTGCCTATAAGCATGTGTCAAAGATAATAATAACGTATCACAAACGGTTTCTGAAACGTCTGTGAAACACCTATCACAAATGATTCTTACTAAGAACCATCTGTGATATATAATTATCACAGATGATTCTTTATTAGAACTGACGGATACACGACACACAGGTATCCCCAGCGGCCCAGGAAAGGTACATGGGCCGCCACTGCGCCTAAAACTCGGGGGCCCAAGGCCTCCGGCCAAGCCGACCCCAAGAGATAGCTCGACCAGGCGTTACAGATTGGGCGCCTCGCAAGCTACAGCAATACCGACTCGGAGGTGCCCCGACCGGCGAGTCGGACGGGCCGAGAGCATCGGGCGAGCTCGAGCCACCTTCACAACAAGCCACCTCAAATCATCGAAGCGGCGTCGACCCGCCACCTACCCCAATCGACACGCACTTCAAAGATGACCAGACAGAGAGGGAGGCGCGCGCCTTCCCAAGCAATCCCCGAAGTCGACACCCGATGTCACCGACAAGCCACAGAGAGCAAAGCGCTGCTTCCTGAGGGGCGGACCACGCCCTCGCTCAGCAGCTTCACCGACTCGACGCAGGGCCAACAACCACCCGTCAGACGTCAAGTCCAAGACCAGACGCCGAGGCAGAAGACCAGACTCCCAGGCGCGGGGAGCCCCATCCATTTTTCCTTTACACGCTCTATGTAACCAGCTTCCCCGGATATATAAGGGGAGGCCTGGCCCTCCAAAGGACACACACCCACACACGAGCGCGCGCAAAGGGGGGAAGAGCCTCATATACGCATAGCCTGAGCACACCCCTGAGCGCCGAACCCTTCGTGTTCTTAGCTCCTCATCCGACCATCGCACACGAGGAGCTCGCAGCCTCGCTTGTAACCCGACGAGCTCATCAAGATCAATACAAATACGCACCACCACGCTGGATCGAGTAGGGACATTCGCCCGAACCAAGATAAACCCTAGACCCTCTTTCCTCTCTCTTGGGGGTCTAACCATTCGAGGAACGGGAACGCGCGGCCCCTCCAGACTTACAAAATTCACTTGCCGGTTCTCGAAACACCGACAAGAACCTTATGTGATACATCTCATATCACATACGATTCTAATAAAGAACCATTTGTGATAATAGAAATTCATGTTTTCAATGTCTACATGTGCATGCAAAATCAACTCTTGATAAGCTATAATTACACACATAAGGTTGGCAATAGAAGTTCCGAAGTTCCATAACAAAGAGTTATCCATACTAGTTTACCAATGGCCATCTAATATATGACAAGTCTACCAAGAATATTAGCAGAGAAAAGATTCATGTCTAGAACTTGAAAACTGATGCTTTGAACATGGCCTTCCAAGTAACTTGATCAAGCCCCTCAAAGGAACAAGAATGTTCCCTGTTATGTCACCTCACCTGCATAAAAATAAGAACATTCTTAGAAGGCTTCGAAGGCTTTGTATTGAAATCAACAATAATATTATGTGTCATAGTGTAATAATACAATCCACACGGTATCTTCCTTTGGTTCAAAAGGAAGGTATACACCTAGAGCACAAGTTAGCATCAACAGTTCACCTATGTGTTTAAATTAATTAAGATTTTGCGACAACAAAAGGAGGCTAAACAACTAAACAGTGAGAAATCAAAGATGAAGCTTCCTTTGCTAGTGTAGCGGGGCGAAAATAGCCGCCTAGGGGTGTTGTTTCCCTACGGACCTCATGGGGATCTGGTCCGGAACCCCATATGCTAGCATAGTGGGGCAAAGATAGGAGGAGTGTTCTCTCTACACCGACGTTGTTGCCACCCCAAGATTGTGACCTCCCGACCTTATCTATCTATATTGTCTATGGGACATGATCACATTCATATGCACCTGTCTGTTTCATACAGCTTTTCCTTACCACTAATTTCTATTATTAACCTACAAACACCCAGTTAAAAGTTATGTTAAGTTAGTTTAGTAAATCAAGTTGCTAGTGATGTAAGAAAAGCTACCCACTGGGAATAAACACTTTAGGCAATTAAATAGTCAAGAACATGTGCAAGCTTAACCATACAAGAAATTGACTTAACATACTTACAAGGCTGATATATCTCAAATGTATAGATTGTAATGGCATTATGATTAATGGGTAATATGAAAAATGAGAACTGCATTGTATGATGTGACGTTTTGATCTAAATTTAGGCAAGTTTTTAATTTAATTGTAATCAAATTGCTCAACAATATGATATGTCATTTGTACAATCTACCAGATATATACTCATCTACAAGAATCTATTAGGATACTACAATCTAGTTTCCAATATTTAATGGACCATTCATATTTGCATAATGCATTGTTATATACCTTGAAGCTTCACAACCAGTAGAAATAATAAGTAACCTGTACTTACGAATTTTCCCTGATGTTGTTTTCGTGGGCTGTGTTTTGCCATCAAATGGTATAACAAATAGCAACATCATCACTACTTCTGTACCTTTCTCCTTGTACCATTCAGCGGTTTGCCTCTGCCCACCAAATCCAACACAGGTATGAAAACCCTGCCACAAGACAAAGTACATGCCCTTGAGAAAGAAATAAGGATTAAGCAATTTTGTAATCCCAAATCCACACACCATCACTATCATCATGATTTAATGCTACTTCTCATCATTGGGTTGTCTCGGGTACTTATAGGTAGGTGTACAGGCTTCTTGTCTGGAGAAGATAGATAGCCTTTTGTCAGGGCCAGTCACTCATATGGTGGACATGCCTGTATAACAGTAAGCACATCATCATCATAAACCAACACATAACCTAACAAACCAAACTATTAATACTTAGCAGCACAACACATTACATGAGAGCAATGGAAAAAACAACAACATAAATACAAAACAACAACATAAATATAGACTTAGATAGGCCTTGCGGCTATCAAGCGAAGCCGCCTCAGGCAGCGCTCCAGGATGATGCATATCAAGGAGGGGGATGCCAACTCAAAGTTTTTCCACATCAAGGTGAACGCCCGAAAGAGGAAAAACCATATATAGGAGATTGCATCTGACAGGGGTATCCTGAGAAGTTTTTCTGACAAACAGGAAGAGCTCAGCAGGCATTTCTTTTTCCAACTAGGTACTAAAATGAATCGCACACACCGCTTCAATTGGCCGGCTCTTGGAGTGAACCGTCATGACCTGCACGCTCTCGACGAGCCTTTCCATCTTGACGAGATTGAGGAGGTCGTTTTTGCCATGCCAATTGACAAGGCCCCAGGCCCTGACGGCTTCACAGGCCTTTTTTACAGGAAATGTTGGGACATCATCAAAGTGGATCTCTTGCAAGTTTTTCAGCAGGTGCATGACTTGAACGGCCGATTGTGGAGACTCCTCAACTCGGCGAATATTGTGCTGCTACCTAAGAGGCAGGATGCTACGCAGATTGCGCCTCTGAGCCCATCGGCCTCATCCATAGTACGGGAAAGATTTTTTCTAAGGTGCTGGCGTCCAGGTTGGTGCCTTTCCTTCAGAAGCTCGTGCCGCATTGTCAGAGTGCTTTTGTCAAGAAAAGGGCTATCCACGACAATTTCCTGTTTGCCCGGAATTTGGCTGCTGAGCTTCGCAAGAAGAGAATCCCCTCTTTATTCCTCAAGCTTGACATTGCAAAGGCTTTTGACTCGGTCAGCTGGGAGTTCCTTCTAGACTTGCTTGATCATCTCGGCTTCGGACCACGTTGGAGGGAGTGGATTTCCATGGTCCTCGCTTCCTCTTCCTCCGTGATTCTCCTCAATGGTATCCTGTGTCTCGTTTCAAAGATAGGAGAGGGTTGAGGCGGGGATCCTTGTCCCCATGCTCTTCATTCTTGCAATGGATCCTCTCCAATGTTAATTGCTAAGGCAATGACAGTCCATTATCTCCCCATCCCGGTAAGATGGGCTTCAACAAGGGTAGCCCTTTATGCAGATGACGTGGCCATTTTCATGAGACCAATAAGCGAGGAGCTCAAAGCAATCCAAGAGATTCTGCTATTTTTTGGAGGAGCCACAGTGTCTTCATACAAATATCCAAAAAGCGAGGTCTACCCTATCGATGTGACGAATCGACATGACGACAATTATGCAAGACTTCCGCCAGATTGAGCTCTTTTTCCGCAAATACTTAGGCCTACCCTCCGACCCTCGAGGCTCAAAGGTCGGATCTGCAACCCTCATTGACAAGGCGCCAAGTCGCCTCGCAGTTGGAAAGGAGGTTGTTGTCCAGTATGTGTCGATTGATTTTATTAAACTCGGTGCTCACCTCATTGGCGGTCTACCACCTAACGGTTTTTCCTTTCGTGAATTGGGTCACCAGAATTTGGACAAGTGCGTCGTAGTTTTTGTGGAAAGGCGACAACGAGTGCAATGGGGACATTGCTTGGTCAATTGGAAAAGGGTCTATCGCCCAAAAAGTTTAGGAGGATTAGGCGAAAAGACATTGATGATTTGGCGGGCTCTTAGGTTGTGTTGGCTTTGGTTTGCATCGAAGGGTCAATGCAAACCGTGGACTGGATCTACGCTTCCCTGTGACACCACAGACCGCGCTTTGTTCAATGCAGGTACCACCATTTCAATAGGTGACGGTGAAACTACAAACTTTTGGGAGGCCAAATGGCTCCAAGGGCGGTCGCCGGCGGACATTGCCCCGTCCTGTTACAGTTTAGCCAGGAAGAGGTCGGGGATGGTAAAAGAGTTATTATCGCAATCCGCTTGGATTCGTCCTTTGCGTCGGATCACTAGCGCGACGCAGCTCCACGAGTTCCTTTCGCTATGGCTCGTTCTTCAACAGGTGCACTTACAGCCTCTCGTCCAGGACTCCATCACTTGGAAGTGGTCATCAACAGGGGAATACTCCGCAGGTTCGGCCTACAAGGCGCAGTTCGTCGGATCCACAGCTCAGCTCCCATTCAGGATGATTTGGCAGGCTGCGGCGGAGGGAAAATGCAGGTTTTTTGCGTGGCTTTTTGTTCAGACAGATTTCGATCACGACAAAGCTCGCGAGAAGGGGATGGCCGCATTTTACCACTTGCGTTCTTTTATGAATCGAGCGGAAACTTCCAACCATATGCTGTTGCTTTGTCCTTTTACCAGACAGGTGTGGCGGGAGGTTCTGAGTCGGGTCCAGCCTGGTTTGGTCGCGCGAGCGCCGTCGGGTCATTTCGACAACGTCACCTGATGGACCGACATTCGACGTCTCGTCCCCCGATGTAGCCGGAAGAATTTCGAGGGGGCGGTCGTTTATAGCCTTTGGAATATTTGGAAGGAGAGAAACAACAGGATTTTTAGTAACTCCTACAGCACGGTGCGACAGGTGGCCGATGCTGTTGCTCAAGACATGCGCAACCGCCAGTTGGCTCTTGGGATGGCTTAGTCTTTTTCCTCAGTTTGCCTTTGGTGGGTCTACATTGTACTGCCGAGTCCCGTAAGGGGTTTGTAACCCGGGCTGTCTCCATCTCCCTCTTCTCTTTTCCGTTTTGTCCCACAACTGTCCCCCCCTCACCTCCTTTTCTCAAATTGAATTGTGATGTGCCTTTTATCCTATCTTAATGCATTGGGCAGAGCTCTTGCCTTTTTTTTCAAAAAAAAAAAAAATACAGACTTAGATAGAGAACCAGAGCACCCAGTCGTGGTACTGGTTATCAAACTTGGAGGTCGCAGAGACCGAGAAACTCCATCGAGGAGGCAACAGAAGTGGCTGGCAATGACGCATTGCCGCAGTGGCCACGACGTCCACGAGTAGTAGCACTGCAACCCCACCATCGCCACCGCTGTGGAAGCCATCTCTGCCGCCTTTCACCGGAGAGCTACGGCCACCTCCAAGAAACCAAATGGGCAGTGTCAAGGGGGTTGGATGCTATTTGGAGGTGCCGTCATCGAACTCCCTGCCGAGGTTGGGCGGCTTGGAGAAGAGCGGCACGCGAAAGACCTCAACCCGCGAGCAGTGCGCAACAACAAGCTCCTGGCCCTACTCCCGGAAGAATGTGACGAGGTCGGCCACCTTGGCAATCAGGGGTGGTGGTGCCATCAGATCTTGGATCGGGCTTGGGGCAGAGATCGAGGCCATGGTTGGGGGCAGGTTAGGGTTAGGGTAGGTGGACGGGGCCATGGGGGCGGGGGTAGTTGGAGGCCTTAGCGTAGTCGCTAGAAGAGGCAAGAGTGGCATAGGAAACATACATGGCAGCTGTAGGGGGGCGAGGCTGTCAGGCTAAAGAAAAATATAACTTCGGTTCAGTTAAGGGATAGCTGAGATCTCATCATATCACTTCGGTAAGTCCATCTAGAGGTTGAGAAGCAATTATGAAGATCAAGCGGCCTGGATTGATAGATAGCGCTTGGACATGATTCAACGGCTGACATCTTCTTCATTCTTTACTGTTTTCCCTTCAGTCTGTATTGTTGTCAATTCTATTACTTTTGTCAGGGTGTGTGTTTAGCAGTTAAAGCCTATAAAAGGTGTAGACCATGTGATGGATGCTTTTGGAAAAAGATTTTGTTAATATCATTACTAGCTACTTTCCCCATTTTTGCTATTAGAAGTTCTTCGACTCTTTCTTTCCCTATTCTACATGCAAATCTTCTATTCTTCCCTTTTTCTATTCGACTTCATGCTGGGGGCTTGACAATTAGTATCAGAGCTAGCCAATCCTTGGCCATGATGCAGATCTGAAGTTGTTCCGAGTACCGAGGGTTAGGAACTAGTTTCCTTTGTAAAATTCTGGAGCTACCTCGAGAAAATCTTCAGTCAGTTGTGAAGAGTGGTAGATTTGGGACCAAACCTTGGTTTCTCCCTATAAAATTCTAGATCTTCTAGTTAGGTGTTAAGTCTAGGTGGTAGTAATGCCGAAAGATGGAAGGGTCCCTGAAGATGATGCTGGCTTAGTCCTAGCAGGAGATGTGGAGGAGGTAAGAAAGGACATGGTATGTTACGCAACATATGGGTGAACAATTGACCTTGATGCGGGACAAGATGGACTAGTTCCAAAGGAAAATGCAAGGAAATTAGGCCAAGATAGACCAGGTAATGGATATGCTCAAATTATTGATGGACAAATCTGGTCGAGAGATAGCCAGCAACTTGGCTAACTTGGAAGGTGATGGAGAGTAGCCTAGGAGGATGGATGCAAGACAACCAACACCAGTAGTTCCAGTGTATGGAACTCCAGACAGTGATCACTCATTTGCACCGAATACATCTGTAGGTAATCTGATTCATGACACTTCCTCTTTTTACCATGCAAATTCCTATTTTATGGTAAAGCCACCAGCATTGACAATGCATGTTGACACTACCCCTGTTAGAACTTTTGCAGTCAGTATATAACTATATATCCACCACTGATGTCCACTGGAATGTTCGCACCACAATTCATATCATCCAATCCACCTCATGTGCCATATTACAGATCACCATATAATTATCCATACCAGTGATTGGGGGGTTTTCAGTGAGGATAGAAATCAGCATAACAACAATTTCAACAAGGGGCCTAAAGTTCAGTTCCCAAAGTTGATGGGGAAAATCATGATGCATAGATCAGAAAAGCTGAGAAGTGTTTTGAGCTGGGTAGAACCCCTGAAGAACAAAAGGTGACAATAGCAGGAGTATATTTAACTAGTCCAGAATATCAGTGGATTAGTAGCAACAGAATTTACACAAGAGTTTTGAACTGGCCACAGTTTTGTAACATGATTAGACGCAGGTTTGCTGCTAAAACAAGGGTTGAAGTGATCGATAACTTCAAAGGATTGTCACAAACTGGGTCTGTTGAGAATTATATTGATCAATTCGAAGAAATGATGAACTTAGTTAAAAGGGACAGTCCAAACTTAACAGAGGGTTATTTCTTGGACTATTTCTTTTCCGGATTGAAATTTTCCATTAAGGTGCCATTGAAATATTTCAATCCTAGAACTCTGGTGGAGGCTTATGCACACAAAAGGAACTATGAAGGTAGTATTCCATACAAAAAGTATGCTATGTGGACCTCAAGAAGTAACCCTAAGTTGACCCAACCAGGAAACACAAATTATAAAGGGGGAATATATACAATGGCTAAAAAGGAAGTAAAGGAGAGAGCCACTGCTATCAACAATAGAAAATGGGCAGGTGGAAATGTTTCAAATGTCAAGAGCATATGTAAGTTCCAGAAACAGTTCACTTGATTACTATGGAAGATGAGGATGATGAACCTACTGAAAATCTTGAAGTGGAGTATAGTACTCCACCTGGAATGCACAAAATAGGAGTAGAAGATGCACTTCAATTATCCACTCTTGCACTATCTCAATTATCCACTCTTGCACTATCTCGCACTAGCACCGGAACCACTACCTTCACACTAAAATGAAAATTGGAAACATCAATGCTACAGCTTTAATTGACAATGGCAGTACAACAACCTTTACACCCCCAAATTGGCAATTAAAGCTAGTTGTAAGATTAGTAACCATACCTCGGTTCAGGTCGCAGTAGCCAATGGCATGAAGTTCAATTGTGACTTGAAATGTATGGGTTGTCATTACATTCTTCAAGGGGAAAAGTTTGTCTCTGACTTTAGGGTTTTACAGTTGAAAGGTTACAATGCAATTATGGGTGTAGATTGGATTTATCAGCACAGTCCTGTGAGTTTGAATTTGAAAACTAGGGAGTTTTGCATTTGTAAGGATGGAGAGAAGAGAGTGATGTTCAGAGATGAGACTCTCCCACAGGATAATTGTGTTATCAGTTGGCACAAATTGAAGAAATTGATGGATAAAGGAGTCATTGGAGTAGTAATATATGCTAAGACACTCTTAACTAGTGAGAACAATCAGTTAGGGCATTTGGAAGACATTGAAGCAATACCGGAGTAGTTTTTGGATGTGTTTGCTGAACCTAGTGAACTTCCCCAAATCAGGGAGTGTGACCACAGCATACGCTTGGTACCATACGCAAAACCCATTAATATTAGGCCCTATAGAATACCATATTACAAGAAGGATGCAATGGAGGAATTGGTAGAAGGGTTACTGCGTGATCTAACCATAAGACCTAGTGTCAATCCTTACTCTTCCTCGGCTATATTGGTGAAGAAGAAAGATTGGACTTGGGGGCTGTGCATTGATTATAGGCAGTTGAATGTGAACACAATGAAGAATAAATGTCCTATACTTGTAATTGAAGATCTCTTGGATGAATTACATGGGGCAAAATACTTCTCTAAGTGTAACATCCCAATTTCTGTATTCATTGGATTTAATATGCATTTTATTTTTTAATGATGTTTTGGAATCTATTTGATTTATTTTACATTTATTTGAATTAAGACTTTAGTTAAAGTTTATTTAAAAACTTGAAAAGTTTAAATAATGTATTGTTGGAAATATTTTATTTGTGTTCTAGGCCCTAAAGTATTTTCTAGAATTTTTTGAATATTTTTGCTATTTATTTTAGCTTTGTTTATTTTTTAGATTTATGTTTAGTCAGAAAATGTTTTAAAGTATGTACATAGTATTGAGCTTAGCCCATGTGGGCCTAGCCCTTTTCCCTATACCGCCAGCCCACGTAGGCCTGCCAATCCACAAAACCCTACTCACCTATGATCTCCACCGTAGGATCTCGATCAGGCGATTGGAAGTCATCCGCATCGTCGCTGCATTTGAGCCGCTAGATCGCTACCAACTGAATGCATGAGATATCGCCAGGTAGCTTCACCATGAGGAGCTTGGACTCTATCGCTGCATCACAACCAACCATGGTTTCCATGCTTTTCATGGAAGCTGAGGGCCCTATTTATAGTGCCACCACTCATGCAGGATTCCCCACACTGCGTCGCACCCAACGCCTTAGCACACGTTGCCCGAGCCACTGTCATTTGCCTACGCAAGCTCACCGGAGTTCCAGGAGGTAGCCACCATCCTTTTTCATCATTTTTGTCACCGTCCACCATTCTTCGACGCGTCCGTGCCTAGATCCAGATGGGCCGTGTCAAGATCTATCAAACCAGGTAGTTAACATCGCTGGTGAGACCCTTGAGCACCATCGGCCACGTCTTCATCTTCATGGTTGGTGAGTTGCACCATCGTGCCATTGCTGCAGCCTCGCAAGCTTGCCCAACCATTGGATCTACTGAGCATGGTCTGATGCACACAGTGCATCAAGCACTGGGCTAACCACATCGCTATTCCACGTCGAGTAGTGTTAGTCGTCTGATCTTGAGCATTTGCTTTAGATCCTGCCATGTGACTAGGTCAGTAGTAAGCCGCGTGTCTAATCTCATCGCCATCCTTGACCGTTCAATCTAGAACGGGTGGTCGAGATCGCACTAGCACCACAACCAGTTGTGTGCCGTCGTGTGTCGTGTACAGGAGCCGAGGCACCATGCGCTGGGTCTACTATGAACCAGCGCCAACTGTGGATCGAGTCCATGCACCTGTGATATATGTCACTCTGTGATTGGTCCACGTGTCTGATGATATCAGCCTGACGTCATAAATCGAGTTTTCTTTAGAAAAATAATTCGGCTGAAATCTTATTCGGTGTTGACATCACAATGATGTCAGAAATTAGGATTTTTAATAGAAAAATAATTCTAATAAATTTGGATTTTCACTCTTGCTTTATTTCTCTTAAGATGATTTAGCGTATGGAAATGTAATTCCGCCAAGTCATCTAAACTATCGATCATCAACCCCCTGTAGTCTTGAGCTGATAATCCATTTTGTTTGGCTATTTTTATTGAGTTGATGTTAATTTCCATGAGCAACACAGCTAACTTTCCATAAACTAACTAATAAAGCAACAGCAAGGTTGCACGATCACAAGCAATCCGATAAGCCTATAGAGACTCTGATAACGTCACATGCCAGTTCCTTGGTTTCTCTTCATTTTTTCTGTTGATTAACTTGATCAACAATTTATTTGATGACTCGGCTTCACCATTAGCCTGAGTATAATAAGGTGACGAATTCAACAAATTTATATCCAAACTTCTAGCAAGACCTTGAAACTCATCTAACATAAACACAGTGCCTTGATTGATCGTCACAGTTTGAGGAATTCCAAACCAATGAATGATATGTTTCGTAACAGATTTGATAGTTTCTATACTTGTAACCTTCTTAAAAGGTATTGCTCCAACCCATTTAGAAAAATAATCAATCATGATCAAAATATATTTATGGCCTTTAGATGGCGCAGGAAATATTTATCCGATTACATCTATTCCCCATCCTCCGAAAGGTCAAGGCTTGATAATTAGATGCAAAGCTGACGCTAGAGCTAATTGTAAGTTGCCAAATTTTTTACAAGTCTGACATTCCTTACAATATTTAAAGCAATCTTCCAACATTGTCAACCAAAAATATCTAGTATGCCTAAGTGGTCACTTCATCTTATGAGTCCATTGATGAGTTCCACAAATATCTTCATGTACTTCACCCATTGTTATCATAGCTTTTTCAGCTCCAAGGCACCTTAGAAATAAACACTATAATATCTGATAATAAAGTACATCATTTAATAGGCCATATTTTAGGGCTTGTCTCATAATTTTCCGATCAGCAAGCTTTAAGGGTTGGTTAAATAATTATTTATTTTTGCCCTCCAATCGTCTACAATGATGCAAAGGATCATTTTTTGTATCAGTTCACACTCCTCTAAACGGTCAAAAATTTTATAACCTGACACTTGTCGAGCCAAATTATTGGCCTTAACATTTATTTCATGTGGAACATGGTGAATTGCAAAAGAATCAAATAAGCCAATAAGCTTAATACATTCACCTAAATATTGGCTTAAAGTTTTGTCTTAACAATTATATTCCTCTAATTTGTTGGACTATTAATAAAGAATCACTATAAGCCTCAACAGAGTTGACTCCAATATTGTCGAGTAATTGTAGGCCTTTAAACAATGCTTCATATTCGGCCTGATTATTAGAACACTAGTAATTTAGTTGAAATACAAACTCAAAACTATACCATTTTGACAAAATTAATACCACTCTAATACAATTGCCCTCTCAGCACACCGAACAATCAATAAACAATTGCCAAACGGCAACAGAAGTTAGACCGACACTCATGCCAGTTTCATGTCCTGTCATAAAATCAGCAATCACATGAACTTTGATGGCCTTAGCCGATTCATATGTTAAGTCGAACTCGATGAGCATGTATACCCATTTACTAAGTCGACCTCGTAAAATTGGAGCTGACAACATATATTTTATAATGTCGATTTACAAACAACCTTACAAACCGATGCTAAAATATAATGCCTTAACTTAGTGCAAGCAAAATATAATGGCAAGCAAAGCTTTTCTACAAAAGGGTATCTGTTTCTGTGTCAATTAACAGTCAGCTTAAGTAGAAAATAACTTTCTCTTTACTATCAATCTCTTGCACCAAAATAGCTCCAATTGTTATCTCCTCTGCCAATATGTATAACCTAAATGGCACATCTTTCCTGAGAGCGACTAAGACTAGAGACTTGGATAAGTACTCCTTAATGCTTGCAAAAGCTTTCTATTGATCTGCTCTCCAAATAAATTCTTGATTCTCCTTCAACTTCAATAACAGGGTAAATGAAGTGATTCGGCTAGATAAATTTCAAATAAAATGCCGCAAATAATTAATTTTCCTGATAAGCTTCTTTAAATCCTTTGTGCAGGCTGGTGGCTTAGTTTTAGCTATAGATTTGACCCTTTCTTGATTAACTTCAATTCCTCTTTCATAAATCATAAAGCCTAAAAAATGTCCAGCTGTACCCCAAAAGCACACTTTTATGGATTCATCTTCAAACCGTGTGCCTTTATCTTCTTAAACACTATCTCCAAATTGGCTAGATGCTACAAATCTTCCTTTCATTTTTACAACATCATCAATATAAATTTCCATAACATGACTTATTAAATCATGAAAGATTAAATTCATGGCACGTTGATACATTGCACAATATTTTTCAAGACGAATGCCATCGCCACCCATTCAAATAGGCTTATGGCACTACGGCACTTGAAAGCTATCTTAGGTATATCGGCTTCTACCATAAATATCTGATTATATCCAGCATTACCATCAATAAAGCTAATAATCTTATTCCCCGATGCAGCATCGATAATCATATTGGCTATAGGCATCGGATACTTGTCTTTAGATGTGGCTATATTCAACTCTCTAAAATCAATACACACCCTGAGTTTACTATTTTTTATAGCAGGAATGATATTAGGAACCCACTCAGCATATCGGTATGGCCTGATAAACTTAGCCTTCAACAATTGCTGAATTTCCTCTTTTATTATATTATACATGGCTAGCTTAAATCATCTAGGATATTATTTGAATGGTCGATAACCCGATTTTATTGGCAGTCGATGTTCAACAAGTTGTCGGCTTAAACCAGGCATCTTATGATACTCCCAAGTAAAGCAATCTTTATAATTCTTTAATATTTTGACCAACTTCTCTTTATAATCTATGGCTAATTTTGAACTAACAAAAGTTGGTCTTTTTTATTAATCATCATCTATGTCGACTTTATCCAATAAATCAGTCGACATGAAACCTTGGCCTAATTTCTCGATTTCTTAAAGATCTTTAATGGCCTCATAGCTATCCGTTGTCTACCGATATCTTCATATTTTATCTTGTAAAGCCTTTACTGCCTATTTGGGCTTCATCAGCATAAAATTTTGCTTGTCTGATCAAGTATGATCAGCCTTACATTTATTGGAATGAGCAAATTTTTTGATGCAAATAAAATCACAATCGTCCAAGACTTT
The DNA here is from genome assembly GCA_036346375.1 of Guadua angustifolia. NCBI lineage: Eukaryota > Viridiplantae > Streptophyta > Magnoliopsida > Poales > Poaceae > Guadua > Guadua angustifolia. Next base: position 11,949,739 of record CM070514.1, read on the forward strand.
ACCTAATATGCACTCGGCCTCATCATGTTGCCAATTTGCATTTGAACTGGCCATAACTATATGAGCCAATATGTTGGCTTGAATCACTTCTACTTCATTTTCGTTCTATTGGACGAGCATCTAATGCATGGTCGACGGGATGCAACAATTGACATGAATCCAATCTCGTCCTAACTGAACACTATAATTCCATTTGGCATCAACCACAAAAAATATGTGTAAGGACCCGAATCCAACCATTCGAATCCACTGTGTTTTTCCGCACTAGTCCCAGGATCAAACGCTAGTGCACACAGCTTAACATCGGTAAGCATCATATCATACACAACAATAAGAATAATAGGACTTTATTGATTGAATGTAACTAGTGTATGATCTTATGATCACTTACATTATTCAGCCTTGCAAGGCAATAATAAGACAAATACAGCGGAAAGTAGTAGAAAACGAGATGTCCCATCAAGACACCACAAAGCGATCGACAAGGATTGGCCTAGTGACACGCTGGCCCACCGAAAGTCCTTCTCCAATATTGAAGATGATTCCTCCATCGTTGTTGGTTGTTAAGTAAGGGTGAGTACACCAACACGTACTCAACAAGTTGTGCACAGAATGCATTTCTATTATAACTATATGCAGGCTTATTCCAAAGGAAGGCTTATGGTTTATAAGCAGTAAAGCAACATTTGAAACACATACATTAATAGATTAAAAAGACATTAAAACAAATAGTAACAAGAAATAGATTCAGTGATTCTCATGTAAACCAAGTTTTCCGGTCCTAATTCAAGATTCAACATTTCATGGCAACCTGCCATCCATCCCAAATTTTATTTTGCAAAAGTCTAACCCTTAGTTGACCGAGGCAAGACTAACCAAAAGTTCATCATAAAACCAAATACGACCGCCCAAATGCCACTCTTGGCCCACCAAATCCAAATCATCGCCTAATTGCCACTCTTGGCCCACAAAATCCAAATGCGATCGCCTAATTGCCACTCTTGGCCCACAAAAACCAAATGCGATCGCCTAATTGCCACTCTTGGCCCACCGTAAACAATCTTGCCACTTGCCTCGGTTTAAATCATTTTTCCCACCCCATTGATTACCAAACACCACGTGCTTTTCACAAATCAACATCGCTATGTGACTCATTGTCACAACAACTCAATCTCTTTGTGCGACCACACATGGCCCACAAATTATTATCATAGTTCCATATTCCATTAGTCAAGATTAATAAACAATATTCCAAGAGCATGTGATGACGTGGCATGGCTAAGTAATTCTATTCCGTTCTAACCATCCATGTTGATTTTCTATTAACCAACTATAATCAACCAACCTAGGGTGACAAGTGGATCATGGCATACAATTTAACAAGGTAGGGTGTAATTCAAAAGGTACGATAGCTAGTCCCAAATTTATGTTGAAATCATTTATACACATAAAATAACAAGTGATACGGTAAATCAAAATAGCATGCAATCTAGTTTATGGGTGCAACATGATCAAAGCACAACTTGCCTTGCTTAAGTTCTTGGTATTGCTCCAAAGATTGATCTTGAGATGATAGTTCCTCCTTCGAAACCTTGCTCAACTCAACGTCTACGCGAATCGAGAGAGAAAGCAAAATAAAAACCAAAACCAAATAGCAAATAAACACCAAATCCAAAGATCAAATGAACTCAAAAATTCGAATAAAATCCACCATTAGATAAATCTTAATTTTATAAATTTCTAGAAATTTGAATCACCTTAATCGGAGTTCATATGTAAAAGTTATAACATTCGGAAGTTTAGTTAATTCTGAAATTAGAATTTCTTATTTTCCTAATTATTTCGAAGGAAAATACGGATTTTCTCGCCTACCGCATGCATTTAAACGTGGCGAAATCTAGACTGATGAACTCAATCTAACGGTTACGGGTAAATCTACTACGTGACTCAATATCAACCGTCCGACTTAAACCCAACGATTGATATTTAATATGAGACGATTACCGATTCCAAACGTTACGACTTAATCCCAATCGCTCGATGAAGATCCGACGACTGACGAAGCTCCCGATCAGCGATGATGCGACGGCGACTTGAATTCACCGGAGACGACGACGACGACCTCGGCAGCGCGTTCGAAATCTCCTGGCGACGCCCGCTACCCTTCGTAATTTTCCCCGACAGCACGACTCGCTTGATGCTCCCGATTCCTTGCCGCTCAATTCCTCCGACAATGCCGGTACCGCTATCCTTCGCGATTTTCCTTCGATCGACGGCGCGACTCGCTCGAGCGCCTGGAAATTCTTCTTCTGTCGCTTGTTCCTCCTGGCGTCGCTGCTCACGGCTTAAATAGCCAACACGCCCGTACTTTCCGCTCTCCCACATGGAAGGTCTCCCGATTCCTTGCCAAAATGGGCGCCAACACCAGCGATTCGAATCGGTCACGTCTTGGCTCCTCCCGCCCGATGGAAAGACTTCGCTCCTTGCCAAATCGGCCAAGCCGTCCTGCTTTTCCCACGCACCGACGGAGGACGCGAGTAGAAGTTCGTGGCGGCAATGGGGTGAGTGGCGAGCTCGCCGGACACAAGCTAGAATCGGTGACACGGTTGCCTTTCTCGACGACAACCGAGAGTCGCGACATGTTCGATCGCACCTACCTTCGAATCCATCTCGCCAATACCAGACTTCTCCGCCCGATCGAGACTTCGATTCCGCGGATTTATCTCGGCGCCCGGTATGAGTACTTCGAGTCGGCCATGCCCTACGCTACTGGAGAATCCAGAAGTCCTTCACGCGTCCGGTTCGAACTCATCCGCACGATGGGAATTCCACAAGACTCGAAGCTCTACCAACACACGGGCTTTAGCGGCCAAGTAGTATACGACCGTGAAGGAACAAAGGTTTCGCCACGGTGGTCTTTGTCCAACAATTTCAAATTTTCTAATTAAAACATTTGGATTTGTTTAAGGCAATGAAGTTACAAGAAAATTCCGAGAGAAATCTCGTAAATACTTTTGGTATATATAGTCCGGACTCAGATAAAATATTTTTAGAAAAACTTTATTTTAAATTTATCTGTTTGTAATTAGTTTTCGAAAGGAGGCAATATACTTTTAAAATAATCCAATAAATCTCAGAAAATCCAATTAAATCCAGAAATATCACAAAAATCATAACTTGCAATAAAATAATATTTAATACACAAAAAGCCAAAAATTGGGATGTTACAAACCTCCCCCCTTAACGGAATCTCGACCCCGAGATTTAGGGCTAACTAGAGAATAGGTTTGGGAATTCTTTCTTCAAATCTTCTTTACGCTCCCAAGTTGCTTCATTTTCGGAGTGATTACTCCATTGAATTCTACAAAAGCGAGTGGTCTTATTTCTGGTTCTGCGCTCCATTACATCCAGAATCTTAATCGGCTGCTCTTTATAAGTCAGATCCTCCTGCAACTCAATTGCTTCTAACGGCATCTGCTCTGCTGGCACCCTGAGACATTTCTTAAGCTGAGACACACGAAACACATCATGGACTCCTGCTAATGACTATGGCAACTCCAACTGATACGCAACCTCTCCTCAGCGGCTCAGAATTTTAAATGGTCCAACATATCTAGGTGCGAGCTTTCCTTTAACGTTGAACCTTTTTACACCTTTTAGGGGAGTGACTTTGAGATACACAAAATCGTTGGGTTCGAAACTCAACTCTCGCCGGCGATTGTCAGCATAACTCTTCTGCCTTGACTGGGCTGTCTTTAGTCTTTCTCTGATCATGGCAACTTGCTCTTCAGCCTCTCTCAGCAACTCCGGTCCAAATACCGAACGCTCCCCCGTTTTATTCCAATTTCAACGGGGTACGACAGGCACGACCATATAAGGCTTCAAAATGGTGACATTTCAACTAACCTAGTGGTTATTGTTATAATTGAACTCTGCATACGACAAACATTTATCCCATGCCGTGCTGTATGATATCGCACAGGCTCTTAACATATCCCCAAAATCTGGTTAACCCTCTCGGTCTGATCATCTGTTTGCGGATGAAATGCGGTACTAAGCGAGTTATCATTGTTTCATGTACTTGTTCTAAAACCTCGAGATACATCGAATACCTTTATCGGACAGAATTTTCTTGGGTACTTTATACAGTCACTTAATCCTTAGCCTATACTGATTTGTCAAATAATCTTTTGAATACGTAGTCCTTTAGTGGTATAAAATGATCAACTTTGGTCCAATCATCAATAACTATTCTTTTGAATTCATATCCTTTATGGCCAATTCACACTAAGGATCCATTTAATGATTTGCCTCTTATTTCCACTCAGGAATTCTATACTGATTGCAACGATCCTTTAGGTCCCTGATGCATTGCTTTCATTCTCGGACACGTGTTACGTCGAAATATCCAACAATTCCGTTCTTCATTTAGATCACCAATATTTTTATTTTTATTTTATTTATTTATTTTATTTATTTTATTTTTTTATTATTATTATTTTTATTTATTTATTTATTATTTTTTGGATATTAATTCATCTTGGCATCTTCTGAATAAATCAAGTACTTAAAATCATGGGTTTCTCAAGTATCTCGCTTAGGATATTCCTATCCCGAGACAATGATTTGCCCTTAAATCCCTAGGGTATCCTAATCACCGAAATTCTACTTCTTGGCTAAGCCTTCTTCTTTAACTTGATTTTGTATTTTTCTCCCCTCGAACTTTCTGTGATTTTATCTTCTAATGTTGATTTAAGATGGATATGAAACTTTGTCAACGATTTCTGATTTCGGCCTCCTGAATCATTTGCATAACCCTGATTAACCGTTCATTATCAACTTACTTGCACTACGGCCTCGTAGCTCAAACGTTATCTATCATATTGGACTTATAATACTTATGGATTTTAACACTAAAACCCTTGATTATTTCCAACCATTTTCTTTGTTCCATATTAAGATTTAACTAGTAGATATATAATTTAGACTCTTCATATCTTTCTTCGTTGGAATAGTGACACCATATTTTCAATCGCGACTATAATGACTAGTTCCAAGTTATACGTAGGGTGATTCTCCTCATGCTGTCTCAATTCGCTTACTACATAGGCAACAATCTTGTCCCCTTTCATGCCAATTCGTGTCTTAAATCATATCTACAAGCATCACTTCTATATGTCGAAACTAATCCACACTAACATAGGCGTTGATATTAATTGCTTCTTTAGCTTCCGAAAACTATTTCCACAGTCGCATAAGAGGTTTAGCTATTGTCGAGAACCTTACTATGAACCAGTGATAATGTCTTGCCCTTCCTAGAACCTTCAATCTAAGTAACGAACTTTGGTTGATTCCGATGTAACACGATTTCCATCTTGCTTGTTTCAACATCGACTCCTTTAGCAGTCCTTGCGTGGCTAACGAGATTCCATCTTTTCTTCTAGAAATTCACACTTATTGAACTTTAGCGTGCGACCTCCACTCTCGCAGAACTCATTTCTAGGTTCTACATGTTTTTTTCTCTTATCTTAGAGTATGCTAGGTTGTTATCTATATGGTCGTTATGAATTTATCCCAATAATCCATAAACACCTTACTCCTCATGTTCATGAAGTATGCGGAACATTAGTCAATCCAGGAGATATAGCCAAAACTTATATTGTCCATATAGCGTAAGAACGCAATCCTAGAAACATTCTTCACATGACTCCCTAACTGACGACATCCGAGGCAAGGTCTTATCTTAGGAAATTTCCAACTTTCTTCTCAATCGTCCCAACACGTTATCGATCCTGATACGGGGTACTTGTTTTCGATCTTTTCTTTGTTTAGAGCATGATTCATTGCACTAAGTAAACTCACGGCTCCTATCTACCTTGATTTGGATTTGGCGTTGGGGCTTTGATAGGGACGGAGTTGTAATTGACTTGAACCATTGCGATTGCTTTTCTTTGAGGGCATTTGCTGGGAAACTGCTTAGGTTTGTGGCAATTATAGCAGAGTCTAGGGTGAACTTTCTTTCTTGGTTATTCGTTGATTGGAACAATATCTTTTACCTGAACGCCTTTTTCTTCGATTGGTTCTCTAGACAAATTTCTTCCGCAATTTCACCGCTCACTCTTAGCGTTATGTATCGGACTGGGGTAACTTCCTGCATATCCCTAGCTATAGGAATTATTTGTCTTCATCGTTGCTTGCATTAACTGCGTCTGATCGGCCAGAAACTATTTGAAACTCTATGTATCCATCGGTGGTGACGGTTGAAAAACTAATCTATCCTTGGAGTTTCTATTGAGTTGGTTTTCACTTTCACTGGCTTTATTGCTATCACTAATCCGAACCGTCTGCTTGATTACTTTACAGGGGTTAGGTGAGAGAGAAGGTAGCATAGGTAAGAAGTAGAGATCCTAATATAGGGAAGATAGGTTTAACCCAATAACTTAAGCAATCAATATTAATAACTTGGTATGGTTGCTTATATAAGCCTAAAAGCTTTGCAACACATACTGCACACTCAACAAACATTAAAATCCAAACTAAACACTCAGCCTTAACGTCTATTACATTTGGGTAAGACTATTCTATTTGACGCGACTCAATAATTGAGCCTCAACTTAAACTAAGACTCTCACTCCTCGAGCCATCCTCCACGGGAACTTCCTGGTGGGTATACTGGCGGGTGAGCTGGTGCTGGTTTGAATCGATCCCAACGTTCTTCAGCTGGTTGATCCTCTAACTCGGATTTCATCTTCTTGGATTCTGCCTCTTCTGATGATGTCGGTATAGTGCGGTTCTTCTCTTGTAATGCCTCCTCGAAAAATTTGGGGTAAATTTCAGCAAAGGTAAGGGGTAGAGAATCAGATGAGTCAAGAGTGTTGTCTTAATCAATTTGTGGTTTTTCCTTTAGAAAATAGTTTTGGACACTCTACCAAGCTAGGGCCAAGTCCTACATCAAGATGCTCTGATACCACCTTTGTAAGGACCCGAATCCAACCATTCGAATCCACTGTGTTTTTCCAAGACTAGTCCTGTGATCAAACGCTAGTACACACAACTTAACATCGGTAAGCATCATATCATACACAACAATAAGAATAATAGGACTTTATTGATTGAATGTAACTAGTGTATGATCTTATGATCACTTACATTATTCAGCCTTGCAAGGAAATAATAAGACAAATGCAGCGGAAAGTAGTAGAAAACGTAGATGTCCCATCAAGACACCACAAAGCGATCGACAAGGATTGGCCTAGTGACACGCGGCCCACCGAAAGTCCTTCTCCAATATTGAAGATGATTCCTCCACTGTTGTTGGTTGTTAAGCAAGGGTGAGTACACCAACACGTACTCAACAAGTTGTGCACAGAATGCATTTCTATTATAACTATATGCAGGCTTATTCCAAAGGAAGGCTTATGGTTCATAAGCAGTAAAGCTACATTTGAAACACATACATTAATAGATTAAAAAGACATTAAAACAAATAGTAACAAGTAATAGATTCAGTGATTCTCATGTAAACCAAGTTTTTCGGTCCTAAGTCAAGATTCAACCTTTCATGGCAACCTGCCATCCATCCCAAATTTTATTTTGCAAAAGTCTAACCCTTAGTTGACCGAGGCAAGACTAACCAAAAGTTCATCATAAAACCAAATACGACCACCCAATTGCCACTCTTAGCCCACCAAATGCGACCGCCCAATTGCCACTCTTGGCCCACCAAAATCCAAATGCGATCGCCTAATTGCCACTCTTGGCCCACCAAAAATCAAATGCGATCACTAATTGCCACTCTTGGCCCACCAAAACCAAATGCATCACTAATTGCCACTCTTGGCCCACCGTAAACAATCTTGCCACTTGCCTCGGTTTAAATCATTTTTCCCACCCCAGCTTGATTACCAAACACCACGTGCTTTTCACAAATCAACATCGCTATGCGTGACTCATTGTCACAACAACTCAATCTCTTTGTGCCACCACACATGGCCCACAAATTATTTTCATAGTTCCATATTCCATTAGTCAAGATTAATAAACAATATTCCAAGAGCATGTGATGACGTAGCATGGCTAAGTAATTCTATTCCGTTCTAACTATCCATGTTGATTTTCTATTAACCAACTATAATCAACCAACCTAGGGTGACAAGTGGATCATAGCATACAATTTAACAAGGTAGGGTGTAATTCAAAAGGTACGATAGCTAGTCCCAAATTTATGTTGAAATCATTTATACACATAAAATAACAAGTGATACGGTAAATCAAAATAGCATGCAATCTAGTTTATGGGTGCAACATGATCAAAGCACAACTTGCCTTGCTTAAGTTCTTGGTATTGCTCCAAAGATTGATCTTGAGATGATAGTTCCTCCTTCGAAACCTTGCTCAACTCAACGTCTACGCGAATCGAGAGAGAAAGCAAAATAAAAACCAAAACCAAATAGCAAATAAACACCAAATCCAAAGATCAAATGAACTCAAAAATTCGAATAAAATCCACCATTAGATAAATCTTAATTTTATAAATTTCTAGAAATTTGAATCACCTTAATCGGAGTTCATATGTAAAAGTTATAACATTCAGAAGTTTAGTTAATTCTGAAATTAGAATTTCTTATTTTCCCGAATTATTTCTGTAAAGGAAAATATGGATTTTCTCGCCTTGCTATACGCATTTAAACGTGGCGAAATCTAGACCGATGAACTCAATCTAACTACACGGGTAAATCTACTACGTGATTCAATATCAACCGTCCGACTTAAACCCAACGATTGATATTTAATATGAGACGCTTACCGATTCCAAACGTTACGACTTAATCCCAATCGCTCGATGAAGATCCGACGACTGACGAAGCTCCCGATCAGCGATGATGCGGCGGCGACTTGAATTCACCGGAGACGACGACGACGACCTCGGCAGCGCGTTCGGAAATCTCCTGGCGACGCCCGCTACCCTTCGTAATTTTCCCCGACAGCACGACTCGCTTGATGCTCCTGATTCCTTGCCGCTCAATTCCTCCGACAACGCCGGCGCGCTGCTAACCTTCGCGATTTTCCTTCGATCGACGGCGCGACTCGCTCGAGCGCCTGGAAATTCTTCTTCTGTCGCTTGTTCCTCCTGGCGTCGCTGCTCACGGCTTAAATAGCCAATGCGCCCGTACTTTCCGCTCTCCCACATGGAAGGTCTCCCGATTCCTTGCCAAAATCGGCGCCAACACCAGCAATTCGAATCGGTCACATCTTGGCTCCTCCCGCCCGATGGAAAGACTTTGCTCCTTGCCAAATCGGCCACGCCGTCCTGCTTTTCCCGCGCACCGACGGAGGACGCGAGTAGAAGTTCGTGGCGCCAACGGGGTGAGCTGGCAGAGCCTGCTTCGGACACAAGCTGGAATCGGTGACACGAAGCCGTTCCTTTCCTGATCGACAGCCGAGAGTCGCCCACATGTTCGATCGCACCTACCTTCGGAATCCATCTCGCCAGCGCCCATACTTCTCCCGCCCGATCAAGACTTCGATTCCGTGACGATCTCGGCGCCAGCGCGAGTACTTCGAGTCGGCCACGCCCTACGCGCTGGGGAATCCAGAAGTCCTTCACGCATCCGGTTCGAACTCATCCGCACGATGGGAATTCCACATCACTCGGAAGCTCTACCAACACACAGGCTTTAGCGGCCAAGTAGTATACGACCGTGAAGGAACAGTGCTCTGCCACGGTGGTGCTGTCCAACAATTTCCAGCCGGTTTTCTAATTAAAACATTTGGATTTGTTTAAGGCAACGAAGTTACCAGTAAAATTCCAGAGAAATCTCAGAAATACTTTTGGTATATATAGTCTGGACTCAGATAAAATATTTTTAGAAAAACTTTATTTTAAATTTATCTGTTTGTAATTAGTTTTCGAAAGGAGGCAATATACTTTTAAAATAATCCAATAAATCTCAGAAAATCCAATTAAATCCAGAAATATCACAAAAATCATAACTTGCAATAAAATAATATTTAATACATAAAAAGCCAAAAATTGGGATGTTACAATATGGTTGGCAATATTTTACTATCGATTGTGAGTTCGGTCACCATGACCCCGTTGATTATGTGAGATCACCTGTGAAGTCATTCAAAACCATATTAATTTTAATCAGATCTTCATCAGACTTACGCAGCTTTTTGCATGTAGTGTAGGGCATCAAGTTGACAGTTGCTCCTCCATCAGTAAGCATCCTTAATATCGACTTGCCATTGATATGACCTTTTAAATATAATGGCTTCAAATGCCGATGATCTTTTTAAGGCTGCTCAAAAACTACATCTTGAGGCTCCAATCACAACTAAGCAAAAGTTCCCTTAATCGATACAGTACTTATTTTGAGCACATCGAAGGTGGAGATTCATCCCGAGTCATAGGTGAATCCAAAATCGTCAGCTGAGTCAAATTCATCCTCAACATATTTCTTTTCCCTCCACTTTTTCTTACCAATTTTCATTGGCCGGAGCTCACTATAGGTCTCATCCCTCTGTTTTTCCTGCTTAGCTTCTCTCATCTCTAGGGTTCTTAACATCTGAAGCTGTCTGCTTTATGCTAAACCTTGGGGGAGACCACCTAGACTTTGGTTCGATTTGCTCATGTATTTTACCAACCAGATCAACCTTAGGCGTAGAACTCAACCCTTCGTCCAGTCGTGTTTTCTCTTGGATCGGCCTAGAAATCCTTTCATAAATTGATCCCTTATTGACTCGTTCATCATGATGGCCCTGTATCAGCTTAGATATTCTATCTTTAACTGATTGTCACTGCCAATCACCTTGGCATGAGTAGTGTTCCATCAGACATGTGTACGATGACGGTAAAGCTAACCCTTTTTCCCAACAGAACTGCCAAAAATGGCATCGTTTGTGAGCCTTTTCAAGGTTGTTGGGCCAATATATATTATCTAGCCGACGTGCAGGATAATGTGGCTTGTTGTTTCTTCTTTCATGCATCTCCAATAGTTGGGAGAAAGTTGGGTTTGGCTTGTGAGTCCGCTTTCGTGGTGGCGACGCTCTCTTAGCCTTGTACTACTTGCCGATCTGTAGGTCTCCCTTTGGCCTAATGATCCTTGAATCTTCCCTTCAAGATTGGTTTCTATTTGAAATGAGCCTACCATGATTTTTAGGGTCTCTCTGCCACTAGAACTTGACTCAACATCAACATGACGTGAAACCCTTGACCCTATGTCTTGTATCAGCTTTTTTTCCTTTTCTAAAACATTAGACCATGTTGATCGGGAAAGGATTAGCGTCCAATTGCATCGTCAGCTCTTTTGTGAATTTTAGTCGGCCATCTTTTAAAACCGATTGTAAGTGCTATTAGAAAATATTGCAATCATTAGTATTATGAGAAAAAGAATGATGCCACTTGCAATACCTTCACTTCTTAATTTCTACAACCAATGGTATAGTATGTCCTTCAAGCAACTGTAAAACAACTTCCTTCAGATGATACTATAATACCCTGGCCCAAATTAGCTCAAAGTCCAACCTACTGTAGGGCGAACCTACGCATGCATAGCACCCTACTTACACTTTCATCCTCGCTTCGTGTAAAAGGGTTAACCTGAAGGTGCTATTTTGGACCCAACAGGTATTATATACTACTACAACTCACTTTGTGCAAACAATGTGGGACTAATCCCACCACCGCTCCACATGGGCGTTCATATTAACGGATCGAGGTATTACACTCACCCCCAAGGGCTGATGCCCTCGGCAACACATCGTATACATGGCAGATACCTAGAACCAGCCCTCGGTAGCACACCGTATACATGACAGAAACCCAGAACCACTCCTCGATATAAGGCCGTGCGTCCAGTACTAGCACATATGCTATGCCGTGTGGCCACTTCGGGCCCACATGCGCCATGTGCCACATGCCCACGTCCTTGTCCCACATGGGCCCATGTAGACCATTTGTAACACCCTGGCCTAAATTAGCTCAAAGTACAACCTACCATAGGGTGGACCTACGCATACATAACACCACACTTACACTTTCGTCCTTACTTCATGTAAAAGGGTTAACCCGATGGTGCTATGTTTGGATCCAACAGGTATTATATACTACTACAACTCACTTTGTGCAAACAATGTAGGATTAATCTCACCACCACTCCACATGGGCCACATGAGCCTTCGCATTAACAGGCCGAGGTATTACAGATACTCTATGCAACATGTGACCCAAATCAATAAATTTCTACCCATCAAATTTTTTCTTTAGCTAAGGAATTAATCCTTAGAAAGTTAAATTGGCTAACTGATTGTCAAGCAAAGTGACACTAAAACATTGATTTCCTATTTCCCTAAATTTCTTAATATAATATGCAATCGATTCCCTAAATTTCTAGCAGACAGAACTTAAATTAGAAATCCTAAGCTCTAAGCTTCTCAAGAAAAGTACTTGTGGAATCGGCTTTCTAAATTGGTTTAGAAATTGATCGAATTCGGGGGTAAGCTTGTTAACCATATTGAAAGTTCAAGCTCCATTAATTTGGTTTTGGTGTTAATAAAAAATCTAATATAGAGACTAATTCTTTTGATAATCATATATTGATTAGTCTCAATTGTTAATTAATGACAAATCTTTTATAAGACTAACTCTTTTGTTGAGCTTAACTCTTGTTAGTCTCTTTTGGATGAAAAAGATGGAAATATCAAAGGTATGCATTCGAGCTCATATAATATATCTTGTTGCATTCCTTGGATACAATACCTGTCGACAATCGGGATCGCCTGACTGCAAAAGTGTATGGGGGTTGATGTGAATGCAGGACCCGAAACTAGCTTCGCTCACCGAGGAAATGGACTCACTGCTTCAATGGTCGGAGAAAAGAGGAAAAGAGGGAGACACCGAGATTTATACTGGTTCGAGCCCCCAGAACAAGTAATAACTCTACTCCATCTTGCCCAGAGGCGGAGAAATTCACTATGTTTGAGTACAAGGGATGCTCTCTAGCTCGAGCTCCTGCAGTCTGAGTGTGTGTGTGTGTGTGTGTTATGAAATGCTAGGCTTGAGTGTGTCTTGCCCCCTGTGTTTGTCTCAGGGGGGTTTTATGCCTCTCCCGGCCATTACCAGAAACAGCCGAGAGAGATTCCCGGACGAGTGGCTTCATGCGCACTAAAGTTGGATCATAACCACCCTGTAATTGTCACCCACATCTGACTTTACACCACCATTTAAGGATCTTGGTAACCGTCAGTGTGAATGCTCGACCTAGATCCCCGAGCTTGACCCCCCGGACGGGAGCTGGTTCCTTACCCCCTAGCTCAAGGTCGAGCGGGAGCCGCGTGGTCGACGACGCGGTCAGAGGCCTCACAGCTCGAGCTCGAGCTAGGGGTTTGTTAAATGATCCGTTGACCGGGCAGGGGTTCTTCAGTCCTCGACAGCTAGCCCCCGAGGCTCAAGTTGTAATCCAGGCACCTGGGATGACCTTGAGTCTCATGATCTGGAGAAGGGGACGGACTTCTGGTTGTGCTCAGAGTTGCTCAAGCTCGAAGTCGAGTTCAATACTGCAAGCGGGGTCTTGATATAGTCACGCCTAAAACGCTCGGGCTTTCCGGTGCTTCGACTAAGCTTGGAAACGTTTGAGCTCGAGGTCGGATGTAGACCAACCAAGGGACTTGGCGCAATTATGCCTGACGACCCTCGGGCTTCGAAGTCTCAGTACGGACACGGAAGAGCAGCGAAAAAGCTCACGACACATCGATTCCGTCGCCAAATCCCGGAGTGCGCTAGTCGAAGCACAATCGGTGCGCCTTTTGAGGCGCAATAGCCCCCAGCTGTCATCGATCGGGGCTCATAAAGCCCGAACCATCGGCTCCTTTGAAAAATTCCCAAACTTCCTTCAATCCTTGGCGATCCCGACTTTCTAGCCTTCTGTCCAGCCGCCTTTTCTTCCCCGAACAAGCACCAAACTAACCTCATGGCCAAGTTCGAGAAGAGCACTTTGTCGCTGGCAAAGATGAAGGAGATCGAAGGTCTGGGGCTGCTGGATTCGGCGACATGGCGGTTGCCGGGCGGGGAGACTGAGCCGCAGCCCCGAGAAGACGAGCTCGTCAGCACCGAGCAGTACATGCTCTTTGGCTTGCGGACGCTGGAGAGCAACTTCATGGCGTCGGTCCTTGTACAATGTGAGATAGAACTCGTCAATCTAGTGCCGAACTCCGTCCTTCTCCTTTCTATCTTTTCTTATTTGTGCAAGGGGTTCTTGGGAATCCTCCCTACCCCCTCTCTCTTTTTTTGCTTTTTCTTCTTGTTCCACACCAGGAAGGACCCCGAGGTTGGGTGCCTCTACTTTCGGTTGCGAACGGGACTTCCTTAGTCCTTCCCCCAACTCCATGCTCGGGACTCTATCGGCCTATAGACCGAGAGGTGGTTCTACCTGAAGGGAGGCAAGGATGGCGCGCTCGCGTACGATGGAGCGCCCATCGTAGGCAAGCAGCAGACCCCCGAGGCGGATGACCTGGCAGTCGACCAAGAAGCCATCGCCGCCATCCACATCTGCGCTACGCGCGGCCTCACTGGTCAAGCCATCACCAACGACTTATTGCGGAACCGGGTGTTTCCTCTACGAAAGAGGTTGCACTCGTTCTTCGAGATCGAGGGACGCGACGACCTCACCCGTGAGGGCCCGACCGGTAAGTCTTCTTGAACTGAAAACTGCTCAAACTCGAGCTTGGGGATATCTAACAGTCTTGCCTTTCCAGCAGCGCCGAAGGAGTCCTGACTTGCAGCCAGGATGACCAAGATGTTCGGGAAAGCGGCGTTCGATTACTCCATGGATGACCCCGTCCCAAAGAACGTGCTGAGCCGAAGCGCTGAGGTAAGATATCTCAAGTCAGGGCCTAGCTCGGGAGCTTTTGGGCCCGTACTGACTTTTGTTTGTGCCTACAGGAGAGCCAAGAGTTGCTCAAGATGGCGAAGCGGATACTGCTGTTGCCCGGAGTGAGCAAGGGCAAGAAGGCAGGCAAAAGACCGCCTCTAGACGCCCCGAGCGGCAGAGCCCCGAAGAAGCAGCACGTCGAGTGGGGTGACCGCTCAATGGTAAGTTTACCCTTGGTCGAGCTTGAATCTTGTTCGAACTCGTGTTTCTTTCTTTTCACCCTTTCTGATTATTTCTTCCCTTCTCGTAGCAGCAAAGGGCTACGGCGGCCACTAGGACCTCAAGCACCTAGGCAGCCCCAGGTTCCCAATCGCAGGGCCCTAGGTATACTGCCATGGGGAACCCGGAGCCTCCTCATGCTCCAAGATCTCCAGCACGAGGCATTCAGAGAAGGGACGCCTCTTCACCTCCGGGGCGCCGAGACTCCTGACAACCCTCCTCGAGGCGGAGGGTCGTGACTCAGGTACCTCGACTTCTTCTTTGGTCGTAGAGTTTCCTTTTGCCTTAGTGCAGTAACCTTCCTTGCCGCAGATTTTGAGTGCTCGAACTCACTCCTGACATCCCCTGACAATGGCCGTTGTCCAGGGCAAGTCCAAGTCCGAGGAGGAGTCCTCGTTTGAGCTGGTCCACCACCCCCACACGGGCCAGGATCGCACCTCCATGGTTCCCCACGGATGGGTTGCGACCAACGAATCCGAGCAAGGACTCGCCGATGTGGACGAAGATGCGGCCCGAGCCGTCGCCGGTGGAGAGGAGGCCGACGACGCCGTGGCTACTGGAGCCGAAGTCTCCCCGGTCGAAGCTGCAGGGGGAGCGAGGCTCAAGGTGCTTCGATCGTCGAGGCTGAGGCTATTCAGGCTAAACCTGCTATGGTCGTTTTGACCGCTGAGATCGAAACGACCCCAGCCACCGAAGCCGACGATTCCTTGGCCGAAGCCGCCGCGGGGGACCAAGCCGAAGACCCGTCCAGGGCCGCCGCGGAGGAAGAGGCGGAAGATACTCTGACCATGGAGGTCAGGGCCAGCCTGGCTGGAGGAGTCGAGCCCGAGGCCGAATCAGGCCTTCAAGAAGACGAGGAGGTCCGTGCGGAGGTTGCTACTGGCGAGGTCGACCCTTCGCTAACGAGACTCTGCCCGGGTGCCTCGACTTCAGCAGAAGGCCGCACCGAGCCTGGGGCGCCAAGCAGCAGGTCCATCGGGCCTCACCGCGTGGCTTTCGAGGACCATCTTAGCCAGGTACAATATGATTTCCTCTAACTCCTCTTGTCTCTCGCCCTCCTCTCTTTGGTAAAACATGACTTCTTTTGAATTTTGCAGGCTGTGGACCTCATCGCTTAGGGGCTTCAAGGTCTCTAGAGGCATTCTGGCTCTCTGAAGGCCATCCTCAACAAGATGGAGGAGCGGGAGAGCCGCCTGTTCTAGCTCGAGGAAACACTGGAGGTCAAGCTGGAGGAGTCCGGGCGAAGGACAGCGGCCCACGCCACCGAGCTCGCCACACTCCAAGGGACGCTGAGGGCACTCGAGGCTACCCACGCGTCCGAGCTCAGCTAGGCCATCAGCGCCGTGCGCGACCACGCGTTCAAGGCCGTGGAAGACGAACGCGCACAGTCGCCAGGGTGCTTGAGGCTGAGCGCGTGGAAGCCTCCAAGGCCCTCGAAGCCTAGCAGGCGAAGGTGGAGGAGCTGGAGAAGCTAGTAGCGGATCAGGCAGCCGCCCCGGCGAAGACCTCCGCCGGGCTCGAGGCAAGGGTCATTGAGCTTGAGGAGAAGCTAGGGCGAGCAACCAAGACGTCGAAGAGCGCCTTGGCCCAACTCTAGGACGAGCGGAGCCATGCCACCAGCTCTGTAGTCGAGACTCTTTGCCTACAAGGCGAGCTGTCGGCGTTAAGGACGAAGGTCACCGAACTCGAGCAGGAGAAGCTTGTCCGCGACATGGCGGACCTGTAGTTAGGATTAGGTCTATGGATTTTGTAACTATGACTTTGTAAAGAAAAAGTTAATAAAACAAAACCATTCTTGAACGAAATATTTGTTGTATGAAACTTTTATCTTTGTCTTTTATCGCGTACTTAGCCTTTTTCGGGGCAGTATACCCCTCGTCCAGCCCCCGTTGTGGTCAAGGTCGAGCAACGCTGGCCTTGGACATAATCTCCAGCAATTAGGATCCACGAAAATCAACCTCCGACGCCGTGACCTACAAGGTCGGTAGAAGGTTTTCCATCCTATTGGGGAAACTGTTAGGGTTGAAGTCATTAAGCATACTTCTGTATGGGAGGAGCTAAGTTCCCGAAGGTTCTGGAGTTGCTTAGATTGGACTCTAGAACTCCCGAGTCCGGTTTGTGCTTGCTCGACGGTTTCAAATGTGGACTTTGGTTCAACTCCTGCCATAGGGGGAGTCGTGATGCGATGAGAATCGGCTTACTACTGGCACGACCCCTGGAGGTGAACTTCAAGATCGCAACATTCGAATCGGGTTCGGAAGCACTTATGCACGGGTCGGATCCGGGAAAGCTCTAGCTTGACTAAAGCTATACATCCTCGAGCGGGATCTCTGATTCAAGCCCTGCTACAGGGGGAGCCATGACACGATAAGAATCGGCTTACTGCTGGCATGACCCCTGGAGGTGAATCCTGAGACCGCAACGCCCAGTACAAAGTATAGGAAAAAGAAAAGACAAAGACTAATATAGTCAATGAATAATAACTTTTATTAAAAATTGAGACAAAGATGTTACACATAGAATTTACGGAGTTGATCAATGTTCCACGAGTTCGAGAGCTCTCTACCATTGGGTATTGCCAGCCGGTAAGCCCCATGCGATCTGTTGACATGACTCTGTAGGGGCCCTCCCACTGTGGGGATAACTTGTTGGTGCTGGATGAGCCCTGAATTCGTCTTAGGGCTAGGTCCCCAACAAGGAGCTATCTAGGTCGTACCTGTAACACCCCGGCACCCCGTGCCCAGAATGTTATGCCCTCACGTACCCAACAGCTAGCACAAGACACTAGAACAATTTAGCCATACAACTAAATTTGTTTAGCAACATACCGAAATTTTTAGAAATTTCGGCAGCACCTCCCCTAAAACTCAGACATCCACTCAGCAGACAGAAGATAGCATTTAATAAAACAATAATATAAATTACCCTAAGGTAACCAACCAAGCCCACACGACAACCACACATTAATTACAAGATATGAACTCAATACATTTAGAAGCGGTGAACTGAAATGAAACGATGATGATGTAAAACGTGTCCGTGTCACTACACCCACCCATGCATGTCGGCTTCTAGGCACCTGCAATTAATAACAACAAGCGTGAGTCGAAGACTCAACAAAATACATCAAGGAATAAATTCATAGTTAATCGCATTTCCTACTTAGGAGCATACTCATCATCTTTACATAAGTATAGCATTTAACTGGAAAACATAAATCATACCTTGCAACCATACATGGACATGCAGAATCTGAAATAATCCATCACACTTCTACAATCGTGTAATGCACCATGCGCGTTCACCTGTTTCACTTCATTACTAAATTCGTACACCTACCTCTTTAAGCTTTTCTCTTGGGAAGCCCACGTCTCAATCCAAACTCAACACATTTCTATTTAACTCGAAATCATCATTAGAATGCAATGCAACCTGAATGCCCTCTTTGATGCACGAAACATACCAAAGGAGAATATCATATCCATACATCACAAAGAACTCATTTAAATATGATTCATCATTGTCAATGCAATGCAAATGCACATATGCCATGCAAATGAAGAATCTCATAACCATACATCACAATCAACTTATTAAACATGATTCCTCATTGTCAATGCAATGCAAATGCACATATGCCATACAAATGAAGAATCTCATAACCATAGATCACAATCAACTTATTAAACATGATTCCTCATTGTCAATGCAATGCAAATGCACATATGCCATACAAATGAAGAATCTCATAACCATACATCACAATCAACTTATTAAATATGATTCCTCATTGTCAATGCAATGCAAATGCGTTTGCATGTTCATATGTTCATCTCATTTCACCATTTTCATGCATATTTCACCATTCTCATGCATATGATGCATCATGCATGACTCATCTCCTCTTTTAGCAAATACCGGTATTGCCGAGCACCACCCGTCGATGCGTGCCCTCAAACCCAACCATCCCGTGGAAGGAGCCTGCCGAAACAGGACTTGCCCGCTACCCAGTAGCGGGTCCTACACTTAACACCGCTCCCATCCACGCCAGTGGATGGGACTACGGGGTAGGCTCTCTGAGCACTCCGGATTAGTCATATAACTCATATGACTTTCTCACCGACCTGGCTCGATGCACTTGTCATGAATGCACATATGCAAATGTCATTCTCAACACTCAAATCGCCTTCTCAACACTCATATCCATATTCTCAACAAATCTTATCAACATGGTCACCTCTATCATTAACACTCGCACCAAAGACATACTCAATTTTTCATGATCGCAATTCAACTACTTCTATTAATCCAACCTCACAACTTCATTATTCACATTCACCTATCATAGTAGTGAGCACTCTTATGAACGTGTGACATAGCAATGTGTCAATTTGGCAATTATACGGGGTCCAACAAACAACCCACAAAGCATTCAATCCAAAGATGCACTTTTCATGAATACACATATATCATCACCACTCACATAAACGCCACAATCGTCTATTATGACCACAAATCGAGCCATTTCATATCTCAAATCTTATATCCTTTATGTTCCCATTAGCCTAAACACTCTAGGGAGCATAATCATGGAATATATAAGAGGTAACCCATTCACATGCTCTCATTTCCTTCTTTCATAGCCACAAGCATAAATCTCACTCATGGATATTCACAAGTCCTACACACACTAGAGATGCCAACATTGCAATATCATGCATTATCAATTTATATAGCAACTAACACAACAAACAATCAATACTGCAAGAATTCAACAATCGATGCACTTGCCTTTACCGACAAAAGAATGGAGTGGCATACGGTTGAGGCCACTCCCGACAAAACCTTCCCTGCAAATAAAACAATATCCATCCAACTCAATTTTATACACACTCGGTACAAGCGACAGAAGAAAACAACTCCACATATACACATCTACAATCGGAACCAAAACATCCCTCATAACCACTTAAGTGCAAATCTGGACAGCCGGCATTGAAAATGCCGCAACTTCCAAACGGCTACTCCGAAAAGGATGAACCTGGGCTTTAAACGATCACAAGAGATAACTCTACAACTTCTTCTAAAGCCGACCGATCGAGAAACGCACCGATTAATCTCAGTTTTACGACGAACAGCAGACAAACGCAAAAATTAACTCGATCCGGACAGCATACACCAAAATGAGCATAACTTGAGATCTACAACTCCAAATCACATAAACGAATACATTTTCTCAATCTACTCGAAACATTCTAACTTTTTCCAGGCAATGAAAAAGTCTAATTCAGCCTCTACGATACTCTAATTTGCAGAAGAACACAGACTGAACCAATCACGACAAGAATTGGATAGCACTTGGTAAAATAGCCATAACTTTTAAATGGCTAAACGAAACTTGATTATTTCTGTCTCTATTGAAAGTTAATTCAATTATCTACAACTTTCGTTATAGCCAAACCCCCAGGAAACGCTTGAAAAATTTTCAAATTGCAGCTCTAACCAAGGACAGAAATCTGCCCGAACCGAAAACTCCCAAATTTCTCTAGTCTCTCCATTTCCCAACCCCCAACAACTCAAAATCATGAATCCCAGCTAGACATTAACACAAACACCTTGCATGCAAGCAATTAAATCCTCCAAATACCTAGGGTTTTTACCTCAAGTCTTTCTCATGGAGGGATGATGGAGGAAGGACGCCGGTCGGGGGAGTAGGAGGAGCCGCTGGAGGGGAGCTCGCCGGAGCAAGGCCGGACGGCTGGCCGGAGGCTGGCGACGGTGGGGACTCCCAGGAGGCGCAGGCCATGGCTGCTGGACTCGGCCAGGGGAGGAGCGGCGCCAGGGAGCAACGGCATGGGGAGGCACCAGGGGCTTCGGCAGGGGGAGGCGCCAGGGCTTCGGCAGGAGAAGCACCAGGGGCTTCGGCAGGGTTGGCCAGCAACCGAAGGAAGGAAAAAGAAAAAAATGGCAAAGCTATCCTCCAAGCAAATGTCAGCCACAAAAGTATAAAGAAGAGAGAGAGAAGGATTAGGTGAGGAAGGGAGAAAAATTCCCAAAAACCCCTCCTAAAACCAAAAATCCAGGAAAATGATTTTGCGGTATTACAGTACCGATCAAGACGCATGTCTGTGAAGAGCCTACAGGTAATGCGCTGATCGTAGCAGTGCACGGCATCTTATTTCTTCTGCTAGGGTAAGGTCGAGAGACCGTTCTTACTCGAAGTCGACTTGGTCGACTAAGCTAACCCTAGCAGAGCCCAGCATGACCTCTGGAGGCAGGACGGCTTCGATACCGAATACAAACCGAAAGAGGGTAGACCCTGTTGCTCGGCTAACCATGGTACGAATGGACCATAAGACGGTGGGAAGCTCATCCACCCAGGTCCGGCCATGTCGTTCGAGCTCATCTGAAACTCGCTTCTTGACGCCTTGAACAATCTGTCCGTTGGCTCGTTCCACTGCTCCGTTACTTTGTGGGTGGCTCACCGAGGCGTAGCACACTTTGGTGCCTATGTCTTCGCAGTATTCTTGGAATAGTTCGCTGGTAAACTGCGTTCCATTGTCAATGATAATTCTGCATGGAACTCCATACCTGGTGACTACGGACGAGCGAAAAAACTTGACAGCCGCTCGGGCAGTGATGGTCGAGATGGGTTCGGCCTCGATCCATTTAGTGAAGGTGTCGATGGCGATGAATAAGAACTTCTTCTCGCCAACCGCTTGGGGAAAAGGGCCAAGGACATCGAGCCCCTATGTCGAGAAGGGCCAAGCGAGCGGGGTGGTCTGGATAGCGTAGGCCAGTTGATGTGACTTTCAAGCATGGAACTGGTAGGCTTGATAGGTGCGAACGATATCCCGAGAATCCTGGAGCGCCATTAGCTAGTAGAACCCCATGCGGAAGGCCTTCCCGACCATTGTCCTGAAAGAGGAATCCACACAATAGAGACCCGAGTGGATGTTGTTTAATAGGTACTTACCCTCCTCCGAGGTGATGCATTTCGTCAGGACACCAGAGGTACTCCGACGGTAAAGTTGGCCATCGACAAGTTTGTATGAACATGCCCGGCGCTTGATCTTGCTCCTCTAGGTGGGGTCGGATGGGAGCTCACCCCACGCGAGGAAGTTGTAGATCGGCTCCATCCATGAGGGGACATCTTCAAGGAAGACGACCGAGACTTCTTGGTCGGAGATCAAGGGCGCCGCCAAGGTCTCAAGGACGATGTCTGGAGGGACCTCATCATCGGACGACCCGAGCTTGGATAGGAGATCGACGCTGGAGTTGTCCTTCCTAGGCATGTGCTTGATTTCCAGATTCCAAAACCACTTCTCTATTTTGCGTACCTCGGTGAGGTATTTGGCCATCGAGTCTTCCGAGCATTGGTAATCTTTATTGAATTGCTTGACGACGAGCTGGGAGTTGCCCTTGATGATCAACCGGTGCACACCCAGCGCCTTGCAAGCTCGGAGGCCCGCCAGGAGAGCCTCATACTCTGCCATATTATCGGTGGTCGAAAATCCAAAGTGAACTACGTACCTCAGTTTGTCTCCTCATGGGGTGAGGATGAGGATACCAGTTCCCAAGCACTTGAAAGATCTCGAACCGTCGAAGTACATGACTCAGGGCTTTTCTTACTCAACCTCAAGCCTGGGAGCCGGCTGCGACATTTGTTCGACCACGAAGTCGGCAAGCAAGCTTGTGACTTGATGGCCGTGCTTGCCACGAACTGAATGTCGAACACAGTGAACTCCATGGCCCACTTGGCGATGCGGCCTCCGGCCTTCGGGTTCCTTAAGATTACACCAAGCGGGAAACTACTCGGGACGATCACCGAATGCGCCTAGAAATAATGCCAGAGCTTGCACGAAGCCATAAGGAGGGCGTAGAGCAACTTCTGGACTTGGGGTAGCGCTCCTTCGGTCCGTGAAGAACTTCGCTGACATAGTAGATCAGATGTTGCCGACCATCTCGTTCGGCCACCAAGACGATGCTGACAGCCTGGGCCACGGCCGCGAGGTAGAGCAACAGCTTTTTGTCTGGTTGCGGGGTTGTGAGCAAAGGTGGACTCAAAAGATATACCTTTAGCTCATTGAAGGATTGATGCGCTTAGGCGTCCACTCGAAGCTCCCGTGCTTACGCAAAGTCTTGAAGAATGGTAACCCACGCTCGCCAAGCCTTGAGATGAATCGGCTGAGGGTGGCCATGCAGCCGGTGAGACACTGCACCTGCCTTACCGAAGTTGGGGGAACCATCTTTTCGATCGCCTCGATTTTCTCCGGGTTCGGGCCGACTCTTGAGCCCCCGATCATGTAGCCAAGTACCTTTCCCGAGGCGACACCAAACACGCATTTTTCAGGATTAAGCTTGATCCTATGCCTGTTCAGGTTGGCGAAGGTTTCCTCGAGGTCTCGGGCGTGGTTGTCTCCGGAAGAACTCTTGACGATGATATCATCCACATAGACCTCGAGGTTGCGGCCGATCTGAGGGTCGAAGGTCTTGGCCATCAAGCGCTGGAACGTTGCGCCCGCGTTGCGGAGACCAAATGACAAGGTTGTGTAGCAGTATGTCCTGAACGACGTGATGAAGACTGTTTTACTTTCGTCATCGACTGCCAGCTTGACTTGATGATATCCGGAGTAGGCATCCAGGAAACTCAGCATCTTGGCGTTTGCAGTGGAGTCGACGATCTGATCTATACGTGGATGGGGGAAATTATCCTTCGGGCATGCCGAATTCAAGCCCGTGTGATCAACGCACATCCTCCATTTTCCACCTTTCTTCTGCACGATGACCGGGTTGGCTAGCCATTTGGAGTAGTCGATCTTGCGAATGAAGCCACCCTTCAAGAGTTTGTCGAGATTCTCCCTTATTACAGCTACTTTTTCGTGGGAGAAATGACGCAGCTTCTAGCGTACAGGTCGGCAGTCGGGCCTTCCTTGCAATTTGTGCTTGATCACCTCCCTCGGAACTCCTGGCATGTCCGTCAGCTCCCAAGCGAATATGCACTTGTTGGCGCGGAGGAAGGTGACGAGCTTGAGTTCCTATTTAGGACTCAGCTCGGTCGAGATGTGAACGCACTTGCTCGAGTTGCCCTCTTCGAGCTGCACAGCCTTCGTCGTACCACTGGGCTGGATTGTTGCCTTCTGGCGGGCATTCTTCGTGATCGCCTCAGGGCCTCACTGAGGCAGCATGCCGGCAAGAGCCAAGGCCTTGGTTTCGCACCCTTGCGTCGCCTTGAGATCACCTTGTACCGTTATGACGCCATTGGGCCCTGGAAGCTTCATGCAGTGGTGGCCGTAGTGGTTAGCCACCATGAACTTAATCAATGCCGGGCGTCCAAGGATGGCGTTGTAGGGGAGATCTCCTTCGACCACCTTGAAGGTGATCAACTCGGTGCGGAAGTTGACCGAGTTGCCGAAGGTGACGGATAAGACCACTTGCCCAAGAGGGGTGGTGAACTTCTCGGGACGATCCCGAAGAACGGAACCGCTATATTTTTTACCTTCGACCCGGGAATCTGCATCTGATCGAGTGCGCTCGCTAGGAGCAAGTTGAGAGAACTGCCCCGTCGATCATGACCCACCCGGCCATGGTATTGCTGATGGTCGGGGTCACGACCAGGGCAATTTTGAGGTCCTTAAACATCCCCTGGGGGGCATCCTCCCATGAAAAGGTAATTATCGCCCCAGCCCATTTGCAAGGTTGGTCGACGGGCCTCTCGACGGTGGCTTGGTAGACGATGCGTGCGGCATCCTTGAGCTCACGCCGGGACTGGTATGCCGATGAGCTGCCAAAAATGACGTCAATCCAGCGATCGCCCTATTGGAACTCAAGGTCGAGGTCGTCTAGATCCCCACTGGCATTAACCCTATCGGGTTGTTCACCTTCTTTTGGGAGCATGGGCATCTCTCCACGCCCATCATAGAAGGCATCTTAGCTTGTTTTGCTAGGCCCTACAGTTTAAAAGGTCGTGACCTTGGGCCCTGTGAAGTAGACAGAACTTTTCGTCATCATACAGGTCGCCTTTGAAGACTTCGTGGTCAGCGTCGATTCATTTGGGGCCAGTGATGATTCCCTGCGGGTTTTTCTGGATCGTTCCGTGCCTCCATCACCTCACGCTGGCCATTTGCTGCAACGACCACACGCGGCCGACCACCACCATTCTTGCGATCCCTCTTCCGCTTCTTGGCAGTCAGGCTTGGGTCACTGCTTTTGGCATTAGATGGACCGGCTTCTCCGGAATTGAGACCTAGCTTACCTTGGTCGTAGTTGTGCTTCCAGCGAACCACGTCGTCCGCGTCCGCGTACCGCTCCGCCATGCGAAACAGTTTATTAATGTTGAGCCTCGCCGTGATCTCTAGGTCCTCGGTGAGACGTCGGTCATGGACACTGAACTTGAAGGCCTTAATCACAGCCTCGTCGGAGACGCTCGGGATCAAGTTCCTCGTGTGGATGAACCGCCACATGAAGTTGCGGAGGGGCTCATTCTTGCCCTAGATAACGCAATCTAGGTCATTTTCCCTTCCGGGCTGTTTGTAACAGCTCTGGAAATTGGAGCGGAGAGCACTTTGTATATGGCGCCACGATCGGAAGGAGGCTAGCTTCTGGTTGAAGAGCCAGGTACGCGCGGCACCATCCAATACGGTCGGGAGGTAATTGGCCATTACTGCCTCATCTCCTCCGGCCGCCAAAATCGTAGTCGAGTAGATCGAAAGGAACTTGTTGGGGTTCTTTGTCCTGTCGAACCGCTCTATCAAGGCGGGCTTGAATCGGGCCGGCCAACGCACCCGACGAAGGTCGTTAGAGTACGCCGAGAAGCCATAGGCTAGAACAGGACCATGTCGGGAAAGGTGGTCACTGCTGCTGGATCCGGAGTCGCAGTTGTCGCGGCAGCCGGACCTATGACCACGTTGGTCATGACAGTGGGCGTGGGCATCGCCCAGGAGATACCGTAGTCGTTCGTGAACCCTATGACGCCTGGGCGGAATGTCTGGGGAAAGGCTCCCAGACATGCTGCCGTTCGAATAGGAGCTGCTGTAGCTCTGCTGATGCCGAACGTTACCCGGGGTCACATTCAGGGGACGATGACGTGGAGGCGTCTGGGACAAATCCCGAGATCGTCGCCGCAAAGGCGATCGGCGAAAGCGTCGACGCCTACACGAGGAGCTGTCGTCACTCGTCAGGGAGAGGGATCCAGAGTGCCGACTTCGACAGCAGCTTTGTTGAGCTCATCATCGAGAGCTCGGCCAAAAAGATTTGACTTCACCCAAGTGGGATCGGTCATAACCTGAGCAATAGCACGCAGGCGTTTGCCCGAGCGAGGAAGCTTGGACCGCCCAGGTGAAGTGCTGACCTTCCCACATTCTTCCCGACGGAGAGTGGTTATGGCCTGATTGATAGCGACTTGAGCCATCCAGCGAGCATCCTCGGGAGTCTTCAGGTCGTGGTCCTCCGCCTCCACGCTTGAGTCATGGCTATCGCCCATGAAGACAAACTATTCACACAGCGGCGGTGAAAGCGAAAACAGGGACGTGGAGCCGTCACGCTCGGGAACCGCATCCGAGCCTGAATTCGCCGAACGTCCTCCAGTGATGTGCGCCATGTCTCTGAAGTGTTGATGTTCCTCTGAATGAGTGAAGCTTTTGGGCCCCACGGTGGGCGCCAGCTGTCGACGATCGGTATCGCCTGACCGCAGAAGTGTATGGGGGTTGATGTGAATGCAGGACCCAGAACTGGCTTCGCTCACCGAGGAAATGGACTCACTGCTCCAATGGTCAGAGAAAAGAGGAAAAGAGGGAGACATCGAGATTTATACTAGTTCGAGCCCTCAGAACAGGTAATAGCTCTACTCCAGTCTTGCCCAGAGGCGGAGAAATCCACTATGTTTGAGTACAAGGGATGCTCTCTAGCTCGAGCTCCTGCAATCTGAGTGTGTGTGTTATGAAATAATAGGCTTGAATGTGTCTTGCCCCCTGTGTTCATCTCAGGGGGGGTTTATGCCTCTCCCAGCCGTTACCAGAAATGGCCGGGAGATATTCCTGGATGAGTGGCTTCATGCGCACTAAAGCTGGATCATAACCGCCCCAGAATTGTCGCCCACATCTAACTTGACTCCACCATTTAAGGATCTTGGTAACCGTCGGTGTGAATGCTCAACCTAGATCCCCGAGCTTGACCCCCCCCGGACGGGAGCTGGTTCCTTACCCCCTAGCTCGAGGTCGAGCGAGAGCTACGTGGTCGACGACGCAGTGAGAGGTCTCACAGCTCGAGCTCGAGTTAGGGGTTTGTTGACTGATCTGTTGACTAGGCAGGGGTTCTTCAATCCCCGACAATACCCATGATTATATTAACAAATCCAAATATGAGACTAACTCTTCTATTGAGTATATCTTTGTTTAATCTCATCTCATTGAAAAATGGAAAACCCAAGGTATGCACTCGTATTCATTTTATGATATCTTAATGCATATTTTGGATTCAAGATTAAAGGATGAACTCTACCATTATTTAGACCTCAAGATGTACATAATGTTTTCAATACCATATTTACTTACATGCACATATCTAGGGGGAGTTCATCATTTAACTTGGAGGTTTCATTGTATTGATCTATTCCTTATTGACACATATAAGGATCAAGACATTGAAACTAAATCCTTGATATATTCGAATTGCCTAGTTATAGTATACTCATGGTAATATAGGATAAACTCCAATGTAATCAAAATTGAATATGTGCATATTGTCTCCAAATCAATTATATCTATGCACATATACATGTGAGGTTTATTCTATAGTTGATGGCTTAGAGTAATGGTCATTTCCATATAGTCCACACATTATGGATCATTACTTTTCATCAACATGAGTATATGAAAACTTGTATAGTTAATATATACTCATATCAATTTAAATTGAGGTTGGTTGTCTTTTAATTATCAGAGGACATTTCATCATGTGTTGATGGTATCTTTTGGATTGATTAAGGATAATCGATAGTTCTTGAGTATAACAAAGCATTAGTTGCATCGGTGTACTCAAGACACATTTATATCATTTAATTTGATTTAGGTTGTGCTCAATCGATATTGGAGGCTTCCATTATGTGTTAATGGAGTAAATATATAATTGAGACAACCATGTGTCTTGGACTAACTCTTTTTATGAGTTGTGAATGAGATAGGTTCAGTCCAAATGGTTGAGATGAGAAAATGGGACAGTGACGCATGAAGTAAAGATGGGCGTCAAGAGGAGATCCCGAAGAAAAGAAGAGAAGAAATTCATCAAGAGATGATGGACAAAGAAGAGAAGAAGGGTGACAATTATGGGGAGACGCAAAAAGATCAAAGATCTTAAAAGCCCCAAAGGAGATCGCGTGCGGCGTCGAAGGTATAACTAGATAGGCTAAGGACTTTCTAGTCTTTGAGTCTAGTTTTTTATCATTGTACTATTAAGAGGGGTCGAGTTTTCTAATTTGAGCTTCATCATGTGCTGGTGAGCTCAACCCATTTGGTTTTTGTACGGAGCTAACCATTTGGCATGTGTTGCGAATGGATGAAGCTCGTGCTTTGGTTTTGCATATGGCTTTGATTTGCATGTGTTGCAAGTGGGATAAGCGTATGCGTTGGCTTTTGCATGAAGTTCATATTTTGCATGTGTTGCGAATGTTCAATTCATGCTTGGTTCTTACATGAGCTATGCACTTGCATGTGTTGCAAAGAAAATAGCTCATGCTTGCTTTAATTCAATTTCTTATTTGAAGTAATTGTTTGGAGCTAAGTTTTGCATGTGTTACAAAAGGAGAAGGCTTAAGCAATTTATGTTTATGGGGTATGTATAAAGCTAAGATTTGCATGTGTTGCAAATAGAGAGCTCATGCATTTGAGTTTGTTTGAAATTACTTGGAGCGAGGTTTTGCATGTGTTGCAAAACGAGGATGCTCAAGCAAGTTGGATTTGGAGTTTACATGCGATTCTTTGAAGCATGTGAATACAATTTGCAAATTATTTTGATCGTGAGTTGATCATTACATAGCTCAAGTTTTAATCTTGTTGTCCCTTACTAGCTTGTAGTTATACTTTTGATCAAGTCTATGTGAGGGATTTTGAAAAAATCAAAATTAAACTTGAATGACTACATTAGAGTCTTTGGAGAGCATATATAATGATGGTAGCACTGTTAGAACTTACAAATCCACAGGTCTAATTATTATCTAAAAATTTTATAACATCATTAACATTGCCTCAAGATCTTACACAAAAATTTTAAAAAATTTATAACATGATTTGATAGCTTAATTAAATTAAGAATTGCTGACTGCTTTGCCCCTTTTCTTTTTTTTCCTATTATATTTAGGCCCGTTGGGACCATTTATGCTTTAAAAAGTAGATTGCTTGCCGAACGGGAGGATTCTGGATAACTTTTTCCATAATAAAAAATTGCTCTCTACATAGAATTATAATCTGGTTGGAATCTGATTCTCGCTGATTCTTACTGATTCTCGCCGGCCCGGTCCGAAACCTGAAAGTTGCAGGTAGTCCGGCCTGATTCTCCCACAATCAAAAGTAGCTTCTCCCATAATCCATAATCTATAATCTATCCCAACTGGGCCATATTTGGTTTTGCTCAAAAACACCACACAAATTCGATTTTTCAAAAACATTTCATGACAGATGTTAAAAAGCTATTCATACTAATTTAAGAGAACTTTTGTTAATTTTTTAAAAAATTTCTTAAATTTTTTGAATTTAAATTTGAATCAAACTGGTTTACTAACCGGTTCCAAATCTCAAGTCGCCATCAAAATTGGAGCTATTTTATCGATTTTTCAAACCTGTCCAGGTATGTGTTTAGCCGCAGCCCTCCTAATCATTAATCTATCCATCTCCTCGTGTGTAACCATTTGACGTTCTAGGATTCTTTTATTGATCGGTTAAACCTAAATGGTCTTAATAAATTCTATTTGATTTTTAATGTTTTATCATTTTATGGACGATGTTCCACGCATTTAATTAAAGAGAGAATAATTAGATTACACGTGTTTGACTTCAATATTCCAAAAGTCTATTAACAGTATTTTAATAGTATGGATCGTGCCAAGGAAGGATTGTCCGTCCGGTACTCATGTGTAGGGGTGAAAACGGATCGGATACGGACGGATAATAGCTGTACCATATTTGTTTTCATATTTTTTTTCGGATTCGGATACGGATACGGATAGTCCGGATACGAATACGAATACGGATAATATCGAATACGGATACGGATCGAATACGAATCGAATCGGATACGATCACGGATATTTATCGGAACACGTTAACCCTTTAAATTGTACATAAGAAATCAACAATCAAAGCTTAACCTTTCATTGCCTACTTGTTTTTCCTCGAAAACCTCACAGGAACCAAGGACCTTACAACAAAAAAGAACCGTGACAAACTTAATCAGCTTGTGTCATACAATTTTACATATTCTTTTCCGGCAAAGTCTGTTGGAAGAACAAGAATTCTTTTTGCCAAAGCATGTGGATTGTTTCAAAAGATTGTCTGCATTTAGAGACTTGTCAAATAAGCCTTAAAAGTGTAGTTGTTCTGAAGATGCCACGCGTGCATTGTTTCGTTCAGGTAAAGCCAGGCTTTCGTCTCTGCTATCTTTTAACAAAAGCCTGCCGGTGGCCCGTGGGGGGTGACGGCCCGAGCGCCTAATGTGGGGGAGTAGATCGAGTGCAAAGCAACTAGGTTACTACCGAACAGGCAAAGGCCGCAAGCCCACAACCGCAAGCCCACAAGGCCACAATTCCGGATATCCGAAGTTACTGTTCATCGGATAATCCGTATCCGTATCCGTATCCGCCGGATAGTATGCTACCGAATCCGTATCCGTATCCGATAAAAAATATCCGTATCCATATCCGATCCGGAACTATCCGAAAAATAACCGATCCGAAACTATCCGTATCCGAAAATTATCCGGATCGGTCGGAAACTATCCGATCCGTTTTCACCCCTACTCATGTGGATGCTTCGAAGCGCCCGGACGAGATGGCCGTAGACGATCCTGCCATGATGTGACGCAAGGGGTGACGCAAGGAAATAAAGAATACGTGGCCAGCAAGGACACGAAAAACGGAACTATCCCGTAACCGCATTCGACACGCAAGATCGATTCGTTACCGACTCTTACCACCGACAGCGAGGTTGGACCCTACGTGTTTTCGCTTTTCAAAAAATAGGTACGTGTTCCAGTCGACTTACACGTGATCTCATCCCAGCCGTCCATCATCCGAACCGACTTATAGTACACGTCGAACCGGCCAACTAACGTCCTCTATATATGCCTCGGCCCCTCCTCGCTTCTCTCTTTACTCGTTGCCCGTCGGTCGCAGGCTTCGGCTCTTCTCGATATCGAGTCGTGACTCGTGAGGTTCGTTTTTCTTTCTAGTCTCCAACTAGAATTCATGGTTGTTTTCATCATGCTTAGGGTTATTAAATATTTTGAAGGTCGTGGTTTTATTAAATAAAATCTGTCTATGTTGGATTTTAGGTCGTCTAAGTTGGATCTAGGTCTGTATATGTGGGTATGCTTGTCGTGGGTTGCTTTTTTTTGCCTTTGATAATTGTCTCTAGTTGCCTCAATACATGATGATAGATTATTTTTTATGCGTCATCAGATCCTTTTGTTTTCTAGCTAGGAAGGTTGTTTCCGAACTAATTATTTGTGTTGAATCTTTATTGCTGAGTGGTTTTTACGTCTAGATCAGTTGTTTTTGTAATCGTTAATTATACTGTTTTACGTACTTCAGTAATCAGAAGTGATAAGGTTGTTCTTTGCGTTTACAATTTCTAGATCTAATTACAACCACCCCTGAATCGCTAGCTTTATGGGTTTACCTTTCTGGAAATATTTTTCGCAACAACGGACGGAGTATTTTGCCTTCACCTTTTATTTCTCCCCTCACATGTCGTGCCATACAGGCAGGCTGGCTCTTGTGATGGACGATCCCCTGTGCACAAGACCTCTGTGCCGTCGTCAATTCGCTGGGGATTCGGTACTGACGGCCGGTCGATTGCTGGGATCCACGCTTTACCACGCCTCTAATCTTCACCGATAAAGCCGTCTGCGTCAAGATCTACTTTTCGAGGCTAGTTGAAATCCCGCACGGCGGCCATCGGTTCATCTTCATCTACGTAGGAGACGGTGAGACCTAAAGCTCTTCCGGCCGGTTGGTGATTCCTGTTTGAAGATTCCCGTGTTGGAATCCAACGGGGCATCGTGATCGGTATTGCTCATCATTCAGACGGTGTGCGCGCGTCTACAAAAGAAAGGTAATCATTTGGGTAAGATGATGCGCATGTATGTACATGTGTATATATACTTATGCTGTATTATCTACTATGTTGTATTATGTACCTAGATTGGTAGGGTAGGAGAGGGCCTTTGCCATGTCGGGTGCGCTCGCTTGGCAGGTCTCAAGACAATAAAAGTATATTTTTCGTTGTGTTTACGGGATGGAGATCGCACGGGGAACCATTTGTTTTTTGCCCCGGGTTCTCCACCCCCACTTGGTGTCCCTGTCCTTTCGCTTTTTTTCCCCCTATTTTCTCCTGGCGGTTCTGTGATGCGCTTCCATGATTTCTATCGGCCGAGGCACGGATAACGTACTACACTACTAAGGTACACCTATCTATCTTTTCTGCATGAGGCAGCTACACATCGAGTTAACTTATCTCGACTGCATGTCAAGTTACTTCAATGAGATCACGTATAAAACAACTATCATGTCTGTATAGCTTTAAATGCCATTACTGTGAACCCTTAAGGCGCTAACTATGCTCGTTATGCTGGATGTGGTTCACAGTAGCATGTGAGTCTGCACAATCATCGGTGCAAGACAGCCAAATTCAAATATACACGTTAATTATCTCTGCTAGTCTTACGCTTAGCAAGAAATAATGCTGGCATATTATATTCGATCTAGCGTCAAATGCGCCATTAGCCTTCAAAAGCCAAATTCAAAACACGTTAATTCTCTCCTAGTCTTACGCTTAGCAGGAAGTAAGGCTGGCATATTATGTTCAATCTAGCGTCAAATGCGCCATTAGCCCGTAAAAGCTAGCGGGCCTGCGACAAACCCGTGGTTTCAGATCTCCAGACCGGTAGATCACCAGATGAAAGATGCATAAGAAACAGCTAATTGTTAATTAGCCTTGCTGCCTGTACATGAGCTAGGGAAGTGCAGAAATTTTCGTTGTTATTATTATTATGGCACTGCACCTGTGTTGCATCTGATTATTTCCTCTTATTATTGCCATCACATATGTATATGTACAGAGGTGTGTTGTTCCTTGTTGTATTAAAAATAATTATTGGACATTGTTGTAGTGTCGTACATGCCTGTCCGCATACATGTTCTACGGATATATATATATATGTTTGTCCTTCGGATTTTGTCAGTGCGTGCTCTGGCCTTGTTAATGTTGATGGCTGAGGTGAAGACAGAAGCTAGTCTTCTTTGCTGGTGCTTCATCATGCTTCGTAGAAGACTCCTACGCTGCTGGACATCTTACGAGTT
Organism: Guadua angustifolia; assembly: GCA_036346375.1. Taxonomy (NCBI): domain Eukaryota; kingdom Viridiplantae; phylum Streptophyta; class Magnoliopsida; order Poales; family Poaceae; genus Guadua; species Guadua angustifolia. Next base: position 11,983,459 of record CM070514.1, read on the forward strand.
TTGAAGATACACGGGCAAAGCTGGAATCAGTTAGATAAATTCCAATCATGCTACTGTCATGGCATTGAGGCGGGAAGATCATGGGCCTGTGTCATTCTTGTTGAACATTCTGACGAATACGATGTTCACATTCAACTAATGTGACTTGCATGAAATCTTAGCTGCTTATTGAGGCCATTCTTGCCGCTGAGGAAGATCCTTAGTGTGTTGATTCTTCAACCGGGATGACCTTTTGATCTTCGCTTCTCTCGCAAGGGTGAAATACAGCACAGCTGGTGATATAATTCATACCTGCACGTCTGGTGATGTATAACAACCTGCTTAATTTGAGATGCCCCTCTTGCACATCTTTGCATGTATTTCTTAGCCGTGCATTCTTTTCATGTATTTCTCAACTGCATGATGCATTCTGGGTCACTACGGCAATTTGTAGAGGCTCAGTTGTTTTCTTTACATGATAACAGCGTTGTTACACATCTTAATGAAGTTCACTCTATTTTGGTTATCGTTGCTTCAACTATATGATCAGCTTCTGTTTGTGGTTTTGTTAGATCTTAGTCTAGTGATCAATTGGACTCATTTCTCTTCCTGTATTATTTGTTTCAAGTTTTGTAATTTTTAGCTACTGGACTTTATATCTTTCGTTCTCAAGACGGTTTGTACTATTTATTTTGTTAATAAAAATTCTGTAGCTGTGGTACCGTGAGGACGGTGTGGGTATGGTTGTGGGTTGTAGATATCTTTTAAATATCTATAGTATATTAATTTACCTTTAAAAAGAATTTTTATAATATTACGAAGTTTTATGAATATATTACAGTATAAAGTAGTATGGATTTATCTTCATAAAGTATTTTTATATTGTTGTAAGATTTTTAAGTTTATGAATATATTACAGTAAAATTAATATTGGGGTTTTATAAATATATGTTGAGAAGAAATATTTTTGAAGTGATGTTTTGGGACTAATATTTTAATAAAACTATTTCATTACAATTCATAAAATAGCAGGTTAATGGCAAAACAACTATTTTATTGTGTAACAGTTTGCCATTAACAACTATTTTGTTGTGTAACAAAATTATTTTATGTACATGTTAACAATTCATAACATAGCGGGTTAATGGCAAAGAGTATTTTATTGTGTAACAAAATTATTTTATGTCATCAAGTTTTGTTGTTTAATTAATTTGTAAGTGCTGTGTTCATTCTACAATTACATTACTCTTAAAAGACACATTTGTTAATGAGCTGTTTATTTTGTTGTCGGTTTATTAAGATGTTTTTCTAAGTGACCCGAGAACTGATATGGGTGATCCAGTATTGGTGACGCTTGGTTTGCTTTGGAAGGTCTATGGACTGTTGGACAGAGGACTTAATTGGACAGTAGTCTGGGTGTAAAGATGTGATTTCTATACCTTTTCTGATACGGTATGCGGATGGGTAAAGTACCTTCCATTTAATTTCTTAATTAACTGAAATACTAAGCCTTTCAGTGTAATTTCTTAATTTACTGAAAAAAAAGGTGCTAAGCCGTGCCAAATATCAACAGTTTAATTGTTATTAGATTTCACGAAGGAGTTGTTAGCAATTCATCTAGGGACTTATTTAGAATTCTACGTCCAGAATCAAATTCCGGTCTTTTTATCCAACAGAATTCTTACGAGGGATCTCCAAAGATTTTGAGGGTCCTTTTAGCTTTCGAGAAACATGTGACAATTTAAATTTTGCTTATCAGATAAAGCTTCATGAGATTTTTCAGTGTGCTTTAGGATTCTTCAAAATTCATCTAGGGACTTCAGAATTCTACATCCAGAATCAAATTCCGGTCTTTTTATCCAACTGAATTCTTATGAGGGATCTCCAAAAAATTTTTAGGGTCTTTAGCTTTGAAGAAACATGACAATTTGAGTTCTTCTTATCTAAGATAAAGCTTCACGAGAATTTTTCGGTGTGCTTTAGCATTCTTGAGTTCTTCGGAGTTGAAGGATTATAGGATATGGGTATGGGTAGAGTATATTTCGGTTTAATTTCGTAGTTAACTGAAAAGAAGTGCCAAGCTGTATCAAATATCAACAGTTTAATTGTTATCAGGTTTCGAAAGAGTTTTATGGAGGAGGGAGTTAGCAAAGATTCATACAGAGACTTCTTTATAATTCTTCAGCTCAATACCTAACGACTCCCATACCTTAAAAGGACATCTTCGTCTAAGCTTTGACTTGAAATATGCTCTCAAGAACTGAGAACGCTCATGAACTTCAAAGAATTCTAAAGCACACTAAGAATTCTGATGAAGCTTTTTCTAGATAAGATGCAAAATTCAATTTGTCATAGCTTTCTTGAAAGCTAACGAATCCTCGGAACTTTGGAAATCCCTCATGAGAATTCACTTAGATAAGGCCTAGTAGTAACATGAAATCGGATGACAATTAAACTGTTGATATATGCTTCGGCTTAGTACTTCTTTTCAGTTTAAGAAATTAAATTGAAAGTTACCACCCATACATTTATCCGTATCACTCACACTTTACCAAGGAAAAAGAATTCTGATCTGATTGAAGCACTGCCAAATGTGAGGGAATCAGACCTTCCATTTTCCGAATTCCTCTTTCTGTCAGTCATTTCTTTCCCACCCGAATCGTGGATCTTAAGCTCTGAGCTGGAAAGAGCATCTCAGCAACCACAAATTGCTGGGAGCGATGGTTCAATTCCATCAAGATCCTGCTCCCTCTGTAGACTCCCAGTGTATCCATTATTTATTTTTTGAAGGAAAATTCGGACTTCCATAACTTCTGGCACCGCAGAGGCAAAATAAGTGGTATGGAAAGAGATTCAACGACATTGCAGTGTTTCTTCTATCAGCAACTACGATGGCTTGTAAGCTAATTTTTTTCTTTTTTCTAAAGAAAATTCCTTATATTTTCAAAGGGAAAATGCAGGATAGCTGCGCATCTTCTTTCATGCGTATCTTCTCAATTATAGTAGGTAGAAACCAGGTTCAATACGAACAAATATAGAACACCCTCTTATTGAAGAAAGAGATATGTTGGAAGATAATTTTTCTGAAGGTAAGACAAATTATAGGTAGAAATCAGGTTCAATACAAAGAATAAAACACCCTTATTGAAGGAGAGAGATATGTTAGAAGATATTTTTTCTGAAGAAGTCTGTGTTTGAATGCTATTTAGTATGATGGTTTCTCTCTATTACCAAAAATTCTGGTCCTAGATAGATTGTTGCCATATTCGGGGATCTAGAACAGAATAAACTAGATATTTTCAGAATTAATTTTGCTGTGTTGACCTTGATCCCAAGGAACCTGAAATTCAGATATATATTAGTTTTATAAATTGTAGTACGATTATTTTCTCAAAAGTTTATATTAATAGGATGTCAAAAATCATTGATAGATTGGTTGTCACCAAACGGCTTTTATTGAAGAGAGATCTATTCTGGAGAGCGTGGTTACATCGCATGAGATAGTTTATCATAATAAATATGGTTTTATGTTGAAGTTTAAGACTGGGAAGGCATATGATAGAGTAAGTTGGAATTTTTTTATTTGGAATGCTTAGACATAGGATTTGGAAATAAATGGATTAGCTGGCTTAAGGCAGGAAAAGGTTTGAAGATATGGGAGCTTGTCCTCTTATTATTCAACTTGGTTGCAGATTATTTACAAAAAATGATTGCAAAAGCTGTAGGAGCTGAGCTGATTAGAGGTTTGTTGACTAATTTCGTGCCAGGAGGGGTCATGAGCCTTCAATATGTTGATACTTTGTTGTTTATGATATTGCTAGAAATCTTTAGTAGTTTTTGTCCTGCTTTGAATATTTGTCTGGCGTTGCTATTAATGTTAATCTTGATTATGTGAATCCTTCTGTTCAAGCTTTCGGCTTGTAAATGATTTTCCCTCTACATATCTTGGTGTTTCCCTTCACTAATCCCAGGAAAAAGGCTATTCAACCAGGTCCATAACTGCAGTTCTACAATCTACAAGCAGGTATTGCTTGCCTTTTGTTACAAAGATGAAATCAGCATGGAGAGCTCAAACAAGCTCCCTTTTTTTTCCTAGAAATCGAATTTTTTTAGGGATTTGATAAACATCAACCGGATGTTTTGTTGGTTGAAATCACCCAAATCTAGAACCATTGGATCATTGTTGAGATTCGGGAGTATCGATTACATCCGATCCTATGATTTGATCCAACGGCCCGGTGAATTTGGATCCGATCCTATGATTTGATCCAACGGCCCGGTGAATTTGGATGTTCGGGAGTATCGATTACATCCGATCGTATGATTTGATCCAACGGTCCGGTGAATTTGGATCCGAAATCCAATGGTTCTAGATTTGGGTGATTTCAACCAAAAAAAACATCCGGATGATACCTATACACTCCCATTTTTTTAAGGTGCTGATTATTTGTGTCTCATATATGCACCTTGTTTAGTTCTATAAGCCTGCACTTCACTATATTATTTCCCCTCTTTTTTAAACCTATGATAAAAGAGGGTGTACGTATTGCTATCAAACCAGCACCATATTACACACCATTTCCCCTTTTTAAAAAGTATGACAGGGTCTATGTACATTGGCAAATCCAGGATAAAAGTAGCGGTGGGACTCCTATATCGAAGTTCTAACTCAACATAAGCATACTAATATTACATCTACTGATCTATTGCCAACTAAATTCTAAATTCATACATATTAAATCAGAGAGACAAAAATAACAATCAGTTAATAGAATATAGATTTGGGGCAATACAATACAAAAATCGGATATCAGTTATCACAACAAAAGGCTTTCAGGCATGAAGCATTGCATTAGGGCTTGGAGCAATTTTTTATACCGAGCAAAGCAATCAATGGCGCTAGCGAATTAGTCTGGCTTTGGTATCATCGTCATAGCGATCAATATGAAGCCGAGCGGCTCCTCGTCCTCAGTCGCTCCTCCTTGCCGATCGCCTCGGTTCCTATCTAGGCTCTGGTGATGCGTGTTCAGCCCCCGTCTGGATGGAGCCAGCCTCGGCTCCTGTGAGACCCCAGATTTACCATCTGGAACCTCCTGTGCATATCCGTACTAGTCCCTGATCAGTTGCTAGTACACACAGTGAAGTAGTGATAATCGTAACCAGAACATTGTATTAAACGATAATAAACTGAAGTACTGATCATATGATCACTTATTACAACCGCAAGTCAGAAGACCTACAGCACCACACAGCGGAAGACAACAAATAAAAAGCCCAACTCATTCGCCACAGGCAAACGACCGGAAACGCACACCTACTCCTCAGGCTCGCCCTCCTCGAAGCCACAAGCGAAGAACTCTTCCTCCTCAGCGGTATCCTCAAACAGCTCTGAAGAGGTTGAATTGTAGCACGTGAGTACAAACGTACTCCGCGAGTCTGGGAAATTATGCAACATGCGGGGCTTTCCAAAGAGAGGCTTATATGGTTCATTTTGCACAAAGCAATTTTTATTAAACAATACATGTATAATTTTTGTAAAGCAGTTTTATCAATTATTTGTAACATTCGAAATTTATTAATCTTTGTAGTGATGGTTCTAACCACCATCACTCAGTATACAGGCTCTATCCGCACAATTTAAAAGATTGTGATAAACCATTCAATGACTCCATCCGTCATGATTTTAAAACAGGTTTCAACCAGTACTGAATTCTATCCGAGAGTTCTAACCACTCCCGAATTCCCAAATCCACAATTTTCAAAATTAAAAACAACCAAGTCTACCAGTATGAAAGCATTCTTTGCCCGCTCTTGACCGTGAGCACGGCTATTCGAATAGTTTATTTACTCTGCAGAGTTTGTACACTTTACTCACATGACATGATCAACCCTTGGTGCCATGCAATTAACACACTTCCTTTGGTGTGTCGATAGAGCAATCATGACAAGGCTTTTACATTGTAACAATTTAACCCGACTCGACCCACTAAGGTTTCACCGCTGAAGGGTTCCATCCACCCAGTCAGAAGCCCCCTCTTGCGCCGTGTGGGAATAAACCATTCTGCCTCCATCCGGCACCCACATCCAACCATCCGGCGAGTCTAAGTTAAATTACTACAAATTAATCGGCCAGGTCAGAGCCCATTTGACATGTGGTTGCACGGTAATGCTTAGAATGGGCAGTCATAAGCGTCGGTCCTTAAATTGATTAGGGCGGCTTTCACAAACCAGAACCAGTGCTCTATCCGCACCCGCCCGATAAACCATTCCGCCCCAATCTAAACCATTTTTATTTTATTTTTATTTTGCAATCACAGCAGTAAGAACTTTGCTACAATTCTCAAATCATATTTTAAATCATACTTTTGATATAATCCCACCCGTAGGTCATTTAATCAATTTTTGCACTAAGCAAAACTACCGTTCTAACCATCAAATGTCACAATATAAATTAGGCATGACATAGCAAAGCGTCCTAAGGTTACAATTAAACATGGATATCAACAATCAAGGAGATGATAACAATTCGGAATAACTAACAATCTATATTTGACATACGGTTATAAAGATAGCCATGCATGTTTACAAAACATTGTAAAACATTTACAAACATGGGATCAAAATGCATCAAGGAGACTTGCCTTCGTCGATGAGATGTGATGCGCTGCACTGAAGGTCTTCTCCTTCATCGGCGACTACAGCAGCTTCTTCGACTACGCGCAAAACGATGCACAAAAATAATAAAATAAATTTAACCGAAAATAAAAATTATAATAAAAATATTGGCAGATAGAGAATGAATTTAGATAAATTTAGTAATTGGAATCACTCGATTCGGAGTTACGACGGAGGAGAAACAATTGTTTGAATTCTCCAAATCCTGAAAATTGAAAACCGAGGAATATTCCTTTAGAATCTTTCTTTTTCCAGCATCTCCTGGTTTCTCTTGAATCTCCTCCATACGGGTCCCACACGTCATTGAGTCTTGCTTCTTCTTCCCAAATGCTTGTACAGAGAAATGCAGAGAGCAACAGCGCATGGAAGGAATGGAGAAAAGGCCAAGGGGAGCAATGCCGGTGGAGGGAGCAGGCACTTGGCAAGCAAGGCGGTGACGTGACGTGGAGGCTATGGCGCCGTCTTTGGCGGCACAGAGGAGGCGGCAGACAGTAGCAGGCGGCAGGCAGGAGTCAAGGCTACAGCAATGGGTTCGGCGAAAGCACGGCGACGGCGACGATGCAAGGTGGGCAAGGTCTTGGCGAGCAAGGCGAAGCCCATGCGCATGGTGGCCGGCGGCGAGGAGCACAAGAACAGCAACGAGGAAGTAAAACCGGCGACCAAAATCGAGCCGGCGGCATGACGATCAAATCCGCACAAAAACTCGAAATTTCGCGAAACGAAAGAGAGCATCGCGTAGAGAATGACAAGGTGATTCTACGGCTAAAAGGAATTGCACTAGAAGTTACCGGATTAGAAGGAATCGACGACGAACGGAGCGACGGCCGACGACGAACAAACTCGAAATCCGGGATCAAACTGCAACGAAAATCAAATCCAATTGAATGGTTGTGATCACGGAGGCAAAAGGCACAAAGTGACGCGGTTGGTTTGTCTAGAAACTCACCAGAGTAAGAGATGGCTCGCCGGTGTCTTTGGAGGACGCCGGGCGTCGGGTTTTCTCGAGTTTTGGGATGGGAAACGGCACGGAATCAGCAGGGAAAGGTGATCACGGGATAGAGGATGTTGGGACGAAGATTTGCGAAGTGGAAGCTCGTCGTTTCGTGGAGAAACGGCCGAGTTATGGAGGTTTGAATGCATTTCGGTTTCTACTCAATTAATCTAATTCCGGCGAGATTAAGGACTAACGAAGATGAAAAATGGATTCTCCTCATCAATACCTTTCCAACGGATCTGGCCTTGTTCAATTTGGTGGAGAAAATGAGAAGTTATGGTAGAGTAAAGAGGAGACTTCATGCACATACTTGAAACGTTCTCTCTGGAATTTGCACGATCAGAGGTTGAAGATAAACAGTGCTCGCTAGGTGGCAGCTCCTCATTGGTCAGAAGAAAATGAGGATAAATCGCGCATGGAATAAAATAGCAAACGTGATCTAAAAATTTTGGAAAAATTTCTAAAAATACTAGAGATTATTTGGAACTTAATAAAATTAGTTTCACTAAATTTTGATGAATTTTGGAATTTAGATTATTCCAGAACGAATATACTGATTTTGATGAAAGACTGCGAGAGATAAAATACCAGAGGGATTCTATAAATCTTGGAAAAATTTCCAAAATCATTATAGAATATTTGGAACCTATTTCAATAGGTTTTGAGATTTTTAGAGTATTTTGGAACTCGGGTGAAATTTCGTATAAGGACCGGAATTGAAAATTTTGACTTTGCGGACGATCAAGGATTGAACTCCAATTTCGGAAGGATATGGATGCCAGGTTAATTAGAACACCGAGAAAAATCCAAATTTTGAATTTAATTATTTTAAATTAACTTTTAGCAAAAACCCGAAATTGGGGATGTTACAGTTCCTCTCTGGGCTCTGACGATGCACGTTCGGCCGCCGGTTGGATGGAGCCAGCCTGGGTTCCTCTCTGGACTCTGGAGATGCGTGTTCGGCCGCCGGCTAAACGACGCTTCGAGCGACCGATTCCTCTCCTCCAATGATGCGTGTTTTGCCCAGCTCCCGACAATGCATGTTCCGCCCGACGCTCCGGCTGCTGATGCGCGTTTTGCCCGGCACTCCTCTGGCGATGCGCATTCTGCCACGCACTCTGAGTGGCCGATAACTCTTCTCAGGCCTCTGCCGCCTATCGGTTACTGCTTGTTCAGCTCGGTGCACGCTAGCACCCTCGACCGGATCTCCGGTGCTGTCGATGTCGGCGTCTTGCGGCGAAGTTCTTACAATCGGCCACCTGCCGCGTGGTCACGCTCGCCCATGCATCTACCGCCCACAGTCGCCTGTACGTTGGTTTGCTGCCTGCGAGACGACATCGACATTGTTCGTCTCTCGGACTCATGGTGATGAGCTACAGTAAAGGATGCCGAGTACTGTACCAGATGAAAGCCCATGAGAGTAAGGGAGCCCGTGTCTAATTTTGATGGCACACTTGCCTGGCAGTATTGTTTTTTACTTTTCTTCTTACATCTTACTCACAGTTATCAGTTTCTAAACCTGCCGATTTGCCGTCATGGCGCCATATCTTTGCTTCTTTTTGGCGTTGAAGATACTAGGAGGAGAGGGGTTCGGTCGACCAGAGGTGGGGCTAGCGCCCCAACCAGCCTCAATGGTGGATCCGCCTCTGTGTATGTATTGCTATCAAAACATGGGATTGGAATTGAAATCAATTTTAGTTTTGATTTATCGAGGGTAGTTTCTTTATAAATTTACTTTGCTTCTAGATAGGTACTAGTGTCCGGATGTACAATGTGACATATGCATCAGCACAACATTGGTAAACCATACATTCAATAATTGTGAACGACGTGCCACAAAATGTGCAAAAATAAGTGCAATGTCATTGAGATTAGGAAACTATAAAAAATTCTCACTGAAAATTAGATAAATACCAAAAATATAGAACTAAGGTATGATTTAAAACTACTAGTTTAGGTTATTCAAATAAAACAAATTCATGGTGTTACAATGTTATAACATTTAAAAGAAATAGTGGTAACCATCAAAGATAAGCCCATGCAACATTATACAATTTCACATGTGTAGGATCAAGGATAACCGACTAGAGGGGGTGAATAAGAGGTTTCTAATTTTTTTGATTCTAATTGCAATTAAAAAAATCACTAAGCAAGAATTGAATTTTTTGATAATTTACAACTAAGTTCTTTAGTAATCACTATGCTCTTCAACAATTCAAGAATAAGCAAGAAAAGGTTCTAATCACAAAGATTTACTCAAATTATTATAATTGTAAATTTGTGCACACGAATGAGAAATGCAAACCACAAGAGAATGAGACAGACAAATTTTATCCCGTGGTCTCGGAGACTTGCTGATCTCTCCTAATCCATGTTGAGATGACTTGACAAACTTCATGTCAGCTCCAACCTCTTGAGACTTTCTCGATCACTAAGATAGTTCTTCCCCACTCTGGATAGGTGAATTTCAGCCTTCACAACTTGCCGGACTTCTTACAATCTTCGTCAAGAAGCTCACCGCGTACAAACACTTCCAATCCGTCTAGGAGGCGGTAATCTCCCAAGAGAATAGAGTAATGATGTTTGCTTGAAGATGAATCAAGTGTCTAAATGGCTCAAATCTATATGTAACATTTGAATACTTCTTGCTCACTCAAAATGAGAATTTTAATGCACTTGTGAGTAGAAAAGACTTGCTAGAGCTCAATATGTATTCAATTAGTCACCAAGAGCTTCTACTAAGCAGGTGTGGGGTATTTATAACTCCCACCCACTATTCCAACTGTTGGGGGAGATATCTTGAAAAATCAAGAAATCTAATACTACAGGCGTGCAAAGCCCGGTAGTACTGGGTTAGTCCCAATGGTCAATTTTTGAGCAATTAATGCGGTGGGAAAGAGCCGTTGAAAAGGTCCTGTACTACCGGCGCACAAAGTGCGGTAGTACCAACTTTCAGAAGGGGAATAGCTCAAAGGTAGCTCATTCTGGAAAATGAGTACCGGCTTTTAAAGTGCGGTACTGCCAAGACCCCGGTACTACTGGCATTATGCCTATGGTAGTACCGACTTTAAGAAGCTCAAGAAAACACCCTTTTCTGTAAAAAGACTACCGACCATTTGATCAGTACTTTCGCATTTACAGTAGTATCGTAGTTTTAACTCTGGTAGCTTTGATTTTGAAAATTTAGGTAAAAATCAGAAAAGAGCTTCTTTGGAAAATAGGTATCGTAGTACAAACTGTGGTACTACTGCCCTTGCGGTACTACCATGAATATACTTGCGGTAGTACTGTATTTGCTGAAAATGCACATTTTTCTTACGGCTTAAGTTCTAATGCAACTAGAAAAGATTAATCTTCAGAAGAATGAGCCATATAATACATTAATCACCTTCAAACTACTAGTCATTATTCCCCCTTGATAGTACGACATTTAACCTATCAATCCGACGTTTTTACTTCTACCTCTGAGATCGGTAAAAAACTAGATAAAATGTCCTTAAACTACATATACCTTGTCCTTCCTTGATCTTTTAGTTCCTTTCAAAGAATATATTTTCTTGCATGAACTTCAAACTTTTTATGGTGCCAACGCGAGGACCAATCTATTCTTACAAGCTTAAGAGAAATTGTTAGTCCTTTAACACAATTGTCATTAATTACCAAAACTTAATTAAAATAGGGGCCTAGATGCTTCGATATTCCCCTTTTTGGTAATTGATGATAAACTTAATCAAATAAAGAATTTTAAGAAGTTGAGTTTGAGTATTCATTTAGCTTAAGACAAAATGAATATTCCATGATTTGATGATTTGCTTTGATTGGAATTTTACCTTGTTTTAAATTTAGTGGATAAGCACTAAAGTAAGATAATATTCAAAGCAAGCACAAACATTTTGAAAACTCCCCCTAGATATGTGCACAGAGATAATGAGAGGAATTCATGCACAATTTGAGTATATGTTTTTGGAAATTTTGGTGGAGTTTCCTCGATATGAGTGGTTCAAGGACAATCATGATAGATATAATCAACAAAATAATAATAAAAGGCATTTAGCATTTGAGAATATTAAGCATTCGAGTATGGGAGATGAAGGTGACCACTATCAAGGACACTACCGACGTATCGACTCAAACTCTTGATGGGCTTTATTCTCGACTCAAGACTCATGAGATCGATGTCGTCTCTCGTAACATGAAATCTTAGTCGATGGCCTTGGTCACTGATCCCGTTGGATCAATTTCTGATTCTTATGCTTGTTTCTCCCTCTCCGTCGTTTGCGAGTTAAGCAATAACCAATTGGAAAAATTTTCAGAAAATGAGCTTACCCTTTTGACTCATAAATTCTCTCATACATACAAGAGGGTGAGAGAGAGGAAGAGAGATAGCATGATCACCTGCTTCGAGTGTGATGGCCCCAACCACATTCAAGCGAATTGCCTTGAGCTAGAGAAGGACAAGAACAACTCCGTCAGTTCGGAATAGAACGACAACATCAATAAGAACCGCAATAAAAAGCCTCCAGTTTGTGACCCAATGCGTGAGAAGAAGTACCACAACTTCTCGAAAAACAAGAAGCTCTTCCACCACATCCTCGCCGTGCTTGACAACATCAACCTCTCCGACATAGAAACCTAGAGCGACGAGGGCAAGGATGATCCACAAGAGAAGAAAGGTGGCGACGACTTCATCAGCATGTGCTTCTTGGCCGACGCGAATGGCATCAACGACTCTGAGCTCTACAGCGATACGGACGAGGTACCCTCCTATGACCAGCTCAATGAAGCTTTCCGCAAACTAGAAAAATTTCATGTTAGAGCTAAGTGTATGGAGCTTGAGAAGGTAGTAGGTACCTTGACTCGGGAGTTAGCTTCTCTTAGATCTTCTCCTTCCCGAGTCACTGATGACTATTCTTTGTGTGATGCCCTGCTGATGGAGCTAGAGAACCTAAGGACTATGCATGATAGTGTGTTGTCTGAACTAGATAGTCTTAGGTTGAAAGATGCTTGCAATGAATCTACTAATGCTATGTCTTTAAATGCTAGTTTTCTTCATACTCACTCTATTCTCTCATGTGAAAATTGCCCTAAATTACTTGTTAAGATTGATGCCATGAACACTCACCTTAGAAAGCTCTCAATTAGAAATGATGAACTTGAAATGCATACGTCTAAGGACCCAGTTAGCTCATGTGAGGGCTGTAAGCAACTAAAATTTGACAATGAATCTTTATATGTCAAGTGTGCTAAACTTGCTACGGACTTACTAATTAAGTCACAAGAAAATTGCTTGGGATGTGCTGTGATTGAGGGGGACTTGTATGAAATCCAAGTCGAACATAGGAAGAAGCTTGAGGCCCAGATCTAGGGGTGAAAATGGGTCGGATACGGTCGAGTAGTAGGTCATCCTATATCCTACCCTAATTATTTTTTTCGGATATGGGTACGGGTAGTGGAAAATTGGGTAGGATACGGATACAGATACCGGGTATTTACGAACGGGTAGAAAACGGATACCGAATATTATACGGACGGGTATAATACGGAAAACGGGTACTTAGTCAAATAGTACATAAACTATCTAGGATCAAAGTATGTGATAAAAATAATTTAACTAACACACATGGTCCAATTATCACACATAATTCAACACATAGAGCCAAATTAAGATATAAGATAACACAGAGATGAATAAACACACGTACTCCAACATAGAGTCTCATTAATATATAATCTAACACATAGAGTCCAATAAAACACACATAGTCCAACATAGAGTCTAATTAATACATAATTAAACACATAAAGGTCAATAAACATGCATAGTTCAACATAAAGTCTAATTAACACACATAGTCCAACACAGGGAGTGCAATTCACACATAGACTTCGGCACATATAGAGTTCAATTCAAACATATAGTTCAACATATAGAGTACAATTAACAAACGAAATCAAATTCATCATGTGTACATGAAGGTCTCAATTTGCAAAGTGTCAGGATAATGTGTTGATCCTTACATAGTTAGATGATTGATCTCATAGCTTCCCGGTTTATATGCAAATGTGTTTTGCAAAATTGTGTTGATCATGAGTTGATCATCACATGGCTCAATATTGAACTTATTGACTTTTGCTAGCTTGTAGTTACGCTTTTGATCAAGTATTTGTGAAGGATTTCGAAAATAAGATTTTAGGCTTGAGTGACTACATTAGAGTCTATGTTTTTATGATATTTAAAAATATCTATGGTTGCTTAAATCTTGAAAATGGGTAAAGATTGTTGCCCTCTTGATAAGCTTCACATAGAGTCCAAGATCACCTAAATCGGAGTTTGGAGTAAAAAGTTATGATCGTTTGGGCAGAGAGCTTTTACCGGGTACCCGGTGGTAATTACCCCCTGTGTACCCGTATCCAACCCGTTTTCGTTGGGTATCTTCTATCCCGTATCTGACCCGTATCCGAATAAAAATTATCCAGGTAGTACCCGAATCCGTACTCGTAATTTCGAATAAATTTATCCAGGATACGGATACGGGTCGGGTATTACCCGACCCGTTTTCACCCCTGCCCAGATCCTTAGGATTAGAAATGCTGCTTGTGTTTCGTGTGAGGTCCTCAAAATTGAGGCAGTTGTGCTGAGGGAGAATAATGCACGTGATGGTAATTCTTCTCTTCCTGGTTCTTCTTCCTCCCCTCTTCCCTGTTCATGTGCCTCTCTCTTACAGGAGTGTGAATATCTCATGAGCACTCTCGAGAAATTTGTAGGAGGCAAGAAGAAGCTTAATTTCATTTTAGACCAATCTAAGATTAGCCGATTTAATCAGGGTCTAGGATTTGACTACTTGGAGCACGTTAGGACTCATCCTTCTACCATTGTGTGTGGCTCCAAGAGTGGAGAGATTGTAGTTGCTCTTAGGGTAAACGCTACTATGTTTAGGTCTACCGGAGTTGTCCATGGGATCTTTGATCGGAAGGGTACTCCTCCTGCTTCTGCATCTAGTAAGGCGAAGTATACGTGCACTTTCTGTCAGAAGGATGGACATTTGGTAGATTTCTGTTTCAGACACGCCAAGATCTCAACACGTGAGCGTGTTGCTGCTCTTAGAGGTATTCAGGGTCATCCCTAGACTATGAGTGCTTCTAAGTCACGCACTACTGCTAGACAGGTTAGAGAGTCGCCTATTCTTGGGTGGTGTTCAGGACTCAATTTTCATGTTGTTCAGTTGAGTTTTAGTCCTGAAGTTGCTCGTGGTTAGTCTTTTCGCCACCCTCTTGATATTTCTCATTTTTCCCATCGAGGTAGATATCAGCGGCGTGAGGTGTTTCCTAGTAGGAGATTTGGACAGCCTTACTAAGATGGCCTAGCCTTTGCTCGCCGGCAGACCACCCAGTTTCAGCTCCCAGATTTTCTACTAGTGTTGTTCCTGATCGTGTGAGAGTTGAGCATCAGAGAGACACTAGAGTCCAGTCTTCTTCTGTAGCTGGTACTCTGAGGTGCCATGTGGTTTAGTATTGAGTTCTTAGGTCTTCACTTTATCCCAGTACTGAGTCATCTTTCTCTCTTGTGTCTTGATCAGGTTCATCGTATGGGGAAGGGAGAGGTCTGGATTGTTAACTACAGTTGTTCTCGTCATATGACCGGAGACTCTCGTTGGTTCTCTTTCTTAGTCCGAGTCCACGGTGATGAGTTGATCACTTTTGGGATGCTTCATCAGGTAGACTCATTGCCAAAGGTAACGTCTGCATTAATAAAAATTTCATTCTTAAAGACATTGCCTTAGTGAGTAAGCTACAATACAATTTGTTATCTGTTTCTCAGCTTATCGATGACTCTTTTGAGATAAGCTTTAAGAGTAGTGCCTGCAGAATCCTTGATTTATCAAGAGGGTTAGTATGTGGGATTTCTAGATTTGGGAGTTTTTGTGCTGATTTTTCTGCTTCTTTTTTGTAGACTCTCTTCATTGTTTAATTGTTTCTGAGTCCCGTGATCTCTCCTTCTGGCATAAGAGACTTACTCACATTGGTTTCGATCATTTGACCCGAGTTAGCAGCCACGACCTCATTCGTGGTTTGCCCAAACTCAAGATGGTCAAAGACTTAGTTTGCTCTCCTTGTCGATACGACAAGATGATTGCTACTTCTCATCCCCTAGTCACTGTTGTGATGACTGATGCACCAGGATAGAAATAAGAGAAGTGCCAATGAATTGGTAGGTGCCAGAAATACTCTTCCTATCTATCCTACAGTCAGCAAAGTCTGCATCGAAAAAGGCTCTAAGGGATAGACAAGAAAAGGAAGAGTATCAAATACCATAATCAATGGTAGCTCGAAGATACCTGAAGATGTGTTTCACTACTTGGCGATTAGAGGCACAAGGAGAAGCTTAAAAATGAGCACAGATACACACAGCAAAGTGTACATCCTACCTCGAGGCAATGAGATACAAGAGAGAGTCGGTTATGCTTTTGAACTCCTTTTGATCAGTAGGCTTACCATCCTCATCAGGCTCAAGGACAGCAGTGGTGGCCATAAGAGTCATCACCGGTTTCCCATCAGACACATCGAAGCGCCTCAGGAGATCTTGAGTGTACTTGCCTTAATTCAAGAATGTACCCTCCTGAATAACTTGGAAGACAAGAAAATAGCTCAACTCGCCCATCATACTCACCTTAAACTCTGTGCTCATCACCTCAGAAAACTGAGACACAAGAGAATGAGAAAAGCCACTAAAGATAATATCATCCACATAAATCTGGACGAGAAGAAAGTGAGAATCCTGGTGTCTAATGAACATAGTCTTATCTACTATACCCATTTTGAAACCATGGCTGAGAAGATAGGACTTAAGACTCTCATACTATACTCTAGGGGCCTACTTAAGTCCATATAAAGCTTTGAAAAGCTTGAAGATATGGTTCGGGTACTTAAAGTTCTCAAATCATAGAGGTTGCCTAACATACACCTCTTTCTCAATATACCCATTGAGGAATGCACTATTGATATCCAATTGATAAAACTTGAAGCCCTTGGATGCAAAGAATGCGAGTAGGATCCTAATAGCCTCTAATTTAGCTATGGGGGCAAAGGTCTCCTCAAAGTGAAGGCCCTCAACCTGAATGAAACCCTGTGCAACTAGCCTAGCTTTATTTCTAATGATAACCCCATCCTCACTCTGCTTGTTTTTGAACACCTACTTGATCCCAATGACATTATGACTAGATGAAAACTCATCAAGCTACCATACCTCGTTCCTCTCTAAGTTTTCAAGTTCCTCATACATAGCATTAATCTATGACTCATTGGATAATGATGAGAAACATCATTTTGCTCAAAAGAGGCAACAAAGACTGAGTGAAGGCAAAAACTGGACAAGCCTGATTTTGAGTGAGTCAGGCAGAAACTAGATAAGCCTGAATTTGAGCAAGTGACTCGCTCAAATAGATCACCAATAATCTGATCAGGTGGATGAATTTTTTGAATATGGCGGGGAGGTCCAGAAGTAGAATTGGCATCTACCTCTTGAATAGAAGAGACAGGAACAGAGCCACTCGGTGAAGAAGAGTCTAAAGGCAATGGCTGGTCTCCTTGAGGTGCATAAATGGAAATAGGAGGCACCTTAGGTGTAAAGGGGACTGAATCAGATGGAACACCATCATCTCCATCGTCCTCATCCTCTACAAAGATGGTTTCGGAGGGATAAGAAGAGCTTGATATATCAAGTCTAGCTCCTGAGCTAGCCTCATCAAAGGTCACCTCATAGTTCGCAATGATCCTATTCGCATCACAACTCCAGACCTTATGGCTACAAGAAGTCGAGTAACCTAGAAAAATACCATCAGAAGAATGAGATTTAAACTTATCTAAGTTACCAGACTTCAAGATAAAACACTTGCAACTAAACATACAAAAATGAGAAACACTGGATTTTCAATTTGAAGCAATTTGAGGTTTGTTTGTCTTTTCCAGTACTACTACTGTCGGGACCGAATATGCAAATCCGAACCCTCCGTGTATACTGCACTAGTCCAGGATCACGCTAGTACACACAGGCTCAACATTAGTGAATATCACAATCATACATAGCGGAAATAAGATAGAAGACATTATATACTAAATATTACTAGTTGAATGACCTTATGGTCAACTTACATAATGATGCCTCACAAGGCTGAACAACAAATTGAACTGCAGCGGAAATAAAGATGTAGATAAACCCCTCAGTATACCACAGGCAACTGACAAGGCTCGCACCCTAAACATCCGTCCCTTCATGGTACCCCTTCTCCAGCACGGTTGTAAACTGCTCAATTGGTGATGTTGTTGTAGGCAAGGGTGAGTACATAAAGCACTTAACAAGTTGTGCACAGAATGCAATTCTAACATAACTATATGTAAGGCTTATTCCAAAGGAATAACTAACAATGGCTATTTGCAGTAAAGCAGCATTTATGAACAAGTACAGTATATAGATTGAAAAGACAGTAAAACAAATAACAGTAATAGATAGATTCAGCGTTTCTCAAGTAAACCAAGTTTTCCATCCTAAGTCAAAATTCAACTTCCCATGGCAACCTGCCATCCATCCCAAGTTTTATTCTGCAAAAGTCTAACCCTTGACTGTAATTCCCGAGCATTGCTCAATACCGTGAGCACGGCTATCCGAATAGTTTGTACACTCTACAGAGGTTATGCACTTTACCCACACGACATGATAATCTCTTTGTGCCTGGCCATTTTGCACACTTCCTTTGGTGTGCCGGCAGAGAATCATGACAAAACCTTTACAATGCTCTGTCTTAACTCGGTACCACCCGCTAAGGTTTCAACACTGAAGGGACTGGTTACCACAACAGGGCCCCCCTCTTGCGCCATCTGGGTTCATTAAAAAGGGTGAACCTCACCACCACTGGTAGTACCAAAGCTAAGACATTGCAAATTAGTCAACTAGGCTGCCCCATAACAGACATGTGGTTGCATGATTGACTCAGGTCAAAGGCTCGCAAGATTAAGTCCTTAGGGTTGATCAAAGCAAGACTTGCACATACCCCTCCGCCCATCGGGCCCACCCAGGCACAGTTGTCCTTGCCACTTGCTCTGATCTAAATCATAACCACCCCAGTTGATTACCAAGCACCACGTGCCATCAACAATTCAATATCGTTGCGTGACATCCATCGCCACCACAACTCAATCTCCTCGTGTGACCACACATGACACATAAATTCATAATGTTGTTCCATATTCCATTAGTCAAGATTATTTATCATTGATTCAAATACATGTGATGACGTGGCATGGCTAAGCAATCTAATTCGATCTAACCATCCCATGTTGATTTTATTATTGATCAACTATAGTAAACCAATCTAGGGTGACAATAGATCATGGCATATAATCAACAAGGTAGGGTGTAATTCAAAGGGTATGATACCTAAATCCCAAATTTAGACTGAAATCATTTGTATGCTTGAAATAACATGCAATATAGTAAAACAAGATAGCAATTTTATAAACATGGGTACAACATGATCAAAGCACAACTTGCCTTAGCTAAGCTCCTAGTCCTATTCTGGAAATTGATCTTGTGGTGCCAAATCCTCCTCCGAAGCTTCTCACAATTCAACGTCTACGCGAAACGAGAGAGAAAAGCAAATAAACACCAAAACAGAGAGAAAATTTACTCTAAAAATAAAAAAAAAGCTACCATTAGATAGATTTCTATTTTACAAATTTTTAGAAATTTGAATCACCTCAATCGGAGTTCGTATGAGAGAGAAGGAGCTCTCGAAAGATTCAAAATCCTAAAAATTCAGAAAATTAGAAAATCAGAGAATAACCGAATTATTTTTATAAAAGAAAAACCGACTTATTGCGTCATGCTGACGTCATCACCGAATCGGACCAATCAGCGAGTGACACGTCGCTCGGCACTGTTCCATGGACCCGACGCACCGTAGACTCGGTCCACTGTAGACCATGGGCACGGTGCTGTGGACCGGATGATGTCATCGTTGACGTCACCTACCATGTGCCGGCTCCTGATTCGTCCGGCTCGTGATGCAATCTGGAACGCACGCTTCTATCCAACGGCTGCAAGCGAAACCACTACGTGGCTAAATCTGAGGCGCACATATAAGATCGGGCGGCTACTATTTACCGAAGGGTTTCAGTGTCTCTCTTGACGACGTGGTCTACTCCTGGCGGTCCGATGCTTGTCCGACGGCCGGCGGTTGAAGATGGAGAGTACTGCTGACCCCGTGACGTGGCTCGATCTGGTGTGCTGGTGAAGGATCCGACGGCTGGTGTTACTGACGAACGGCGATGGCGATGCGGCGGTGCAGACTTGCCAGACTTGGGGACGATGATACACCTGACGACGTTCCGGTGCTCTCCGGTGACCACCAAGTAGCGGAGTAGGTGCGGCACGATGCAACGGATCTAGAACCCAACTCAAAGCGGCGGAAGAGACTCTCCAACGGCGGCGATGGCACGGCGAATGCCCATGGACTCCAGCAAGGTTGTGTGGTGCTCAGGGTGGCTTCTCGGCTAACGGCGCTTCGAGCAAAAGACGCAGCGGCAACAGGGGATCCTCGGGGGCAGGGTCAGCGCCTTAAATAAGCCTCAGTGTGCGCGCAATCCAGAACCCTAACGGCTACGGCGGCGGCGGCGAATCCGCGACGGACTCAGAGTCCACGCCCGAGACGACGACGGACAGCCGTCCACGCGGCGAGATCAACGGTCGCGATGCACTCCATCTCGGCCGGACATGCGGCGGCTCACAATGGCCCGGATTCGGCGGATCTCAAACGTTCCCGATGCATCCAAGACCGCACGCTCAAATAAATGGCTAAGATCAACTAGGGTTTCGATTCGGCTCGATGGATGGTGACCGCACGATCTAAATCCGACGGCTCCGATGCGCTAAGGTTTCGGCAGCAAGGCGGCTTGAAGAAGGCCTTCGGATCACGATCCAACGGCAGTGGTGCGCGCTTCTAGAAGATGGGTTGAGCAGTTGGGCTGCAACGGCGGGGTTTAGCGCACACAGTAATGGGCTCGACCCATTACTGTTCTAACCGAATTACTCGAGTTTTTGATTTAAAATAATTAAGGAAATTACTTTGATTTCTTTAGGGCAGTAAAAATATCAAAAAAATACAAGAAAATTCTAAAAAATACTTTGAGACTTCCTGGACCCAAATAAAATATTTTTGATAAAACTTTGTTTTAAACTTATCTATTTATAATTAGTTTTTGGCAAAAGGCAATATGCTTAATTTTGAAAATAATTCAAATAAATCCCAGAAAATCCAAATAAATCCAGAAAATTCACAAAAACACAAATTGCAAATAAGAAATATTAACTAAATAAAAAGGGCCAAAATTTGGGATGTTACAACTGCCTTGAGGGTAGTAGCACCGGACCTTCTGAGTATGATTGATTTGATTAATGATTTTGTGATGATTATTGCATATCTTTTTGTATATTGCTATGTGATGGGTTTTCCTTGTCTTTGATAGTTGCAGGACGACGGTGCCCGATCATGGTGAGGCGGAGGATAATCGGGACTAGGCGAGGTGCGTCGGAGGTTCAAACAAGCGGGGATCGCCGGAAGATGATCGGAAACGGAGTTCGTGCAAGCCAAGAAGACAAGGAAAGGAGATGATGCTAGCTAGATGCCGCGTGGATCGACGAGAGCCGTTGGATCGTGGTCTAGTTGATAGGTTAGCGGGTCTAGATAGTATTCTTTGAAAATCATGCAAAAAACCCATTATGTGTGTGGGTTTGGGTTACTCTTTGCATGGCTATGTGAGTAGGTTAATTATAGCCCTTGGATGGGTGCTCCAGGGTTGAGGGACTCATCCAAAGGTGGTATATGGCCCAAGAGTAGTATAAATGGAGGGGGAGGGGTAGCCTCCTCTTCTTGAAGGTTGTAGAGGTTTTTGTGCTCCTTTGAGCTTTGCCCACTTTGTTGTGAGGATTTGTAAACCTCTCCTTCTAAAAATGCAAATCTTTTTCATTCATGCTTGAATTTACATTAAAGCATTTACTTTATATCTTAAATTCAACATTTAAATTTCTACAATTTACTTTCTCGCAATTTGCTTTCTCACAACTTGGATTTGTCTCCTCTCCTTCTAAATGCTACTGATCTAGGATATCTTGAGTGTGCTCACATGGTTTTTCATCTCTCTTGCACCCTAGAATAGACTAGAGATCAAATTTTCTATCAAGTAGCAACTCTATCCAGAACTGGTTCTTTACGCAGTAGTCAGTGTTTGATTTTTAGAAAAATATAAAAAATCAATTTTGAGTGATTCTTGTTGGAGACAGTGTGTAACTCCCATATCCATTTTTGGAAAACTTTGAGAGTCCACTGGATTCACCATTTGGGCGCCATGAGGTGAATACCAAGTCCCAAACTTTCTGTTCGAAGTTCCCGACATTCTATGGTATTTGATTTTTCTTGATTTTTATACAACAGTTTCTAAGGTGATTTTTCCTAGAATTCTTCATGACTCATTTTCTCATATAGAGAAAAAATCTCAAAATTTCTAAAGTACCAGAAGTCCACCAACCATCTGCTTCTAGTTAGGACAATTTCTGAAAATTCTGCTTTTGCTTTTCTGAAAGTGACTTTTGTGATTTCGCTTAATCTCCTTTTTAAAAGTAAGAGTTGAATTGATTACTTTTTCATTTTGGACACTTGATAACCAGAATTGTGACTCAAAAATCCTCACATATTCCATGGTTCTCATCCATACAAGCTATGCGTACACATAGTTGTCTAATTGTTCGGGTCTTTCAAGATTTTTTTTGCGCAATCTTTTCGAGGTCTTAGTTGGAGTATTTTGTAGGAAAAATTTTGTTTGCAACCATTCACCCCCCTCTGTTCATCATCTCGATCCTTCAATTGTATTAGAGCCAGGTTTTGCTCTTCCATAGATCTTGACCGGTCTCGAGAGTCATGGCTACAGACAAATATTCTACCAAACCTCCAATTTTTTGTAGTGTTGATTTTCCTTTCTGGAAGTCTCGAATGGAATCATACATCACTGCCCAGGGTTTTCTGATCGGGCAGAAGGTGAAGCTCCCGTATGATGTTCCTGCCGATGAAAACGTCACGGGCGGCAATATGGCTAACGTTGAGGTGAATGCTAAGATAAGAAACATTCTCATATAGGGTCTTAAACACAATGAGTATAATAGGATTTCTCACCTGCATTCCGCTCACGAGATTTGGGTGACTCTCAATGCTTACCATGAGGGCACTACTCAAATCAAGACCATGAGGCAGGATCAACACAAACTTGAATACAACAAATTTGAACAACACGCTGAATTTATGACATAAAGTAAATGCATAATATAAATTCAATCATGAATGAAAATGATTTGCATTTCAGGAAGGGGAGGTTTACAAAGCCTCACAACAAAGTAGGCAAAACTCAAAGGAGCATAAAAACCTCTATAACCTTCAAGAGGAAGAGGCTACCCCTCCCCCTCTATTTATACTACTCTTGTGCCACCTACCACCCTTGGATTAGTCCCTCAACCCTAGAGCACTCATCAAAGGGATAGGATTAACCCATTCACACAATCATGTAAGGGCTAACCTAAAACCCACACACATAATAGGTTTTCTTGCACGGTTTTCAAAGTATACTACCTGGACTCGCTAACCTATCAACTAGACTATGATCCAATAGGCCACATCGATCCATGCGGCATCTAGCTAGCATCATTGCCTTTCCTTGTCTTCTTGGCTTGCCCAGACTCCGTCTCTAATTATCTTTCAGCGATTTTTGGCCGTCTGAACCTCCAACGTACCTTATCTAGTCTCGGTCATCCTCCGCCTCACCATGACCTAGCACCGTCGTCCTGCAACCATCAAAGACAAGGAACCCATCACATAGCAATGTCCAAAAGATATGCAATAATCATCACAAAATCCTTAATTAAAATATTAACACTCAGAAGATCCGGTGCTACCGCTCGACCGGTAGCACCCCTCTACCATGACCGGTAGCACCAGAAAAGGCAATCAAATTTTAAATTACTCCAAATTGAAAATTCAATTCAAATCAAACTCAATTCTAAAACAAACTAAGTTCAAATCCAGTCAATTATTCATCACAAACATGGATAGACCTCCATATAGTCCTTCAGAACTAACCTTCCCAAAGAATACCTGCAAAATACGGATTCCTCGTCAAATAATCGAAAATATAAATTCCAAACAAATTTCTACAAAATATGAACACCACAAAAATTCCTCTAGAAATACACTTTCAAATTTCCTTTTCCTTCTCTTTTTTCTCTCTATTTTTCCCAACTCTCCTCTCTTCTACCTCTCGGTTACCACCGATCGAACTCTCTCGCTCAAACTTTAATTTCTTTCTCTTGTCAAATGCTCAACGCAGAACATCGCAAGAGGTGGGATTTATAGTGTTTGTCCATGCACATGCACATGCACCGAAGAAGTGGCCATTTGTCTCTGCTTTCAGCGTATGGACAAGACAGAATGACACGACGTAAATTAGTGATACCTGCAATCGTCCGGGGCCTCTTCTCCAATGTGTGACATGTTAGCTCATTTTTATGACTGAATATAATTTTTGACCACACGTCACGTGTGTGGTGCTCAGCCCCCCTTCTCTGTCTTCGTTGCATGCCTGCGCCCATGTGAAATTGCATGAATCCTGGCTCTGTCACCACTTTGTCACCGACTGCGTGACAATTTTTGGCCAGGCCCCCTAATTCTTGTGGATCCAACCCGCTGGAAATTGCAGTGCGCTGACCAGGCCCACATGAAACCAGCAGAGCAAATGCATTGGAAAATTTTTGGCTAAATTTTTTTTCTAGTGATTCCATTGCGCTAGATTTGGCTGAATAAAATTTTTTCCAGCGGACGCTAATTGCTGGAAAATTTTAAAACGTACCTCGCGTCGGAGAAAAAATAAAAAATTTTCTAGCTCTCTGAAACCACTAGAAATAAATAATAAAAAATATCCAATGGTCCTAAACTACTGAATATGCATGAATGGGGCTATTCCTGCAATTTTGAAGTGAGAAGAGCTATTTTCAAAAATAATTCGTCCAGGGGGCTATTACAGTAAAAAATTCGGTGCTCGGGTGGAGAGGGAGGCGGCACTCGGGGGAGAGGAAGATGGGAGTGAGGGAGAGAAGGAGAGAGAACTATGGGTGGGCATTTGGTTTTTCTAGTTTGATTATTTCAGTTTTTTTTAGTTTTAAAATAATTCAGTTTTTAGAAACTAGTAACCGAATTTCTCGGATCAAAATAAAAAATCGAACTGAATTAACTGAAATATTTTGATTGAGTTATTTCAGTTAATTCGGTTTTTTGGTTAATCAAAATATGAATAAACACTAGGTAGATTAGATTTAGTCCTTTCCGTATCCATATCGTAACACAGAGTAGGGTTAAACCTACACAATATTCATAGGTCATTACGATATAAGCATGATAGAACATATGAATATACCAAACATATACATAAATGTATTAGAATATGAGAATTATTTAGTAGCTTTAGGAAGAACATTATAAAAGTGGTATTGTACGTGGGCTATTTGGTTATTTAGTTTTTGGAAGCCAAAAACGAACCAAACACCAAAAACTGAATTATACCAAAACAAAAACTGAACTGAAAACCGAAAAAACTAAAATAATCGATTAATTCAGTTTGGTTCGATAATTCATTTTTAGTTTAAAAATACCCACCCCTAGAGAGAACGGTAGGGAACGGCGACTGAATAAGGGAGAGGGCATGAAAATTCACACTATACATTACAGGCGGTTCCCCATGTTAGAACCATCCGATGTCGATAGACACCACATACGGTTTTAGTATAAAAATGTCTGTGATGACATCGATAGATATTACTGACGGTTTTAGTATAAAACTATTTGGGCCGTTGATGGCCAAAACCGTCAGTGATGATATCAATAGACATCATTAACGGTTTTTATCCACCAACCGTCTGTGATATTAATTATCACAAATAATTTTTCAAAACTATCTATAATGAGGTGTCTAATATAAGGGGGTGTTAGCACAGCTCCAGCTCCACTAAAATCCATAGAGTTGGTAGAGTAGGGTATTCCTAACTCCAGAAATTTATAGAGCTAGAGCTGTGGGTACATTAAGAGTGTTTAGATGGATCATCTTGTTTATATTTTAGACTAAAAATATAAACTTAATTCACTTTTATTTTAGCCTATAAGCTCCAGATCTGAGGTGGAGTTGGGATCTGGAGCTCTACCAAACAAAGCCTAAGTCTTTCTGTAGTAGTAATGCTACCCCTTGAGCGCAGGCTTGGGTTGATATGGCACCTGAGCTAATGGAGGTTGGTAAGGTTGTTTGTAGCTGATGTTTGGCCTTCTAGCCACCGGCTCTAGTAGTGGAATAAATGGCTCTGAATATGTCACAACCCTATATGAGGTCGGATTCCTCACAGGAATTGGCTCATTGTACTTATGAATGTCCCTGAGGTTCCATCGGTTGTGGAGACGATTATGGGTAAACATATAACAGGGCTAATGGTGGTAAGCTAGCTTGGGTGTACAACTTGGCACCATCAGTATGCACATGGTAATGAGGAATCCTACTTACGTTGGTATCACATGGTAAGATTATGATAGATTGAGTTGACATCATAGTAGGATTTGAAGCCAATGGTTTAGGATCGGCTGGGCTCTGCGTATTCGGCGATACTAAGTAGACTGGGTAGTTTGGTAGAGCTTGCATCGGGTCTAGCAAATTTCCATCTGACATTGGCTCTTGAGCCACAACATTGACGCTATTAACTATCATCGGCTTGAGTGTTGTTACAGAGCAGATGATTGGTTAATCAAAGCATGGTTCACAGATTGATTAATCATATCAAATAATTCAGCTTATGCAGGCATGTATCAACTCACTGGCCTATTATCCGTCACAATTGCAGTCTTTGTGTTATCAAAGAAATTCACCATTGGTAGTGCAATTTTCTGAGTGACGCCACATAGAGTTTTTTGATATCAGTTCAGCATCATTTCCTCAAGTGCGGTCTTCCGGTTCTTGATGTCTTTGCGTTGTTCTAGAGTTAAATCATCTTTTGTCAGGGTTATTATGGCTTCAGAACTTACATCAGATTGGGAATCAACTTTTTTTTGAAGAACTCATTTGGTTCTACTGGGCATGCCAAAAGTGTGTTGACACTGAAAAAGAGCTAATCGGCTTCAACATACGCAATCACCAGGTTTAAGTTAGGTTCATGGTGTACCAGCTAATTTGATCCTGCAATTAGTAAGATAATATTGAAATAAGTGTTCTCAGCCAATTAGATGATACAATTGGAGAAATAAATCTAAATAGCTATTGTAGCCGATTAGATGATGCTGAAGATCTGTTTTTCCTAAGAAGGCGATGCACAAACAAAATTGGTATAACAACAAATCTAGGATAATTGGCATAAATCGAAGATGATCAAAATTGGCGATGCACAACTTTATTGATTAAGAACAAATTACAAAAAGAAATTCTAAGTCTAAAATCTACTCCTAGTCGACTAAAAGTAATAAAAGTAGATAAGAGTTGTTTGATTGTTGGTTCATGTCTCCGGCTTGCCTCATTACCCCTTTTTATAGTGTTCAAGCTGATTGT
Source organism: Guadua angustifolia (assembly GCA_036346375.1). Classification (NCBI taxonomy): domain Eukaryota; kingdom Viridiplantae; phylum Streptophyta; class Magnoliopsida; order Poales; family Poaceae; genus Guadua; species Guadua angustifolia. The sequence continues at coordinate 12,010,775 of CM070514.1, forward strand.
GTTCTTCTGTGACTCCTCACAATCCACAATTCGTATTAGCCTCAATTCATTTTAAGATAATTTCCTTTTTGAACTGATACGAGCTAGAAACATCCTAATTTATCTCTGGCCTAGCAAATCAGTTGTAACTTTCCAAATTCTAGTGCTAAGAGCATCTCCAACAGACTCCCTACTCCGCTCACCATCTACTTTTTTAGCGAATCAGCCTCTTTTTACTCTCCAATAGACTCGCTACTCTAGTCACCAAATTTAGCGAGCGGAGAGACTCGCTACATTTAGCAATTCTCTCTCCGCTCGCTATCCGGCCAAGCGCGAGAGGAGAGAGGACTTCGCGCATCCACTCGGAGGCTTTGTTCCTCCACTCACTATCCGGCACGGCCCAACTGCTCGACTTCGTTTGCGCGACTACGGGGACCAGCCAGTCCTTGCAAGGCTTCATCCCCCAAACCCCTACACCCCCGGTGACACTTCTTCACCCCGGCGCGGCTTCCCCTCCTTGGCGCTCGCTTACACAAAAGCCTGGAAGGTGAGATCTCTTCTCTCTAGAATCCTTTCTTAGGGTTTTCTTTGTGTGATATTGGGTGGTTCGAATTCAGTATAATCTAGGATATGAGGCTGGACGATTATTTAATTTGGTAGGGGAATTGATTGGTTTGGGTGTTTGTGTTGGGGGATGTTGTGGTTTGGTGTCGAATTATGGTATTGGGGCGGATTGAGTTCTTGTCGTCGTTGTGCATGGTCGCGGCGGCTGGCGGCGCGGGGCAGGCGACGGTGGATGTCGTGGAGGGGCGGTACGCCATTGCAGCGATGGATGAGGATTTAGTGTGCGCGACACTGGCCTGGTGGCTGCCAGACAAGTGCGACTATGGCACCTGCAGCTGGCGTCGCACCTCCCTGTTCAACTGCATGACAAGGTTGAGAGTGCAAGGTTATTCATCTTAATTACTAGTATTAGTTCTATGTTGTTGACGTTTGATTTCTTTGTTTCTTATTAAGGAAAATATGAAGACAAAACATCCTTAGTTGATCTATGAATCATAGATTTATAGGATTTTGCAAAGGGGAAGTATGGAAGCTCTACACCCTGCATAGTTTTATAGGAGTGTGTGATAAAACAAGTGTGTTTTGACTATCTTTATTCTTTCAGTAGGAATCCAAAATGTCAGATGGTTTGGTGTAGAAGGAGACTACAATGTCTTGGTTATGGATTTGCTAGGGTCAAGCTTGGAGGACCTATTTAATTTTTGCAGCAGAAAATTATCCCTTAAGACTGTACTTATACTCGTTGATCAGATGATTGTGAGATCATGTGATGAAAAATTGGTTGAATGGTGAAATTGGCATTGTAAAGTGATTTTGGTTATGGCATGTGTGGTGCTTGTGCATGTGCTATGTTGAGATGATTATCATGCTGGTGATAGCATGATGGAGTTTTGCTTAATGCAATGCACTCGTGTGAGTGGTTGCATGGATTAATCTTGAGTCAAGTCGTGGACTTGTGCTCGGACGCGTTGTTTGTTACTTCATGTGCGAGGTGTTGCTCGAGGCTAACGTGGTCGATGCGGGACGGAACTAGGTTCATGGAGGAATTGAGGTTCGAGACTAGGTTCAGGGAGGAATCGAGGTCTTGGTGGTCAAGGATGTCATGCGGGACGTTAGGGCTAGAGAACATGCATATGAAGGTTGGTTAGTCACGTATAAAAGCAAGTGGGGTGATCATGCGTGCAAAGTTTTGGTTTTGGCCATGTTGGGCTAAGTTGAGATAGATCTGAACTCTTTCCATGTTGAAAGTGGAGTTGTATTCAATCTCTCTGTTCTTGCATGCGCATAAGAGTTGTTTTTGGTCATGTTGGGCCAAGTTGAGATAGATACTGAACTCTTTCCATGTTGGAAGTGGAGTTGTATTCAATCTCTGTGTGTTTGCTCAGATAAATAGGGGAGGTGTCCCTGCTTATTCTTGAGCGTTCAGTATTAGGTTTGTACTCTTGTGTGGGAGTACTTTAGACAAAAGAAATAAAGATCAATCTAGCCATCCAAGTATCTCTGTGTGGATGAGTTTTCTTGCGTGAGTTTTGACAGCCGCACGGTGTGAAGAAAACAAATCAAGATTGATCGTGCATGCCTGCATCATGTCAACTAGAAGATAGATGATGATCTGGACATGATCTTGCTTCAGGTGATTAGAAGATTGATCCGTGGCAACTGAAGCCCTCTCTGGTGTTTGGTCCATCACAGCCTTGAAGGTGAAATTTGGTTTCCTCGTCATTAGATTCATTAGTCTAATTGCGAAGGTAATATCTCTTGATCCGTACATCCGATTGGATTGATTCTTATTGGGTTTGATTTGTAATTGAATCTAGTTTCTACAGTTAAAATTTCATATCAATCCAATAGTTAGATCTTTGGTAATTAGTGGTCGCCTAGATTGCTAACCTGGTCGCCAAACAGTAGATCGCTAATTGGTTTAGTCATCTTGTGAAGAATATAACTTTAGATCCGTAGCTCCGATCGACCTAATTCGTTTTTTGTTCACTTTGGAATTGAGTCTAATTGCTACAATTAAAATTTCACATCAATCCAATGGTTAGATCTTCTGTAATTTGTGGTTGCCCAGATTGATGTCCTGCTCGCCCGACTGCTCGTGTGGTCGCCCAAGTTCGATTATCTTGCAAAGGTCATAACTTTAGATCCATAGATCCGATTAACTTGATTCTTTTTGTGTTAGCTGTGGAATTAAGTCTAGTTTCTACAGTTAAAATTTCACATCAATCCAACGGCTAGATCTTCTGTAATTAATATTTTAGTAGACATGTATCGGTCTGCTCGCCCAGACTGTGCGCGTGGTCGCCCAACAGTGCGTGTGGTCGCCCAACAGTGCGCGTGGTCGCCCAATCTACTCGCCTGCTCGCCCAAGTGCCCAAACTAGTCGCCCAGGTGTCCTACTGCTCGCCCAGGTGATTTACTGGTCGCCCAAGTGCCCAAACTGGTCGCCCAAGTGTCCTACTGGTCGCCCAAGTGCTCTATTGGTCGCCAGATGGTCTCTTGGTCTCCCAACTGCATGAGGTGGTCTCCCAACCAGTAACCTGGTCTTCTAACTTCAGAACTGGTCTTCAAGCAATTTGAGTTTAAATTGGGGTGTTTAAAAGATCGAAAATTTGATTTTAGCTTCCGCGCAATCATTCACCCCCCCTCTGATTGCTACATTAGTATATTTCGATCCTACAAGATGGTATTTTTTAGATCTAGAGGACATCAATAGATGCCCCAGTTCCATTCAAGAAACTGGATAGAAACAGTTAAGAGATCCAAAACATACCAACCAAAACCCGGCCAACAGCCAAAAACCAAAACTAGCATCCACACATTTAGCCACAACTCACACAGTAACCATCTAGCAGACTCACAAGACACTGACCAACAGGAATACCAAAACTCAGAAGCAACAGATCTCTCGAAATAACATCTTCTTTGCAAAACTTCAGAAACTAACCATTCGATCGATATTTGCAAAAGCCCCTCCATTATCTTCACCCAAATCTGAACACAGAGAACAGACCACTTGAGACACAGCCTCCAGCAGCAACAATCTCCAGCGCCAAGACCTAGTTCACCCGGCTGAAGCTAACACAGAAAGACCGGAAACACACAAAAAAAAGGACTCAGGTGATATCACCACCTTCCACCCGACCACCAGAAAGCAAAAAAGACAGTTCTCCTTTGATCAACCAATCTTCAGATCATCAGTTTTCAGCTCAACTGTCAATCAATCAAGGAGCTGATATAAAGCCTGCGATTTTTATGCTCCTGAATGTTACTTCAAACCATCCATCATCAGTTTTGAACCCTTGGAAGTGAAGTCCCCAACTTAACATAAGAGGCGCTCGAAGCTTGATCTCCAGCCACCTGCAAAATTGATCCGTCTTGCCCATCATATCTTCCGTATACAACGGCCTCCAGTCTTTCAGCGAAACAATCATCCTTCTCCATACTGTTTTCACACTTATCCAACACTGGCAACGAAAAATCAAGTTATTTCTAATATTCCATAAACTCCAAAAAACAGAAGCACATATTGTATTCAAAGCAGCATTTTTCTTATTACTAATCCAATATCAAGCCACAGATTCATAATTATAACCAATACTTAGCTCAAAAAAGCTACTGATCAAGTTCCAAGCGTTTTTAGAAACAACACAATCGAAGAAAAGATGTAAAACCGATTCTGGTTCATCACAAAAGTAGCAACTGGAACCCTTGTTCAAGCCTCTCTTCATCAGATTATCTCTGGTCATAATTTTGTTATGAGAGATAAGCCAAAGAAAAAAATGAATTTTAGGAGGAACACATAAGCTCCAAACCGCCGGGATAAACACTGGCAGCATGCCTCTAAAATTAATGACAACATACAAAGACTTAACCGAATAGATACCATTACTATTATACTGCCAGACTAAAACATCATCATCATCATTAAGATTCAAAGTATTAACCACTTCAACCAACTCAAACCACCGGATCATCATATCCTCACAAAAAGTTCTTCGAAAAGTGCACTTAACATTATTACCATCCCAAATTTCAGCAATCGTAACATTTTTCTCATTAACTAAAACATAAAGATCCCAAAATTGAACGGCCAAACACGAATTACCGAACCAGATATCCTCCCAGAACGTAACTTTATTTCCATTCCCAACCAACCATTTATACCCGAACTTGGTCGCCTGCATGGCCCAAACAACCCCCTTCCAAAAAATCGAAGCATGCTTACTATCAGAATGGAAGACATTGGGGTTTTCAGTTTTGTACTTAAGCTTGATTAACTTCTTCCACATTCTATCATCATTGACGCAAAATCTTTGAATCCAGGAAGCAAGGAGACACATATTCAAATCTTTTAGATTAGGAACACCCAGACCCCCATATTCTTTTTTCATACACAATAATTGCCAATTCGCTAAATGTAATTTGTTGTGACCTTCATAATCGTTTCAAAGGTAGCTCGCCATATGAGAATTGATAAGATCTAAAGCCCATTTAGGAAATTTAAAGAAGGACAGTAAATAGAGAGGGATGCTAGCTAAGCAAGATTTGATAAGAACAAGTCTCCCGCTATATGAGAGGAGTTTACCTCTCCAACCCGCAATTCGTTTCAAAATTCTATCTACCAGAGGCTGAAAATCCTCCCTCTTAATTTTATCATAATGCAAGGGAATACCAAGATACTTAATAGGGAAACTACCAACTTTGCAACAGAAAAATGTTAGCAAATTTATTAATCTCCTCATCATCACAACCAACAGCAATCAATTCATTTTTATGAAAGTTAATCCTCATTCCAGACATCTGTTCAAAACAAATAAGAAGCCATTTAAGATGCAAAGCATATTTCTCATTATTCTTCAAGAACAGAATAGTATCATCAGCATAATGTAGACTCATAATACCCCCAGCACACAAGTCTTCACACAGGCCTTCAACTATCCCATTATTAGCAGCTTTAAAAAGCATACGAGAGAAAACATCTGCAATCAGGTTAAAAAGGATTGGAGATAAAGTATCACCCTGCCTCAAACCTTTACCAGTATTGAAAAAATTACTCTCCACACCATTAATTTTCACCCCCACAGAGCCTTTACTCAGGATATATTTAATCCAGGTAATCCACTTAACCCCAAAACCCCTTTTCCTTAGAATATCAACAAGAAAACTCCAGTTAACCATGTCATAAGCTTTTTCATAATCAAGTTTAAGGACCAGACCTTTGCTCTTATCCTAGTGAATCTTATGAATAACCTCATGCGTTGTCACCACACTTTCTAGAATATACCAATTTTTAATAATGGCCGATTGATTTTGCATAATGAGTTTATTACAAATCGAACCAATCCTATTGGTTAAAACCTTCGTAATAATTTTGTAACTACAATTTAGCAAACTAATAGGTCTGAATTGCTTAATATTCGTAGCATTATTCTCTTTAGGAATTAAAGAAATCATAGAAAAGTTAATCCTAGAAACATCCAACTCACATTTATCTAAACTTGAAAACAGACCCATCAGATCATCTTTAACAATGTCCCAAAACTTTTGGTAAAAGATAAAAGGAATCCCATCGGGGCCTAGAGCCCCATCAGAGTAAGAATCAAACACCGCTTTCTTAACTTCTTCCTCAGAAAAAGGAGACTCCAGAACCCTATTATCCTCATCAACAATCATCTCACTCCTACTAAAAAAATCCCCCCCCCAAATTAATGTTAGGCTTGGCTGCAAAACCAAACAAGGATTTATAGTAATCACAAGTAACTTTGAGCATCCCACCCGTATCAAGCACAGGGCCATTAGACCCCTCAAGCACATTAATTAAGTTTTTCCTTCTCCGTTGATTATCAACAGCGTGGAAATATCTAGTGTTTCTATCCCCCTCCTTAATATTTCTATCCCTAGCACGTTGTCTCGCTTTAATTTCTTCAATCTCCCAAATTCTCCCAATCTCCTGCTTACTACAAGAAAGTCTATCCTCTTCACCAACAGTGAGAGGTCTTGATTCTGCCAGGATATCAATAGCATCAATTTCATCTAACAGTGTCTTTTTCCGCTTCCTAATCTCAGCATTAACATTTAGACTCCATCCTTTAGTGACTTTTCTAAGATTTCTAATTTTATTTTGCCAATTATCAATAGCCTTATCTTTCCTGGGAATATTCCACGCTTTATACACAACTTGAGTAAAATCCTCATGAAGAAGCCACCATTTCTCAAATTTGTAAATAGGTTTAACATGCAAACATCCTTCTCCAGAATCCCAAAGGATAGGCGTATGATCACTACCTACTCTAGGTAAAGAAGAAACAGTCGCTAAAGGAAACTTTTCCTCGAAGGAAGTATTACAAAACACCCGATCAATTACAGACATTACAACCTTATCCTGATTATTAGTCCAAGTAAACTGTCTCCCAGTCAAATGCAATTCCATAAGCCCCCACATATCCACCCATTCATTAAATTTATCACACCACTTGTGATCCACATTCCCATTGTTTTTATCCGACTGATATCTAACCAAATTAAAGTCACCTCCTAACAAAGATGGAGTATGATCATCTTCAATTAAAACTTCATGAAGGTCAGAAAGAAACTCCAACTTCCCTTCTTCATAAGGGGAACCATATACAATAACTAATCTCCACATAAATCCATCCTTTTTATTTTTCACCCAACACTGAACCAAGAATTTTTTCATACTAGTACGAATGATTTCAAACACATCGGTATTTACCCCAACCAGAATACCACCTGCAGTGGATTTGGCTGGAAGTCACCGCCACTCAAACATCATAGAACCACTGAGTAAATTAAGAAAGGAAACACTAAAATCTTCTCTTTTAGTTTCTTGAAAACCAACAAAATCTGCTTTGTGGTTGCGAATCAAGTCAGTCAAACATTGAGTTTTACCCGGCTGCCCTAAACCTCGAACATTCCAAAAAATACCTCTCATCTTCCAACGTTTTTCCTGGGGTGCTTGCCCCGTTTAGTTTTACTCACCGTGGTCCAACCCTCTAAATCAGAAACATCTCCACAAACCTCCCTCAGAGGAGCTGGAGATGCCTCACCAGAACTCCAATTAACATACTCACCCTTGACAATACTTTTAGAGGTACCACCTTCATTCATAAAACTATCTCCCATAGAGATTTTTTTATCAAAACTATCAATTATTGAAGCATCAATTACTTTACACAAAGCTATGTTCTCAGAAACTTCCAACTCAGATTCTCCCATTGTAATGTCAACTTTTCTTGCTAAGGAATGTAATTCAGAATTGAAAAAGAATCAAAGGAACACTTACTAGAAGCTCCCTTAGATTTGTGAAACCCTTCCAAATTTTTAATCTGTTGTAATTCTTGAGCTTTTTGCAGAATCGACTTGCTTTGATCTTCCAGCCTCTTACTTCTTCTTTTATTTGGGACAGGACCCCACTGATGTTGCCTTTTACTAATCTTCCTACCTTGAAGTTCGAAGTTTCTGTCACCTTGATTCATCACATCCTCAGTCATAGCCAAGATCACCTCATTCATGTCAGATAACTCATAATCAGGCTTAGTACTCAGCAATGTATGATGGTCCATCAAACTTTCTTCAAGTGGCGGTTCAAACACCCCTGTCTCAACCCCATCCCTCAAATTCTGAATCCTGTCACCTGGACCCATCCCTTCGGCAACCTTAGCTACGCTCTCCTCATTGACAGATTTCTCCTGGACAGACTTACCACTCGACAATACATGCTGGTCCAGTACATTATCCCTAGACGGCAACACAAACCTCCCTGTCTCAGACACCTCCATCAAGGACTGATCCCCATCACACCTTTCTTTGAAGTCCTCAAAATCATCCTCAGAGTCAACCAGTTCCAGCTCCCTCAGCAACTCAAAGCATTTTGCATCAGCCACAATTTCATCAGTGAATGCAACTTTCGCATTGTCTCTGAATAACTGAACCCAACTTTTTTTTCCAACCTCGCCGTGATCTTGAGCCACTTCTGCACCTGTCGGCGTATTCCGCCCGACAGGCCCGTGATCTACAGACCCGGGTTTGGTTCGGAAGGAGGGCGTCTTCGCAGCTGGCTAAACCTAGCGAGGGGAAACACTAGGGACTCCCGCGCGGCAAGCTTCAAGCATTTAACCACGGTGACACAAGGATTTTTTACCCAGGTTCAGGCCCCCTTCGCGTGGGTAATAGCCTTACTTCTGTTTGGATTGCTTATCGAGAGTGTTTTATCGTGCAAGACAAAGCTTGGGAATTACAAGTTCTTCCTTGGGCTCTCTTGCTATGCTCTTGCTTGTTTTCTTCAACCTCTGGCTGACCTTTCTTCCCTATGCACCCGAGGGCCCTTATATAGGCCAGGCTAACGGGAGTAGGTAAAAGGGATCATCATGCTGATCCTTACACATTTAATACGCCTTCTGTCTTTGTCCGCTCCTCGGCCTCATTAAATGCCGACGCATGGCTTCGCCTGTCCGCCTGCATGATGTGACCCTTTCTTGACAAAGTTGTGAGAGGCGCCGAGGAATAGGGTTGTAGCAGAAATCCTTGCAGCAGACGTGTCGACCATTGTTGTCCTATGGCTCGTAACGATCTGACAGGAAGGAGAGCCGAGGTGAAAGCCACTCGCTCCACCTTTTTGCCTTGCGGCGCGGCGAAAGGTGGCGCGCTTACTCGCCGCCGGGCGCCACGCGATCGCTTCGCCGGGCGAAAGGTGGCGTGTTCGCCACCTACTCACCGGGCGCCACGTGGATCGCTTGCCGCCGGCGAAAGGTGGCGTGTTCGCCACTGCCGCCGGGCGCCACGTGGATCGCCCGCCGGGCGAAAGTAGGCGTGTTCGCCACCGCCGCCGGGCGCCACGTGATCGCTTCGCCGGCGAAAGGCGGGCGTGCTCGCCACTGCCGCCGGGCGCCACGGATCGCCGCCGGCGCAGTAGGCGTTTCGCCACCGCTCGCCGGGCGCCACGTGGATCGTCCGCCGGCGGCAGCGGCGTTCGCCACCGCCGCCGGGCGCCACGTGGGCTAGGTATCTCGACCACTTGTTGACCGCTTTTGCGGCGGAGAGGGTACCCAGTACGCCGACAAGAGTTCTAGCCCGCCATTCGAACACGCGCTAAAGCCTCTTTAGAACCCTCATTAAATTTGGGTGCGTTCTGGGTGGGGCCTCCACTCATGAGGATACGATCGGTTCCCTCTCGAATCTGTCGATTCGCCTTGGGACCAAACGGCGACGATCTTGTCTCTTCGTGAACCGCGGTGCGTGCCGCCGCATATATAGGTACATTTGTATCAAGCGGTTCCATATACGCTTCCTTGCGCCCTTCCATTTTCTTTCCTTCGTCTTCTTCGTCCAAAGCCTTGCCTTCTTTGCCTCCATGGCGATCCCATCCCTCCTTCGACCGCGGATACTCTCGCGGTAAAGAGGATAACCGTCATAGCGCCGAGGGCACCTTCGTTCGGGCGGGGACCGCCACGCCACAGTGCCTTCGAACGAGATCATCATACACTGGAGAGCGATGGCGGGCTGGTCCCGCCTTTTTTCGATTTTTTTCCTCACGCATTTCATTTCTACGGATCCACCATCTTCATCTTACCCCAACTCCATCATCTTTCTCTCCATCTTCGCATACCTCGTGAGATGTTCATAGGGTAATGCCGAACCTTCCTCTCTTCCGCTACTTCTTCTCTCGTCACGCCTCCACAAGCAATGAGGTAGTGGGGAGTTACTATTGCCTCTCGAGACAGGATGGCCTCCTACTACATCGCCTTCCAAATTTCAAATCCAACTGGAAGGCATGGCGCAATGATCGTCAGACGTCAACGATGATGATGGGTCGACACCTTGGGAGTGCCCACTGGAGCGGCGGAGGTCTCCGAGAACTGGAATTCGGCGGTCGAGGAGACAATGAACTCCTTGCCATGGCGACCGCGATCAACGGATGCGGGCGCCGGATTGACTGGAGCGATGGTGGCTCGACTTCAGATCCGGAGAATCGCCCCTTTGCGCCGCCACCGCCAAAGATGGCAAGACTCGGCGACGATGATAAAGACACGACGCGGGTCCGGCGTAAGTCTTCATTCTTCCTTAGTTTTTTTTCACAGACATGTTCTTTCTCGTGGCTCCCTACCAACCGAGCAGCCAATTTCTTTTGCCTTTCGCCAGCGCGGAAACAGAGGACATAGTCATCGGCAGATGGCTCTCCGTGGCTTGATGCCGCTATCCGTGGCGATTCATCTTTCCGTGGCCGGCTCGCTTCGCCGATCTGGTTTGACTGGACCGCTGGAACATGTCGGTGGTTCGGCTAATGGACTCCACGGGGGTCGTCGTGGCGCCACCCATGGCCTACCGTGGTGATCGAGGACACGGCTCCTCTGGCGGCAAGACCACGCAAGCGACCGATTGCCGGATGTGATGGCTCGGACCCTAAGAGGGTCCGGGCCACGAAACAAACTTCACCCGCCGCCAGCCCTGCTGCGACGGCGTCTTCACAAGGGGCGGCAACGCAGGCCGCCCCGGCTATGACTTCGTCTCCGATGCCACCGCCCCCGGCGCCTGCCTCGTTGACCACGGCGCCGACACCTCCGGCCACGGGACCCCAGGCCACCACTCTCCATGGTGGTCTGACGCTTCCGATGGCCGGGCTCCGCTTGAGGGTGCCGCCAAAGACGGCCCCTCGAGACACTCAAGGGCGCGCCCAGCCGCCGAAATGGAGGAAGCCCCCGCCCTAGCGCCTCCGGCCGCCGCCGAAGGGAGAGCTGCGGAGGCCAACCCCGAGGCAAGCGCCTCCGGGCTCCAAGCCTCCCACGCCGCCATTCCCCGCCACACGCCATGTCGAAATCTTCACCCGGCCGGCGATCTTCAGACGATGGCAACACCTCGTCCCGGCCGCCAGCACGGAGGCGAGACCGCCTGCACCTGGCGTCGGTGAAGTGAAGGCCGCATGAAGCGACGAGGGTGGACACGGCAGAGGCGGCACTGGCGCGGGAGAGGACCGACGCGGCCGCCATGCAGGCGCGGGCAGAGAGGGCAGAAGAACGGGCGGAGAGGACCGAGACGGCGCTGAAGACCTCGGAGCTGGAGTCCTTCCGCCTGCGGCGCAACCTGTCCATCATGCTCAAGAAGGCGTTCCAACGCACCAAGAGGTGCCTGGAACCCTTGGGGGTGGCGCTGAACACGCCACTGGAGGACTCCGCGTTGCAGTTCGCCCACGCGACCAACCAGGCCGCAGAGGCACTCCGGGGGCTGCCCGAAGCCCTGGCCGCTCGTTCCGCCAGAGAAGGACGTGAGGTTGCAATGATGACCGCGACCCACATCGGCCCGTCACTGGCGGCCGCGACACGCGCCGATCCCATGGCGGTGGTGACAAATGACGTTGAGGGAGACGCGCTGCCAGCGAGGCCTTGGTGCTGCAGGCCGCCGAACACATGGCAAGCTCTCGCAAGTAGACCAGCCGATCATGGACGTCTCCACCCCACTGGCGGCGGAAGGCGAGGGCGACGACGAGCTCGACTTTGGCGATGACGACTGATGAGCCGCATTTTTGCGGCTCTTTTTGTTTTATCTTTATTTGATCTTCATCATTCGCATGCACCAAATAACTTTGAATATTTCTTAGTCAAAATTACGCATGCTTCGCATTAAGCAAGATGATCGGTTTCTGGGCTAAATCGCCAAAGGTCGGTCTTCTAGTTTAGCGGAAATGCTCAAGGAATGCTTAGGTTAGGGTGGCGTTCCCGAGTTTCGCCAGGATTATGCATGTTTTTCTGCGAACATAAGCAAAGACCACACAAGTCATAGGGGACTTGGGCAAAAACGACCTTGAATCCGACAGAAACACTAGACGAACTTGGTCATAGCGTTTGGCTTTTTACGGGATTGCCACTTGGATCAAACCCTTCGAACTCGTACTCGATGATCGCCGAAAAAGCACGCCAGAACGGCGTGGCAAGGCAACAAGTTTCCGGAAGTGTATTTAGACCGGCGGCACTCGACGGTGATAACCAGCGGTGCTTCAGAGAGCCAACCCGAGGCGTACGAGCCGTGTTGAGTACCACGCCTAACTTGCACTCCGGTCACTCGGCCGTGCCAAACGCTACGCTTTAGCATATCTTCCTTCAATCATGAGGGGCCGTTAATTTTTGGCGCTCGTGACAATCACGCGTAGCTTGACCCATCTTAGCGCACGCACATAAGGAAATGGTCGAAAGTGCGGTATGAAGCACTTATCTTGTTTTTCACATCACCGAGCGACCGGCCCCTAAGCGTTCGGGCGGCCACGAAGAAGCTTGGGGCGACCACGAAGAGGCTTGGGGCGACCAGCCCCCGAGCTTCCCGGTGACCATGAAGAAGCTTGGGGCGACCAGCCCCCGAGCTTCCCGGCGACCACGAAGAAGCTTGGGCGACCACGAAGAAGCTTTGGGCACAGCTACTAACAGAATGAGTAGGCATACGCAAGAAAAACCTGAATGATATAAGTTCTCGCACGGAGTGATCTCTGATCCATTCTTCGGTTTCTAAGTCCTTGCGATTCTCAGGAGATCGATCCATGGTGTCAGACGTCAAAGTTTTGGGCTCCTGTGAGGGTACTAAACTAACGATGCTCTGCGGTGACAACCGGCGGCTTGGAGAGCTAACCCGAGGTGTGCGAGCCGCGCTTGAGCATCGATCTAGCCCACCTCGTCGCCTCGTCCTTGCTTGGGACGCAGACACGTGTGACCCCATAGATCACCAAGGAATTAGCAGATATATGGAACCGGCGACATCCATGCGTAAAAGACTTGCCGCTAAGGGCACAGAAGGGACAAAGAATAGTGGCGAAAGCCTTTTAGGTGACAACTTTACTAATCGCCAAGAGCCGCTAACCGCCAAGGGAGATTCTTACTCATGGTCGATCGGCATAGCAATGGGCACTTACAATTCCTTCAAGGATAGAATTTCCGCAACAACCCTATGTTATAGGAATTGGAGTTCCTCGCCGTCTCGGGCCAACTGCATCGCCTGCCGAGATAATGAGACCACCTTGAAGGCCCTCCCACCGGGAGACAGTTTGTTCAACCCAAGATGCGTCTGGACTCTACGCAAGACCAGGTCACCTACTGCCAGTGTCCTCTCAGAGACCCGGGTGGCATGGTACCGCCTGAGACTTTGCTGGTAGCGGGCGGCGCGGAGAGTAGCACGATCCCGCACCTCCTCCAAAAGGTTGACATCTTCTCGCCGAAGATCCTCTTGGTCTTCTTCGTTGAACACCGAGACGCTAAGGCGGGAAAGCGACAATGGAGGGAAGGGCGACCTCCGCCCAGATACCAGAAGAAAGGCGTCTCGCCGTTGCCCGGCTAGGTATGGTACGGAGCGACCATAGCACCGCCGGGAGCTCTTCCGTCCACCGCGCGCCCCTTTTATGAAGCCGATCAAACGCCCTTGTCTTGAGGCCCTTCAACACCGGTAGCGTTGCGCGTTCGCTGCCGTTGCTCATGGGATGGGCCACCGAGGCAAAACAGACCTTGGTGCCCATTTCTTTGCGTAACTCCGGAAAGCCGCTACCGTGAACCGGGTGCCGTTGTTGGTGATGATGCGATTAGCGACTCCAAAGCGGTGAAAATCCAGCGATGAATTTAATCATGGCGGCGCCGTGATGGTTCAAGATCGCCTCGGCCGACCCACTTGGTGAACTTGTCGATAGCGACAAAGATGTGGGTGAAGCCTCAGGCCCGAGGAACGGACCCAGATATCGGCCCCGCATCGCGAACGGCCAAGAGAGCGGGATGGTTTGCAGAGCTTGGTCGGTGGGTTTGCTCGGCGAAGAACCGATAAGCCAGATGTCCTCACCAGCTCGCAAGCATCCTGGAGAGCGGTAGGCCAATAAAATCCTTGGCGAAACGCCTTGTCGACTAGAGTTCGGCGGACATATGGCTCCCTTTGACACGCCTCCATGGATATCGAGAGCAGATGCCCTTCTTCTCAGTGATGCACTTCAAGAGAACTCCGTTTCGCTCTGGCGATATAGGTCCCCACCTACCGAGTATAGCACTTGGCCTTCGTGCAATCTTCTCCGAGGCATCATCGTCGGGATCACTGGTCACGCAGAAGGCCGTGATAGGGTCCATCCATCGATCTTCTCGCCAAGGGTGGCGACCACTCGGTGCTCGCTTAGGTACTCATTGGCCGCTTTTCGACGCCGCCTCGGCAGCCATTGCCTTCCCTCCCGGACTGGGGCCGAGGCGCACGCCGCTTTCTCCCCGAATTGGAGGCCGTGGCACCTCCTTCCTTCCCCACGAGCCGGAGGTCATGACAATTTTGCCGCCGTCCCCACTGGACCGGGGCGCGATCGTGACACCATCATTTCCACCTAAATCGTGGTGCGATGGGCGGTCGCATAGTCTTTCTTCAAAGACCCGACCGAACAGAGCCCTTGAGGATGCGAGTCCGACACCCGTCCGCAAGGTGATTGTCACGAGGATATGAATATACCCCAAACCTTCAAAGTGACGCTCCATTCTTCTGACCTCCGCCAGTACGCCGCCATGGTGGGGTCGAGCATTGAATTCCTTCGCTTGATTGATGACCAGCAGGAGTCTCCTTGACTTGAGGCGTCGGATGCCCAACGCAAGCGACAAGCAACTCGCCAAAGAGAGCCCTCGATTCACTATGTTGTTTGTGGCCTTGAACTCGAGGGCGACCACGCATGGAGGGTCCCCGCCGGGAGACCAGACAACCCCACCCGCGCCTTCGGCTGAAAGAGCCATCGAAGAACATGGTCCAGGAGAAGGTGCGGAACTTCTTCATCTTCCTGAGCGCGGAGTCCATTCGCGATTTAACTCCGCCTTTTTTCGACTTTTGATGGCGGTGCGGGGTACAAACTTGACGTTGAATTCCCCACTTCACCGCCCATTTCGCAATTCGCCCTCGGCTTCTCTCATAGGAGGATCTCGCAGAGGGTAGGCCGTGACCACGTAATTTCGCGCCTTGAAGTAATGACGAGCTTCCTCGACGCCACCAGATCAGCAGACAAGATTTTCTCGAGCTGCGGGTACCGAGTCTCTGCTTCATGTAACACCTTGCTGATATAGTATACCGGCCTTTGGATGCCTTCTCTCTCCATGACAAGATCACTGACCACCTCGGGGTGGCGGCTATGTACAAATGCTGGCTCTCCGTGGGAAACCAAAGACCGGGAGTGGTTAGGTACCGCTTCAATTCTTCAAACGCCTTCTGGGCTTCTTCAGTCCACTCGAAGTGGTTCGTCTTCTTTAGCAGCTTAAACAAGGGCAAGCTTTTCTCTCCCAATCGGGCAATGAACCGCCCCAGGGAGGCCAGGCGACCGGCCAAGCATTGGACTTGCTTGAGCCGCGCTGGCGGCTTCATGTGCTCGATGGCCGATATCTTGTCAGGGTTGGCTTCGATGCCCCGGCTTGATACCAGAAAGCCCAACAGCTTGCCGGAGGGCACACCGAACACGCATTTTTCCGGATTGAGCTTCAAACAATTCTTCCGGAGGTTACCAAAGGTTTCCTCCAGGTCTTGGATCAATTCATCGCTCTTCTTAATCTTCACAACCAAGTCATCAACATAAACTTCCAGATTTCGCCCTAGCTGGGGGCGGAAGGTGATATGCATGGCGCGCTGGTAAGTTGAACCGGTATTCTTTAAACCAAAAGCCATTCTTACATAACAATATACACCCGTAGGGGTTACAAAAGCAGTCTTCTCTTCGTCTTCAAGTGCTATCTTGATCCGGTGGTATCCGGAGTACGATCCAGAAGCACACAATTCGCACCCTACCGTGGAGTCAACGATGAGATCGACTTCATGGCGGGTAAGGATCCTTGGGCAGGCCTTGTTGAGGTCGGTGAAGTCGACACACACGCGCCATTTCCGTTGGACTTCTTGACAAGCATGTGGTTGGCAAGCCACCCAGATGAGAGACCTCCCTAACAATCCTGCGCCAGCAGCTTCTCTACCTCCTCTCGAATGGCATCTCGCCGGGCGCTGCCTCCGGACCTTCACGGACCGGACGCGCCTCGGAGGCGCTGTTAATCGGTGCTCAATCACCTCCGGGGACCCCACCATATCGGACGGTTGCCGGCGTAACACGCCGGAATTAGGACCGGAGGAAGGTGACGAGCGCGTTTTCCTATTTGGCGCCGAGGTTGGCGCCAATGTTGACGACTTCTTCGGGGTTCTCCTCTCAGTAGGCGACCACCTTTACCTCACCGGCAGAGCCGGGTGAGGCACGGGTCCGAACCGAGGGCTCCCGAGGAAGTGGCGTCTGGCGCCCGCCGCAGTGGCGCCGGCCAGTCTTGCGCGCTTTGAAACAGCAAGAAAGCCTCGGCCTTGTCCACCTCGATCGAATGGGGCGGCGGGCCCGGCATCTTCACCACCATATACGCCAGAGGGTGGCCGCCATGAATCGGGCCAACGCCGGCCACGAGCAGGCATTGTAGGGGAGGTCAAGTCGGCGACCTCGAAATCCACCACTCGGTGCAGAAGTTGTCCCTCCCCAAAGGTGACGGGAGGCGACCGCCAAGGAAACATACCACTGGGCTACCAAGAAGGGCAGAGCCGGGCGCAGATCCGACCGCTGGATCCGAGCGCCAAGAATGCCGAGGAGGACAGAGGTTGATAGAACTCCCCCGCCCACCAACACGCCGCTTAGCCGCACATTCAACGATGGGCGACACCACGACGGGAGGTATCGACCGCTGGCGCCCTCGGATGGTCTCGCCGATCAAGGTGAGCGCTTGCTCGACCACTTCAAAGATCCGACCGACCGAGCTCGACGCGGCGCAGACCTCCATCTTCGCCGCTTAAGCGGCGTTGGAAGGGAAGGTGGAGGATCCACCATGGATGTAGGCCACCGCGTGATCGGCCTGTTGGAAGGCACGGGCCGGATCTTCATCTTGATCATCGCCGGGGCGGCGTTCCTTGAGCCGTTTTTCCACCATCTTGTCCACGACCCGACAGTTGTCCAGGTCGTGGGTGTTGGTGCGGTGGATAGGGCAATACGGCTCGCCCTCCTTTTGCTCGCGGCCGGGTCGTCCTTGCACCGCGGCGGTCATCGCGCCGATCCCGACGGCCCTCACGCCGGTCACGGCGATCATCCCGCCGGTCATGGCGGCCGCGCTTCTTCGGCGCAGGATCTTCCTCATCATCGCGCTTGGCGGCCAAGACCTGCCTGGTCTCCCCCACCTCGCGCTTCGCTTCTTGCTTGAGCGGCGGAACCCTTCGAGGTCGGCCTCATCCTTGCTATGGCCACCCTTGGGGGCAGCGCCGCCCTTTGAGCCTGCCCGCAAGACACTTATGTGCGAGGGAGAAAAGTTCGGAGGTGGAGCTGATGGTACGGGTAGCCATCTTCTCCTTCATCTTATGATCGCGACGCCTCGGCTGGCGATGACGACCGATTGCTCTGAGATGTGGGGATTGTATTGCGGCGATGGCGTAACCGCCGAATGAAGTCACGGTTTACTCCCTTCTCTTGCTCCAGAGCGTGAAGGTTGTCCTCCACGCCAGTCTGCAAGAAGGAGCCCCGAAGTTGGCGACAAAGAGGTCACACAACTTTCCCCACGAGTGTATCGACCCTGGGAGATTCAACGACCAGAGCGGCAGAGCCTGTCAAGGTGCTGGGAGGTAGTTGGCCATGACCTTTTCAGATCCGCCACCGCCCGCACCATCGTCGTGTAAATTTGGAGGAACTCCTCCGGGTTGGTGGTGCCGTCATATTTTCTATGGCACGGGCGAACTCGTCTGCCATGTCACACGGCTTGCAGCCCGGGAGAAGGCCTGCACCCGACGCCAGAGGGAGCCGAGCTGCCATGGGAGGTCCGGTCCGGGATCGCGCGATGGGAGCGCGAGGCTGGTTTCATGAGCTCTGAGGGTGAACCTCCTCCTTATCCCGAGGATGAGAGCCATGGGGGCTCTCATCATTAGATGCTACCGCCACGCGGCAGCGCTTGGTCCGGATGGCGCAGAAGCGATCAAGGAGGTCATCGCCAGCTGCTGGCGGCTCTCGTCAGATGAGAGCGAGGTCCCCACGGTTCCTCGAGGAACGGGACCGGATTGCAGCGCCCTTTCCTTGACCGGCCCCCTGCCAGGCTCCTCCTCGTTAGGCGGCTCGAGGCCCGAGAGCGCCAGCATGCGCCTTTAGGCGCCAAGGTACGCTTCGGCTCGACCGTCGGGAGCCCTACCCGAGTTGGGCCGATCCACGAGGCCAAGAATGCTTGCACCACGAGTGGCCGGAGAGTCCGCGAACTCCACCCGCGGTGGTCCGAGAGGGCATGAGCGGCGTGCAAGTTTCGGCGGGGTGGCGCCCCATGGCCGACTGCGACGACGGGCTGCTCCACCGCTCGGAGAGCAGCGGCACCGCCCGAGGAGGCGGGTACGACGGCCTCGACCGGCGTGATGGCCGAGGCGCCTTGATCGTCGCCGCCTCGCGACATTCCTGTCTTGAAACCGCCATTTTCCGACGCTGGCTTGCTTCCAAATCGCGAACGCCGAAATCCGCCGGGAGTTAGCGGAAAAACCAGCTACTAGCCCCTACTCGGCGCTACTGCCGGCGATTCCGCCCACAGGCCGTGATCTACAAGACCCGGTTTGGTTGGAAGGAGGGCGTCTTCATGGTAGCTAAACCTAGCGAGGGAAACCCTAGGGACTCTCGCAAGCAAGCTTCGGCCATTTAACTACGGTGATACAAGGATTTTTACCTGTGTTCAGCCCCTTGGCGTGGGTAATAGCCTTACTTCTCTTTGGATTGCTTATCGAGAGTTTTTCTTGGTGCAAGACAAAGCTTGGGAATTACAAGTTCTTCCTTGGGCTCTCATCGCTATGCTCTTGCTTGTTTTCTTCAACCTCTGGTCGACCTTTCTTCCCTATGCACCCGAGGGCCCTTATATAGGCCAAAGCTAACGGAGTAGGTAAAGGGGCCATCATCTTGATCCTTACACATTTAATACGCCTTCAGTCTTTGTCCGCTCCTCCGGCCTCATTAAATGCCGACGATGGCTTCGCCGCCCGTCCGCCTGCTGATGTGACCCTTTCTTGATAGGTTGGTGAGAGGCGTCCGAGGAATGGGGTTGTAGCAGAATCCTTGCAGCAGACAGTTCGACATCGCTGTCCTATGGCTCGTAACGACACGACGTGGGAAGGAGCCGAGGTGAAGCCACCTCGCTTCCACCTTTGTTTTGCGGCGGCGAAAGGCGGCGGCAGGCCACCGCCGCCGGGCGCCACGCGGATCGCTCACGGGCGAAAGCGGCGTGCCCGCCCACCGCCCGGGCGCCACACGCGATCGCCGGGCGGGCGAGCGTGGCGTGTTCGCCACTGCCCGGGCGCCACGGATCGCTCACGGCGAAGCGGCGGCGGCCCGCCCACTGCCGCCGGGCGCCACGTGGGCTAGGTATGCTGACCACTTGGTTGACCGCTTTTGTGCGGCGGAGAGGGTACCCCAGCGCAGAGTACGCTGACAGCACCATACCCCAAGTCTTCACTAATACCACCTCGTTTTGTATTTGCACCCACACTCCTGTTGCCAGACACAGATTTTTGCTTAGAAGAAGAACCTAACAAAGTTTGAGGAGTACCTTGTTCAGTCTCCATTCTGTCATTCTTATCACCTTTGCTCTTATCCTCCTCCCCCAAATCATCAAAGTTATCATCATCATGCGCATTTTCCTCCTCTTGGCCATTGACCCCAGATGAACTCAAGTCCTCTTTCTTCTCCACCAAAAGATCAATCATAAACAAGCACTTCTCTGCACCCATCAACCTTTGCTGAGGTATCTTCTCCGGATCTCTACACGCAATCTGAATTCTAACAACTTCATAAAAGGCCTTAAACATTCCAGTCCAATCAACATTGCAAAGAATCCCAAAACAAGAAGCTATTTGGTCAAATACCTTCCAAGTGCACCACTTAGGGGGTATACCTCTAACTTGGACCCAGACTTCCTGCAGTTCATCAAAATTCTCCAATTCCCCTTTCCACACTTCAACATATACAGTGACTCCGCCTTATTTAGATTAAAGCTCGGGAGAAGGGCCAAATCAGCAACCTTCTTATGTGGAGGAAAACGAACGAGAAACCTAAATTGATCCAATTGTCTAACCTACCAAGGCCAGCAAACATCAAAAATATCTGCTAGATTTTTCTCCAACTCCCCCAGAGAAAAATATCTGATCAGATGGTATGCGTACTCCCAAGCTATTCCTTACTGGATCCCTAATACATTCATTTTTTTTATATAGCAAGGAATTAACTCATAGACCTATCTCAGTGAATTACCATGCCTGAGTTAATTTGTGTGTGTGTTTATCAGCATAAGATATATGATTTATATAAGAAGCACTATACCCGATTAAGTTATTTTGATAGCCATATCTCAGTCCACACTGGATTGTGAGTGGGAATGATAATTATAATAATGCTGTCAGGCCACATCACTTCATGTTTTCTAGTGCTTTCTTAGCTTCTTGAAGATATCATCTTTAGTGTGCGTACCAGTTCATGATTTTTTAACATTATAACTACCACCATTTTTTGCTTCAATTTCTTTTCAGCCGTCCTTGGCAAGGTCTGAAAGCAGGAACAAAGAAGCAAAAGTATGAGAAAATCAGTGAGAAAAAAGTTGCCACATCAATTGGGGTACTTCCTTGTAGAAAAAAGTTGGCACTCTATCCTGTAGATTTGGTGTGGGAAAATTAGTTGAAGCGACTGGCTCAGACTATTTGGTGTGGGAGCATCATGCGCTAAATGGTTTGCTTAGTTTGAAATTATGTTAGGATCTTTTCTCCTGTTTTTGCCATCAAGGTTAAAAATCACAAGGGCTAAATATTTTGCGAATGATGTATGAATGATGATAGGTCTGGTTGAGCACTACTTATGATATATGAACTAATTTATTGGAACGTTTTGTACTATTGAACCATACTATGATAGAATATATGTACGTACTATTTTGGATTTAAATTTTTTTTATTCAAATATAGCTGTTCGAATTTACTCGTTACAACGTGGTCATCACAATAAATTTAAATTTTTAAATTTCTGCATTCAAATATAGCTGTTTAAATTTACCGGTAAAAAAGGTTGTTGTTATAATAGTTATATGAAATATAGTTAGAATATAAGAAGGAAAAAATAGGGAGTATGATATGGAGAGTACTGTTGGAGAGGAAGGAGATATGAAGAGGTATTTTTTAGAGAGTTATTTAAACCCTGTTTGGTAAAGTTTCAGATTCTAACTCCAGCTCAGATTTGAAACTTATTGGCTAAAATAAAGTAAATTAAGTTTATATTTTTAGTCTAAAATGTAAACAAGATGATCTATCTAAACACTTTTAATGTACCCATAACTCTAGCTCCATAAATTTTTGGAGATAGAAATAACCTGCTCCACCAACTCCATAGATTTTAGTAGAGCTGGAGCTGTCCTAAACACCCTCTTAAATATGATTTTTAAAGAGTGAGATTTAGAGAGTGTTATGCTCTAACAAGATCGAAGCCCTTAATTTCCGGTAACACCCCCTGGCCCCGGATCCACCTCCCATCTCCCAGCTCGTCCCCTCGGCGTCGCTGTCTCCGCCGCCGCGCCCATCTGCCATCTCCATCACCCACCCCCCTGCAATGCCCGCGGCGCCATAGCCCGTC
The DNA here is from genome assembly GCA_036346375.1 of Guadua angustifolia. Classification (NCBI taxonomy): domain Eukaryota; kingdom Viridiplantae; phylum Streptophyta; class Magnoliopsida; order Poales; family Poaceae; genus Guadua; species Guadua angustifolia. Next base: position 12,032,952 of record CM070514.1, read on the forward strand.
GCGCCATGCCCCAGCCCATCCGGCTCCATCGCCTACTCGCGGCCATCTCCGTTGCCTCCTCGTCGCCCGCCGACCTCCGCCGCCTCTCCCGCCTCCTCCTCTCCCCCTCCGTTCCACTTCCCCCGCTTCGCTGCCTCAACACCCTCCTCATGGCTCTCGCGCGCCACCGCATGCTTCCGGACATGGAGTGCCTCGCGTCCCGCATGCCCGCGCGCAACCTCCGCACGTACACGACTCTCATCAACGCGTACTGCCTCGCCGGCGACCTCCCCGCCGCCAAGCGTCATCTTGCCTCCCTCCTCCGCGTCGGCCTCGCTCCGGACTCCTACGCCTACACCTCCTTCCTTGTTGGATACTGCCGTGCGGGGCTGCTGGTGCACGCCTGCCGGCTGTTCGTGCTAATGCCGCTCCGGGGATGCGCTCGAACTGCGTTCACGTACACAGCGCTGCTCCACGGGCTGTGCGGCGCCGGGATGGTGCGCGAGGCGACGGCAGTGTTCGCTGGAATGCGGGCGGACGGATGCGCCCCGACACGCACGTGTACGCCACAATGGTGCACGGGCTGTGTGGGGCGGGGCGAACTGTGGAGGCGGAGGCTCTGCTTGCTGAGGCAATGGCGGAGGGATTTGAGCCGAGCGTGGTCGTCTACAACGCGCTGATTGATGCCTACTGCAATGCTGGAGACTTACAGCTTGCAGTTGATGTCTTTGAGGGGATGGATGGTAAGGGGTGCTCGCCGGACGTGCGGACGTACACCGAGCTGATATGTGGGTTCTGTAAATCTGGGAAGGTGGAGAGAGCCATGGTGCTGTTCAGCCGGATGGTCGAGGCAGGTTTGGTGCCAAATGTGGTGACATACACGGCCTTAATTCAGGGGCAGTGCAATGAGGGGCACTTGGAATGTGCTTTTAGGCTGCTTTATTTGATGGAGGCTAGTGGGTTGGTTCCTAATGAGTGGACTTGCTCGGTTTTGATTGATGCTCTGTGCAAACACGGGAGAGTTGGGGAAGCTCAGTTGTTTCTTGGGTCTCTTGTCCAGAAGGGAATTAAGGTGAATGAGGTTGTCTACACTAGCTTGATAGATGGATTGTGCAAGGCAGGGAAGTTAGATGCTGCTGATGAGTTGATGCAGAAAATGGTTTCAGAGGGTTTGTGCCAGACGCCCACACATACAGTTCACTGATTGATGGATTATGCAGGCAAAAGAAATTGTCAAAAGCGATGTTGGTGTTGGATGATATGATGGAGAAAGGAGTGCAAGCCAGTGCTGTGACGTATACCATTCTAATTGATGAACTAGTCAGGGAGATAGGATCTGAAGGTCCAAAGAAGATATTTGATAAGATGATCACAGCTGGTATTATGCCTGATATTTTCACCTACACAGTATTTGTTCGCTCCTATTGTCAAGAGGGGAGGATGGAAGATGCTGAGTACATGATGGTTCAAATGTTTGATCATGGTGTTTGCCCTAATTTAGTCACATATAACACTTTGATTAGAGGGTATGCAAATCTAGGATTAGTCAGTCAATCATTTTCAACTTTCAAGCACATGGTTGCTAATGGGTGCAAGCCAAATGAGGAGTCGTACACAGTCCTGCTTAGACTCTTGCTAAAGAAAAATTCCTCTAATAACATCCCTGCCAGGTCTGTTGATTTATGGAAAATAGCAGATATGAAAGATCTCCAGGGACTTTTGGAGGAGATTGTTAAGCTTCAGTTGCCTCCAGCCATTGATATTTACAATTGTTTTATTAGATGTTTATGCCGAGTTGATAGATTGGAGGAAGCAAAATTTTTGCTTGTTGGGATTCAGAGTGCTGACTTGACCCCTAGTGAGGATGTATATACTTCTATTATAGAGTGTTGTTGCAGACTAAAAATGGTAACAGAAGCTTTGACATTTCTTGATTCAATGACCAAAAGTGGTTATTTACCACATTTAGAATCTTATAGGCATATTATTTCCGCTCTTTCTGAGGAAGGAAGCTTTCAAACTGCTAAACAAATTTTTGGTGACATGTTGTCGAAGGAATACAATTACAATGAGATTGTTTGGAAGATTCTGATTGATGGTCTATTACATAAGGGCAATGCTGCTGAGTGTTCAAGCCTGCTCTCAGTCATGGAGGAACATGGTTATCGCCCTAGCGACACAATATATGCCAGGCTTACAGGTGAAATAACAATTGCATATAAGAATTGCTAGACAAATTCGGATCAACCAACCAACTGCTGTGTGCTGATGGTCTATTGCAGAAGGTATGAATTTTGATTTCTTATTTTCCGCTCCAATTTATGCTTTGATTTCTGAGTTTTTTTGTTTCCTTTGTATTAGCAATGTGGTAATCCTGTTGGTGCTATCGTTACTTTCATATATGTCGTCTTATTTAATAAATAGTATACAAGATGTCTGATGGAATATATTCATAATTCTGTTCAGTAAAATTACAATAGAGTACAGTCCATATGGACTTCTGTAACACTATGAACTATAAGAACTCTCATTGGTGATCACATAGTTACTAATAATATCAGTGAAAGCTAAACTCAGGCATTTGGTTTCTCTAATAGAATCCAGGGCCTTAGCTCCTTTGTGCAAAAAATATTTATTATCCTAAGGTGCAAGTAACTGTTTTTTTTTCTATGGTATGTTTCAAATGTAAAGATTAATAACTCTGTGATGCAGCTCAGATTAATATTAGAATTATTAATCTTTGCAGATTCTTAGGAATCTTTATTGTGCCATATTTGTGTCCCAATTAGCACTGCCAACTGTTTTGCATCCCCAAAATTGGTTGGCTATTGTTACTGGTTGTAACTGGTTCTCTGTAGCCCCTTTCCAACTGTAAACCTAATTTAAACTTCGCAAGAAACCAGCCAAAGAAGTCTGGTGAACATGCAAGCCATGAAGTTGTTTCCGTAACTTTTCGAAATATATGCTGATACATATGCACCACAATCAGTATGAATCATCTGTAACTGTTCAAACTTCTTGCACTAAAACACCATGTTGACACAACCCCAGTTGTGGCTAGGGAAATTTTTGTGTTGTGTCAGTTTTTCTCAAATCTCAATGTTGTGCTGTCTATCCAAAATGCAAACTGATGGGCTGTCTATCCAAAATGCGAACTGATGGGCTGTCTATCCAAAATGCGAACTGATGGTTTCCATTTTCATGGTAGAACACGTAGATATCTTCTTAGATCTAGTTGATTTTGCAACTGCTAGAAAATAAATAGAGAATCTCTGTCCAATGCAAGATCAATGTTGCGAAATGTGTGTTCTTCCCCCAAACAGTGAGCATTAGTGCAATTGTGAACTTAGCACAATATAAACTGTCGTATTGTGTTCTTGAGTAATAAACTATGTTCTGCTGGATAATAATGACCAGATTTTTGTATCTGAGTATGTTGCAGATTGAAATTGATCTGTAATTGGGAGGGTTAAGAATGTCGCTCTCTTTCTTTCAGTGATTTCTCTTCTTTCCGAGTGATGCCTGACCACTTGATGAATTGCTCAGCTGTTTGTGTATTCCTAATCTGTTAACTACTATATTTCATGGTGTTGCTGCATTTCTTTCTGAACTCAAAGCAGTGTATAGTTTCAGTAAAATTAGTTGCGCAATCATCATCCCAGTATTACAACAGTAATTCAGTAAGAAATGTCTTTTCAATCCTCCTTATAACAGTAACTTGCTCTTTCAGTTGGCTCTGCTTCATAATTTGGAGTATGCACATCATTTGAGAAGATCACCCAAACTCCACATCGAATAGCTACTCTCTCAGTGTCTCCACAAATAGCTAGACCTGGATGTGTCAAGCATTCAGCAAATTTTAAATGCTACTGGAGCTTCTCAACTTCATCTAAATTAGCTGAAAGATGAGTTATGATAGTCGTCTTGCTGTTTTGCAGATGGCAAGGTAGCTGTTGTCACAGTACTAAGAAGGTATCTTTCAAATTATCTTCTGTTTTATGTTGTCTTTAGTTCCTAATTATCAATTCCTCATGTCATGTTTGTGAAGCATGTTTTGCTCCATTATCTTATCACCTTTGAGATAACTTTCATTTGTTGTTGAGTTACATTAGAATAACAATGACGACCAATCCTTTTGTCCCAAACAAATTGAGGTAGGCTAGGAATAAAACCCAATCAAAATTAAAAGACCCCTAAACCTTCGATCTTACTTTATGGTTTCGGTACATAGATCGCTAACTTTCATGCACTCCTATCCAACACCAACTCTTTGGATACATTCCAATCCCACGTTAGTCTCGATTGACCTTTACCTCTTATGTTTTCGAGATGCTTAAAATTCTACTACACACCGATGTCTCAGGAGGCTTCCGTTGGAGATGCCCAAACCAGTGGTGAAGCCAGGATGAAAATAGAGGGTAGGCTCAAAGTACTAAGCTAAATTGAGGTAAACATACTAAATGTAGTATTGTGCAACTGAAATTAATACATAAGTAAAAGAGAAACACAACAAGAAAGCAAAAAGTACAATGAAGGAACTCACAAGATACCTCACAGTGTATTCACTAATCAGACAAAAATACTATTCACCGATCAGGTAATCACCATTACCAGGAGAGTAAGAGACAGCAGTCAGTAGCACACTAGCACAGTGTTGGGCAGGGATGGCTATCAGTTGGCAGAGCAGCTGGTCGGCAATCACTTAATCAGGCAATCACAAAATCACCAGTATGGCAATCGCTAGTACCTATAGCTAGCTCACCCGGTCATTGGTCAGCACTCAGCACAGTGAAATGAATAACCAATACTTTAAGCCAACAGGCAACAATTGCATAGCATCGAGTGAGCATTGTGAATCACCAATACTTTAAGCCACTCGGCCGGTCCGTCCCGACAAGTCGACGCCCACTCCTGGGTCCTCACCTCAGTTCTTAGTCATCACACTCGGTCACTCTCTCAACTCTCGATCTCTTCGTCTGTCGTCTTGATCTTCATGCCCTCATCCAGATCTGCCTCGGCAATACTTCAAGCTGCTCGGCCAGTCTGTCCCGACAAGTCAATGCCCACTCCCAAGTCCTCACCTCAGTTCTTAGTCATCACACTCGGTCACTCTCTCGACTCTCGATCTCTTCGTTTGTCATCTTGACCTTCATGCCCTCATCCAGAGCTTCTGCACTTGGTGGCTCGGCCCTTGGCTGCCGGTGGCCAGCATCTAGCATCAAACCTCGTCATCGACGGCCGGCTTGTCATCACGTAAGGACACCTTAGGGCTTGGGTGGCACCTCGCTCCTTAGTCGCATAAGGACACCCAGTTGGCTGTGCCTCCCGTTCTCTACCACCAACTCACCTGCGTGCGTGCATCCCGGCCTAGTTGCTCCTTATGCGTCGCCAGCCACTAGGTATGCTACTCTCCTCCGCACGGTAATTGATTTGAGGATCTATCGATTTGGGGATTTGGGGAAGGGGAGGTGGATTAGATCTGTGGTGTGGATGTTACTTGTGGGGCTTGTGGCCTTGTGGGCTTCGGGCTTCGACAACAAAGGCCCACTTCTCTTCTTCCTCTGCTTCTTCTTCTTGCAGTCAAGGCTATGACGAACAGGCAAAGGGGGGACCGACGGTGGCCGGGGGTTCCACCGATAGCATGGAGGGTAGGCTCTAGCCTGATGGAGTCCCCTCGTTGGATTCGCCCCTAGTCCAAACCATCTCAAATGATGTTGGATAAGATTTTCTTCAATTGGTGCTACCCCAACTCTATCACATATTTTATCATTGCAGATTCGATCACACTTTGTATAACTATAGATCCACCATATCATTTGCCTCTCTGCTACGCTCATCTTTTATACATGCTATCTTTTTGTCGCCTAACATTCTGTTCCATACAACATTGCAGGTCTGTTCATCATCCTCTCGAAGTTACCATTTAACTTTTGAGAGACTTTTCTATCGCATAGGATACTAGATGCTTGGTGCCATTTCACCCACCCTGTTCATATCCCGTGGCTCACATCTTCATCAATCTCGCCATCACTCTTAGCATTGATCCCAAATATTGAAATGTTTCCTTCTTAGGCACTACTTTTCTATCTAGACTAATATCTCCATCATCTACCATAGCACCATTGAAAACACACCTCATATACTCAATTTTAGTGCTATTAAGTCTAAAGCTGAAAAAAAACTTTATATACTTGATTCCAAAGTCTTTCTCCACAACTCCAATTTTCTACCAACAGTTACCCTACACATCAATTAGCACATCAACAAAAAACATGCACCAAGGAATCTCTCCTTATATGTCTTGTATGACTTTGTCCATCAATAGGGCAAACATGTAGGGGCTCAATGCTGACCCATGATGTAGTCCTATATGAAGGATCGAAAAATAGCGATCAGAGGGAGTGAATGATCAACAACTATTTTCCCCCCAAAGGAACCAACCAAAACCTCACTAGATAATAAGAGCGGAATAATAAATTTTCTGAGAAAATCAGCTCTGGGGTGGCACTACCGTGTTGCAGTAATAATAGTACTGGATGAACAGTAAAATTAGGGTGAATAGGAAAATCAGACGAGTTCAAATCCAAGAATTGATGTAACTTTTGATTGGATGATCTAAAACTTATGAAACTTTGCATTCACCCTTTTATGGATGTTAGGAACCTATTCCAACCATCAATTGCAAAGATTGACGTTAAAGTTCTGACCTTTTTCAAATTTAGAGGTTGCACCAAAACTGGGTGAAATCCAAAAACTTTACCCTGAGCTAGTTTGAGGGGATTTGATGATTGAAATGATCGCCCACATATCACTACAAGCAAGAATATCAAAGAACCAGCCATCAAAAGTTTAAGAACAGGATCTACCACGAACTCTTCTTAAGCCAAAAACCAGTTTCTTGAGAAAACTTTGATGATCAAGCTGAGACTTGCCCAGATGATTGGATTATGATCTACAGAGGATTCATCTATCAATCATTTATCCTTGCAACACAAGATCAAGAAAGAAAGAAAACAAATAGGGATAAAAAAATTCCAAGAAGGGAAATAGTCAAAACTTGAGCACGAATTTGATTTTCATTTTAGACCAAGAGGGATGATTACAAAGCCTCTCCAAAGAGGGCAAAACTCCCAAGGAGCACCCACAAACACAAAACCATCTTGTGCCCTAATGCCTCTCTAGTTTCTTCTCATGACTTCTTACCTGCCTCTACACCTCTCAAGCCCTTATATGTAGGAGGCCACCTTAGAAACCCTACCTGGATACCAAGTGGATACAACTCACATTTAACATGGGTTAACCTATTAACCCAACACATAATGGGTTTTACACACACACGAACACTTTTTGAAGCGGCCTACTCCACAACGCTTCAAACGGCTCTACGAGCCCGAATTCGTGTCTATGCCCTTTTTGGCTTGACCTAAACCACTTAAGCTAGTGTTGTTTTTTTTCCAAACTGCGTCGATCACCGGTAATGTACAAATTACCAATTTGCCCAACGACCAGTCTTTTCCTTCGACTTGAAGCATCGTCCATGCTTCATCACTTTTCATGTGGTCCCAATGACTTGTCGCCAAGCTTCTCACGCGTCCGGACTATCTGGAATCGTCCTCGCTTGCAAACGGGCCCAAGTCATTTAGCGTACCACATGTTCTTCTCCACTTGATCATGACGGTGTCGGCCTCCTTGACCTTTCTAGACCTCAGCTCCTCCCTAAGTATAGTCCTGGACCATGCCATTGCCCGCCATATCGATCACTAATAGCTCACTCTTCGGTTCCTTGTCTTTCCGGCTTGCAGTAACTCCCTAGCCTTAGTCATCTTCAATGCCACCTTGACCGTCTGGACCTAAGCTCTCTTAGCCTAGTCCTGGTCTCCTCCGCATCATCATGACCTAGCTCTGAAGTTCTGTAACCAACACAGACAACCAAACTGTTACGTAGCACTGTTCACAAAGGTATACAATAACCATTACATAATACAAACAAAAATCACAACTTGTTAGAAAAACTGGTCCTACCGCCCCTATGACCGGTAGTACCGCATCAGTACTATTGCCAACTTGGTGTCGGTAGTACCGCCTTGCTCAACCCTAGAAACACCTCTTTGTAAAATAACTACCGCCACACAAGAGTCGGTAGTACTGCACCCCAATACTACCGCCCTTAACACGCCGGTAGTGCGGCCTTTCCTCAAACCAGATAAACTACCTTCCTGGAAATAACTATTGCCATCTTCAGGCTAGTAGTACTATAGGGCCGGTAGTACCGCCCCCAAGGTTAGTAGTACCACCCTTGATTGACTACACCTCAAATTGCTTCAAATCAAACACAAACTCAAATTAAACTCAAACTTGAGCACCATAAGCTCAGAATTTAGTCAAATACTCATTACAAACATGGTTAGACTGCCATATGGCCTCTCACTATCTTAATAGGAAAGTCATTGGTATAGCTATCACATGCTCTGGCATTAGTCACAATATCGTCATACATATCCTTGATTAGAGAAACGTACTTTGTTGGGACTTTTTTCTTTGCAAGCGCCTACCGCACTACTTTTCTTGGCACACTATCATGGCTTTCTTCAAGTCGATAAACACCACTTCTTTTCCTCCATGTACCTCTCCATCAATTGTCGTGTCAAGAAGACCGCCTCCATGGTTGACCTCTCTAGCATAGAACCAAATTGGTTTTTTGTCATGCTAGCCACTCTTCTTACACGATGCTCAATCACTCGCTCCCAAAGCTTCATTGTGTGGCTCATGAGCTTAATTCCTCAGTAATTAGTACAACTTTGAATGTCTCCTTTATTCCTGAAAATTAGTACTAATGTGCTTCTCTGCCACTCGTCAGGCATATTGTTCGACATAAAAATGCTATTAAACAATTTAGTTAACCAAACAATCGCCATGTCTCCAAGGCATTTCTACACCTCAATAGGAAAGTTATCGAGCCCCAACGCCTTACCTATTTTCATCCTTTTTAAGGCATTTCTTACTTCAGACTCTCGAATTCTTTGAACAAACCGCCTATTGGTGTCGCCAAAAGCATCATCCAGTTCAATCATACTACCCCTATTGTCTCCATTGTACAACTTGTCGAAGTAGTTTGTCCACCTATTCTTGATATTGCCGTCTTTCACCAAAAGTCTATTTGTGTCGTCTTTAATGCATTTAACTTAGTTGAAATCTCGTCTTCATTTCTCAAGTTTGGCCATCTTGTAAATGTCCTTCTTGCCCTCCTTTGTACTCAGCTTCTGATAAATATCCTCATAAGCCTTACCCCGTGCCTCGCTTACCGCTTTCTTTGCATCCTAAATCAAAAGTCTGTGATTACCATCTTATGTTGTGGAACAACACACTCTCTAGGTATAACCTTACAATCTATGCAGGTTCATTTATCCTCCTCCTACCAAGGATAAAATCGATCTAGTTGTAATGCTGACCACTGCTAAAGGTAACAATGGGATTTTCTCTTTCTAAAGTAGGTGCTAGCTATCTTGTGGTCATAGGCTATGGCAAAGTTGAAGATAACTTTGTGTGTACTTGATTGCATTTAATTTATTAGTGGACTAATATAAGCTTGTGCATCTCTTGTGCACTGAACTATTTATTTTTCTCTTTTTCTTTTCCCCTTGTCTTTTGGTTGCCAGGATCAATTTGCTGGCCAATAGATATATGTGGCGATGAAGTAGAATTGTTTCTGAAAATTGATCAATGGAACTTGATGAAATTTTATCTAGGTTTTTCTGATCAAGAACATGAGCAAGTGATGATTACTGAGTATGTTCTGAACAGCTCATTCGAAGAATACTTGGATGGTAAGCAGCGTTTGCTGATTCGCTCTCTCAGCCTTTTTTTGCCTGTTTTTGTATTTAAACATTCCAATTATTTATATTTTTTCATTCAGCAGGTATATAAGGTAATTAAGTCCTGGAATGTTACAGATGCTGCTCATGGCCTGCGGACTGATTAAGCTCCATGTATATGCAAGGTGGGCTGCAATCTACCTTAAAAAATGAATGTAACATCGATTATTTTGTCCATACTTCAAAATAATGATGCTTAGTGCATAATTTTTTTATTCAAATTTAGGGCAATACAATTATAATTATTCAAGTCCAAGCTATATACATTGCTCATGATGTTTATTTAGTACTCTTTCTAGTTTTAGAAACCTTGGATGACATTTTGAATTATTTTTCAAAGTAAATGCTGCTATGTCGGACAGTTTGCTGATAAGATTCTTTGTGATAGCATTTTTTTCCAGACCTAATTGTGATGAAATGATTACCGCTATTTAAAACATTGATCCTCAAAATATTCCAGTGTTTGTATATAACGAGGTTGTCATTTGAAATTTTAAATATGTAATTTTTCTGTTTGACACACATAAGACACCGGTATTTCCCCAATACATATCCAATATATCTTGACACCATATCAACATTATCAAATTGTGAATGATGTCATATGGGGAAGCTGCTACCAGCGCTGCCACCAAGGATTGGGCCGCGCAACAGAAAAGTCAGGAGTATAGTTCGGTTACTTTCTTATTTTTCATGTTAAAGATTAGATTTAGTTTGTCTGGTTGTTATTTGTTAGTTGTTCCTTGGTCATTAATTGTCAGGAGGCAGGTGTATTAAACCATGCCATTTACCTTTGATAATAAAGCAAGAATTATCAGGAGTTTACTCCTTTACCTGTTCTTTTTGAGCCTTGCAATTGGGACGACGTTGCCATCACGGCAAAACCTAAATGCAGGCCTCCGTATGCTTGTCCACCTACTTCTCACAGCTACAATCTTTATTCTCTTCTACCACCAAGCTCAGGTCGTGACAAATGCTATGTCCTCTATGTACCAATAGCATGGTTGTTATGGTGTAGCCAGTTGCTGGTTGGGCGCCGCGAGTGCTCACCTTGCCTTGGAGATCTAGGCGGGCACCTAGGGGTTTGTTTGGTTCAAGGGCAAAGGGTGGATGGAATGGGGACATCCATCCTGGTTTGGATGAAGCCATCCAAATTCATGTTTGGCTGAAGAGATGAGAGATGGATGTGATGAGCCAATTTTTTGTTTGGTTGGAGGGATGGGAGTTGGATGGTGGATGGGATGGGAGTTCAAATTTGGAGGAATGAGATGGGTGGGATGAAAATTGGATGAGCTCATCCAACCAATTTTACGGGATGGACTCGGCCATTATCTGCAAGGAATATTCCTGAGAGTTGGCTGCCCTCATTCGCCTATCCATCCAACCAAACAGCGGGACGGATGGAAAAAGAAGGATAGTGCCATCCCATCTAGCCTTTGCCTCTGAACCAAACACATCCTAGAACGTTGTGGTGTCCACGACAAGGCTCGAAGGCAGCTGACTTGGCCAGTTGGCAGAGGATTTGGGGCCTGGGTCAGATAAATCGGTTTTGCGGTCGGCTTCTTGTTCCTTTGGACAAGCTTGGGCCGCTCGGCTGCTCCTTCAACTGTAGCCGCTGCCCTGATTGCACTGGCCGCCAAAGTGCCGACGAGCTCCCGTCCCTCCACTCTCTCCAGTGAGCTCCCCTGAGTCCCCCCTTCTTCCTTTGCCCTCTACTTTGTCCTTTGTGTCTATTTCTTCCTCTGTCTTGTGCTCTGCCCTCTGCTAATCTGCTCTCTGCTGATCTGTACTCTGCCCTCTCATATGCTCTTGTTACTCTTGTCTTTTGCTACTTGCCATACCTTGCCTTGAGGACACCATGGCGTCCTGGCGCCTGCCAGTCGCCATGGTTGCTAGGTACGCCTTGACAACCATGACCAGTAGTGACACCATGTTAGAGGTTTTTTTTTTCTTTGATGCAGCACCAACAGTTCGATATAGACAAAGTTAGTTCCGTAGAACTGCATAGGAGAACTCAAATTTGCCATTTTATAAGAACTATTTCATCATCATTTATACCATTATGGGCTAAAAGATATTAAAGTGTACAATTTACCCCTGTTTAAACCACATCCTCCACAGCCCTTACGTGCAAGACTACACCCTAATTGGTAGAGCCTAGGAGATTGCGAAGTATCTTTGGGCAACGGGGGGGGGGTTGAGTTCTTGAACTCCGGGACTGGGTGCTGTGATGGCAACCCACGGCGGCCGGCACACTAGAGAAGGCTACGAAGTAGGGAAGAGCTAGGGGAACTTGGAGTCTTCTTTATTGATTGATTCTAATGACAATGATGCCATGCATTATATAGCTGGCTTAACAAATAAACTAACTGGCAGATGCAATCTGCTTAAGGATAACTAATGCCAAACAAACTAACTGATCGACGACGTGATTTAAACTAATCTGAAGCCTGAAACATACCTCCTCAAGCTGTCAGGTCCTTCTGTGTTGCAGGTACTGATAGTGCTAGCTTGTGGCCACACCACTGGTATTGGATGCCGCACATAACACAAATGCATTGATCTCAGGAAAGATATCAAATGATAACCCAAACAGTTCCCTAATCCTTTAATTCTTAATAGCCTCCTTGTTTCAAATCTAAATACCTAGATACTAAGAAAATTCTTTGTTGGTAGTAATATTCGTTTCACGGAAATATATATTTTTATGTTGAAGCCCTAGATAGGATAATAGTCACCAAGGTTTTTAAGTCGGTAAGTCGAGTGAGTCACCAAGGGACCAACTTGCTGACTAGTCGTCGACTACTTGTCGACTTGCAGGCAAACCACCCTTGGATGATAGCAAATAAAATAGAACATGAAATAAACAAGTCTTGAATAAATTTAGAGTATGCGATGGTGCTACCTTCTACTGCAACAAAATGGAGCAGCTGCCACCACTACATCTGCTAATACTATAATACTACTATTTGCTACTACTATTAGTTTAGTAGTTCTACATTAGTATTTAGTACATTCCTACTTGCTGGCCACTGCTACTACCAGATCTACGAGAGGTTGAGAGCATTAGAGCAAAACAAAGCAGATCAACATTCAGCAAAACAGGGCAGCGAAGCGGAGAAAAGGGAGCTCAGGAGGAAAAAGATCCGGGGAAAAGGGATGGAGGAGGGAGATGAATTCGGAGTCTAAGGCGACACTTGCAGGCGGTAGCCTGAGCCAAGGGCAAAGGTGATGGGTGTTGTAAGATGGCCAGAAGGGAAGGAACCAACAAGCGGAGGCAATATCTGGTGGCAGCTGATTGCTAGTTGCTAGGGTTTGAGTGCTAAGATCCTTTATCCTCTTTAGTTTTTGACCTGACGCTAGGCCACCTAAAATCACGCACCAAGTCGTAGGAAGGGTGAGCCAAGTCGCATGCTCTCTCCTGGACTCGCCCATAAGTTGCTCGACTTGTCTCCATGTCGATGATTAGTCGATCCAAGTCGACCGGTCAACAAGTCACTCGACTTCCTCAACTAATTTAAGTCAGTGGCTCCAGTCGAGCGCTGCTAGCTGATGGGACGACTAGTCGACGGCTTAATAACACTGATAGGCACAGATCCTTCATAAAAGTTGAAATACTGAAGTCTATATGAAAAATCATTGATTGAACTTCACAATTGGCCTATTCCATGAGTAAATGATTTATTGAACTTTTCTCATTGAATTAACTAACTAATTTTCTTTTGACTTTTTGGTCATTTCTTTAGATTTCATTTGGCATTGTTCACCCAATAAAAAAATTCATAAAATCAAATGAAGCACCATATTTCCATATATAACAGTGTAATAAACTAATAAATATGAATAAGTTGAGGCTCTGCAGCCACAAACTATTCCCACATGCATGTACTGATCTTATTCAAAAAATCTCTCATCCAATGCTAATTCGGTACCCATACGAATAAGAAGTTTTTTCAAAAAGTTCATCTTCTGCTGCCCAAGCCAACTCCTGTTCCTTCTACAGTCAAAGTGGGTTCAATTTTCATCTGGCTAAAGCAGGATTTGCATCTTCACGATTCCCGAGAAGACCCGGTTTTCGACAACTCAAGTTTATGGTGGCGGATATTTCTCCGGGTAATCGCTGGCGACCATTATTTAAATTTGGATTATAGGAATATCAGCGTCATTCACAGCTCATAACTCATCCAAGTCTGGTTTCGAAAACTGTGTCCAATCTGGTTTCTTTATCTGTTGAGAATGTTGTCAAAAGTGTTAGCATTTTGCGTTATAATAACTGCCTGGGAGTGGGTCACTTGGCACGAAATTGCCGCTCCTCTATGTTGCCAGGCATGCTTCAGTTACGGGCACATAGCTAAAAATTGTCTGAAGAAAATCAAGAAAAAAATCTGGATTCCGGTTGTAAAACGAAACAGTGTTGGGCTAACCTAGAATAATTTCTGCAATTGCGCCACCTGCGACTCCTTGCCTTCCCAGGAGACGTCAACTAGTACTCCTCCATTTCTCCGCACTGGTTCTTCTTGTCCTTCGCCCCCTCCCTCACCCATTCCTCTATGTTCTAGCTCCATGGCGGACTATGATATCGACAGTCCCCAGCGCTTTGTTCCCTACGGGCTTGACATAGAAGTTGGTGGCCCCTCAGACTGGCGTGAGCTGAGCTCACCTTTGATGGAAGCCTCCAAAAGCGCATGAGACCTACGCCGTTGCTCTGGTGGGGCCAATGATCCCCGTTGATCAGACTGGGCAAGCTCTTCAGGAGGTCAGAGATTTTATTCAGAATGTGCTCAGGGTACGTGTTTTCAGCTTTACCCTGCACCCTCTTGGGCTTGGATTGTTTCAATTCACCTCTACCCTGAGGTGGGATGCCCTTATCTCTTTGGAAATCCCTATGGATTAAAAAATTTGTTGGGCCATGGACGTACTTTAAGATTCCAGAAACATGATGAAGCAATCAATTGGAGAACTGCGGTTTTCACTATATTAGGCTGGGTTGATGCCAGGCTTCCCTCATGATTTCCTGCATACACATTATGTAGCACATTCAGTCTCCACTTTTGTCAAATTTATCCACTAGCATGATAATGATCCTATCTAGGGAGGAGTGCTAGTTAAGGTGTTAATTCAATACTTAGATGCTGTACCAAGAAGGTTAGTGATTAAGAAAGGTAGTGCACAGGGAGGACAGGAACAGGACAGTGCATGTTTACATTCTCAATTCGGACTTCCATGACATCTTCCCTGGTGAAAGGAACCAATTTTCCATGCCCATCCAAAGTCCAAACCATGCCGATGGGCCAGCACAACAGCCTGAACTGCAATACTGCAACCAGATCCAAATTGGGAAAACTGCGCAAATCAAGCAAATGACAATGAGGGAATCTGGGGTGCAAATGCTGTGGCAGAACATGTTCAGCAGCATCAAGCTTCACACTCTTTCCTTGGGTTCATCTTCAGCAATTTCCTCCGTAAACTTTGTGCCTGCTCAGGGGAATGATATTGAGGTAGTACTCCTAGAGTTATGCAATCCAGATACAGCAGTTGGTGTGATGAGGTTCATCATCAGCAACTTCCTCTGTAAACTTTGTGCTTGCTTAAGGGAATGACTTTGAGGTAGAACTCCTAGAGTTACGTAATCCAGATACAGCGGTTGGAGTGATGGAGCCAGCAAGGGCATTTGGCCCTGAACCTTCAGAAGCCATGAAAGTGCAGGACATGTGCTACAAGCTTTTTGAAGCCATGACTCAGGTTTCAATAATCCATAAGTCTGTCAGGGAGATTTTTGCAGCACCTCCTGTTATGTACCCTGATCCTACTTTGCTTGGTCCTAAGAAAAAGAGAGATATATTACTTCATTGAATTTCATTGCCAGTGTAGAACAACCTTGTTGACCCATCAGCACAGTCTCCTAGGAAGAAGGTGGCTGGCAAATTGCTCTTCACAGAGGCAAAATCCAGTATGCAAGCTGAGCAATCTCACCAACAGTGTATGGCTATTATCCCTTTCAAGCCCAACTTGCCTCTGCTTTTATTGCAGTTCTTGGCGCAAAGGAAGGTTCAAAATATTGACAGCTCTGACCCAACCTCAGAGATGGTCAGATAGAGCGTGCTTCAGCTCTCCCACCATCCATCACAATGACCATGAGTAGTGTGTTGCCACTGCTGCCACCAAAGAAAAGGGGTATGCAAGTTGAGCAATCTCACCTACAGTGTACGGTATGATACCTTTCAAGCCCAACTTACCTCTGATTTTATTGCAGTTCTTGGCGTGAAGGAAGGTTCAAAATATTGACAGCTCTGGCCCAACCTCAGAGATAGAGCGTGCTTCAGCTCTCCCACCAACCAGCACAATGACCATGAGTGGTGTGTTGCCAGTGCTGCCACCAAAGAAAAGGGGTAAGAAACATGTTACTCCAATTGTGGATGCAGATCTGTGATGCAGTCCCTGGATCAGTAGTCGGAAAGATGGATTTCAACATGCACAACTTGAGGATGTTAAGAGGCGCAGAGGGCGATCCAAACTAGCTAAGCTAGCAGTACCTTCATTTCCAGACGACTCTTCTCAGAGGCACAACGCTCAGCACATTCAACATCATGATATTCTAGAGATAGGTATTGCCCCTTCCTCTTGTTTTGAAATCATCTCGCCCGCTCCAGGATTAACTGTTCCTATGATGCAATCCATAGGGATAGGCTGTGAGATGCCCCTGGAGGACATCTCCATTTAGAAGTTCCTATAGCCAGCCCGCAAGATGATCAAGGAAAACGGCTCCAACCTCATGCCTGAAGTTTTGGTTGCCAAGTGCCTCTGCCTGAAGATTGAGCATCTATCTTTTTGTATTGCAAATATTAAGTGTTGGAACAGTATGCATCTAGTTTTGCCACTATGAATGACTGGGATATTTTAAGGATATGGCACTTGAAGTGTTTTGGTTTGGTTTATCATGCAATTATGCTAACTGGATGTACAACCTGGAGTGGCTTTATCATGCAATTATGCTAACTGGATGTACAACCTGGAGTGGCTATAAGTCTGTCTTTGTTTGCTCCACTCCTGAAGTCTGTGATTTGATGATCAGATGGCTTCAGTCCCCTTTCTTGATCAACTTGTCATTAGTATTGCTGTGCATACTACACTACCCCTAACCAACTATGTTTACCATGACAGTACAAAATAGAAATTGGAATATCTAGTGATCTAGGGTTATAAATTCTGATGACAAATGGAATGCTTTGAAAGAAAAAATCGAGGAAAGTGCTTGTGCTCTCGTCTGTTTGCAAGAAACCAAACCAGCTCATTTTGATCACTCTTATATTAAACGTTTTGCTCCGCGTTTTGACAAGCTTGCATACGTTCCATCAGATGGTCTCTGGGTCTGGGGTACTATAGTGATTTGGAACAGCGCAATCTTTCATGCTACACTAATTGAACAACATAGCTATGCTCTTAGACTTTACGTCTCAAACATCCATGGTCCCTGTGATGGTCAACTTTGTGATGATTTTGCTAGTTGGCTCAATGTTAGGATCCAAATATGCCAATCCGAGCTTTCTGTGTATACTACACTAGTTTGGTATTACACCCACACAGTGGTAACATCGATGAAATATCCTTCGTATGCATAATAACTAAGAAAGAAGCAAATAACATTAGATATCGAAGTAGTGATATTATGATCAAAGCTTACCATTGATGCCTTGAGAGGCAAACAATTCAAGTAAATTGCAGCGGAAGGAAATTAAATATCTTTAAGTCAAACCCATCTATATGCCCACAAGCAATTGATTGGGGGTAGCATGACCTAATTTTCCACGATCTTCAACATAATCCTTGATGAGTATTGATGTCTTGAACAACTAAGCAGCATTATTTATAGCAAGGGTGAGTACATGGAGTACTCAGCAAGTTATGCACATAGAATGCAAGTCTATTTAACTATACATAAGGTTATTCCAAAGGATGACTGATATGGTTTATTTTGCATAAAGCAACACTTGTAGTTCAAATACAATAAATAGATTGAAAGCATACATAAAACGAATTACGATAGTAATAACATTTGAGAACTTTCACAAAGGTTGCACACAATCTAAACTAGTTCTTTCGCATAACCACCTTCCAACTTTGTTTTTCTAAAATCTACCTATAGTGTGAAATCTCCAAGTACGTCCATGCTTGTGAATGGCTATTTGAATAGTTTGATTAACATTTTGCAGAGATTGTACATATTTCCTCACAAGATACGATCATCACATAATGCCATACAAGTTTAAGTCCTTAATTGCCCAGAGCAAGACTACCCAATATACTACACCAAATTACACAGAAATATATGAATTCACACAGAATAAACAGCCTAATTTCATATAGAACCACTGGCACACAACTTATTGATACTTGCCGTAGTCTAAATCATTTTTTCACCCTAGTTGATTATAGTGCAACATATGCCACATCAACATAGTCGTTATGTGACAACACATAACACACCCTTTCACAAAGATATTCCATAGTCACTTAGTCATATATGACTTTTGCAACTTTTAAAATGATACCAATAACCCATTCCATGACTAAGCTTTATAGTCACATCTAAATCAACCACGTTGGTTCTATATTAGTGATCAACTAATAATTAACCAATCTAGGGTGACAAATGATTATGGCATACAAATGACAAGGTAGGTACGATTCAAATAGGTTGCATAACTAGTCCCGAAATAATAAAACAGTTGATAATTTGAATTGTTGTGCAATACTTTGAAACAAAATACCTTTGGTAAAAACTAGGTGTAACATAATCAAAACACAACTTGGCTTGCTCTTTCTCTACTGTTTTTCCTTTATATTTGGTCCTCAACTTACCTTCAGATCCTTCAAAACGACTTCCGTATGTTGTCGTCTAACGAAAGGACCAACACAAACAAAGCTCAAAAAGATAAATAAAATAAAATTCAAATTGAGAATGAATGGTACTAGATGATAGGTCTTGATTTTAGATGAATTTAGGAACTTGAATAGATTTAAACAGAGTTCGTATGAAAAAGAACTAGCCTTTGGAAGTTTTATCGGAAAGAAAAATACTGATAATTGAGAGAGAAAGGTGAATATTCCTTCACATTTATTTAATTAAAAAGGGCAAAGACTTTCATTTGGGCCCTCAGTCTATGGACCTGTGCACAGTGAAAAAGCACAGTCCACGGTGAATCGTGCTCATGGAACAGTGCACTGGAAAGTGGGATCCAAGTGTCGGCCTCACGGCTTATGGTGGACTGGATTCACCGAGCCGACCAAGGGTTAGGGCTTCGATGCGTCATGTGTATGCTAACGAGGCTCGACACGATGGCTAGTTGCGCTGATGTGGTGGCCACATAGGCACGATGTGGCGCATGGGGTCTAATGGTTTTCGGCGAGTGGCGGTGCACTCTGGCTAGCTGCTAAAACGATGGACGACAGTGGGTCAATGGGCTTGCCATAGTGTGTTCAGGTTAGTAGACATTGACATCCTCAAGCGGTAGTGAACGGAACTCGAAGGTCACCGATGATTGCCTTGTAGTGACCTCAAACAATAGCGGTTTCCGGTGACAACAACTGCGATAGGAAACAATGGCACGGTTGTGATCTAGAACAGAGAGTTGGATCTAAGCAAAGGGAGGACGATGAATTATGTGATGTGGTCGGTTTCCTTTGATGACGACCACGGTGATATGGGCTAGGAGGAAGGCGATAGAGCGGTTCTGCTCAGGGTGGCGATGGAGCTATGATGGTGGAACAACAATAGGGAGACATGCACGGGCTAGAATGTGACGCGACAAAGGTGATGGTGGGGTTGACGGGAGTGAAGGCTTATTGGTGGCGGCGGAATCGGACAATGAAGACCTTCAGCCAGAGTTGAGGAAGATGGAGTCTATCTTGACGTCGACGGCTCCCCTGCTTCGATTGATGGAGGTGTTTGAGAGAAGGAGCTTGGGAACACACTACAACATGGACGGATTTGGTGATGGTGCGACAGAGTAGCAGGAACATGAGCTCTTCCTTCGACTCCAATGGAGGTGGCTCAGGCTTAACGAATGTGATAGGGGTGATGACACACAGAGGGGTGTTGGGCGGTAGCTCTAGGGTTTTCAAGGTGGCACAAGCTGACGAGGAGTCCATGGTGGAGATGGCGGCAGCGTCGGAGTTTCGATCGAACACGAGTGAGGATGAAGCTGAGCAGTAGATGGCTGACAGGTGGTACCAGCCTGTTGATGAGATAGGGAGTTGGACTAGTGTGGCGCGGGAGTTGGGCTGATGTGGTGGGATCGTGCAGAGAGATGGATTGGGCTATGGACAGGGAAAAGAAGTGGGTCGGGAGAGAGAGAATCAGATCAACATAAGGGGAAAAGATGGGCTAGACCAAAATTCAGCTTAGAGGAATATTCGAATTTAGAAATGATTTTTGAGTTAAATAATTAGTATTAAATCAAACTAAGCTAAAATAAATAGCAAATGAACTCCAAAAATTCTAAGAAAATACAGAAAAATTCTTTGCAACACATGGAACCCTAATAACTGGTTTCGATTTAATCGGTTTACATTATTCAGATTAAATCTTTTTAATTTATGAAAGTTCTGGTTAAGCTTTATTAAAGCGAGGAAAATCAGCGAAAACTTTTGGAAACCTAATCTACATAAAAGACTTTTGAAATCTCAAAAATTGGGATGTTACACTCAATAATTTAAATATCCCTGTGAACGAAAACTGGGTTCTTTTGGGAGACTTCAGCTTCTATAGTTCATTGAAAAATAGAAACATACCAAGAGGGCATATGAATGATATCCTGCTTTTCAACTCTATTATTAGTAACCTCATTTTGGTTGAAGTACCTAAGGAAGGAATTTCACATGGAGCAATATGCAAGAAGACCCTCTTTTGGAACAAAGATATTGGTTTTTACATCAAACAACCTGATCACTTCTTACCCAAACATAATGCTCAAACCCCTAGGCCCTAGCCAGGTTTATTTTAGATCATATACCATCTGTGACGTCCATTCAGACAAAGATACCCAACACAAATATTTTTTAGGTTTGAAAACATCTGGACAGAACTGCAAAATAGAAAAGGCTTCGAAAGGAGCTTAAAGTTTGTAGTAAGAAGATATCTCATTTAACAACTCTCATCAATAATTGCAACATAGCGATAAATCTCATGGATGGATTAACGAACAGCGGCCATTGAGCAGGCCAGAATGGAACTTCAGAAATATCATTAAATGAGTAAATGACACATTCTCAGTTTATTGTGCTATAAACAGTTATACTGGAAAAAGATATGCACAATTCGTTGGGTTCAGTTTGGTGATGAGAATACAAAGTTCTTTCATTCGTTGGCTACACAACAATTTAGAAGAAATAATATTGTTGTGCTATCAGCCACAATGAGAAAGCAGCTATAATCTGGAATACTTTTAAAGATAGAATGGAGTTAACTTCTAACCCCAGCATGCATTTTGATCTTGATAATTTGATCCGGAGGTATGGTCTTTATAACCTTGGTTCCAAAGAAGCACTCTCCTAAAAATATTCATGATTACGGACCAATTTCCTTGTTGAATTTGGTCCTCAAGCTACTCACAATGGTTCTTGCTGACAGACTCCAAAGTGTTATTATAAGTTAGCACATGAGAACCAATATGGCTTCATAAAAATTCACACAATCCAAGACTACTTAGCTTGGGCCTTTTAGTACTTACACCAATGCCATCACTCAAAGGACAAATTTTCATCCTCAAGTTGGATCTTGAAAAGGCTTTTGATACAGTGGAGCATAACACCATTTTATTGATTTTTTTTTGATTAAGGAAGCTTTTATTGATTTCAAGAACATTACATCGAGAAGATACAATCCCTTGAAAACAAAACCTCCGGCCTCTGCTTAAGAAGCACACAGCCAAAGAAACACAAAAAGAAAATTAAAAAAAGAAACTCACGCACTCTAGAAACAAGTAATCCTAAGGCTAGACCGCTATCCAGACGCCTGGGAGAAGAAATCCATTGCCACTCGCACCAAGCGTCGCATAGCTTGCACCAGAGTAGCACGCAATTCCGGCTTCTACAGCACATCCTAGGTACGCATCCAATGGGACATAGCAAATATAACCTGCAAAGGAGATATGTTTGACTTCCGCTCAAAAACAATACCATTCCTATGTAGCCAAAGAGACCAACACAAGGAAGCAGCCCCCAGAAGCACAATATTTTTAAGATCCTTATCGAAAGAAACAAGCCAATTCCCAAACATAGAGGAAGCACTCACGGTCTCATCAATGCCAAAAGCTAGATACAGAAAACCCCAAACCATACGAGCAAAACGGCAATGAAAGAACAAATGTCTATTTGTCTCAATTTCGTGACAAAAGCAACAAAATGTACTACCTTGCCAATTTCGTTTTGCCAAATTATCCTTGGTTAGTAGTACCCCTCTTCTAAGGAACCACAGAAACACTTTGATTTTTAAAGGAGTTTTTAACTTCCATAAACGCACATTCAAGTTTGGAATAGGACATTTAATCAACGCCAAGTAATGAGACTTGACGGAGAATTGTCCAGATTGACACAACATCCATCGAAACTCATCATCACACTGTGACAACTGGAAAGGGGTAATACGGAGCAGTAAGTCATTCCACGCCACCAACTTAGCCCCAATCAATGATCGTCGCCAGGTTATATTAAATTGGGGAATCGCAAAAACTTCAGCAATCGTCATCACCATTTTATTGATGATAGAGAAAAAAAAGGTTTCAGTGCAACCTGGATACAATGGATGTGGGAAATTCTCAATTCATGGACATCTTCAGTACTTCGTAATGGAGTGCCTGACAAGAAATTCCATTGCAGGAGGGGAGTTCGACAAGGACATTCTCTCCAACCCCTTCTATTTGTCATAGCCACTGACTTGCTCTAGTCAATTGTTAATGAGGCCTATATAAGAAACTTGCTCAAGCTTCCAATCCCACAAGAGGTCCAAGTTGACTTTCCCATCTTACAATATGCAGATGATACCCTATTAATCATGTAAGTAGATTCTAGACAACTCATTTCCCTCAAGGGACTTTTGGAAACCTTTGCTCAATCCACTGGACTTAACTATAAGAAGTCTTTCATGATTCCAGTAAATGTTGCTGAAGAGCGCATTGGCAACCTAGCTGCTATTTTTGGATGTCAAGTTGGGACACTAACGTTCACTTATTTGGACCTCCCATTGGGTACCACTAGCTGAGAGTTCAAGATTTTTCCCCTCTAATTGACAGAGTTGACAGACATTTGGTTGCTTGTGCTAAATATCTCTCAAACAGGGGAAGATTAACCATGATAAATGCAGTCCTCTCTTTGCCCACATATTATACGTGCACTTTAAAATTGCTTATTTCAGTTATAGAAAACATTGACAGAGCTAGGAAACATTGTTTGTGGAGAGGATCCGACATGAGTTCGAAGAAGCAGTCCCCGGCAGCTTGGGAATTGGTCTGTAAGCCCTAAAGGAATGGGATTTGTGAGTAATTAACCTGCAAATTCAGAATTAAGCATTGCTAATGAAGCATCTCCACAATTTTTTCAGCAAGCATGAAAGTTCCATGGATAACCCAAAAGGAAAAGGGTTTGGAGTAATTAAATTGTGAATGTTGGATATATGCCCTAGAGGCAATCATAGAGATGATTATATTTCCTTGTGTTCATGATTTATTATCTTGTTCCTTGAATAATGTCATTATTATTTATTAGCAAGTATGTGACTTGTTTGTGAAACTCTGTATATGACCTTATGATGATTATTCTAAAAGTGATCTCTAGTCGATAAACAAATGAGGACACACATATGAATAGACTAGCATATGTATTGGTTGATGATTATAGATATGGAGCTATCAAACCAATAATATAGACACGTATTAAAGAACATGGAGTTGGATTGACCCATGAGACAATATGAAAGCGTTGTAATCTTACTTGTCATCAGTTGATCTCATATACAATGTGTATACTATATTCTTAGATTTGAGGTTGACACATGTACTCGAGATGTGTAACGACTTAGAGGTTGCCAAATGCTACTCCGTAACTAGGTAGTTATAAAGGTAGCTTTCGGGTTTATCATGAAACATGCTAGAAGTATGGTTGATCAAGATGGGATTTGCCCCTCTATACAATAGGAGAGATATCTCTAAACCTCTCTTTGTGGTTGGATTCCGAAAAAGCATGGCCATGCTATCATGGTTAAAAGAGTTAACCGTAGATAGGGATTCTGAGTCACATAATTGAGAAAGAGTGGTTAGCTAACTAGATAAAAATATCACATACTCACCTTGAGTTTGACCGATATCATGAGGTAAAGGAAAATGCATATAACTAAGCATTGTTAAGATTCATCCGATGAAATCTTTATATATATTTAGGAGTCAGCATGTCCTACTAGAGACCGTTGCCGATTAATGGTTGAGTAAGAGTACTCAGGCTATGTCTAAGTATACGTGAACCTATAGGGTCATATGCTTCAAGGGTTGGAACTTAATTCAGATGGTAATCCGAAATCTAATGGGCTTTGAGTTTTTAATGAGACTTTAATATAGCGACACATTATAGGGAATCTATATAAAGGGAGAGGGTGATAGGAGACACCATAGGAATTTGAAATTCTAGAAACCTTAGCCGCTACACCTTCATACAAAACCGCATAGTCGGTGCTAGCACTCCGACGCATGACGTTCCTACCCTGTACGTGTGGATACCTTAGAGGCATTGCTACGAGTCTTCAATGCTAGGATGATCCGCATCATGTGAAATACCATATCATACAACAAATTAACTAAAAAAGTAACAAATTATTAAATAAAGCAACAGATCTTATGGTCAAAGTTTACACCACTATGCCACATGGCTTAAGAAACAAATAAACAATTGCAGCGGAAATAAAATAGCCTAAGACATTCGACATGCCATAGGAATTTGTCTGGGAATGCCTTCCTAGTTCATGTAGTTCTCATAGTATTCCTCCTCATAGAACTATATACTTCCGATCCTTCCTCAGCAACTACTCAACAAAGGTGTATAGTCGTGAGTACAAAAATTACTTAGTAAGCCGTATGGAATGATGCAATATATTCATGCAAAACTTGACAAAGGTTAGTCATATGGTTCTTTTGCAGAAATAAAGAAATTGAATTTAAATACAATAAATAGATTCAAGGTATATTTATAAAAAAATAATAAATAACTGGTAAATCAATCGTAGACAACATGAATAGAAAGGTGAGGCTTCACCCAACACCATCTAAAACAATTATCAAACCACTAAATTCATTAGTATTAACTTTAGACAACAAAAACAATAGTGAACTCCCCGTTCACATTCCAACAATTCTACCTTCCAACATTTTATGAAACAAGCTATACCTCATATGAAATTTTCAGGCATATCTAAGACCATGAACATGGCTGTTCGAATAGTTTTTCACTCTATAGAGGTTATAATGCTTTTCCCACAGGACATGATCATCTCCTTTTGCTTTTGGATTGACACACTTCCTTTAGTGTATCGGCAGAGAGATCGTGACAAAGCCTTTACAATACTCTATTTAAACTCGGTACTGTCCACTAAGGTTTCACCCCTTAGGGCCTCTCTTGAGCTATGTGAATTTACCCATCCGTCTCGAAACCCACACCACCAATTAGCGGTACTCAAGTTTAGATATTGCAAATTAATCAGCTAGATCTGTCCTATACAAGACATTTGGTTGTACGATTAGGCCCAGTTCAGTGGCGTACAAGATGTAATCCTTAAATTGTCTTAGCCAAGACATCCACATCCTAAATTTGCTAGAAGCACCCCTTTACGACACAATCACTTGCCTGAGAGAAAACTGTTTTGTTTAAACAAGACCAATCACATTCTACCATGGTACAACAAATTTTACAACAGTGGCTACCAACCACAATTCAATATCTCATTAGGTCAAGATTAATATCATTCAGTATGTGATATGACTCCCATCGTATAACTAAGTATATCTAAGCATAGCTACAATAATCCAATGTTGGTAATATGTTCATGTCCAACTATAATGTCCCAACCTAGAGTTAATAATGGATAAATGGTATTCCAATAATCAAGGTGGTGTAATGTCAATTAGGTACTATTCCCAGCAAATAATCATTGTACAGAAATAGCATGCAGGTTGTATAAAACAAAGTACTTTTGCAATCATAGGTTCAACATGACCAAAGGTTACAACCTGCCTTGTTGATCTACTGCAGAGTCTTGATTTTTAAATTCTCCGTTCACTCTCTCGGGATTAGCGACTACCGGAAAAGAAAGCAATGAATACAAATAAATAACAAACAGATACTCAAACAAACTCAAAACTAAAAGTAAATAACTCTAGAATATAGATCTTGATTTTAGAAAAATTTAGAAACTTGAATCGCCTCAATCGGAGTTCGTAAGAAAGAGAACGGATTTTTGAAATTTTAAATCACAAAAAGCAATAAAGAAAGTATTTTTGAATTTTAAAATTACATTTTTAAATAAAAATAAAAATCAAATCACTGTAAAATATCAGCAATCTGAATCTTAATTTATATAAATTATTATATTTTGTTATTATTTTTTTTCTTTTCTTTTTTTCTTCCCTTTTCTTTCTTTCTCTCTCTTCTTGACTTGGCTCTTTGCTTCCCTGTGCTCTGGACTGAACAGCCAATCGAAGCAACAGAGCACAATGACACCATGGCAACCGGCTTGGGCACATGCAAGGAAAGCAAGGGACAACAACTATTCGGGCCATAGCGGCGGCGACGGCTCACCAGTGAGCTCATCGCCCAGCTAGCCGGCGACGGCACGACAACGCGAACAATGAGGAACAAACTTTAGGGAAACTCAAAATTCATTGCGCACAATGCACCAATCTGAAAATTGATTTGAGGGGTTACCTTCGTGACAATCGGTGGCACGAAGTGACTCGAACGGTTTTGGATGAGAAGGTCCAAGGTGTCGGGAAGCTTGCTAGGGCACGTCAGCCGATGTTCAGTTCACGCTCCAGGTCTCGTGATGTTTCGCCCAAACAGGGGCATAAGAGATTGGAACGAGCGGAGGAATGGATTGAGCAATGAAAGGGAATCCTGATGCTCACCTTAAATAGGCTTAGGATGACTCATAGAGATAGCTATGGACACATTTCAAGAGGAGTCCATACTAGAAAAAACTCTAATTTCTCTCAAAAAAAGGGATTAGAACGGAAGAATCATGGGGATTGGTTGAGGATAAGGTAGTACACGTGTTGGACACGAATTCGAAAGCAAAAATGTGTTGGACTGAGACTTCAAATTCTTGGCAATGGAGAAAAATAGAGAACAAGTGTGTTGGCTACTGGCTTCCTGAGGTTGAAGATGGCATATGACATGTGGGCTTAGTTTACTATTTATTTTCGAATTTAATTAATGCTAAAAATAAAAAAGCTTTGAAACGATAGCAAATAAGGTTGAAAAATTCTGGAACAATTGGCAAAAATACGTTGCGACATTTTAAACCTCTTTGAAAAAATTTAGAAATTTTTGATTTATAATTTTGCTACAGTAAATATTTTTGTAAAACTGAAAATAGAAAAACAGTTTTATAAATTCCAAAAAAATCAACAAAAATCTTAGAAAACTATAAATAAGTAATAAAATAATTTGTACAAATTTTAGGATATTACAAACCTTCCTCCTTAAATAGAATCTCGACCCCGAGATTCAGACTAGCTAGAGAATAGGTGGGAAATTCAGACTCAAGATCCTCTTCTTGCTTTCAAGTCACTTTCTTTTCTGAATGATAGCTCCACTGAATCTTGAAAAAGGATGGGCTTACTTCTCATGATACGCTCTGCTACATTGAAAATTTTTACCGGTTGCTCCTTGTAGGTGAGATCCTCTTACAAATCAGGTATCTATTCCTTTGGCACTCACAGACTCTTCCTCAATTGCGACACATGGAACACATCATGGATTCGAACAAAAGACTGAGGCAACTCAAGCTTATAGGCAATATCTCCTCTTCGTTCCAAGACTTTGAACAGTCCAACATATCTAGGGTCAAGCTTTCCTTTTACTTGGAATCTCTTAACTCCTTTGAGGGTGATTACTCTTAGATAATCATAGTCCTTAGGTTCAAAACTCAAATTTCTACGACGATTATCTACATAGCTCATTTGTCTAGTTTGAGCTATCTTCATCCTGTCTCGAATTAGTACTTGCTCTTCAACTTCTTGCAGTATGGCAGGGCCAAAAAATTATCTTTCTCTAGTCTCCTTCCAGTTGAGAGAGTTTTACACTTTCTTCCATATAAAGCAACAAATGGAGACATTTAATTTACAGACTGGCTTGATAACTGTTATTGTAGAAAACTCAGCATGGAGCAAACACTTATCCCACTTGGTACCATAAGTTAAGGCACAAGTTCTTAACATGTCCTCAAGGATTTGATTCATATGCATAATCTATCCATCGGTTTGAGAGTGATAAGTAGTACTAAATCTAAGATAGGTGCCCATCGCTTCATACAAACTCTACCAAAAATAAGAGATAAATTGGGTTCCTCTATCAGACAATATCTTCTTAGGTACTCCATGAAGACTGACAATCCTTAACATATACAATTCTGCCAATTTATCCCCTACGTAGGTAGTCTTAATTGGAATGAAGTGAGTTACCTTAGTCAATCAATCTACTACTAGCCAAGTTGAATCATAACCTCCTTGGGTCCTAGGAAGTTCGGTAATGAAATCCATACCAATTTCTTCCCACTTTCACTCTGGAATCTTCAATGGCAGTAGTAATCCTGCTGGCTTCTAAGAGCATCTCCAGTAAGGGCCCCTAAAACAGGGCCTCTATTTTGGATTTAGGACTCCTCTATTTTTGGGACCTGCTTTTTGAGCACAAGTCCAAAGAATATCCCTAAATCTCAAATTTCCTATTTTACTTTTTTCTCCTATTTTGACATATCCACTATGTATAATCTTCATTTGACACCACTAAAATTCAATCAAAAATATTTGTAATACATAAAACATAAGCATATTAACATTTACAATTTAAAAACATGATATTTAAAATTTAAATTTAAAATTTTCAAAACATGATATTTAAAATTTAAATTTAAAATTTTTAAAATTTTCAAGAAGAGATGCAGATGCAACAGCTTGCAACTTATCCAAGAAAGACACGCCATTGCAGTGAACTAATACAAGCCATCCTTCACTTAACTCCCTATTTTAAGGTTTAGGGGCTGGTTTAGGGGCTCCCTAAGAATTGGGGCTGAGGAGGCAAATTTAGGGGCCTCCTAATTTTAGGGGCTGGATTAGGGGCCCTGCTGGATCTGTACTTTTTACTAAAGTCCCTATTTTAAGGTTTAGGGGCTGGTTTAGGGGCTCTGCTAGAGATGCTCTAATGTTCTACTTTGACCTTTTGGTAGATATCACAAAGGGCAACATACTCTATAATCTCACACTTCATACTGGGCCACCAATATCTTTCCTTAAGGTCTTGATACATCTTGGTACTTCTTGGATAAATGGAGTATAAAGTCTCATGCACTTCTTTGAGTAACAACTCTTTAAACTCTTTCTGGTCTGGTACGTAGATACACTTCTCATACCAAACGGTACCTTATTCATCCTTAGTGAAACCTAGGGCTTTTCTTTTGTTCAAATTGCTCTTAATCTCCTTGATATTAGTATCATCAACCTGTGCTTCTCCGATTTAGTCCTCCAATGTAGGGCGTATTTCCAAGGTGGCTAAGTAACCTTCTTGTACCAATTCTAGATTAAGCTACTGGAATTTCTCATAGAGTGCAACCTAACTTTTTTTTATCAAGGTATTGCAATAGCTCATTCTACTTAAAGCATCAGCTACAACATTAGCTTTACCTGGATGATAATTAATTTCAATGCCATAATTTTTTTATCAACTCTAGTCATCTTTTTTGTCTCATATTGAGATCAACATGGGTAAAAATGTACTTCAAACTCTTGTGATCAGTATAAACCTTACAACGATTACCAATGAGGTAATGACGCTAAATCTTTAAAGCATGCACTATAGCTGCCAATTCCAAATCATAGGTAGGATAGTTAACTTCATGTGGCCTTAGTTATTGCAAAGCATATGCCACAACCTTCTTATCTTGCATTAGCACACAATAGAGTCCTTGTTGGGATGCATCGCAAAATATCTCAAAATTCTTTTTGATATTCAACAAGATAATCAATGGGGCAGTTGTCAAACACTTTTTTAGCTCTTGAAAACTCTGCTCACACTCTAGTGTCCAAACAAATTTCTTCTCCTTTTTCAAGAGCCGAGTGAGCGATCTAGCTTTTCTAGAAAATCCTTCTATGAAATAGTGATAGTATCCATCTACTCTAAGAAAACTTCGGACATGGGATACCATCTTGGGTGACTCCCAACTGAGCACATCTTGTAACTTACTAGGGTCAACAACGACTCCATCTGTAGATATAACATGTCCTAGAAAAGTAACTTCTTTCATCCAGGACTCACATTTGATGAACTTAGCATAGAGTTGTTTTTCTCTTAGCTTTGTCAAAACTAGGCGCAAGTGATTCTTATGTTCTTCCTTACTTTTGGAGTAGATCAGAATATCATAAATGAAGACAACAACAAATTTGTCTAGATATTCTATGAATACTTTGTTCATAATGGTCATGAAATAGGTAGAAGTATTGGTCAATCCAAAGGTCATCACGGTGTACTCATACTATCTGTATTGAGTCACAAAAGCTGTCTTCGGGATATCCTCTTGACGAATCTTCAACTGGTGATATCCTGATCTTAAGTTAATCTTTGACAACACTCCGTCTTCTTGAAGTTGATCAAACAAATCGTCGATCCTTGGTAGAGGGTACTTATTCTTAATGGTGACCTCATTGAGAGAACAATAATCTACACACATTCTCTGAGTACCATCTTTCTTTTCAACAAGAAGAACTAGTGCTCCCATGGCGAAGAACTTGGTCGAACAAAATCTTGATCCTGCAACTCTTTAATCTGTCTCTTCACCTCAGCTAATTCATTAGCAAGCATCCTGTAAGGTCTCTTGGAGATGGGTGGTGTTCCAGGAACTAGATCGATCAAGAATTCTATGTCCATGTCTAGTGGCATCCCAAGTAACTCATCTAGAAACACATCAGAAAACTCTTTGGCGACTAGCACATCTTCCAAACTTATTCCTTTAGCATTACAAACTTTTATCCTTTCAGGCTTATCTGTAGCATCCTGAAACTTTAACTTAGCTCTATTTGGATTAGTTAAGGTGATCACCCTATTTCCACAATCCAAAATTGCTTGGTTCTTGAAGAGCTAATCCATTCCTAGTATCATATCTAGGGACTTGGTGTCTAGGACAATGAGGTTGGTTAGAAATTATACCCCTCCAATTAATATTTTAACTTCGGGGCAACCTTGGTTCGTATTCAAATTAGAACCAGGTGATTGCACCAATAAAATGGTTTTAAGAGGCTTTATTTTTAATTGATGATTTGTAGCAAAACTCCAAGAAATAAACAAATGCATAGTTCTAGAATAAAAAACCATGGCAGATGCTGAGTTAACAAGGAGCTTACTTAGTATGACGTCTAGTGTTGACTAGTCATCGTCAGTGGTGACATGGTTCACATAGCCTCTTCCAACAAGCAGTGGAGTCCTGGTGGCTGGATTGGGAGTCTAGGGTGCTCCATGTCCTCCTCTTGGTACATGAGTCTTGGC
Organism: Guadua angustifolia; assembly: GCA_036346375.1. Classification (NCBI taxonomy): domain Eukaryota; kingdom Viridiplantae; phylum Streptophyta; class Magnoliopsida; order Poales; family Poaceae; genus Guadua; species Guadua angustifolia. The sequence continues at coordinate 12,064,592 of CM070514.1, forward strand.
TGGTGTAGCTCCCAAGTTGAAACAGACTGACGTCAAAGCTTGCTTCCTTAGGCAACTATTGGCATAGTGACCTAGTTCATGGTATTTGAAGCAAGTGACTCCTACAGCTGGATTGTTGGTCCTCAGAGGCTAATTGCTATTGGTGTTGAAGTTACGATTGCCTAAGTAGCTGGGCGAGGTGCCGGTGTAGGGGTCATGAATGAAGTCAGAGAAGTAAAACAAGCAGGCTATTGTGCATTGGTTCTAGCTCTCTGTAGGTGGTTTTGATTAATTCCATGCTACATCATCTGTAGCAACATCTTCTAGAGAGTAGCGAGCAAGTTGAGTAAATTTGTTGATGTATTCACTCACTGACACCCCTTCTTGCTTGAGCTCACGGAACTTTCTTTATTTCTACCTTACCATCTGGGATATGGGAGTGGCGAAAAATAGTAGAAACCCCTGCCCATGTGATAGTCTAAAGGTCGTCATGGGCAGCACTGTAGTTCTCTCACCATTCAGCGATGGTGCCATCCAACTGAAACATGCTACTCATAACTAGGTAGTCATAAAGGTAGCTTTCGAGTTTACTATGAAATATGCGGAGGAATGTGAGCCGTCAAGATGGAATTGGCGCCCCTCCAGTATAACAGGAGAGATATCTCTGGGCCTCTCAATGTGGTTGGATAAGGAAGTGCATGGCCATGCCGAATGTGATTGAGGAGTTAATTGCAACTAAGTAATCTATCACAGAATGAATGCATGATCAAACTATCATGAGGCAAAGAGATCTGTACATGAGCACTATATAGGTGCATCCAATATGAACTTTGTGTATATTTGGAAGTTGCTATGCCCCAGTAAGGGCCGCTACCGACTTATGAGTTGAATTGAGCTTCCGGGCCATGACCAAATATGTACGAACCTACTTGGTCACATACTTAACAGGTTGAAATACATCGGTACGGATTGGATCTGTCACTAGTGGGCCATGTGAGCTTTGCATCTTGGTTAGGCTCCTAACATAGGGTTTCATTGAGAGGCTATATAATTTGCGCTAGTGTAGCCTACCCGTATTCCTTCGCTTTTTGGTGGAAAGACGTCCTAAGATTGCATGACAATTTCAGAAAAATATCAAATTTCACAGTCACCTCTAGTAATATGGCTCTTTTTTTGGTATGATACTTGGAATAATTATCTCATTTCAGAAATGTTCCCTAGACTTTATTTATTTGCCAAGGACAAAGATTCCTCGGTCAGCAGTAATTCGCACATTAATGAGATCATAGTCATACAATATCCTCTGACATCTCAAGCCTATTAGGAGTATAGTCAACTGTAGGTTTTGCTTGATCAACGTGACTTTTCTATACATGGCACTGATGTCTAGACATACATTTGGGGCAATGGGGGAAAATGTGTTTATGCATCCCAGAGATACTACCAACACTATTTCTAGCACATGCAAGCCCCTCAAGACTTATCTATGGAATTAGAAGAGTAGATGTGTCAGGAAACTAATGGTCTTCACTTGGGTATTTATTTCGAATCGACTTAACACAAAAAAACATGCTACAAAAGTGTCATTTCAACATTCAAGGAGGACACCAATGTGTACTGTGTCAAAATGGAATGGAAGAAAACATGACACCTCTATTTTGAGTGCCTCTTCAATAAACGCTGCTGGCGCTGTACATGCATAAACTGGCAGCTACCAATTGATGTTCATCACTTGATGCAGAATGCACAAAGCCATAAACCTCTTTCAATTGCTCGATCTTCATGGAGATTTTTATCATCACATCTTGCACATTTGGAGGTAGCAAAATGACAAAATATTTGAGTAGAAACCCCCCAGTTTTAATGGCTGGAAGGTTCAGTTTAGCAATGATGTCACTCTGCATTTGTCCAGAGTGGAGGAACCGCTGAAAACAGAATTGTTAGCTGGCTAAAGTACTTTACACTGATCTTTTCCCTTCAAAGGTTTAAATTCCCTCCTTCCCTGCTTGTACATAAACTATTATTTATTTATATATATACCTTTCAGGGCCTTCCCTATAAATTTTCCTAGAAAAAAAAACTATTCCCACTAAACAAATAGTGACTACAACTTTTTACGAAACTGACTGCAAAAGCACACCCAGGATCAGTTGCACACAACATGTTCAGTATGGGCAGTGGCAGTGGTTTGGGTTCTCAGTGCTCAATCATGCAATCAAGATCTTATTCAACCCTCCCAAGTTACCCAAACCAAGTACTTTGCCAACCAGAAGACATGCCATGTACGAAGAGATTGTGGATGACCTTGATTTAGAACCGTGTTCCATTATACTTGCAATAGAGCTGAGGTTTTAATACACAATAAGCTATGCTAAGACTTGGTGGGCAAAGTAAAAGGCGATGGAAGCAAGGTTTAGTAATTTTGAAGACTCTTACTACAACTTGCTAGGTATGCTCAGAGTCATACAACAAAGGAATCTTGGGACTTATGTTGATATTTTGGGGAAGCCATTCGGGCGTGGTTCTTTGGGAAGATGGAACTTAAGCAAGAATTCTTTGCTTTTTGTGCGTGCATCAGTGCATGTAGAAATTTCCATTTGTTGCTTTGCATCGGTGGCATCTTCTTGACTGCCATGTATAAGGGCCAGATATTAACTATAATTAGAGTCGATGGCAACAACAAGGTTCTTCCCATTGCACTTACATATGTGGAGAGTGAGAACCTTGACAATTGATTGTGGTTCCTAAGGAATGTAAAAGTTGGTGTGGTGGGCAAGCAGCATGGGTTTTGTGTCATATATGATCGACATATCAGCTTATGAATGTGATTGAGGATGTACAACAAGGGGAAATTAGCCCTATCAATGGCCTGATTTATAGAGCAGGTGGTGCAAGAGGCAGATGGGATGCTAATTTATGTTGGTGATATGCCCTAGAGGCGATCATGTGAGATGATTGTATCATACGTCTATGGTCATGTACTTATCAGTTCCATGAATAAATGTCACTCTTTTGTTCATTGAGTATGACTTAATTGTGAAACACATTGGTTATATGATATTATTCTAAACTATCCTTGGTCACATATCATTATGTGGGACAATAGTGATCTGACCAACACATGTATTGATTGATGGTAATGTTTCACATACCATAGATATGGAGATATCAAATCAATAATGTGGGCACATGTTAGAGAACATGGGGTTGATAGACCCGCTCGAGACAATCGATGAGATTGTTATCTTAGAAGTGCCATCAGGGTGTAGTCTCGAGTGGTATACCTATACGATCCTTTGACCTGAGATTCTTATTGATTCTCAGCATGCATAATTGTATACTTTGGGGCTATCAAACGCTTCTTCGTAGTAGGGGAGTTATAAAGGTAGCTTATGGGTATGTCATGAAACATGACGTGAGATATAAGAGATCAAGATGGAATTTGCCCCTCCTTGATAACGGAGAGATATCTCTGGGCCCCTCGGTGTGGATGGATAAGGAAAAGTGCATGGCCATGCCAAAGTGATTAAAGTGTTAATCACGAATAATATCCATTACATTGACGAGTGAATATGTCAAGCTATCACAAGGGTGGCACGCTTCTCGCTTTGAGCTTGACTGATATCATGTGGCAAAAGGATCCTATGTGAGTGTATCAAGGTTCAGCTGATTCGATCATTGTGTACATTCGGGGGTCAATATGTGCTGCTAGGTACCGCTATTGACTTGTGGTCTGGGAAAGAGTTCTCCGGGACCACGGCCGACTTGTACATGAGCCTAATGGGTCACACACTTAACGGGTTGGATCATTTTTTTTAGATAAAACGGGTTGGATCATGTCTGATGGATTGGATCCATTAGTGGGTTTACGCGGATTTGGATCCTCTGGCGTCTTAATGGATTTCTACTGTAGAAGATCCATTAGCGTGAGTCCTAGTGGGCTTCTATCGTAGAAGGCCCGTTAGTGCGCTCTATATAAAGGGGGCGTGGGGGCGTGCAGCAAAGAGGAGGCTTCCCCACCACAAGCCCTAGCCGTCGCTGCATCCCACTGCCCCCTAAAACCCTAGCCGCACGTGTGGGTGCTAGCACACCAGCGCGCGGTGATCCCACCCCGGACGTGTGGATACCGCAGAGGCGTCATCGCTCTTGCATTGGCGCTGATCGATTCAATCAACTACATCAACTGTACGACTACAACAATGTTGTTGTGACGGCGATCCGCGACAAGGAGAAGTTGTACCATATCGTGTTCGATTACGTACAGTGCTTCGGAGCACGCGGGGAGGCTTCACCCATTCTACTTCCGTTGCTAACGTGCTCCAAGGGTAACGCTCCATGATCCTTGACTCGCATGCTTCCTGGGTGTTCGCGGTAGAAAAATTTTTGTTTTCAGCTAGCGTAGCACCGCGTTCTCCTTCAATTTATACAAGCAATTTAGGAACAAGGACCTGGTGAAGTTTTTCAGGAGGTTGTGTGATCATAATCAGTAGAGGAAGTTTGATGCACTATGAAAGAAGCTTGACGAAATCATGATGAAGCACACAATAGAGGCAACAAAGAAGCCCACAAGAAGTGTGGAGGAGCTCCCTATTGCACTCGACAAGGGAAGGTAGATGAAATGCTTCTCATAGTAGATTGAGAATGAGCCTAGAGAGATGTGGGTATGACAATGAACCTAGCCGAGGTGTACAACTGTGTCATAGGGCTTGAGGCCCCTTCCTTTGGTAGATATTGTTGAGGGAGTTCTATGTGGTATTATGAAATATTATGTCGATCATCATGCCGTGGTGTTAGTCTCCATGAATTGGTGTTGCATATTTTTTATGTTCCATTCAATGCCAACTGGAAGTTCACAAATACTAACTTTCATATATTCATGTTTCTTGCAAGCACACGTAGAAGGGTGTGATAGGACATACAGGATGGGCGTGGCGCATGGAGCCATACATCCAACCATACGTTCAATAGTGGGCACTTGCATTGTAACACACGATGCCTACATCAAGTGGTACAACACACGCACATGTGTTCGGGTCTTGTGTGTGATAGAGGGCCCACTGATGGATGTGGCTATGATGGGAGACACCTACCTCACCTAGCTGTACTCCACATTTCATTGCCCAGTTAGTACAACACCTGCCTACAATTTGTATTCCATCATTCGTGACATTAGTTATGGTTGAATTGTTTCTAACACGTTTCCCTTCCTACATAGAGCGACCTTGCCAAAGAGGCACCTTCCTCCATGGAGCTAAGAGCCATGCCCAATCTGATGAGGGACAAGGAAAAGGCCATTGTCTTGCTCATGTCATGCAGGAGGCTTAGGGACGATGTGATGCAGTCGCAGCTATGTGCTCCCATGACACGTGGTCAAGGGGTTGGCCACAACACACCATGCACACATATGCTCCCACACCACCTTTTCCAAACATGGTGGGGGGCTCTACATGGCATTGTCCCACCCCTACTCTGGTGTTCCACCCCAGTGCTCTGTACGCTCTGATGTACTTTCGTATACTTTTCTATCCTCATTGATCGATCATGTTCTCGGCTAGCCTCGACATGTTGAGGACTACGAGGACCACATCAGAGGCGATGGAGCAGAAGGGAACGACGATGCCACATTGGACAACTGGTTGGTTGAGCCCCAGATCAATCGACCCCCCCAATAACTAGGGACATCACAGCTCTTTGGTGTGGTAGGGCTGAGCCAGCCGATCGAGCCCAACATTTAGACTCTCGAACCATCCGTTCACCCAGCCAAGTCACAACATGTACTTGACCAGTGAACCTACACCTCAATTCATGTGTAATGCTGGCCCAAGGCTGGGGTGACTCATGGAGTTGCACCAATGAGGAACCATGGGTAGGGTTTTTAGTTTGTGTATTTTTTGTACATAGTCCTACTTTCAAGAGTTATGTGTTTCTTGTATACTTCATTGCTATGGTTTGCCCCCATTCTTTGTTTACGTAGCTTTGTTTTATTGTCCCATTACATCCCCTCGAGTCGGTACCGTGAGACAAGGGGTGTGTTAAATAACTTCTACTATACTAAATGCACACAACAAATTGATAAAATTCTCTATTTAACAGGTAACTAACAATTGCATTGTGGACAAAAAAAATTGAGCAGTATGCATCATGACAAGGCTAACTAGCAGCCTTTTTGGATAGAAATGGCAACACCATGTTGCCATCTTTAAAGCCCAAAGTTATGACACTCTGATCGGCCCATTTTTAGACTGAGGTGACAACACATCATTCCACCCCCTTTGAAAGCTTGAAGTGATAACACTCCAACAAGCCCTTTTTAGGCCGAGATGACAATACACTGCAACTTGCTTTTCTGACTGAAATGACCACATTTTGCATGCACTGAGACTTCACTACTTTTTAAATATACTTGACCACATCTGATCAAATATCAGCACACTCAATGTGCTTCACGTCTGTCGCCCACATCCAAGATGGTCCATAAATTCTTCGGCTAAGAACCCACGAACCTACAATAACTACTCCAGCCACAACATGACAGGCAAAGTAGGTATCTCAAGGCGTGAAAGGAGACACCAGGCAGGGGCTAGGTTTCAAGGATGTGACCCCTACCTAGAAGACACACTCCTCTATGGTCCTCTATACCCCAACCCTCAAAGCCACGATCTCCCGCTCTAAATCATGGAGTCCTATACCCCTAGAAATCCTCTCAATAACTACCCACACATATGCAAGCATGGGCCATAATGCAAGCACAAACTAGAAGTGGTGATTTAGGTTTCCGATGATGAGGGGAACCCTGGACGTCAATTATTTCCCTACCCTCTGTTGATGGCAAGTAATTCATTTTCTATCTATACTTCCACACAAGTATGACTACATCACTTGTAATCACCCCGTCTTCCTTACAAATTGTGGATTACAAGTTTACCAAGTAGGTAGATCAACTGTATCCAATATCTACCTTGGTTTATGTCCACACCCTCCGAATATGCCTTGGTAAGTTGCGGCAGGAGATCCACATAGAGAGGATCAATAACAATGAGCTCTGAAGGCAGAAGATTAGGGAGAGGAACAACAAGGAGGTTGTCTACTTCGGCAATGACTACCACCCATATTGCTATTGTGCCAACCCGAGCTATAATTGTGCTTGCCACTACAATGACAATTAGCCACACCCATGCTACCTTGATGTCTATCAATTAATGTGGGTTCCCTATGCTTTCCTATTTTCGCTATCGAGACTATTGCTGAAAAGACTTATTACATCTACGCCCACCATATCGTTTTCATTCCAAAAGGCGTGTATGTATCGTAGTCATAGTAAGGTTGGTTGGGTCATGTATATTGCCATTTATATTGTAGATGTATCCATTCCAATGCACTTATGTGCCATGTAAATCCATCGATATTACTGCATAGTTGATCTTCCCATGCTATTCTTAGTGACTTGACCACAAACATCAGCTTTTCTGAATGACTTGACCACACGCACCAGCTTTCTCAGTGACTTGATAGCATGCACTTGCTTTTCTTAGTTACTTGATGATATGCACCAGCTTTTTTCGGTGACTTCACAACACATACTAGCTTTTTCAGTGACGTGACAACACGAACTAGCTTTTCTCAGTAACTTGATAACTCGCACCACCTTTAACAGTGATTGGACGACTCACTGACCTAAGTGCCATGTAAATCCATCGATATTATTGCATAGTTGATCTTCCCATGCTATTCTTAGTGACTTGACCACAAACATCAGCTTTTCTGAATGACTTGACCACACGCACCAGCTTTCTCAGTGACTTGACAGCATGCACTTGCTTTTCTTAGTTACTTGATGATATGCACCAGCTTTTTTCGGTGACTTCACAACACATACTAGCTTTTTCAGTGATGTGACAACACGAACTAGCTTTTCTTAGTAACTTGATAACTCGCACCACCTTTAACAGTGATTGGACAACTCACTGACCTTTCCTGTGGCCATGTATTCCTTCCCACGAACTTTACTGCACTTCCATTCACTAGAATTTACTCATGCAACACTACATAATAACCGGCTATAAACATAGGGCAGTCTCCACCACCACGTCAACACCCCACTCAACCTAATTCCTAAAATGAGGGAAGATAAGAGAGGTAGAGGAGGTCACTTCACCGGTTTTGATGATGTCAAACTACCTGAAGATGCTTCTTAAGCACAAGTGGGTTGCCAAGAAGGCAGGAACCTACCCTGATAATTCTTGCAAGGATGCACATGTACCATAGGAGTTTTCACGCCCATAGTGCTACTATCGTAATCCCACATGGATCATTTAGTCCACACATCTGGACACTAATACTCGAGTGTAGTACATGTGCTCAGATATTTGCGTAAGGGATTATCACGTGTTGATATTTCATATTGCATGTTGCATTTTTACGTAACGCTAACATCATCTGCGCATATTCCCAGTCTATAGAGCAATGCTACTTCCGTGGATCGACGGGCCCAAGAAGAATGATATGGAGTTCATCAAGCGAAATACATGCTAAACTACCCTAAAGCACCTAAGAACTTCATTTGCTGGAAACCTTAGACCTCGAAGGGTAAGGCAAAGGCCAAGAGTGGGAAGACAAGGGAAAGCTGCCGATGGTCCCAGATGCCGCTGCTCCAAGTGAGGTTATGTTGGACTGGGACATGCCTAACCTAGACCCAGAAGATGAGTTTTGGGCTTATTGGTATGGGAGTAATTGAAAGAAGGCTAAGGCCCACCACATCAGGCTCTCCAAGGGAAAGGCACCGATGGACCCTAATGTAAAGGATATGTGACTGCAAGCCTAACTTCTTTTTCATCCCTTCAATGTTTTCCATTCCAAAAGGTGCACATGTATCTTAACAGTAGTTCGGGTTGATAGTTGGTGAATGTTGCCATCTGTACTGCAAGAATAGTGAGGCAAACATATGCAGCTCACCACACCCTATGCTCCATGTAATTTGCACTTTCATTATGATTGTCATGTTCCACTTCAAATTGTTTGTTCGAACTATAAATATCACTCAACATTCCTACATGTATACAACGAACTTGTTGAAATCCATAACTACTAACTCATGAGAATGCTGCATTGTAGTCCAAATAAAAAACACTCATCTATTATTTGACAAAGGCTTGAAAGAGAGATTGTTGTATACTTCCATAAAAATATATATTAGTATAGTTGAACACTTACTACACCACTTTGCTAATTTTGATGTGCATTTTTTTTCTAAAGACACACCGATTAAGTTAATACATTTTTTAAAAATTATAGCCTATGTCGCTAATTGAAATGGTGAATGAGCCTCTGTCACTATTTGAATTGGTGACATAGCCTCTATCACCATTTCATTTTGGCGAGAGATGCTCTACCTTTATTTCAATTAGTGACAGATGCTCTATTGCCATTTAAAATAGCGACAAAGGATCTGTCACCACTTCAAATGGCGATTGAAATCCTCCGTGGACATCACATAGACATTTCGCCATTTGACATAGCGATAGAGGACAGAGGCTGTACCACCATTTCAAATGGCTATAGAGGTCTATTTTTGTAATTTTCTCAAATATATTATTTAAAAAATAAAATTAGAACATATTTTAACTACAACTCCACTACGTGCGATGCATACCATTTGAACACACCTACCACCATCCATCCCACAATACCACATATATGCCACCTGTCATTTGCCAGCCAGCCATGGCGAGATGCGGCACCCTATCTAGTGTAATTATAGTGAGCTACAAATCATATAGCCAACTAAGGGCAAATCCAACAGGGGGTTCCATCAAGCTAGAGCCTACCCTCCAAGTCAATGCTGGTGTCCCCTAGCTCTCATCGACCGCCGGTAACCCCTCTCGCTCGACGCCTGCCCATGCACTTAACAAGGAAGAAGAAACAATGAAAGAAGAAACAGAGGAAGAAAGAAAAGAAGAAGTGGGCCTTTACCAAGCCCACAACACCCAACCTGTGTCCTAACAATTAACATCCACATAGATCCAATCCATAATACAAGTAACCCCAAATGCATAGATCCAATCCAACTAAAGCAAAGAACTTGCCTGGAGGACGGTGGTGACTAGTGTCATGGCATGACGAGGAGTAGCCTGACCGAAGCATAGGCATGTCATCAATGGTTCAACAAAGAACGAGAGAAAGGGGACGGGGCCATAAGGGTGTGACGAGGAGGCACAATAAGGAGCCGGGCCATCGAGGGAGGTGGGCTAGGTCACTGACTCACTCGTGGAGGCTGAAGGCGTTGATCAAGGAGGCTAGAGGCTGGAAGGGAGGAGGAGGATTGAGGAGAGCCGAGCATTCTATCAAATGAGTGAGCAATTGAGTGAGGCAGTGAGCGGCAACTTAGAATCCAACTGCCGACTACTGAGTACTATGCTATCGATCGAGGGAGTAATGTGACGCTAATAGAGGGAGGGAGCCAGTAAGGGATCACTACTATTCTATTGCTAGTGTTTCACACATCCATTGATGGCTACTACTTTGCTGGTATAGTGGTATTTAATATTTATGTTTTACATTTTACAATATAGGTAACAATGTGATTACAAATTTACAATTTGTATTTTATAATATAGTAATGGCTCAATAGTGAATACTTTTGTAAGTCTTTACTAGTTACTATTTAGGTTCTATAGTAGTAATATACGTGTACTATTTGTTCATAGATTCACAAATTGTAATAATGGGGAAACAAATTTTGGGTAATTATTTCACAAACAATTCAAATAGTACACCCATCTGATAAGAACACAACTCAACCAAAGAGGATTTGGCTAGAATTTAATCCTAATGAAATTATTGCTGATTTGGCACGTCGTGTGCCAATGAAGATTATGCTAATGAAAGTAGAGATCAAGTAACGAGGGCATATTTGTTGAGTTGTCCAACTTGACAAATTGTGCATGCCTTTCAAAAGACATTGGATGAAAAAATCCGGTGATCTTTTCAAGAACAATGGTTTAATAAGTTTGATTAGTTGGAATATAATGTAGAAAAGTATGCCAAAGTTTGTTTCTATTGTTTTCTTTTTAAGAAATCATTACAAACCCACACATTTGGGAATGATGTATTTACAAAAGTTGGTTTCTCTCGTTGGAAGATAGCTTTAGATGATTTCAACAAACATGTTGATGGTTCAAATAGTTTCCACAACATTGCAAGGGGTGATGTAGGACCGAGTTAGGCAATTAGAGGAGGGTGAATGATCAACAACAATTTTTTCCCAAAAGAACCAACCAAGCCCTTACTTCATCAAAGAGGAGCAAAAGAATAAATTTTTAGAGAAAACCAGCCTAGGGGCAACATTACCGTAGTTGTAAGTCTGGTAGTACTAAAATGAACAGTAAAACCGGCACAACTACAAGCAAAAATTCAGTACTATCGAATGAATAGTAAAATCAACATGATTTTGAACCCAAGAAATGATGTAACTTTTGATTTTATGATCCAAATCCCATGAAACTTCGCATGCACCTTCTTATTGATGTAAAGAACCTATTAGTTGGCACCAAAAATTTAAAGTAGGGTTTATCGGCAACAACACATTGGACGAACACCAGGTTCTGCAATTTAAGTGTGCCAACCGATTTGATCCTACAATCGGTAAGAAAGATATAAAATATGCTCAAAGCTGACCTCATAGATCAATCGGCTTGCCAAGAGTGTGTTAGCGCCAAAAACTTGAAGTAAGGTTTATCGACAACAACACATTGGACGAACACCGGGTTCTACAGTTTATGACGTGCCAATTGATTTGATCCTGCAATTGGTAAGAAAGATATAAAATACGCTCAAAACTAACCTCATAGATCAATTGGCTTGGATCTAATCAGCTAAAAAGCCAACTAAACCACGAGTAACTAGTAAGTCTAATTAGCTGATTAGGGCTAATCAGAGGATAAAGGTAGACCGACTTCAAAAAAGGCGATGCGGAGAAATCAAACCTGATGGGTGTAATAGAAGATTATAAATAATCGGAGATGCGCAACTTTATTGATCAAATCGAGTTACAAGAATCTAAATTACAAGAGCTACTCCTAGTCGATAGGAAAAATTAAAGTAGAGTATTTGTTGATTGGATTGTGTCTTCTTTGCCTGCTTATGACTATCTTTTATACCCATCGGTCGATCATATCCTATTACAACATGTTACAACACATGATCCGTATCAGCCTACATTCGGACGGTTTTTCCTTAAAATCTTCATCGTAGCCAAATATCTTTGAGTCACACTTCAGTTACAGTACATTAACTTCATCTTGCTGATTTTGACCATATCTTCGAAATTTTGGTGCAAACATGTCCCCATTTTTAGGTGATAACTTGTATCTTCCAAAAATTTTAATCGTTGCCTTGTATGACATCGGCTTGACAAGACATTCTCAGTAACTACTGCATTAATGGCATTGTAAAAATCTTGATATGCATGTCATGCATTTTAACTACACGCGTCGCTTCAAAATCCTTCCCACTGTTTCACCTTTTTACCCCTCGTATAAATATGCAGCCCCCACATGGTCATTCTCACGTGCTCAAGCTCTCTCGACATCTACAATCAGCTTCTTCTTCTCGACTAACAAGCTTTAGTGCTCAAAATTCCCCTAGTTCTCAATTGGCTTCCCATCAAGATCGATTGAATGGATTCCAGTCAGGTACTTATTCCGATTCCCAACAGCAATGATCAATACTACCTAGGCCTAGTAGGAAACTTAGATCCTGACATGATTATACATTAAGAAATTCTGCACCTCCCCCTATCGGCTACTGGACATAACATAGAGGGATGGAGCAAGAGCTTTAGGGCCTGGTCAATAGTGCTCAAAGGATGGAAGAACTGGTATATTCAAGTGGCTGCTAAAAAACGAGAGGTGTGGGAGAGAGTGGGGATAACCGAGTACCTCCCCCTTTCTTTAGCCAATCCAGAGACCAATGAGCTCTTAGTGGCCATAGCTTGTTATTTCTAGTAAGACACTTTAAATGCCTTTATGTTCTGAACTGGTCCAGTCAGCCCAGCCCTTTTGGACATGGCTCAATTGTGTTGCTTGAGGCCTGATGGGGAGCAAATATCGGCTTATAGCACCAAACCAAAACTCAAGCTCATCAGATCTAAGGGTGAAGGATGGAGCAAGTATATAAATAATAATAACAAAGTCAATGGGCCGGTATCGGATGAAGAACACATCGCCCTCCTCAATCTTTGGTTGGATAGATTCCTCTTCTTTGGGGCTTCTTTTGGGCCTACTCAAACTTACCAGACCATCGTGGAGTAGTTGGTAGAGGGGCATCGGCTAGCCCTAGGAAAAACATTGCTTGCGGCGGTCTACCGAATGGTGTATATTACAAGGAGTTAGCTATTTACAGGCTTTGCCAACTTCACCATTGGCAATATAGGAGGTCTGCTTTGGTTTGTACAGATATGGCTATATAGCCTTTTCAGCTGACCTTTCGCTTTGAATTCTTCTGAGAATACTCCATTTCCACCAGAAGATAACCTAGAGGGAGTAGTCCCTCAGTTCAGAGCAAGCCGATCATTCGGCGTAAAATTCATAATGTGCTTTGGGAACGAGATGAAGATTACACCTGTCAACTCAAGGAAATACTTGTCTTTTTTCTTGCAACTTGACAGTGAAGACTTCGGTCAACACGATTTCTTTAGTTATACAAATGCAGCCGATTTCTCATGGCCTTCTTTCCTGCATTTGGACGCCGATAGTGTTTTGTTGCCTCAGGAGACTTTGGAATTATATAAGCTTTTCATATCCCCAAGTATATTACATGTTGGCCTTCACACAAGAAATCGGACTTTTCCAGCCTTCATATTAATTCTATCACCCATCAATTTATGCTAGGCAACTAGGGTTTGGACAAGTTATTCCAAGTTTCCCACTTCTTGATCAGCTCCAGCAAGAGCCCAAGTCTGAAATGCAGCCATAGCCAACATTGTCTTAGAGATAGCGGACGAACTCCAAATCAATGACTTGCCTCATTTCATACTAAACACATGCCAGGCTGGACATTTCTCCTCTTAGTGGTCAGCAATCACAAAGGCACTCTATCCCGAGAAGACACCGTCGGCCATTGTTAATGAGTTTTTCCCAAACTTACTTGAGCCGACGGTAGTATCTGATAGTGATTCAAGTGGCAAGTCTAGCTCCTCCAGGTATACTAAAACAAGTATAGTAGATATTACTGAAGAGGTATCGGCTTTAACAAATCTTTCTTATTATTGTCCTTAGTCTAATGCTTTTATTAATCGGCTTTCTCTTTCTTTCAGACCAAGGTCGTAGTGAAGAAGGTTGCAACAGGCCCATCGGGTAGCGGCCATCAAACTAAAAAGCCACACCAATCGACTGGCCTAACAGGCTATACATCAGGTACTTTGGGGATTCAAAGCCCCTCCTTATTGGATATTGATAAGCAGCAACCTAGTAAGTATATTTGATCGGCTACATATTCCTAGCCCCTCCTACATATTCCTTTAGGGACTCACTCTTATCTGATTAATCCTTAGAGAAGAAGAAGGAGGCCAAATCCACCAAGGCTCCTACTAAAAGAGGCTCTAAGGCTCAAGTATAGAGTGGCGAAAGCTCGCCGCACATATCGGCTACTAGAGGGGTAATTAATATCTTCCCCTTCTTTTTATATGATGAGTATATTCATCTATTGGTATAACATTTTTTATTCCTTTTCTTTTCATCTAACCCCATCGGTGCAGGTGGCCAACATTCTGGCCAAGCTGCCTAGTGTGTCCCTTGAGGCTCCACCCCTTTCCTCCCAGCCGACACCACCCGCCCTTATGGCTTCTCTCGCGGCGTCCTCCGATCCCAGCAATCTACTAGGTTTTACCCTGCATGATTTGGAGGATCCAGAGGTGGTAGCCATAGATGACTATCTTGCTGACATCAGGAAGATCCTAGGTGTCAAAGGAAGCGTCGGCTGCAGTGACTTCTGCACTGGGAATGCAGGAGAAGCTCAACAGGCTATTTGACCAAGTCATGCAGCTGGAAGCTGACCTCCTGAAGAACACATAGCCTCTTCGGGATGCTATGGCAACTGTGAAAGCTATCCTGCCACCGAAAACCATGAACGTGCTCCTAAATGTCTGCCACTTAGATGGCAAAAGTGTAGAGGTCGCAGCGGCCAAGGCCAGAATCGCTCAAAGGGAGGCGCAAGAAGTTGACCAAAAGCTGCTCAACAAGATGGTAGCAGAGGCCAAGGCCAAAAAGAAGAAATTTGATGATGACTCTTTGTCCCTCAAGACCAACAAGGTGGCCATTAAGAAGCTGGAATCGACCAAGAAGCTCCTTGAATAAGAACTGGCCAACTTGAATAAGCAAATAGTCGATGGGCAAGCTAAGCTGATTGCGACGGTCTCCTCCATTAGAGAGCAAAAGCATGAAATCACTCTGGCTGTTGCAGGGGTTAGGGGGCAATTGGCTAAGGTGGTTCTTGTGCCTGGCAGCACCAAGGAAGATAAAAGGACTATCGATGAGGTGCAAGAGATCATTGCTAAGGCCGCGGGTGCATTATCGGCTTTAGGCACTAGGCTCCTTGGCTCCGGCCTTTAAATATTCTCTATAATGATGTAATTTGTTGAAATATTGGCCTGCTAAAACAATGCTTTTGGAATATTTATCTTATTGTAATCGGTTGTGTAACCGATTTTACTTGTTATCCTTATTTTGCATGTCTTTGACTTAACATTTTTAGCCAAAATTAACAGCATCAAATTAATTTGGCCTTTCAGATGATACATCCTCGTAGCCGATTAGGAACCAATCTATACACTATGATAATATTTCTTCAAGTATTTTCTGTTGATCACCTTGGAGAGCACAATTCCCTCCAATGTTTCTAGTATGTAGGAATTTTTATCAACAAGTCGATTTACCCTATACGGCCCTTCCCATGTCGGTGACCACTTACCAAATAGGCTATCCCTAAAGCCAACAGGTAAAATAGTTTTCCAGACTAAATCGGCTTGACCAAAGGATTTAGGCACCACCTTTTTATTGTAGGTTCTAGCAACCCTTTCTTTATTCTTTTTAAGCCGATCTAAAGTATGCAATCATAATTCTGCCAAATCATCCAAATTATCTAACATCAAATCCCCATACTCCTGAGCCGACAAATTGTTTTGTCTAGCTATCCTGATGGAATCAATATTAATTTCTACATGCAAAACGCCTTCTTGACCACAAACTAGCTGGTAGGGTGAAAGCTTCGCCGCCCCATGATACACTAGCCGATATGCCCATAATGACTCTAACAACATTGAATGCTAATTCCTTGGTTTTTCATCAAAATCAACTTAATCAATGCTTTGTTAGATGATCCGGTTTAACTATTAGCTTGAGCATAATAAGTCGATGAATTCAACAGCTTGATCCCCAAACTCTTTGCGAACTCTTGAAACTCTTCAGACATGAACATTATTGCTTGATCGGTCTTGATGGTTTGTGGGATTCCAAACCGATGTATAATATGCTCATTAACGAATCTGATAGCTTCAACACTTGTGAACCTTTTGAGCGGTACGGTTTCAACCCATTTAGAAAAATAATCAATCACAGCCAAAATAAACTTATGGCCTTTGCTTGAAGTAGGAAATATTTGTCTGATTACATCTATACCCCAGCCTCTGAATGGCCAAGGTTTGATAATAGGGTGCAAAGCCGATACTGGGGCCAATTGTATGTTGCCGAATTTTTGACAAGTCTGGCATCCTTTATAATATGGGAAGCAATTCTCTAACATTGTTGGCCAAAAATATCCTGTATGCCTAATCGTCCACTTCATCTTATAGGCCGATTGATGGGATCCACACATACCTTCTTGTAATTCACCCATCACCACTTCGGCCTCATCGGCCCCAAGGCATCTTAACAACAGCCCTTCTAAGGTCCAATAATACAAAGTATTGTCAAGGACTACATACTTCAAAGCCTTTGCCTGATTTTTCTCTCCATTGGCTTAGATGGGTCAATCAAATATTCCTTTATCTTCATCCTCGGTCAACATTGTCCACGCACATTATTGTTTTGTTAATCAACTCACAGTCCTTGATTTGGCCAAAAACTTTATAGCTTGATGCCTGTTGAGCTAATAAGTTGGCCCTATCATTCATCTCTCGAGGAATATGATTAATAGAGAATGAATTAAATAAGCCAATTATAACAAGACATTGGTCTAACACTACACCATGACACCAAATTAGCGTCAGACATCAGTCGGCAATAATACATAATTACCGACCAACTATCTGTCGCTAAACCTTGGCGATGGACTAACTGTCGGCAATAATACTTTTAGGGTCAGATGGTGCATTGGAAATTATTTTGATATGTAGGGACAAACTATCTGTCGGCAATGATAAATTTTTCTATCAGTATATATGTCGGCAAAAGTCTATCTGTCCGTCAAAACTCATGTACAACGAAGGCGGCAAAAATAGGCGCGCGAATTATATTTTCTTATTTATTTATCTGATAATTCTTTTATATATATTATTTTTACTGTATATATTATTATTATTAAATCGCATATACCCAAAGTGACATTATATATTGTCTAACCTTAATTCTAGGCTTATCAAGGTTTGCACGTCAATACTTATCAAGGAAGTTCCATGAAACAATGGGTATATCTACCGATACCACAAAATAGCGAATTTACATAATATAAGCGCATGCATGAAACAATTTGATAAACAAATAAAAATTAAATACTATGATCAATATGATCAAAGGGTGCTTGCCTTGCTTGTTGATTTCAGTCGTGATGTTAGAGTGGACTGTCGTAGAATATTGAAAAGATAGCAAATAGCAACTTTTAAATAGGGCAAAAAGAAATCAGATGGAAAAATCAAATAGAAATCTATTACACAGAATAGATGTGATCTTGGTTTGGAGTTTATCGATTGCATGTGTTTTGTTTCGAATTCAAGATGCAAAAATTATTTGGATTTAATCAAATTAAGACATAAGTTACTTACTAAATGTATCTATATTTTAAATTTTGAATTATCTTAATGAAAAGAGAAAGACAAGAATAAAATATGGATTCATTTTCTACTGCTCTGGCCCATCTAATTTCTTTTATTTTCGGCACATCTTAAAATATTTATACATATGTACTGCTTTATACTATTTTATATTATTATTTATTTATTTTTATCTTAATATATTTTATTTTATTTAACATATATATATATATTTTTTTTGCTAGGCCGGCTTAGAGCCCATCTCCTCTTAACCCTAACCCTCTCTCTCTCTCTTCTTTTCCTCCCCTGGCGCCGCACTCTCCTCACTTCCTCTACTTCACTCTCACGCGACCACGGTTAAGCCCCCGCGCTGCGCCCTTGCGCCCACGTGCCACTGCCACTTCTCAGGCGCCGCAGGGGCTTCTCTCCTTTCGCCGCCTTCCCTTGGGCGCCGGCCACCGCTAGCCCCCGGCACCACCTCCCTCACGTCGGTACCCCTCTTCATCACCTCGCGCCGCCTCTCCTTCCCGAGCCACCCCGAGCACTTCTTTTGCGGCCGCCTACTCCGGCCCTCTCCCTCAGGCCGAAGTCTCGCCGCCCCCTCACGCTGACAAACCACCACGACTCAGATCTCCAGATGGCTTCCTCTCCGGATCTGGCGGAGAATCACCGACGTTCTCAAGGTAAGTCTCTCTTTTTCTTTTTCCTCTTCCTCTCGCCTATGTCTCTCTCTCATGCCTCCCCACCGCCGATTCTCACTACGCCTCTCCTTTTTCCCCAAGCGCCGAGCATCACCAATTTCCCCTGAGCCGATTGCGCTACCCCTGGCCCAGGCGGCACCGAATCCGAGGCCCTCAATGCTGGTGGCCGCAGCAGCCGCATCACCCCGACCACGCCTCGGCCATGGACAAGTGCCTCCCAGGAGCTAAGTACCCGAAACTCTCATATTTGCTATTAGCTCACTAATTGTTCGATGCTATCTATGATTCATTCATGTGCGAAATTAGGTTTAATAAACATTACTTGTGCATTGCATCCCTCTCGATTAGGTTTGTTTGCATACCAATAGCTTTGTAGGAGTAAATGAATACTGGAAAGGTGTATATAGGGGAAAGTGCGTGATAAATCTGCCCAGAAAATGTAGAATACCAATAGCAACGTGTATTGATTTTAGTCTATTTTTTATTTGCAAAACAAAATATACACTTCTGCACTTTTGTGGGAACCAACCATTTTTTTCACAAACAACCATCCATACCAATAGCTTTGTAAGAGTAAAAATGAATTTGGAAAGGTGTATATAGGGAAAGTGTGTGATAAATCTGCCTTTAAAATGTAGAATAATGAGTTATATTTTGAAATGTAATAAGGTTAGAATGACTTGTGAAATGGGATAGTGTTGACAATAGATGGTTCAAGTTGGTAAGATTCCAGCTCCAACCATTAGGAAGATTCTTTGACAGTTGACAACCTTTGCATCATATAGGATGTTCTGCTTATTGTCGAAAACATGGCAAAGTTGACAAACCGCCACACTTTGCTCGATTGTGTTATCCTAAGAACCGCCACACTTCCCTATGCTAAGCTATCTGGTATAATTCTATTAAACGGAAGTCAAAACCAACATAAAAACATAATTGTATTCTCGATATACAATATATTATGTCCTGCTATCTTATATTTTGAAAGCAAAGATCCGCTTGTTCCTTGGGCTCGAGATCCAATCAATGAAAACATCCTCTTTAGAATCCAGACTTTCAACAGGTTATGCTATTAAATTCTTATAATGTCTTTTCATGCTTACTCAAGGCTTGTACTATTCGCAGCTTTTGCACTACGTGGTTACCAAGTGGATACCTAGCTGTTTTTTATGCAATAGTATATGTACGCACTCTGTTACTTAAGTGAGATTACTATTAAGGTTGTCATGTGATGTATTCTTTTTATTGCAGGTCCAAAGGATCAACACTGAAAAGGCTATGATTTCGTTTTCTTCCTGCTGGAGATGGCAGTATGGTTTCAATAATTGATGTTAAACCTCATAATCATAATATAACATGGAGATGACAGTCTTTTGCGAAAACAATAATATCTATGATTACTTAAACAAAGAACCTGTAAAGGCACAACACAATAGTTGAACTGTAACACCCCGGTACCCCGTGCCCCGAATGTTACCCCCCTCTAGCATCAACAATTACAAATCGCTAAGAATAAATATTTGGTAAGCAGCTAACAACTAGGAGGTTGTCAAAATTATTAAAAATTTCAGCAGCACCTCCCCTAAAACTAGGACATCCACTCAACAAACAGAAAACAATTGCAGTTATGATATCATTCTAGCAGGTCCTTAGTTAATCAATCACACATCCAACAGAACTTAATAACTACACCACGACGAACGACATATTACAACCATAATCAATACAACCAGGCTTTACAAAACGATTAAATGGTTTGATGCAAACGTGCTTGTGCTACTACTCCCTCCCATGCATGCCGATTTCAATGCACCTGCAACAACACAACAAACAAGCGTGAGTCGATGACTTAGCAAAGTACACGAGAGTAACAATTCTAATTTATCATAAGTAAAACAAGAGCTTGACCATAAAAACAAGGAAGACAAATGAAGCAACATCCAGACAATACACATTTATACCCAGTTAAAGCAATAACTTGACTATACAAGAAAATTACCGCAATCAAACCATCAACTTGATAATAAACCCATTCAACGCCAAAGAAGCACTACTTAACTCTAAGTCACAATGTCTCCCGACTCAACTACCCCTTGCTGCAACTCAAACCATTTTCATCTATTGCACTTGAGTTTATAACTCGACTTCACTCCATAATATTCATACAACATAATTCGCAGGGCAAAGAAATGCGCTAATTCATCAAATTCAATTCAATCTCCCCTTTTTGGGTTGAGTCCACGCCTCAACCTTCAATTACCATAATCACCATCCATATGACACACCATTTACCACAACACTCATTATTAAAGATGCAATGCACATGAATGCTCATTTCCATGCACGCACGCAGATCGCCGAAAGTGCCCACCCGTCGGTGTGCACCCTCACGCCCCTTCCATCCGTGGAAAGTGCCTACTCTTACTGTCTCGCTCCCATTCACCTCGATGAATGGGACTACGAGGTAGGACTTTCGTGTTCACTACGTGTGAACACAGAGGCCCGCATCAGAATGGGTCGCCTCTTCCATTATGAATGCACAAATGCAATTTACATGAATGAAATGCAACCCTTCATTCATCGCCAACACTAACATAACCATAATCACACACATACATAAACATAGCCCAAATTCTCACATTCATAACCATAACCACACTCATACATAAACGTAGCCCAAATTCTCACATTCATAACCATGACCACACTCATACATAAGCATAGCCCAAATTCTCACATTCATAACCATGACCACACTCATACGTAACCATAGCCCAAATTCTCACATTCATAACCATGACCACACTCATACATAAACATAGCCCAAATTCTCACATTCATAACCATAACCACACTCATACATAAACATAGCCCAAATTCTCACATTACTAACCAACTAATCTATTCGCACACACACTCAATTCCATTCCCCAGATGGGGCACAATTAAGTACGAGTATTGTAACGTCCCGAATTTTGGCCAGATTTTAAATTTTGGAGTTATTTGAATTTTTATGAATTAATCAACCTTTAATTGCATTTAATGGAATTTATCTAATTTTTCTGGGATTTATTGGATTTAATTGGATTTTATTTATATCATTTTTCTTTGAGTAATTAAATACCAGAGAATATAATTATCAAAAATTAAAACTAATATTTTATTTAGGCTCAAAATGCTCTGAAATATTTTATAGAATTTTTCTAGAATTTTTCTAGTATTTTTAGTGCCCCAAATAATTACTTTGAATTTCTGTCTTTATTTTTATTCGTAAAACCCGGAAAATAGCTAGCTACAGTGTTGGGCCGGCCCAACACTGTGCTCGCGCGGTGAAAAACCCTAACGCTCGCCCGCTCCGCACCGTCCGATCTTGATCGGACGGCTGACGTTGGTCGCGCCATCGGGACTGTGCACGACTGTTGCACCGCCGCCCGCCGTTGGGTACCGAAGATCGTGTCAGGGATTTGCGCGCTATCCGAGGCATGTCTGAGCGAGTGGAGTATATCTCCGTGTTCCGCGCTTCACCCCGCCATTTCTCTCGCCGTTAGCTCTCGCCCATCAGTAGCCTTCTCGGGAGCTCGCCAGTAGCTACTCACCCCGCCACGGTTTCCTTCATGTTTCGCCGTCCGCTGCGTTCGCCGCCCAAGACCACCTCCGAGTTCACCAAGCCGAGACGCATCCGCGTGGTTACTTTTTCCGGCCGAAGAGACACGGAAACGCCGTCGCCCGTGTCATCTTCCCCAAGTCCGGCAACGAGCGCCGCCGCCTCTTCTTCGACTCTTCGCAGAACCTCACCTCGGTAGTCGATCTTCATCCGACGCCTAAGGTAACGCCACGTAGTCCCGTAAATAGTAAACCGCTTCGGTAGCCCTTTGCGCCGTTAGATTCAATCCGACGGTCGAAAGTAGATGGTACGCGTGGCTTGATGGTTCCGCGACGCGTGTCAGTCGCTGACATGTGGGGTCGAGCACTGTTCGCGGGCCCACTTGTCAGTGGGAGGACCGCCGGTCGTGCTGGCGTCAGCGTGACGTCATCCGGGCCCACCTGTCAGTGGCCGAGGGCGACGTGGTTCGCTCTGGTGCCGACACGTGTCAAGCCGAGGGAAAATCGCCGGAAAATCGGTGGAAAATAAGGGAAAAATTCGGTTTATTCTTTTATGAATTTCAGCAAAATTGAAAACGCTATAACTTTCGCATTTTAACTCGGATTTGAGTGATTCCAGTGCCCAAAAATTTGTAAAAATGTGAACTATTTATTGGTGATTTTTATTTAATTTTAGTGAATTGTTTGCTGTCTGTATTATATATTTATTGTGTGTTTGCTTGTACCGAGTAGACTCGAGTTGGAATTAATTGCCGAGGAGAGTTTGAAGACCCGTCGCAGAACCTCGACTGTAACCAACTCCTCTTCAAGGCAAGTCGTGCTTTGACCATGTTGCCCCTAGATTTTAAAAGTATATTTTGATTTCCATATTGCATGCTATGTTAAGTACAACCACTATTGATTAAATTGGGAAATGGTAGTTAAAAGCCAAACTTGTTATGCCACCTTGATTATAATGTTTATATGCCCCAAACCTTGTCCACCCTAAGATGCTTAAATATGTTGGATGCTAATATGATGCCAACACGGAGGCTAGACCGTGATTAGTCGCTTAGCCCGCTTGTATGCGTGGAATGACTTTCAAATATCAAATGAATATTGACTAAACATTATGGAACGATTTTGGAAAATGCGATGATGTCATGAATTGAACCGATAGTGACCGTGTGGTGCTATTCATGAAATGATGTGGAAAATGGCATGTGTTGCTTAAGTATAAAGTGGGGTGGGAAAATGATTTGAACAGGGGCAAGTGGCAAGAAGGCTTCGTGCTGTGGGCCTGTGTGGCAATGGGTCAGTATGAATGATTAAGAAGGTCAGGTGCCGAGTTGTATAAAATGGATGTCTTGCCCGTGACAGCTTAAGGACTTAACCTTGCGAGCCTTTGAACTGAGTTCCGTGTACAACCACTTGTCCGAATGGGACGGACCTAGTTAAGTAGGTTTCGACCTCTTTCCTTTGAAACCTTTGGGTGACAAAGGCACACCAAGGTAATCAGAGGGGAAGCGCACTGCGCGCGGCTTGGTACCCATTCAACAGATTTGCCCTGCCTAAACTTCGCCTCGAGTGAGGGAAGTGTTAGAAGGAGGTAACTGAGAGGTTCATCGGTCAAATGTTAGTCTCGAAAGGCTTTGTTGCAATCAATCGCTTGTGTGGTGAACGATCAGATCCTCGTGGGTAAAGTGTACTGACCGCAGAGTGTGTGTGTGAATCTATTCAATAGCCGTGTCCGCAGATCGACATTGCTCGGTGATTACAAATAAGGGTTAGATTTTCAAAATGAAAATGTGGAATGGGTGGTGGTGCCAAAAAGTCGGTGAATGAAATTAGGGCTGTGTGCCAAACTCTTGGAAAAGAATTGAGAAATTAATTATTAAATATTATTGATCTTACTGCTTTTAATCTAATAGGATTACCTATCAAAAGAAATGCTGCTTTATGCAAAATAACCAATTAAGCCTTTCCTTGGAATAAGCCTTGCATATAGTAATAGTCTCAGATTGTGCATGACTTGTTGAGTATGTTGTATACTCACCCTTGCATCGACAAAAACCTCAGAAGAAGAAGAAGCCGTGCCAGCTTGGAATGAAGAGTTCGTCGAAGGCCAGGAGGATTAAGGGGTTGAGCCGCACTCAGTAGCCTGTGGTCATGAAGAGTTCATCGCTTTACTTTTGCTTCCGCTGATAAACCTGTTTACTTGATATTTATCGCTCGCGTGTGATGGCATCGTAAGGTGGCCATAAGGCCATGTAACTCGTTTCTATTAATGCTTGAAGTACTTATTATTTATTTCATGTGTATGATTGTGGTACTTCAACCTGCTTATCCTGTGTGTACTAGCGTGATCCTCGACTAGTATGTAGACACAGAGTGTCCGAACCGTGAAAATTCGGGCACGACAGGATGGTATCGAGCCATACCGATCGTAGGACTTGACCCTAGTTAGACTGGCCGTTTTAATGGAGTCCAAATTAATTTCTAAAGAATAAAATCTGGACAAGAATAATCAATGAAATCTTGACTCATCTCTTCTTCTTTACTTCATACCTCTGCTGTATTTTTGCTATTACTTTCGTGTTCTTTAAAATTTGTTGTTCGACGCTGCTTTGGCAGATGCGATGGTTCACTCCTTTGGAGAGCGCCACGGTGGCTACGCCATGAGCTCGAGGATGCTCCTGTGTTGGGAGGTTTTGACCGACCACTCTACAAGTCCCGCACCGATAGTCAACGGATCGCTCGTGGATGGGAGACGACTCGACCTTGTACGCCGGAGCACGCCGTGCTAGTCGTCCGCCGCCTCGCGGTGAAGCGAGCAGCCACGAGGCGGGCATACAGAGTGTGCCCGAGTTGCGCTGCGCCGGATCAGCCGACCACGGCTTTGAGCTGTGGGATACCGCCTTCGTGTGCACCAAGACGCGGTGGACCTCGCAGTTCGCTTGGACCTAGAGGATGACGCCGCTGTCAGACACTGGGCGTGTTCGCCACGACAGAGGAGGTGATGGACGCCACGACCACGGAGCTGCAGCCGTCTCACTGCTGCTCGAGGAGACCGAGGAGGCCTTACGAGAGACCCGCATGCACGCTGCTCAGAGGATCGCCGAGTGGAGGAGGGTTTTACGGGCGGGGAGAGCGACGCTGTCATGGAGCTCGACGACGACGACGAGGAGGAGCAGCATGAGCAGAGCAGGAGCTTGGCCAGCTGGGCCAGAGGACCAAGAGCCAATGGAGCCCCACCTGCACCGTGGGAGGGCATGGGGACGGCTTGCCTCGATGCTAGCTCACCCGCCGGTTTACGTGATCGGCGAGCCGAGCCGGGTTGGCTCGATGAGTGATGCTTTGTCGTAATATCTGGGGCGCTTTTTATGTTGAGACTCAGCTTGTTTGGAGTCGCCTTTATTTCCGAACTTTAGTATGCGATGTTGTAATGAACAATTGATGTGATGGTTGTGATTGTCGATGGTTACATAGTCCTTAGACTATGTACTAAACCATACTTAATTATTATTTATGCTTGAATGCTTAATGGTTCTATTTAAGTTACACTGCTTCCCGTATAAGTTCCATACTCGCCTATTCTTTTTCCCTCTTATCTCTAAACCTCAAGAATCAACAGATGGTGAACACTGCAACAACGGAGCAGAGGCAAGTGGATCACGCCACGGAGGCGGCCAGACTATACACCGCCACCCCAGCAAAGACCGCCAAGGATATGCGAACTTAGGCGATTTTCGCAAAGACAAACGCGCTTAATGCAAACAATGATGACAACAAGATAACAACAAAGACTCAGCCGCCGCTAACAACCAAGTTGGAACAATGGGCCACGCCCCTACTCAAGATTATCTGAGTTTATGAGGACTCGACCGCCGACATTCTCGCAACGCTAGTCCCTTAGAGGCGACGATTGGTTGAGAACCATCGAAGGAAATTGCACATAACCCAATGTGAAGGACAT
The DNA here is from genome assembly GCA_036346375.1 of Guadua angustifolia. NCBI lineage: Eukaryota > Viridiplantae > Streptophyta > Magnoliopsida > Poales > Poaceae > Guadua > Guadua angustifolia. Next base: position 12,090,849 of record CM070514.1, read on the forward strand.
GAGAGGGTGCTTTATGCCTCTCACCATTTTGAGGAACAAAGAATTAATGGTGGGAGAATTATCAAGGCCGCAGAGAACCCGCAGGAGATTACTTGGGAGGAATTCACCCTAGCTTTTCGTCAATACCATGTGCCGGAGGGTATTATGGAGCTGAAAAGGAGGAATTTCGAGCTCTGAAGCAAGGAGGCGTGCAAGGGTCGATTATCTCAATAAATTCACTCGCTTAGCACGCTATGCACCGGATGACGAGCAACGGATAAAGCAAGGCGCCTCGCTTCATGAAGGACTTAACACGGCTTTGGTGGGACCGATTACCCACACCTTTCCGGATTTTCAAGAGTTAGTAAACAAGGCGCCATATCGAAGACAAGCGCAAAGAATCGACGACAATCGCGAACGCCGCATGGCTCGCAAGGAGGACGTCGTGGTCATCGAAAACAAAATGATACCCCAAAGAATTCACCGATTCCAGCCAGGAACAAGGTCGACGCCGCCACCAATGCCAAGACCACGGACAAACCCTCGCACTCCCATCGAATTAATAATCGTAATAGTGGAAATCAAGAATGGCGTGAAGGCGCCGCTACAACTGGAACGAGACGGGGCATTTCGCCAATGCGTGCCCAAAGAAAGGAGGCGTGACGCCAGTACGCTTCAATCTAGGGAGCACCCCAGCCAAGACCCCTACCCAAGGAGGAAGCCGAGTACCTGCTCAAGCTGGAGCTACGCCACAGGCATTCACACGAGGCCGGATTAATCATATCTCCGCAGACGAAGTCCACAATGCTACGGACGTCGTGCTCGGTAAGTTCCTAGTCAACTCAAGGCCGCCACCGCATTATTTGATTCAGAGCTTCAGATTCGCTCGCTTTCGAGATTTTGCCGTGACAAATGATCTCGATATTGTTAACCTTAAGAGTACACTCCTAGTTCAATCTCGATCCCAACTCCGCTCTAAGGTCGGATGTTCCGAGTTAAGTTACTAATAAAAGGAGTAGAGTTCTAGCGAACCTTATTATATTAGACACCCAAACCCTGGATGTTATCCTGGGAATGGATTGGTTGACTAAACATAAGGCTGTATTAGACTGTGGACGGAGAGTTGTGTCTATTGAGAGCCCTGAAGGTAGGAAAGTGGAATTTCAAGCAAAGGGCGCCGAGGAGGGCAATTGTTGGTAAACAATTTGGAGATCACAAGATAAGAGATGTACCAAATGGTCGGTGAATACCAGATGTTTTTCCCGAGGAATTACCGGAATGCCACCGCATGAGACATAGAGTTCAGAATTGACTTAGTACTCGAACAAAGACCGATAGCAAAGAGGCTATATCGGATGTCTACCAAGAGTTGGTAGAAATGAAAAGCAAATTGAGGAGTTGTTGGAGAAAGGATTTATCGACCAAGCTCGCCACCTTGGGGAGCACCGGTTCTATTTGTTAAGAAAAAGGATGGGAGTTTTTTGATGTGTATAGACTATCGCAAGACTTAACGAAGTGACGATAAAGAATAAATACCATTACCCTAATCGATGATCTTTTCGATCAATTAAGAGGAGCAGGAGTATTCTCCAAGATTGACCTTAGGTCGATATCACCAATTGAAAATCAAGACAGAGGACATACCCAAGACCGCATTTTCTCAAGATATGGACATTATGAGTTCACCGTTATGTCATTTGATTGACAAATGCGCTCAAGATACTTCATGAACTTAATGAATAAAGTATTCATGGAATACTTAGATAAATTTGTAGTGGTGTTCATCGATGATATATTGGTTTATTCAAGGACGGATGAAGAGCACGCCCAACATTTGAGATTAGTGTTGGAAAAGCTAAGGGAGCAACGGTTGTATGCAAAGTTTAGTAAATGCGATTTCTGGAAGAGTAAGGTAGATTTCTTAGGGCATGTCATGACAGCCGAAGGGATCGCAGTGGACCCAAGCAAGGTTGAGACAGTGCTACATTGGGAGTCGCCTGACAGGTCGCAAGTTCGAGTTTCTTGGAATGGTCGGGTTATTACCGCCGATTTATAGAAGGATTTTCGACAATTGCTAGGCCAATTACGCAATTGCTAAAGAAGGAAAAGAAGTTCGTTTGGACACCGGATTAAGAGAAGAGTTTCCAAGAATTGAAGAAAAGATCGACATCAAGACAAGCAGTTAGTTCAACCCGATGTGCATCGAAGTTTCGATATTTATCGCGATGCATCACGCCAAGGACTTGGATGTGTGTTGATGCAAATGGAAAGGTAGTCGCCTATGCATCAAGGCGATTAAGGCCACATGAAGGAATTACCCGACACATGATCTAGAATTAGCAACCAGTAGTGCACGACCAAGATATGGCGCCACTATCTTATTGGTAATAGGTGTGAGGTGTATACAGATCATAAAAGCCTTAGATACATTTTCACCCAATCGACCTAAACATGAGACAAAGGAGATGGCTAGAATCGATCAAGGATTACAACATGGGAATCCATTATCATCCTAAGAAGGCCAATGTAGTGGCCGATGCCCCGAGTCGGAAAAGCCATGGTCTCAATCCGAAAGTAGAAGAAAGTCAAGAAGAACTATGTAAGGACCTTCAGAGGTTAAACTCGAAGTTGTTCCCGAAGGATTCAGAGTGCATTAGAAGTAAAGCCTATCTTGGAAGATCGATTAGAGAAGGTCAAGAATGATGAGAAGATCGAGAGAATCAAGGCCAAGATGGAGGAAGGACAGGCAAAAGATTTTAAGTCGACTTAACAAGGTACATTGTGGATGAAAGAGCGATTTATGCACTCCAACAAAAAGGAATTAAAGCAAGTTAATATTGAGGAAGCTCATGACTCCAAGTATTCGATTCACCCAGGAGCGCAAAAATGTATCAAGATTTGAAAGAAAGATTTCGTGGCCGAATATGAAGAGAGAGGTTGTGAACACGTAGCACTATGTGATGTATGCCGAAGTCAAAGCTATGCATCGAGACCCGCAGGATCGCCGCAGCCATTGAAAATACCGTAATGGAAATGGGAAGAGATCGAATGGATTTCATTACCGGATTGCCAAGGACGCAAGGAGGTTATGACTCCATATGGGTTATCGTGGATCGCTTGACAAAGGTCGCACATTTCATACCAAAGGAAGACAACCTATTCAGAGATAAGTTAGCCGAGCTATACATGGCAAGGATCGTTTGCTTGCATGGAGTGCCAAGAAGATAGTATTTCGATGAGGTACCCAATTTACCTCAAGATTTTGGGATAAATTGCATACAAAGAATGGGCACCCGCTTGAATTTCAAGATAACTTATCACCCGCAGACGGATGGATGTATGTAAAGAGTCAACCAGATATTGGAAGATATGTTGAGAGCTTGTGCGTTAGCATATACGCCGACTTGGGACAAATGTTTGCCATATGCGAGTTTAGTTACAACAATAGCTATCAAGCAAGTCTTCGATGTCACCTTTTGAAGCCTTGTATGGTCGACCTTGTAGGACGCCATTAAATTGAATGAGACCGAGAGCGCCGTGTCTTGGACCGCACATACTTCAAGAAGTCAAGAGCAAATAGCACCGATCGAGAAAGGTTAAAGATTGCACAATAAGATGTAAGAGCTACGCAGACAACCGCCAGAGAGATTTGAGTTTTGAACCGAGGATTACGTGTATCTCAGAGTTACGCCGCTTAAGGGAGTCCAGAGGTTTCACAAAAAGGGTAAACTCGCGCCAAGATATGTAGGGCCGTTCAAGATCATAAGCCGTAAGGGCGAAGTCGCCTACCAGCTGGAGTTACTGCAGTCACTAACAGGAGTGCACAATGTTTTTCATGTATCGCAACTCAAGAAGTGTCTCCGAGTGCCTGAGGAACAAACGTCACTAGAAGAAGTTGAACTACAGAAGACTTGACTTACAAAGAGCAACCGATAAAAATTTCGACACAATGGATGGGAAAACAAGAAACAAGACAACCTGCTTTCAGCAGAGTTCAAGGAGCAACCACACGTAAAGTGAAGCCACCTGGGAACGAGAGGAAGATCTGAAAAAGGAATTCCCAAACCTATTCTATAGTTAAGCCTCGAATCTCGGGGACGAGATTCTGTTAAGGGGGGTAGGTTTGTAACGTCCCGAATTTTGGCCAGATTTTAAATTTTGGAGTTATTTGAATTTTTATGAATTAATCAACCTTTAATTGCATTTAATTGCATTTAATGGAATTTATCTAATTTTTCTGGGATTTATTGGATTTAATTGGATTTTATTTATATCATTTTTCTTTGAGTAATTAAATACCAGAGAATATAATTATCAAAAATTAAAACTAATATTTTATTTAGGCTCAAAATGCTCAAATATTTTATAGAATTTTTCTAGTATTTTTAGTGCCCCAAATAATTACTTTGAATTTCTGTCTTTATTTTTATTCAGAAACCGGAAAATAGCTAGCTACAAGTTGTTGGGCCGCCCAACACTGTGCTCGCGCGGTGAAAAACCCTAACGCCGCTTCGCTTCCGCACCGTCCGATCTTGATCGGACGGCTGACGTTGGTCGCGCTTATCGGATCGGCACGATCGTTGCACCGCCGCCCGCCGTTGGGTACCGAAGATCGTGTCAGGGATTTGCGCGCTATCCGAGGCATGTCTCGAGCGAGTGGAGTATATCTCCGTGTTCGCGCTTCACCCCGCCATTTCTCTCGCCGTTAGCTCGCCCACCGTAGCCTTCTCGGAGCTCGCCAGTAGCTACTCACCCCCGCCACGGTTTCCTTCGTGTTTCGCCGCCGTCCGTCGTTCCCCGCCGCCGTCAAGACCACCTCCGAGTTCACCAAGCCGAGACGCATCCGTGTGGTTACTTTTTCCGGCCGAAGAGACACGGAAACGCCGTCGCCCGGGTCATCTTCCCCAAGTCCGCAACGAAGCGCCGCCGCTTCTTCTTCGACTCTTCAGAACCTCACCGCCCGATCTTCATCCGACGCCTAAGGTAACGCCACGTAGTCCCAGAATAGTAAACCGCTCGGTTAGCCCTTGCGCCGTTAGATTCGAATCCGACGGTCGAAAGTAGATGGTACGCGTGGCTTGATGGTTCCGCGACGCGTGTCAGTCGCTGACATGTGGGGTCGAGCACTGTTCGCGGGCCCACTTGTCAGTGGGAGGACCGCCGGTCAGGCCGGGCGCGGCGCGGACGCCATCCGGCCCACCTGTCGCTGGCCGAGGGCGACGTGGTTCGCTCTGGTGCCGACACGGTCAAGCCGAGGGAAAATCGCCGAAAATCGGTGGAAAATAAGGAAAAATTCGGTTTATTCTTTTATGAATTTCAGCAAAATTGAAAACGCTATAACTTTCGTGATTTTAACTCGGATTTGAGTGATTCCAGTGCCCAAAAATTTGTAAAAATGTGAACTATTTATTGGTGATTTTTATTTAATTTTAGTGAATTGTTTGCTGTCTGTATTATATATTTATTGTGTGTTTGCTTGTACCGAGTAGACTCGAGTTGCCGGAATTGCCGAGGAGAGTTTGAAGACCCGTCGCAGAACCTCGACCGTAACCAACTCCTCTTCAAGGCAAGTCGTGCTTTGACCATGTTGCCCTAGATTTTAAAAGTATATTTTGATTTCCATATTGCATGCTATGTTAAGTACAACCACTATTGATTAAATTGGGAAATGGTAGTTAAAAGCCAAACTTGTTATGCCACCTTGATTATAATGTTTATATGCCCCAAACCTTGTCCACCCTAAGATGCTTAAATATGTTGGATGCTAATATGATGCCAACACGGAGGCTAGACCGTGATTAGTCGCTTAGCCTGCTTGTATGCGTGGAATGACTTTCAAATATCAAATGAATATTGACTAAACATTATGGAACGATTTTGGAAAATGCGATGATGTCATGAATTGAAACTGGGATAGTGACCTGTGTGGTGCTATTCATGAAATGATGTGGAAAATGGCATGTGTTGCTTAAGTATAAAGTGGGGTGGGAAAATGATTTGAACCGGGGCAAGTGGCAAGAAGGCTTCGTGCCAGGTGGGCCTGTGTGGCAATGGGCTGTATGAATGATTAAGAAGGCTGTGTGCCGAGTTGTATAAAATGGATGTCTTGCCCGGGACAGTTAAGGACTTAACCTTGCGAGCCTTTGAACTGAGTTCCGTGTACAACCACTTGTCCGGAATGGGACGGACCTAGTTAAGTAGGTTTCTGACCTCTTTCCTTTGAAACCTCTGGGTGACAAAGGCACACCAAAGGTAATCAGAGGGAAGCGCACACTGGCCGCGCTTGGTACCCATTCAACGGTATTTGCCCTGCCTAAACTTCGCTCGAGTGAGGGAAGTGTTAGAAGGAGGTAACGAGAGGTTCATCGGTCAAATGTTAGTCTCTGAAAGGCTTTGTTGCAATCAATCGCTCAGGTGGTGAACGATCAGATCCTCGTGGGTAAAGTGTACACCTCCGCAGAGTGTGTGTGTGAATCTATTCAATAGCCGTGTCCATGATCGACATTGCTCGGTGATTACAAATAAGGGTTAGATTTTCAAAATGAAAATGTGGAATGGGTGGTCAGGTGCCAAAAAGTCAGTGTGAATGAAATTAGGGTGTGTGCCAAACTCTTGGAAAAGAATTGAGAAATTAATTATTAAATATTATTGATCTTACTTCTTTTAATCTAATAGGATTACCTATCAAAAGAAATGTCGCTTTATGCAAAATAACCAATTAAGCCTTTCCTTGAATAAGCCTTGCATATAGTAATAGTCTCCAGATTGTGCATGACTTGTTGAGTATGTTGTATACTCACCCTTGCATCGACAAAAACCTCGAAGAAGAAGAAGCCGTGCACTTGGAATGAAGAGTTCGTCAAGGCCGGGAGGATTAAGGGTTGAGCCGCACTCAAGAGTTCGTGGTCATGAAGAGTTCATCGCTTTACTTTTGCTTCCGCCGATAAACTGCTTACTTGATATTTATCGCTCGCGTGGCGGCATCGTAAGGTGGCCATAAGGCCATGTAACTCGTTACTATTAATGCTTGAAGTACTTATTATTTATTTCATTGTATGATTGTGGTACTTCAACCTGTTTATCCTGTGTGTACTAGCGTGATCCTGGACTAGTACAGAATACACAGAGTGTCCGAATCCGTGAAAATTCAGGGCACGACAAGTATCCACGTACCCCATACTCGCTACTCACTGCAATGTTAACAAAGGTACAGTAAACTTACCGGGATTAAGGCTTACTAGTGACCACTCGAATCCAATAGCTAATCACATCCTCGAAAGGACGATCACCAATCTAACTAACACTTGCCACAATCAATAGAAATTAGCCATGAACAGATATATAACCATGAACAACTCAATTAAGCACACAACTCGATGTACTTGCACCCATTCCCTTTACCTGTTAATCACCATGAGCAATTTCTCTTGCGGATTCACCGGCAATTAAGTACGCTAAAAGCAAACAAGCAAATAAATCCTCCTAGCCACGATCTAGGGAATGCACTTGCCTTTACCGACGGAGAATGGAGTGGCATACGGTTGAGGCCACTCCTGACAGAACTTTCCCTGCAAATAAACAATATTCATCCAACTTAATTTTATGCATACTCGATACAAGCGACAAAAGAAATCAACTCTTTTGCATATCATAGGTATAGTTAGGGGTGAAAATGGAACGGAAACGGTTGGTAAATAGCTGTTCCGTTTCCATTTCCATAATTTTTATCGGTAACGGAAACGAAATCGAAAACCCCGGAAACGGATACGAAACGGAGTGGATACGGGAACGGAAATGGAAAATTTCATAAGAATGTAGTACAAAATATATTCAAAGTTACAAAGAATATCTTAGCCAAAAAGGTGCACCTCATCATGAGCAGGATTATCCAAGCCGATCCAAAGAAAAACTTCACCCTAGACTAACAATTGGTATACATTTCATCTAAGGTATACTACTCACATGCCATTGCCTCAAAATTAGCTGCAACCTCCGAGCTCTATTGAAAATTTTCTTTTTTCTACTTGCCATAGAAACCCGATCACCAATACACAGATACATTCACATTATGCCATCAAATATTTGGTTTTAAGAAAAGCCATCAGAACAGATTAAGCTCAACAGCTCTCAAGATTTAAAGTGTTAAGAAATAAAGGAATAGCCGGAAAGAAAGAAATGTCTAGGATTATACAATCAGAACCACATTATCTGTACATTGCAAGCAATCTCTAGTGCATATTATTATTGAAGCGGAGACGGTGAATCTATGCTCTGACGAGGATACCATGGTATCACAAGATACATAATAACAGGATGAATTGAATATGTAAGGTAAGATTTAAGGAGAATATCTAAAAATCTATTTTGCTAACCAACAATCCAGTTTGTGTCAGTGCTAGAAACCTAGAACTAACAAATCAGAATTGCCATTTAGATTTAAATCAACCAGGATAGAACCTCTTTGGTTGGTGACGATTGACCGATTAATATAGAATATCACCTAGATTGAAGCGTGAAATGCTTTGTCTGTCAGATCTCCAAGTGCAAATACGAGGAACATCGTCACAAATAAAAGGGCTATCTTGATTTGTATTGAATGGAAATAAGCGTACAATATTCAATACAAAGCACAGCGAAATGAATAACACATAACAAAATAAAGCATAGGATAATACTATTGTGGACAAATTGAAGAACAAGATATCGATATCGAGCATTAGGGGTGATTACAAAAATCTGCACTAAAGTATAAACATCAATGAATAGTGTAGGATAACATATTTCACGTGCTCCTAGAATCAACACGCAGCACACCTCACGACCATTTCATCGAACACATGGTGGCGAGCATTGTGAAACAAAGAAACCTATACCTTCACAAACCCAAGGAGAAGAAGGAGAGCACCCAGCTCGAGGAAGAGAGGCGCGGCTTGGAGGCTCATTACGGCGAGGATAGCTCGACGCCGCCAAAGGCGCGGGTGGGGAAGACTCCACCGGGAGGGAGGCTGGCCGCCGGCAGCAGGGAGGACCAGGGAGCGGCGACTCAGCAGAGGGGAGTCGGCGCGACGCCCGGGAGGAGCTGGGGGAGCGCGCCAGCCGAAGGAGGAGGCGCCAAGGCGCGCAGAAGGGAGGGACGCCAGGCTACGCCAACAGGAGGGGAGGCCCCAGGCGATAAGGCCAATGGGGAAAGGCGCCAGGGGCTGGGAGGCCAGCCAAGTGAAATGGGGAGGAGGCGGTGGGGACAGAAAACGTGGCTGCTTCCTTGGATGAAATGTGGGACTTTAGGGTTAGGGTTTTACTCCTCAAAGGCCCAGAACCTTTCACGAGGCCCAGCAGCTCCCAACAAATTAAACCCACTCTCGGGTCCTCCCGAAACCTAAAGATGACCCGCGACGAAACAAACGCACTCGAAAAGAAATAAAAACCCCAAAGTTCAACCGGGATATTACGTTGAACATAACCTTTTAAAGAATAAAAGGTCGTGGTGTATACTATATAAACTGAAACAACATTATGGAGTCTTAAGTGAGCTTCTTGTTATTGCTATCATGCCATGTATTCTTTTTATTGCAGGGTCAAATGGACAGTCTAAATGGCTATTTAGAGATAAGGCATATTCTTAAAGCCAGTAGGAACAAGCTAAGGAAAAAATAGTTACCGATTTACTAATTGCATTTGGTCTTGCGTGAACAGCTTAAGTGGCAATGAAAAGCAAAGCTAGCATTCATCTTATTTATGTCATCAACGATCTTGCAACTGTATTCATAAGATGTAGAATATGTTAGAAACCATGAACAACACTTGCAAAAATTTGTGCAAAAATACAATTATATTTGTTTAGTCTGTGATTCTAGCAAGTGAAGATTACGCAGAAGGCACTGGTACTTCGTTTGATTTCTTTTCATGTGCAACTAGGACACTGACCTGTCTGTCCACCAAGAGATTCCACAACAGCACTTTGTTCATCTGTAGAATGTCCATATGTCATGCTTTTTACTCGAGTGATTTGAATTTCATTAGTCGCTTTTATGTAAAATGTATGTGAATGCAATGTATCTGCCTTTTTATTTTGATATTTGGGCCTGAACATGCTTGACGGTTCGTCACTTGACGTATGGTTTTCATTTATACGTACTTTCGTATGAATTAGTCTTGCAAGGTCGGGAGAGGTGAATGGATTTTGGTTCATGTATATTATTGTTACCGGTGGTAAGACTTCTTTACTAATGATTTCATGCTTTAGATTTATGAGGAACCCAAGAAGTTCTCTTACCAAAGTGGACTCGGGGTTGGGTGGCCTATGGAGGATGTATAACGGTGATTCTTCTTTGGCATGCTTTCTTTTTGTTGTTGGAGAACAATATAGTTGAAAGATCAAGCGTCTGAAATATCGCCATCTTTGGTTTCGTACTTCTGTGGCCAAGTTTCATACCTCCGACTTCTCTTGGAAATTTTCATTTTCAACATTGAGAGCTTGAGACAAGTTTGCATTTCCATGAACATGATGGACTCTTGGTTGGGTGACAATTTCATACGCCTAGCTTCATGTATCATTATCTGTATGACCTTTAGTGTTCCTTTGTTCATTGCGTTAATACTTAATAGTATTCACTATTTCCTTATTCATGTACAGTTAGTTATTACGGTCTATCTAACTAGTCTTTGTTCTATGTTGAAAGGTGGATGAGTTAGAAAAGACAATCTCGGTTGCATCAATGGATCCGACATATTATGGACTTGATGAAGTTGAGCTTTCTGAGCGATGGAACTGGGTGGCTCTACTCATAATCAAGTATTTCTTGATGTTCCATCTCTCATTTCAAACTTTTCTTAGAATGTCTATTGTTTACTAATTCTTTACAAATTCTACTTATACTAGAGAATCCCTAGATTTTTTTCTTCTACCTATGTCATAGGATTATAAATGAGGAATATCTTGACCATGCATGAGTGACACAATTACAATTGAACATGATACCTTGTTGTATGGAAAAGAAAAGACAGATGGGAATAATGCTTATGTTAGTATGTTTTGAATTTTACGGTTGCTTATTTATTCGGGTTCCTATTTGTGTATAAACATATCAAAGTTGGTCTTTGTCGAGAAAGGGAGGACAAATTCAGCAATTGCAGCACACGAGAACATAATGGGTGCAAGTAGAACTAATCACTATTCTTCCGGGACAATGATGACTTTATTGCTTTAGAATCAGCCATGTTCATTGTACGGTTTAGAAGATAGTTGACCCTAGCTTTGAAGATCCTGCAAGGTTCTCTTTTGTAAATGATAGATGGTTAACTGTACGAACCATGACACTTTTGGATAAATTTGTATATTACTCTATTTGAATGAATTTGAACTGTGTTGAATGGATGTACTACTTGATGGACAAAAATTGTGTGTTCTAGTTGAATGAAGTTGAATCATGTTGAGCGGATGCATTAATTCAATCATTTTCTACTGTAGTGTGGTGTACATATGAATTAATTATTAGTTAGATCTATAATATTCTATAACCATCACACTATCTGTCGGCAAAAGTCTTACCCTCAGACTATCTGTCGGCAAAAGTCTTACCTCAGACTATCTATCGGTAAAAGTCTTACCCTCAGACTATCTGTCAGCAAAAGTCTTCCCTCAGACTATCTGTCGGCAAAAGTCTGTCTGTCGAAAAAAGTATATCTATCGGCAAAAGTCTTATAACAATGTCAGATCATCTGTCAGTAAAAATATATCTGTCGGCAAATGTTTTTTTTGCCGAGGACTTCTACAGCAGTTATTTTCTGTCGGCATAACTTTTGCCGACAGATAATAAGTCGCAATATGTGGTTTTTGCCGACGGATACACTGTTGATGAAAATGTGTCATGGTGTAGTGTAAATATCTGGTTAAAATTTTGTCATAGCAACTGTACCCTCCCTTAACCTGTTGCACAACTAATAAAGAATCTCCATAAGCCTCGATAGTATCTACTTTGATATTTTGGAGTAACTGTAGGCCATGAAGTAAAGCTTCATACTTTGCCTGGTTATTAGAGCATTGACAATTTAGTTGAAATGCAAATTCAATGTTATGCCCCTTAGGTGAAATAAATACTATTCCAATGCCGTCACCCTTTCAACATACTGATCCACCAAAGTATAATTGCCTAGGGGCTATGGACACCAAACCAACAAAAGTCTCATGTCCTGTTATAAAATCGGCTATAACTTGTCCTTTAACTGCCTTAGCCGATTCGTATGATAGGTCGAACTTGATTAATGCATAAGCCCATTTGTCAAGTCGACCTCACAAAATTGGAACTGACAGCATGTATTTTATAACATTAGTTTTGCAGACAATTTTATAAGCCGATGCTAAAATATAATGCCTTAATTTTGTACAGTCAAAATACAAAGAGAAGCATAATCTTTCTACGAAAGGATACCTAGTCTCAGCATCAAGCAATCGTCGGCTTAGGTAGAAAATCACCCTCTCTTTGCCATCAACCTCTTGCGCCAACACTACCCCGATGATCTCTTCCTCAACTGATATGTATAATTTGAATGGGATCCCTTTTCGTGGTGCAGCCAAAACAAGAGGATTGGTTAAGTATTCCTTCATGTCATCAAAAACTTTTTGTTGTCAATTCCCCACATGAAATCTTGATTGTCCTTCAATTCAATAATGCAGTAAATGCACGAATTTGGCCAAATAAATTTGAAATAAACCATTGTAAATAATTGATTTTGTCGATCAACTTCTGTAACTCATTCAATTCCTCTCTCATGAACCATGAAGCCCAAAAATCGGCCAGCCAACACACTGAAAGCACACTTGTAGGGATTCGCCTCCAAACCGTGTGCTCTTGTATTCTTGAACACTGTTTCTAAATAGGCTAAATGTTGCTCATCTTGTTTAGATTTCACGATTACATCATCAATGTATATTTCTACGATTTGGCCGATTAAATCATGGAAAATTAAATTCATAGTACGCTGATATGTTGCACCAGTATTTTTTAAGCCAAACGTCATCACCGTCTACTCAAATAACCCTAAGGCACCAGGGCTCTGAAGACAGTTTTTGGTATATCATCTTCTGCCATGAATATTTGATTATATCCGGTATTACCATCAAGAAAACTAATAATTTTATTTCCAAATACAGCGTCGATAAGCATATCAGCTATTGGCATCAGATATTCATCTTTTGGCGTGGCCTTATTTAAGTCCCTAAAATCTATGCACACCCTGAGTTTATCATTTTTCTTCATAACAGGAATGATATTGGACACACACTCAGCATATTGGCAAGGTCTAATGAATTTGGCCTCCAGCAATCGCTCAATTTCTTCTTTTATAATATTGTAAAAAGTCGGATTAAATCTTCGAGAAGACTATTTAAATGACCGATAACCTGGCTTGATAAGTAGCTGATGCTCCACTAACTGCCTACTTAAACCAGGCATTTCTTAATACTCCCAAGCTCCCAAGCAAAACAGTCTTTATAATTTCTAAGAATCTTGACTAACTTTTCCTTATACCCTTCATCTAATTTTGCACTAATAAAAGTTGGCCTTTTTCTATCTCCATCACCTATATTGACTTCTTCAAGTAAATCAGTTGATGTAAACCCTTAGCCTAACTTCTCAACGTCTTGGAAATCCTCGATGGCCTCGTAGCTATCCATTTTTTGCCGATAGCTTTGTATTTTGTCTTGTAAGGCCTTCACTATTTGTTTTGACTCCATGGGCGTAAAACTTCACTCGTCTGAACAAACATGCTCAACCTCACATTTATTGGAATCAACCCAGTCTTGTTTATAGAAATAAAATCACAATCATCCAAAGCCTTCCCCGATAAATGCTCGGCCTCTTCATGGTGCCAATTTGCATCGGAGCTGGTGATAGCAATATGAGCAAAGGTATCGGCTTGTATGGCTTCAATCTCATCTCCATTCCACTGGATGAGCAATTGGTGCAGAGTCGATGGAATACAACAATTGGCGTGAATTCAATCTTGTCCAAGTAGAACGCAGTAATTGCCCTTGGCACGACTACAAAAATGCAGTCGGCAACGTTTTATTGCTGACAGCCAATTCTGTCACCATAACACCCCTAGCTTCGGTAGGATCACCTGTAAAATCATTCAGCTCAATATTAATCATAATTAAGTCCTCATCGGACTTACCCAGCTTCTTACAGGTGGTGTATAGCATTAGACTCACCGTCGCCCTACCATCTACCAACATCCTTGGGATCGGCTTGCCATTGATATGCCCCTTTAATTACAATGGCTTAAGCTGCCGATGAGCTTCTTGGGGCTTCTCAAAGATAGCCTCTTGAGCCCCTAAACACAGCTAGGTGAAGGTTTCGTGTTGGTGATATGCCCTTGAGGCAATCATAGAGATGATTGTATCATGTCTTATGTTTATGGAACAATATAATTGTTTGTCCTTTGAATAAATATCAATTGGATTAATCAACAAGTAAGTGACTTGTTCATAGAGCTTTTTCCATATATTGATATTATTCAAGTTATCCCTGATCGGTTATCATAATATAGGACGATTATGATTCATAGATCAGCACAAATATTGATTGATGACTATATTTCACGGGTCATAGAGATATGGAGATATCTAATCAATAATGCGGACACATGTTAGAGAACATGCGTTGGATAGACCCATATGAGACACTGTGAGAATTGTTATATGTGTCATCAGTTGGTCTCATGCATAATATATGCATGTTCCTTAGACTTGAGATCATCATTGGTTTCCTAGATGTGTAATGGTTTACTTTAGAGCTGCCAAATGCTACTATTTAACCAGGTAGTTATAAAGGAAGTTTTTGGGTTTACTATGAAACATGCTGAGGTACATGAATGATCAAGATGGAATTTGCTCCTCCTTTATAACGGGAGATATATCTCTAGGCTTCTCGGGTAGTCGGATTCCGGAAAATGCATGGCCATGCTACTCGAGTCATCGAGTTAAAGAGTTAACTCGATGCATTCGGAGAATCCGAGTCATGACATTGAGAAAGAGTGGTCGAGCCATCCTAACAAGGATGACAACAACTCGCCTTGGGTTTGATTGATATCGTGTAGCAAAGGGAACATGACATTATCACACTATGCTAGGTTCATCCAATGTTTTATGGATATTTGGGAATCAATATGTACTGCTAGGTAGTGCTATCGATTATCGGTTAGAAAGGTGTTTCTGAGTCGTGTCCAAATATACATGAACATACAGGGTCACACACTTAAGGGGTTGGAATATAGTGGTTCGGATTGGATCCATCACTAGTGGGCCAAGTGGGCTTTGTCCTTCGGTTGGGCCCTAATGTAGGGTTCCACCGTAAGGGAGGAGACAGCTATTTAAAGGCTGTTCACGGTTGCAATAGTGATTGATATCAGAGGGCGCAACCACCAAAACCCTAGCCGTCACCACTTCAGCTTTCCCATGCGCGCTGGTGCTAGCACATCGACGCACGGTGTTCTCTTCCCGAACGTGTGGACACCAGTAGAGGTGTTGCTACTACTGTGACACTGATTGGGACGATTGACCATTGAACGAGGAAGATTGACCACTGCAATTGGACGTGAACTTCATTGATTCGGGC
Organism: Guadua angustifolia; assembly: GCA_036346375.1. Lineage (NCBI taxonomy): Eukaryota > Viridiplantae > Streptophyta > Magnoliopsida > Poales > Poaceae > Guadua > Guadua angustifolia. The sequence goes on from CM070514.1 coordinate 12,106,442, forward strand.
TATGTCAACTTCCTTCTGCTACACTACGTGTCTAGTGGTAATTATCCATGATCATATACTTGCGTGGCTTCCTGGTTTATGAGGTAGAAATATTTTAATTATGCGCTAGGTAGCCTACCTGTATCCCTTTATTTCGGTAGCCGATTCAGTCTTTATCTTGAACTCAACTAGTAAGATGAACACCATGTTGACGTCCATAGGAAGAGTGTTATCCTGAATCATAGGTGAATCTAGGTCATCGGACGAGTTCGACTCATCCTTAACTGGCTCCTTTTTCCTCCACTCATTTTAATGGTTTTGAACGGCTGAAGCTCATTAAACACCTGATCCCTTTGTCTCTCATGCTCAGCCTCTCTAATCTCTTGAGTCCTTAGCCTTTGCAAATGTTTGCGCTGAGATCGGCTAAGACCTAGAGGGCACCATCTTGGCTTAGGCTGATGTGACTTTGGGTCCCGATCTTTCGATGAGAGTGACAACTTCGATTTGGAGGAATTGACTTTGACGATCCGACTACAACGTACGACGACGATGCGCCTTAGCAATCGCTAAACCAACTCCAGAGGGTTATTGATCTTGCCGTTAGCACGATCAACCTGAACACAAGGTTCAATTCCTGCATGCAACCGAAGAACAAGCAAGAACAAAGGTAAAGGCAATCTGAAATTGCAAATAAAGATAAAGGATTGATAAGGTGGGGTTCTGAAACAAGGAGCTTCTTAGGCGGCTGTTGAAAACGTCTAGAAGACTCAAAATAGTAGCAATGGCTAAACTATCAAATAAACAAAACCCAAAAACTAAAGTACGGAGGTAGCAAATAATATATAGAGGTAAGTGGCGGATAGGGGCGTGCAGCAGCCATGGGGGGCGGCCAAGGGGGTGCCCTAGGGTTACATGGGCTTTGGGCCCAAAAGAACAGGTGGCGCAGCACCCGGAATTTCTGGCCCGTGATACTCTTCTGCTATTTCCTGTTGTTTCAAGATGAATTTGGCATTGGGGCTGAATCCATTGGAAAGTAGACTCCGAGATCTTTCAAACGTGTACTCATGGGCCTCCAGAAACCTCCGGAATCAAAAGTTATGGCCTTTTAAAGCTAGCACTGTTGGTGAGGCCGAACTGGACTCGGACTTGTTCTCTTCCCAATCCGACTTGAACTTGATCTTTGGCCTAATTTTAGCCCACGAGGGTCCTTCTCTATGGTTCCTAAGTACAATCAAATCATCACAAGTATTAAATAGCATCCCATTCATATTATCACTAATGGCGAGGTTTAGGAACGCATTCACCTGATGATTAAACTGTCGTGCGCGAGCTCGAGTAACCGGTCCTTGTATAATCGCAGCGGGTTCAAATTGATGTGTAGATGTGACTGTATCGATGGAAGTGATGTCCTCATCATCCTCCCCTTCTTGCATTTGAGTCGTCCTCGACTCAAGCTCACCTTTTAGCACATCTGATAATTATCCATATAGCTCAACACTTCTTTCCAGCATATAATGACTTGATGAGCGCTTGCACTCTTCGATGCTTCCTCCCCTCCTCGAAGGAAAACCATCCTCGGTTTTAGAAAAGCTGGAAAAGAAACAACTAACAAAAAGAAGAGTGTGTACACAACATATATGTATATATCCCATATTTCGTTGTTCTTTTGGATTCGCGGCAGGTTATTTTCATAACAACAAAAGAAGAAATCAAATTTAAGAAAATAACCTTTCCTCACAATTCTGCAAGTTGATTCGTGGTTATAAGTGAAGCATATAGCATCAAAATTAACATGATTTAGTTTACAACTTGATTTGCAAATATAAGTAAAGCACATATCCATCCCTGACTTTTGATAAAGAAAACTCATGTTTTGTGAGCCGCGTTCAATAACATGTTTTGTGGGCAAAACTACAAGTCCTGGCATCAAGTATGGATTATTCATATCATCAAATTGTAAATAAGCAATATCAAACCATTCCAATAACGGTGACACAATTTTAATGGGCTTCCACGCATCAACTACGACACGCTGATTTGTAATACAAGTTAATGTACTAAATTTCGAACAATGGGGCAACAAGCTATGGGTATCACACATTTCAGGAAAATTTGATGGTGCCGCAAATGAAATAAGTTGTTGCATACAACTAGAATTGCCCAAAATAGCAAGCTTCAATTCAGCAAGTTTATCACAAGTTATGCATATTCTATAAACAAAAAACTTGCCATCTATGCCATAATCACCAACTAAATTAAATTTAAAACAATAGGCATAGGTGCTAGACAAAGACTTAAGAGATGAAATTTCAGAAATCTTGTCCATAGCACAAGTCAAACTAACAGGCTCATTCAACATGATATAGCACAAAATAGTGGCAGGGGATATTCTAGCTATCACCTCCTTTTACGTAATCAGCACCACATGATCAAAATTATAAGCATGCAATTCATCATATGGTTCTACAATTGTTGCACAAGGTGGTAGTTCACAAGAATTATGTATAGCAGAATATACTCACAAATTTGCTCCTTTCTTCTCTGTAAAATCAGATCTGCACCATGGTCATTTGTCTCCTCCTCGAAGTAGGAACATCAAAACCTCCTAAATTTTCATCCGTTGTTGTAGGTGTCGGGTATCCATATCTCGCTCCATAGTCGAGGGATTGTCCCATGCTCGACTTTCTCATCTTCCACGTTCTCAATCTCTTTTTGCTTGTACTCATTTGTCGCAAAATGTTAGCCACAAGAGGAGGTGCAGCAACAGCGCCTCAAGTGAAGCTAATAGTGCATTCAAACATTCAATACTACAAGCACTTTCCAACATTTTGAAAGAGAACGATATGTTTGATCAATAAGAATATCTTGAATACCCTTATTAAGCCCATGTATGAACCTAAACTGGATAACTTCATCGATTCTTCTAAACCACAACGTAACAAATAAGTTCGCAATTCACTTATAGTATTCTCTAACAAGATACTCCCTTGTCTTAAGCATTGAAGTTTAGTAAGCAAACACTCAGCATAATATTTAGGAACAAATTCAAGTCTCATAAAATTTTTCATATTATTCCAATTCTCAGGTTTTCTCCCTTTTCTACAAACATGCTTCCACAATGTTAACGCATACCTAGAAAGCATATTAGCGGCAAAACAAATCTTTTCATTTTCAGACAAATTATACATGCCAAATTGTTTGTCTACCGCTATTTCCCAATCAATATATGCTTCAGGTCAAAGTTTCCAGATATGGAGGCAATGTTAATTTGAGGTTACCGTGTTCAGAGTAGAAGCAGAAGTCTGTCATGTTGTTCATGTCGCAAATTCTTCGGTTGAATTGAAGTGAACTCGTTTCATGTGGACCTGTCATGATTAGTAGACAAGAAAGAAAAACACAGCCATATGGAATTTCCTAGCAACTACTAGATGTGGCTAAACAAGTCGCTCAACTCTTAAACTTTAACCAAAGCTCTTACAAGTTCTTACCGTGCAGCAGGGGTTTCGGCCATTGGCGGCGTCAAAAGTTCTCCCAAGCTTCGATAAAGCGATTGCTAAGGGACCAAACAAACGTACGAGGTAGAATATGTGGAGCTTGGTAGGCTAAGTTAATTTCCTATGCAATCTGATAATTCTAGTTATTGTAATGATAAGTAATGATCCAAACTAGAATTCACAAGCCCTAGTTGCCGATCTCAAAGATATAAGTGAATTTCAAGGCAACACACACGCAAAGATAATGAAACTTAATGCAACCAATGGAATGAGCTAAATAAGAAAATTTCAGCACCAAAACTCGTGTTGCATAAGTTATGGAGAGATGCTAGCTAATTGCTTCAGAAAAGGTAAAAGGGCACAAGATTGCTCACTACTTAATACAATTGCACAATCTGAAACTAACAAACACAAATTAGGGTTTTGATCAATGTAGTGCTGCCGGCCACTACTCTCTTTTCTTTTCTCTTTTTTTTTTTTTTTTGGGCCTTTTGGCTCTTTCTTTCTCTCTTTTTTTTTCTTTTCGGAGACTTTCGGCCAACACTAGTATGAGCAAAGTTTTGGAATCCCTAACTTGATATCACAAGAGATATGATAGTGCAACGTATCAAAAGGAGCAACCCCAAGCAATTTCAAATCGCAAGTCTCGATTGGGATCAAAGTATTCGCAAAGGATGAATTGGTTCCCAAAGGTATGTGCACTGATATTTTGGAATTTTATGGTTGTAGACGCTACTGGACTCAACCAACTCAAAGGAACAAAGCTAGAACACAAATTGAAGAAACAAACCCAAATTCGGCCAGAACTATGCATTAAGGTTGTTGCTGCAATTAAGGCATGAAAATGACCGAATCAAACTTGCTCACAATGTAACAAAATGATGGTACTGTTCTAGGCTTTAAAACAAGTATTCAAACACACAATTTGGAGCCATATGTAGAAGTTATGGCCAAAACACTAAGGTGCACAGATTTAACAAAATTCAGCCGATCTGACCAAATCCGAATCCGAGTCAAATTCGGTTTGAAGGATTCCGAATCACGAAGGACACCCAAAAACGTTTTTGTAGAGTACTCTTCAAGGATTCAGGAAAGTATAAAAACTTCTCGATCGGAGTTCGTATGTGAGAGTTATGATCAAAATACCGAACCGACCTGGATTGCAATTGCAACTTGCTTCCCGAATTTGATGTCAAGATTAAACAACCTTTTAGATGGAATTAGATTTCTTGCCCAACTAGGTTTTGTGGAGCTTGCCCAAGGTTTTAGGAAAGTGCAAAAACACTTGAATTGGAGCTCTTATGCGAAACTTATGAACAAAACAAAGAACTGGACAGATTGAAATAAAAGCTACGCGAAGGAAAAACGATCAGCAACTAAAACAATGACTCTAATGGATCAAAACCTAAAAAAACACACTAAAATACCAGATTGAATCTAAAGGTTGAATTTTTGTGGAGGATTTTCAGTTTTGGACAGAAAACAAAAACTAATCTAAGGTACTAAATCTCTCACCGAGCAACTTGGCGCTCTGATACCACCTGATGTAACTTTGGGTCCTGATCTTTCGATGAGAGTGATAACTTCGATTTGGTGGAATTGACTTTGACGATCCGACTACAACGTACGACGACGATGCGCCTTAGCAATCGCTAAACCAACTCCAGAGGGTTATTCATCTTGCGGTTGGCACGATCAACCTGAACACGAGGTTCAATTCCTGCATGCAACCGAAGAACAAGCAAGAACAAAGGTAAAGGCAATCTGAAATTGCAAATAAAGATGAAGGATTGATAAGGTGGAGTTCTTAAATAAGGAGCTTCTTAGGCGGCTGTTGAGTACGTTTGGAAGACTCAAAATAGTAGCAATGGCTAAACTATCAAATAAACAAAACCCAAAAACTAAAGTACGGAGGTAGCAAACAATATATAGAGGTAAGTGGCGGCTAGGGAGCGGCTAGGGGCATGCAGCATCCATGGGGGGCGGCCAAGGGGGTGCCCTAGGGTTACATGGGCTTTGGGCCCAAAAGAACAAGTGGCGCAACACCCGGAATTTCTGGCCCGTGATACTCTTCTGCGATTTCCTATTGTTTCAAGATGAATTTGGCATTGGGGCTGGATCCATTGGAAAGTAGACTCTGAGATCTTTCAAACGTGTACTCATGGGCCTCTAGAAACCTCCGGAATCAAAAGTTATGGCCTTTTAAAGTTAGCACTGTTGGTGAGGCCGAACTGGACTTGGACTTGTTCTCTTCCCAATCCGACTTGAACTTGATCTTTGGCCCAATTTTAGCCCACGAGGGTCCTTCTCCATGGTTCCTAAGTACAATCAAATCATCACAAGTATTAAATAGTATCCCATTCATATTATCACTAATGGGGAGGCTTAGGAACGCATTCACCTGATGATTAAACTATCGTGCGCGAGCTCGAGTAACCGGTCCTTGTATAATCGCAGCGGGTTCAAATTGATGTGTAGATGTGGCTGTATCCATGGAAGTGATGTCCTCATCATAGGCTCAATCGGCCTGCGTATTTTGTCAGCCAAATTGTCCTGAGTTACGAAACTTGATCCCTCTACCTCTGTTCCATTCTGACTTGGCATAGAAACCCTCTCATGCATCGGCTCTTCATGGCTCCTTTTGCGATAGCTTCATACTGGCCTAGACAATCTATCTTTAGCCGATCTCCTTGGCCAATCATCCTACAGGTAGTGCTCCATTGGGCAAGTATGCATTGATGGCAGAGCTACTCCTCTTTCCCAACAGAACTGCTTGAAGGGGCACTGTAGATGAGCCCTTTCCAGATTCTCTAGCCAATATAAGTTATCTGGCTAATGTACAGGGTAATGCAACCTATTACTCATCCTCTCATACTTCTTCAACAACTGCGAAAAAGTCGGCTTAGGCCTACTTATCAGCTGACATGGTGGTGATTTCTCCACCTTATACCACTTACCGACTTGCGGTTCCCCCTTCAACTTGACAGTCCTGGAGTTCTTTCCTTCATGGTTGGCTTTTATCTGTAATGAACTGATCGTAATCTTCAGGGTTTATTTGTCGCTTGAAGTTGATGGGACATCAACACGACGAACCAGCTTTGGTTGCTCGTCTTGTATCGGCTCTTGTCCCTATTTTGAACAAGAAACCATGTTTATTAGGAAAGGATTGACATCCACTTGCACCGTCGACTCATCAGCAAATTTAAGCCGACCATCTTCAATAACCGATTGTATCTATTGTCGAAAATATTGCAATCGTTAGTATTATGGTAAAAAGAATGGTGCCATTTGCAATACCTTCGCTTTTTAATCTCGTCAGCCGATGGCATGACATGTCCTTGGGCAACTGTATAATTTTTTTTGTAGTAGTAAATCAAAAATACGATCACACTTAGAGACATCAAATGCATACTTTACCTCTGACTTACCTTTCATCGGCTTGAGCCAAGAATAGACTAAGGGCTTTTTGGATCGTTCTGCTTCATCGTCCTTAGAGGATTCACTTGAACAATACTCAATCAAATTCACCTTAACCTTTTCTTTTTCTTTATTATTATTTAACTTGAACTTATCTTTGAACCCTCTGTTGTCTGGAAATCGGCTTTCTTGAGCTAACACCTTGTGAAGCAGATGACTCAGATATGTAAACTCTTTCCTGCCAAACTTCTCTCTTAGCGGGGCAATCAATCCTTAGAAAGCTAAATCAGCTAATTGATTATTGGGCAAAGTTACACTAAAACCTTTTAATGTAATCGGTTACTGATTCCCCAAACTTTTGATGGACAGAACTTAAGTTAGAAATCCTGAGCTCCTTACTCCCAGAGAAAAAGTATTTATAGAATTGGCTCTCCAAATCATTCCAAAAGTGGACCGAATTTGGAGGTAGACTTGTGAACCAGGTGAAAGCAGCCCCTGATAGTGAAGTGGGAATACCTAATTTTAAGTCCGTTGGACTGAGCAGCCTCGCCACACTATGTGATGAATCGTCTGATGTGCTCTAACATGGTAACAGAGTCATCACCCAAAAATTTGGAGAAATTAGGAATCTTAAAATTATTCGGGTATGGCATCCAATCAATGTAGTCAGGATATGGTTTCCTATACCTAATAACCTTACCTTTGGGTTGTATGTCGCACTGATCTCTTAATGTGGCAGAAACCTGGTCAGCCCAATTAACATTAGCGTCCGACATAGTATTAAAGTTTTGCCAACTATTGCAGCTGGTATCCTTCCCCCCGAGCGTAAGCTTGGGTTAGCTGTTTAGCTAAGTAGTTGTATACTGAGGGAGGTGGTCATACCCATTGTTCCTCCTAGCAGTCGACTCAAGCATTGGGACAAATGGCTCTGAGTAGGTTACCACCTTGTAAGGGGTCGGATTTCTAGGTGAAATCAGCTTTGTATTATGTGGATATCTAGAAGATTCAATCGGCTGTGGAGCTGATTGAGGAAACACATAGAGTAGAGCTGATGGCAGCAAACTAGTCGATGCATCTAACTTTGTGATGTCTGTATACGGCTGGTAGTGCACAACCCCACTCGAGCGAGGATCTCATGGCAATATGATAGTAGGTTGGGTTGGCATCAACGATGGGTTTGCAGCCAATGGTTTCAAGTCAACCATCGTGCTTTGAGTACTCTGTGCTACCGAGTAAATGGAATAACTCGGCAGTGTTTGCAGTGGGTCGAGCAGGCTTCCAGATGAAGCCAACTCCTGAGCAATGGTCTTAACACTATTGGCTATCATCGGCTTAAGTGTCGTAACCAAAGCCATTGACTGATTAACTAAAGCGTGATGAATAGATTGATTGATTATAGCTGATAGTTCAGCCTGTGCGGGTAGGTACCGACTTACCGAGCTATTTGTGATCCCTGCATCGCCAAGGGCATTGATTGTCAGCAATGCGGTCTTCTGAGTGACACCATGTCGGTTTTCTGGTAACAACCAAGCATCAACTCTTCCAGAGTAGCTTTTTGATCCTCAATCTCTTACGTTGCTCTGGTGTCAAATTGTCCAAGGTAGGGACAATTATGGCTTTAGTGTTGAGGTCGGATGGTGGAATCTTTCTACCAGATGTAGACATTTTTCATGTCCCACCAAGTGTGCTAAGAGTGTTGGCACAAAAAAACTTGAAGTAGGGTTTATTGGCAACAACACACCGAACAAATACCGGGTTCTGCAGTTTAAGGCATGCCAACCGATTTGATTCTACAATCGATAAGAAAGATATAAAATACGCTCAAAGCCAACCTCATAGGTCAATCGGCTTGCCAATAGTGTTGTCGGCGTACTTTATGTAACATACTGTTTTTCAAATTTTTGGAGTTTGAATTTCAAAACGCGAACCCGTGGGATTTTATTCGAAATTAATTCATCTTAAATTTAATTTTCAAAAGCCAAAAAGGATTTAATTGGATTAACCTATACTTAAAATTAATTATTTGTTATTTTTATTGGGTTCCTTATGTTTCATTTGATTTTTCTGTATTTTTGGGAATTTTTCCGAAGTTGTTTGCTATTTATTTGGATTTATGGAGTTAATTCAGATTCTTTGGCATTTTTCTTGAATTTCCTAAATCCTTTAATCTGTTATGGGTCAAAACATTACTTCGCCTACCAATGCACCGCGACGGCCCGATTCAACCAAACCCTAATCCTTCCGTTAATCCTCGAATCAATCTACGGATTCAATGTGACCACGGGATCAAAACCCTAACCCTAGTTTCCAACGAACTCACCCGTCTGATTCCGATCTACGGCTCAGGTGCGTCCACGTCATCCCCAAATAACCTCCGCCGCCCGTGCAGCCAGCCGCCCGACCAACCTCGCATCCCGCGCCTCTACACGCAACCCTAGGCTATTTAAGCCTTCTCCGGTTCGCGTGCCGCGTTCTCCACCTTGCGCCGCAACTTTTCCCTCAAGTCTCGTCGACGGAGATGCCGTCCCGTGGCCGTGCGACCTCGCCGGAGTGCAGGACCATGCCCGAGCCATTCCGCCGCCTCTTCTTCCCTCTCCGGTGAGCCTCCGCCGCATCTTTTGGTCCCATTGAGTTCACTTCGTCAACCTCTACCCGAATCACTAACTCTTTCATCCGATCCGCTGCTCCATCGCCGTTTCGGTGCCGTCTTCCCCAAGTCCGCGCGTTCAAGCCGCAGACCTCGCCGTCGACTCTCTCGTCAACCTCCACCGCTCGATCCGCAACGGACCGCCGGATCTTCGCCCGATCTTGTGATCGGTAAGCCCCCGAGCCAATCGCTTCATCACCTTTGCGTGTCGCCTTGTCACCGCCACAATGCCGCCACGCCGACCCTCGACTCCATCCAGGTTGACCATGTTCGCGCCACCTCACCGGAAAGTCAGGGGTGTCGCCACGCTTGTGACATGTGTGCCACGCGTGCCGCCCACGTGTGCGCCACGTCATCGCTAGCATCTCACGTAGCCACCCCGTGTTCACCACGTAGATGCTATCTCAGCCCTAGGACCACTTGGCTGCCACATCAGTGCCACGTCACCGACACGTCAACCGAAAATCCGAAGCCCAGCCATGTCAGCGCCAGGTCATTGCCACGTGGATGCTCCGTCGGTGCCACGTCCGTGCCACGTAGACCCTAGCCTACACGTCTTCGCCACGTCATCCGTAAACTCCTCGGTGCACCGAGTTCACGTGAGCCAAGTCAATGATTCGTGGGCCCCGCGTGTCAGCGCATTCATTTTTGGTATTTCCCGATTATTTCCGAAAATCCGAAAATCAACCAATCCGAGCCCGACACGTGTTACTCTTAATATTTTTCTGATTTTCTCTCCCGAGAAACTTCGGAAGGCCCGTTCTCCTCCGTTCGAACTCCGATTTGAACAATTCAAATATCTAAATTCATCTAAAATCAAGATCTATCTGTTGGTGTCATTTTTATGAATTTTTGAATTTTTTTATTTTTGGTTTTATTTATTTTTGCCTCGATTTGCGTGTTTCGCATGTAGACGACTCACCGGTTGAGCGAGAGGAGCATCCAAATGAGGTTGCAAAGGCGGAGAGATTGAAGGCAAGTCTCCTTGACCATGTTGAACCGAAATTTATGAAATGCTATTTTGTTTTTAAATTATTGCATGCTATTTAATTTACGTATCGTACTTTAATGTCATTTTTAAATGCTTAGATAAATGCCACATTGTTATGACCACATTGATATTCATTATGACAACCATTGACACCCTAGGAAAATTAAGTACTATTAAAAATAATCATTTTTGGTATTATGGGAACAGAGAAAATGCTTAGCCATGCTTAATCACGTCGGTACCTTACCATTATGGAAATGATTTCATTCTTGATTCAAAATGAATTGTGGAAATTATGGCAATTGGTGTTGCGGTATTAATTTAAAAATAAAAGTGAAAAATGGTTTGGATGAGGCGGATTGGTTGAATGGCGGGTGTGGGATGCACAAAATTTTGGAATGTGATTGTCGCCCTAGTCAATTAAGGACCGATCGTGTGTTACCTTGGGCCATGCTATACAAGACAACCACATGTCTATATGGGTACGACCGCTAAGTAATTTGCATGTATCGTTATTTGACTTCGCCGATTAAATGTGCGGGTTTGTCAGATGACACTTGCAAGGCGCAAGAGGGGCTTCAGATCTTGGCGGTTAGCCCTAACAATGTGAAACCTTAGCGGGTGAAGTCGGTAGCAAGATATGATTGTAAAGGCCTTGTCATGATCTCTCGCCGACACACCAAAGGAAGTGTGTTAATTGCATGGCGCAAGGGGTTGATCATGTCGTGTGGGTAAAGTGTACCACTCTGCAGAGTCTTAAAACTACTTGAGTAGCCGTGCTTACGGATAAGGGCAAGCGTGAACGCTTTCACATAGTAGATTTTTACGGTTTTGGTTTTAAATGGAAAATGATGATTTGGTTTGAAATGAAAATGTGGTTGGGAATCCGCGAGCGGCTAGAGCTCCCGGAATTTTAGATTGGCGGCTAGAGCCAACCAGGTAGTTGGAACCTGGAAAATTGTTATACTTCAAGTTTAATTATTTATGCTATTTACTTTTTGTTAAATGCTGCTTTAAGAAATTATTACTTGTATTTTCTTTAAATTTCGCTTTTTGCAAATGAGCCATGTTATGCCTTCCTTTGTTTAAGCCTTGCATTTAGTTAATTGCATTATGTTTCCAAGACTTGTAGTATGTTGCATACTCACCCTCGCTTTTTATTATGGGGTGCTTATTCCATAAAGCGAGATGATGGGAGAAGGGTGAACAAAGAGCACTGTGATCCACCGTTCGACATTTGTGCTGGAGACTTTGAGGAGGAGGACGACTCGATCTTCTAGGGAGCGCACCCCAGTCGGTTGCCTGTGGGCTAGCTGATTGGCTCTTTTTGTTCTACATTTCGTGCTATTTTTACACTTGGTAGTAAGGCTTCATACTTGTAATAATGTGATGATGTTGTTACACTCTTTTGCTTAATATTGTTATGAACTTTATGATATGTCTGTGTTATCATCACTATATGCTGTGTGCGCTAGCTGTTCCTGGACTAGCGCGGTTGAAACACAGGAGGGTTCGGATTTGGTAATCCGGGTCTCTACACTTTATCTTTGGGGTACCTCTCCGCCACGTCCGAGGGGCCACAGTGCCGCAGCATGGCGACTGGCGGCGGCGGACGATCAGTTCCCGACGCCAGCGCAAGGCCACGTGGTCGTCGGCCGACGGAGCCAGAAGTTACTCGGGGGTCCACTATCGGTTAGGCATGGAGGCATACGTTGAAGGAGTGGGGGAGCTTCGCCTCAAAGTCTTCTCCCCCGACACACCATGTTAGAACCATTGAATGCGTGTGGCTCTGCTGACGGCACGATAGCCTATCCCTCTGATGTCTTGCACCTAAACCGTCGCATACAAGTCGCCTCCAGGGCGGGGTTAGGTGCTGGCGTGAAGAATGAGGCCAGAGGATGAGGCTATAGCAATTAGTATAATAAATGTAGTGTAATCAGTGTGATGTCATCTTCCCACTTGCCCGAGCCAGCCCGACCTATATAAGGAAGCTCCGGTGCATGGGAAGAAGGGGGACTGAGAAGGAGACAAGGAAAGAAGCCAGAGAGAGTGAGGATCAAGCAAACAGTGTAATCCACCCAAAACACATAAACAAGAGCTCAAGCAGGACGTAGGGCTGTTACCCGCATCGGGGGCCCGAACCTGGGTAATATCGGTGTGTTCTTGAATTCATGTGTATGTGGATCCCTCGGGAGAACCTGTAGGGGGTGCTTCCATGAAGACCCCCTCTATCGAACTCCGGACTCCGTCCAGGGAGAAACCAGTTGGCGAAATACGCCGATAGTGGCGTGCCAGGTAAGGGGTAGCGGTTGGCTCACCCTTTCATCTCTCCAGCAGATCCTGGTCATCCATTTGGGAGGATCCCGCTTCTAGTAATCACGGGTTCACGTTCTCAACGAGAAGAGTTGGTGGAGCTTAGCAGCGCCCGCAATGCGTCCAGGCACTCCCGTTGGACGGGGGACTGTCTCATGCCTTCCCTGGCAGGAGGCGGCAATGTTCCCCCGGCAGTAACAGAGCTGCCGGTTCAGCGGAGGCTAGCAATGGAAGAGGCCACTCTGGCCCAAAACCTGCATGCTGTCCGTCTCCTCTTGGACCACCCACCAGTGGAACTTGCGAGAGACACTCCAGCCACGCCGTGGCTGCGGGACATCGCTTGCCTAATAGACGCGGCCCAGCTCCGTGTGGGGATGCCTGATCTGCCGGGTACCTTCGGTACTCTGCGGTCAGGGTTGCGTGTTGTTAGTGTACCTTGCACCGGGGTACCCTCTCCGCCGCGTAAGTTGTAGGCCCAAAGCGCCCCCTGCGTGGCCTGGCGCGTAGATGGTGATTCATACCTGCTCACGGTGTGGCCCCAGTGGCAACTGGCGGTGGGTGGTGGTACATACTGCCGGGCGAGAAGCCCGCGTGGCGGCCTGGCGAGTAGGTGGGCGACCATGCCCTGCTCACCGGGCGGTAAGCCCACGTGGCGACTGGCGCGGTGGCGGTTACCGCTTTCGCGCCGATGGCGGCGTGTGGCCTGTGGCGAGCAAAGGGCGGTTATGCCTCGCTCACGCAAGCGTTCAGCGTGGCCTGGCGAAAGTGGCGGATTCGCCGCCGGGCGGTAAGCCCACGTGGCATCCTGGCGATTGGGCGGGTGATCGGGCCCCACTCGACAGGCCACGGAGGCAACCAAAGGAATAAGGAGAAGGCTTCGCCTCGAAGTCTCCTTCCTCTAACATGCTGCGTCAGGGCCATTAATTGTGAAGAATTCTGCTATCAACACGACGACGGCCCATCCCTCTGACGCCTCTCACCAAACCCGTCGCAGGAGTGTCATATCCCAAGGACGGGCGGCTTAACGCAATGCATTAAATAGGGCTTGAAGGACAAGGCTACAGCGACGGGCGTAATAAATGAGTCATGTGTCAGTGAGATAGGCTGGAATGATGGGTGTAATTAATGAGTCGTAGATCAGTATAGCGTCACCCTTTCACCTACCCAGGCCAACCCGTCTATATAAGGGTGCCTTGGTGCATGGAGGAAGGGGGTTGAAGGTTGGGAGAAAGAAGAAAGAGACTAGAAGAGCTATTGTAATCACCTCCATATTTCCTCAACAAAGGTCTAGCAGGACGTAGGGCTATTACCTGCGCTGGGGGCCTGAACCTGGGTACATCACCGTGTCCATTGATTTGTTGATCCCCGGGATTCACCGTGAGAGAATCATTAGGGTTTCTGGCCATGAAGACGCTCTCTACCGAACCATACCCTCCATCCCGGGAGCGGTCAACCCTGTTCGTTGATGGGGTTCTGTCAGGCGAAATACACCGATAGGGGCGCGCCAGGTAGGGGGCTAGTGGTTGGCTCACCCAGCTGTCTCTCCGGCGGATTCCGGTCTTTTGTCCGCAAGGACCTTGCATCTGGTGATGGCGGGTTCACACTCACATGCAACAAGGTAGCAGAGGCTAGGCGCCGAACACGCCCCAAAGACTTCGCCGGACGAGGATCGCTTAACACCGCCCTGAGGGAAGGCGGTGGCGCCCAGCGATCGAAGCTTCCGATTCAGCGTCGGCTGGCCATGGAGACCGCCACTCTGGCCCAGAACTTGCATGCGGTCCGTCTCCTCTTGGACCACCCTCCAGTGGAACTTGCAGGAGACACCCCAGCCACGCCGTGGCTACGGGATATTGCTGGCCTCGTGGACGCGGCCCAGCTCTACGTAGGGATGCCCGACCGGTCTGGGACCGTCGGTACCCCTCAACCAAGGGTGCACGTCGACCGCACCCAAGCTTGCAGCCGCCCAAGTGAGAAGCGCTCTGGCCAGGAGGGCCAGAGTAAGGGAAAGGGTGTGTAAGAGGAAGGTCCCAGCTCCACGAGGAGCCATAAGGACCTGAGGGTCCATCTGGAGAAGCGTCGCCAGCGGCGCAGCGGTGATTTGCGTGATCACCTGCAGTGTCGTCGTGCTCGCGACAGACGGATGGCCCCTGAGGGTGAGAGTTCCTCTCGCGACTCTCACCTTCAGAGTAAGGAGGAAGTCTGCTCCTCTGACTCTCTGGGGAGTCACGATCCGCACTCCCTAGCACGGTCTCTGGGCCGAGGTTCGTGGATTTAAAGGATTCCCCTCTGGCGTCGGATGCCGGCGTTTTCTGACGGTTGCGGCTGGCGTGGCTGGAGAGGTTTCGCTCAGCCTCCATCGAGAAGTACGACGGCACCACACACCTAGAGGAGTTCTTGCAGATCTACACCACGGTGGTGCGTACCCGGCGGGTCTCGAGAAGGCCACGCCAACTACTTCCCAATGACCTTGACGGGTCCGCCTGATCTGGTCATTGAACCTCCCACGGTCGGTGCGCTCGTGGGGAGTTAGCGACCTCTTCATCGCCAACTTCCAAGGCTCCTTCGCATACCGAAGCGTGGAGGATGATCTCCATGCCCTCGAGCAGGAAAAATGGGAGTTGTTGCGCGACTTCATTCGGCGATTCTGCCACTGTTGCAACACGATCCCCCGAATTTCAGAGTAGTCAGTCGTCATCGCCTTTCGAAGAGGCGTTCACGACCGCAAGATGTGGGAAAAGATGGCGACCCGCGATATCGCCACCACCTCTGAGCTCTTCTCCCTGGCGCGCAAGTGCCCGCAGGCAGCGGAGGCTCAGGGGCCGGTGTCTAGCGCCGCGCGGGGATGCGGTGGGGACGAAGCCAGGACCTCGAGGGGCCCCGGCCCTACAAGCAAGAAGGCGCGGAAGCGCGAGGCGGTTGAGACCAAGCGGGTCCTGACCGCTGAGCGCGAGCGTGAAGACGCTCGACCTCGGAGGCGCGACCGCCGTGACTGGCGGGATGACCGCCGAGGCCGGCGTGGTGACTGTCGCGGTCGGAGGAACGACCGCCACGAGGAGAAGAAGGGCGAGCCCTTCTACCCAATCCACCGAACCAACACCCACGGCCTAGATAGTTGCCAGGTTGTGAGCAAGATGGTCGAGCAGCGGCTCAAGGAGCACCGCCCTCATGACGATGACCAAGACGAAGACCCCGCCTCGCTGGCCTTCCAGCAGGCGGACTGCACCGTGGCATACATTCATGGTGGCTCCTCCACCTACCCCTCCAACGCGTCCTACAAGCGGCTAATGAGGGAAGTCTGCGCCACTTGCCGAAGTTCAGTGGGCGGTCGATGTCAAGTGGCTCTGAGGAGCCGATCACCTTCAATCAGGCTGACCACCCTGAGAGCACTATCGGCATAGGACACCTTCCGGTCGTGGCTTCTCCCACGATCCGGAACGTGAAGCTCGGGCGAGTGCTGATGGACGGGGGGAGCTCCATCAACCTCCTGTCCTTTAAGGCATTTCGGGTGCTCCAAGTGTCGAACCAGGAGCTGCGCCCTGCCTTGCCCTTGTACAGTGTAGCCCCGAGGGCTGGCATGGTCCCCTTGGGCCAGGTGCGCCTCCCCGTCACCTTCGGGGAGGAAAGCAACTACCGTACGGAGCTAGTCGACTTCGAAGTCGCCGATTTCGACCTTCCGTAAAATGCCATACTTGACCGATCGGCGTTGGCCAAGTTCATGGCGGCAACCCACTATGGCTACATGGTGGTGAAGATGCCAGGGCCCGGTGGCTCCATAATCATTCGGGTGGACGGGCCAGAGGCTTTGAGCTGCCGCAAGCACGCACTGGACCTGGCCGGTGCCACCTGCGTGAAGCCGGCTGGTGCTGCCTTTCCGAGAGCCCCCCAGGCGCAAACCTGCGCCTCGCCCAGCTCAGCCGGTGAGGTGAAGGTGGTCTCCCTAGGTGGGGGCGAGCCCGAGAAGTCCGTCTTCATTGGCGCCAGCCTCAGCGCCAAATAGGAAGACGCGCTCGTCACCTTCCTTCGGTCTAATTCCGACGTGTTCGCCTGGCAACCGTCCGATATGACTGGGGTCCCCAGGGAGGTGATCGAGCACCGACTGGCAACACTCCTCGAGGTGGACCCGGTCCATCAGAAGGTCCGGTGCCAAGCACTAGAGCGGCAAGATGCCATTCGGGAGGAGGTAGAGAAGCCGTGCGCAGGATCGCTCGAAGTCTTCACTCGAGTGGCTTGCCAACCCTGTGCTTGTCAAGAAGTCCAACGGGAAGTGGTGGATGTGTGTCGATTTCACCGACCTCAACAAGGCCTGCCCGAAGGACCCTTACCCCCTGCCGCGCGTCGATCTCATTATCGACTTGACGGCAGGATGTGAGCTGCTGTGCTTTCTGGATGCGTACTTGGGGTACCACCAGATTAGCATGGCAGTGGAATACAAAGAAAAAACCGCTTTTGTAACACCCATGGGCGTTTATTGTTATATCAGAATGGGTTTTGGGTTAAAAAATGCTGGTTCTACTTACCACGCGCCATGCATATTACTTTCCGTCCACAGATAGGGCGCAATCTTGAGATGTATGTCGACGACCTGGTCGTAAAAATGAAAAAGAGCGAAGAACTGATTGAAGACCTGGAGGAAACCTTCGCGAACCTCCGAAAGAATTGCTCGAAGCTCAACCCCGAGAAGTGCGTGTTCGGCGTACCCTCTGGAAAGCTGTTAGGGTTCCTCGTGTCTAGGCAGGGCATTGAGGCCAACCATAACAAGATAGCAGCCATTGAACACATGAAGCTGCCGATTCGGTTTAAGCAAGTGCAGTGCTTGGCTGGTCACCTAGCCTCCCTTGGGCGATTTATTGCCCGGTTGGGAGAAAGAAGCCTGCCCCTTTTCAAGCTGCTGAAGAACACGAACCATTTCGAGTGGACCGAGGAGGCTCAATGAGCATTCGAAGACTTGAAGCGAGATTCTCTCCTCCACTTTGCATTTAGTCTCCCCTCGGCCGGTGAACCATTGCTCTCAGACATCGCTTATACCCCAAAGAGGGTGAGCGTGGTACTGGTGGTGGAGAGGGAAGGCGTCCAGAAGCCGGTCTACTACATCAGCAAGGTGCCACACGAGACAGAGACCAGATACCCGCAAGCACAGAAGATGCTGTACGCCGTCCTGGTGGTGTCCAGGAAGCTACGGCACTATTTTCAAGGGCGAGAGATCACGATGGTCACTGCCTACCCCCTGCGAGAGATCCTTCACAACCGGGAAGCAGAAGGCCGCATCGCCAAGTGGTCGGTGGAGCTGGGGGAATTCAGCCTCAAGTTTGTACCCCGCACCACCATCAAAAGCCAGAAGCTGGCGGAGTTCGTTGCCGAATGGACTCCCACCGCTTCTGAAGCTGAAGAAGCCCCTACGCCTTCCCCCTGGACTTTATTCTTCGACGGCTCCTTCAGGCTCGAAGGCGCGGGGGCTGGGGTGGTCCTGGTCTCTCCGACCGGTGACATCCTCCAGTACGTGGTCGCTCTCGACTTCAAAACCACCAACAACATCACCGAATACGAGGGCCTGCTGGCAGGGCTGCGCATCGCCTCGACGTTAAGCGTCCGGTGCCTCCAAGTCAAAGGCGACTCCCTACTGGTCATTAATCAAGCGCGAAGGAATTTCAATGCTCTGATCCTACCATGGCCACCTACTTGGCGGAGGTTAGGAAGATGGAGCGCCACTTCGAAGGATTGGGATATATCCATATCCCTCGACGCGACAATCATATGGCAGATGAGCTTTCACAGCTCGCGTCCTCAAGAACCTCTGTTCCGGTCGGAGTCTTTGAAGAAAGACTACCATGATCGTCCATCGCTGCCCCACCAAAGCGAGACGATGGTGCATTGCCGTCATGCCTCCGATCTAGGAGAGGAGGTCGGTGCGGGCTGTCGCGACCGATTCGTGGAGGGTAGGCAACAGACCACCTCGCCCCCCGTCCGGAGGAGGGCGGTGCCGCCCGATCGCGCACCTAGGGAAAAGCCTAGCCAAGCGGAGTACCCGGGCGATCACCGTGTGATCACCACTCTTGGCCGAAAAGGTCAGTGGATGGACCCCATCCTAGCCTTCCTGCGAGACCGAGTGATCCCCGATGATGATGCCTCAGCTGAGAAGATTGCACGCAAGGCCAAGTGCTATACTCTGGTAGGTGGGGACCTATACCGCTGGAGCAGAAATAGAATTCTACTAAAGTGCATCACTCGGGAAGAGGGGAGCGCCCTACTCTCTGATATCCATGGAGGCATGTGCGGGAGCCATATGTCCGGCCAGACGCTTGTCGGCAAAGTTGTTCCGCCATGATTTTATCTACCATCGCCTCCAGGATGCTTGTGAGCTCGTGAGGAGATGCGAAGCATGCCAATTCTTCGCCAGGCAAATCCACCGACCAGCCCAAACTCTGCAAACCATCCCGCTCTCTTGGCCGTTCGCGTCCTGGGGTGGATATCCCGGCTCGTTCATGGCCACGGGGCTTCACCCACTTAAATGCGCCATTGACAAATTCACCAAGTGGGTCGAAGCCGAAGCAGTACGTGCCATCACGGCTTCCGCTGCTACCAAGTTCATCCATGGGATCTTCACCCGCTTTGGAGTCGCTAATCGCATCATCACCGACAACGGCACTCAGTTCACTAGCACGGCCTTCCTGGAGTTCTGCGAGGAGATGGGCACCAAGGTATTCTTTGCTTCGGTGGCCCATCCCAAAAGCAATGGCCAAGCTGAGCGTGCCAACGCGCTGGTGCTGAGGGGCTTGAAGACTAGAGCATTCGATTGACTCCATAGGCGGGGCGCGCAGTGGACGGAAGAACTCCCGGCTGTGCTGTGGTCGCTCTGAACCATGCCTAGTCGGGCGATTGGAGAAACGCCTTTCTTCTTGGTCTACGGCGTCGAAGCTGTCCTCCCATCCAAGTTGTCGCTTGGCTCACCGTGTGTCTCAGCGTTCAGCGAGGAAGGACAAGAAGATCATCGCGGAGAAGATGTCAACCTTCTAGAGGAGGTGCGCGACCGGGCGGCCTTGCGCGTCGCTCGGTACCAGCAAAGTCTCAGGCGGTACCACGCCACCCGGGTCTGCGAGCGAACACTGGCAGTAGGTGATCTGGTCTTGCGTAGAATCCAGACGTATGCCGGGCTCCACAAACTGTCTCCCTGGTGGGAGGGCCCCTTTAAGGTGGTCTCAGTATCTCGACCCGGGGCGGTTCGGTTGGGCACTGAGGACGATCAAGAGCTGGCCAACTCCTTCAACATGGAGTTGTTGCGAAAGTTTTACCCCTAAAAGTTGTAAGTACCCAGTAGTTCGCCTTGATCGGTTGTGTGGGCGAGTTTTCCCCCGGCTAATCGGAGACTGCTGGCGGCTAGCAAAGTTGTTTGCCTTAAAGGCTTCTGCTTTATTCTCCTTGCTTGTCCCCTAATGGATAGCCTTTCGCGGGGGTGTCATGAGTTCTGGTGATTTGGCCGCTCCTTGTTGATATGCGGTAACGCCCGGCATTCGCGTGCGGCGAAAGCGACGGGCGACTGAGAGCGTGAGTGTGGCACGGTGACTCAAACGTGGCTCGCGACACCTCGGGTTAGCTCGCTGGCACCGCTGGTATCACCGCGAAAGCACCGCAAGCCCAATACCACTCCTGGGAACCTGCTCCCATGCCACGCAACGCCGCAGGCTAGTCCCGAGTCACAAGGGCATATGCTCCAAAGAAAACGACCATGACATACCCACGGAAGAACTTCCGTTCTTCAGTATGTTTCCTGCATGCTTTGCATAACGCCTACTTGTGCTTTCAGTAGCTATGCGCAATCGCAGATGAAGTGCTGGAATGCTGACCTAGCTCAAACATCCAAGATGGCCCGTGCGGGCTTTGGCGAGCAGCGACCACCACGCCCGCCGAGCGAAAGGTGGGCGTACCACGCCTTTCGCAGTGTTGGCTTTCGTGACCACTGGGCCGGTCACGAAAGCTCGGGCTGGTCACCCGGTGGCCTATAGCAAAGATAAGTTGCTCGCCTTAGCAGTATCGACTTATTTTTCACATCTGCACCCTGTTGGGTTGAGTTATGTGTGGCTGTCACTGGCCCTAGTAACCTGATGGCTCCTTATTGATAAAAGGAAATGCCCAGCGTTTGCGTCGCAAGGACGGGTGAACGGGAGTGCGAGTGTGGCATGATGACTCAAACGCGGCTCGCACACCTCGGGTTAGCTCCGCAAAGCACCGCTAGCTGTCACCGCAAGCGCCGCAAGCCCGATACCGCTCCTGGGAGCCTGCTTTCTTGTTGTGCAACGCTGCGGTCAGGTTCCAAGAGATCATAAGGATATAAGTTCCAAAAGGGCAGGAATCAGTGACACCCTTACGCAAAGACTTAAGACTTTGTTTGTCTACATCCTGCATGTTTTGCGTAATCTTCATTCGCGTTATTACAATCACTCAAAAAACGCCTAAGTATCGATCTAACCTGAGTGTTTAGGTTCGCATCATGACAAGGCTGGGGCTGATTGCCCGATGATTGAGTTGAGCAAACACAACCAAAATGCGAGTAGGCAAACATGTACAGGTAAAACCCGAAGGTGCTAATTTCATTACGATTAATAAGGTTGTTCTGGCATACAAAAAAACAGGAACAAAGAAGAAATGAAGAAAACAAAAGAAGCGGCCTGGGCTATCAGTTGTCGTTGGCGACTTGGATGCCCCCATCGTCATCCCCGGCCTTCAGCTCCACTGCCACTGCGTCGAGGTCCGGGTCCTCCGCCGCCATCATGCCGATGACGTGCTCCGCAACCTCGTGCACGCGCGCCTGCGCCTCGTCTCCCTCAATGCCGTCCGCGACGGTTATTGGGTTGAAGGCGGTGTCGCGGCTGGCGTAGCACGCCAGCACGAAGGTTGCGGTGGCCCTGGCAACCTGCCGCCCTTCCTGGACGGAGCGGGCGACCATGGTGGCTGGTAGGCCGGAGAGTACCGCGGTGACCCGAGTGATGCAGTGGGCGTACTGCATCGCTGTGGGCTCAAGCGGCTTGCGAAGATCCACCCCTAGCGGTTCCAAGACCCTCGCCATGCGCCGGTAGGATGGCCGGAGCATGGTTGCGAGGTTGTGCAACGCGCACAGCTGCTCCTCTACCGCCTCCCTCTACGCTGCCTCGGCCTCCTGCGCCCGTGCGAGTAAGGTCACCCCGGTGGCCCTCTCTTGGGTCAGCAACGCCTCTTTCCTCTCCAGCTCCCCGCGCAATGCCGCCACTTGTTGTGCCACATGGGCCTCGTGCTGGGTGGCTGCTGTGAGCGCTTTGCCAACCTCGGCAAGCAGCGCATTCAAGCCGGTGGCGTGGGCGGCGAGGACGACCGGAGCGGGGGGAGCAGGAGTGCTAGTGCCAGCGACGTCCAGTCCGGCTGCTTCGGAGACGCCAGGCTGCCCATGAGCAGATGTCCTCGCAAGGTCTGTCGGCTGCGGATGTCTCACGTGCTAGGGCATTTGGCGAAGCCGCCTTGGGGGCGACTTGAAGAAGGAGGTGGTGGGACCGTGAGCCCGCTTAGCGAGCACCGAGAGCGGTTGAGTCGGCGCTACCGAGTCGGGCGCGGTGGAGTCGGTGCCGATGAAGACGGCATCCGAGCCGGGCGCCGGTGGAGTTTGATGCCGATGAAGACGGCGCCAGCAGAGTCGGCGTGCAAAATGTGGCGGCCGGCGAGGGGCGGCGAGCGCCGCTGCCCCAGATGAAGATGCCACCACTCCGGGCGCGCTTGGCGAAGTGGCGGAGTCGGCGGCAGTAGGAGCTTGGCCCCCGGTGCAGGCCCTCTTAGGGTCCGTGCTCGGGGCGTCCGGAGTGATCGACCGTTTGCCTGTGCTTCGATCATCGGCCCGGGGCTGGTCCCTAATCACCAAGGGGCCGCGGGCTAGCACCACGGTGGGATCAGTGGAGTCCATCGCCGAAGGATTGATGATCCGGCGCCGAACGCCTGTGTCGCAGAGCGGGCGGGTTTCGGCCGAAAGCCCGTGCAGTTTCAAGATCGGTGAGAGTAACCAGATAGCCATCTTGAGATGGCAGGGCCGTCCAAATTTCCCTCGCCTGGCATCAAAAGAAGACAGGAATATTAGTTGATGGTGACCGCGAAGAGAAATATGCATTCAAAAGAAGGGCAACAGACTTATCGCCGAGTACGCGGCGGCTATGTCGCTGCCCTCAGATATCGCCATGCAGCGGGCATGACGATGGAGGGGGTTGATCCTCCGAGCCACGAAGTCCGGACTACGGCGCTTCAATCAAGCCGGGCGCCCAGAACCGATCGATGCGGGTCCGCCATCGCCAGAGCTCCGCCTGCCTCCTCAATCTGGGCGAGCTCCAGCCATGAAGACTTGGCCCACACGTAGGGCACCCTAAGGAGGTCGACCCCACCTGTTGCCGCCGACCAGAGCGGCCGCCCGCCACATCTACAGCTTGAATCTTGGCCGAAGGAATGTGGCGGGGCCACCCATCACGGAGGCGTAGTGGCATTTCTCCGCGATTCATTGCCCTGGGAGCCAAGCGGTGAAGAAGTAGCGAAAGAGGGGAAGATTGGGCATCACCCCCACGAACATCTCGCAGAGGTAGGCGAAGGTGGAGAGAAGGACGATGGAGTTGGGGGAGAGATGAAGATGATGGATCTCATAGAAGTGAAGGACGGTGAGGAAGAATTCGGAGAATGGAGGCACCAAGCCCGCCAGAAGCCCCCAGGCGAAGACAATGATCTCCCTTGGCTCACAGCCCGGCACGAGGGTCCCCTGGCGAAGGTAAAGGGAGCCCTCGGGTGCCATCTTGGCAAGAAAATCCACCCTGCCCTGGCCAGCGGTGGAAGAAAGAAGAGGCTCCGCCATTGAAGCAGAAGCAAAGTTCTTTGAGCAAGGAAGATGAAAGAGCAAAGAGCAAAGTGCGAAAAGATCAGAAGGTGTGAACTGCTGGGTGGGGGCGCATATATATATAGACCCCCTACGAAGACGGTTCGCGAGCAGGCAAAAGGACGCGACGTTTCGGGTCCCAAAGAAAATCGGTGGAAGTGGAGAGGACCGAGATGGTTGCGTGCTCAAAAGTGGTGGGCTCATCCAGGAACGCACCGACATTAAATGGGATCTGAAAAGGAACTGGCGTGCGTTCCAGGACGGACCCGGGGGCTACTGTCGGTGTACCTTGCACCGGGGTACCCTCTCCGCCGCGTAAGTTGTAGGCCCAAAAAGCGGCCTGGCCCAGCGTGGCCCCATGGCGGGTAGATGGGCGGTTACGCCCTGCCCACCGGGCGAGCGGCCCACGTGACAGCCTAGCGGGCAGGTGGGCGGTTACGCCCTACTTGCCAGGCGAGAAGCCCATGTGGCGGCCTGACGAGCAGGTGGGCGACCATGCCCTGCTCATCGGTCGGTAAGCCCACGTGGCAGCCTGGCGGGCAGGTGGGCGGTTACGCCCTGCCCGCCGGGCGGTAAACCCACGTGGCGGCCTAGCAAGTGGGCGGGTGATCGGGCCCCACTCGACAGGCCACGGAGGCAACCAAAGGAATAAGGAGAAGGCTTCGCCTCGAAGTCTCCTTCCCCTGACATGCTACATCAGGGCCATTAATTGTGAAGAATTCTGCTATCGACACGACGACGGCCCATCCCTCTGACGCCTCTCACCAAACCCGTCGTAGGAGTGTCATATCCCAGGTGACGGACGGTTACCTAGCCGCATTAAATAGGGCTTGAAGGACAAGGCTATAGCGACGGACATAATAAATGAGTCATGGGTCAGTGAGATAAGGCTGGAATGATGGGTGTAATTAATGAGTCGTAGATCAGTATAGCATCACCCTTTCACCTGCCCGGGCCAACCCATCTATATAAGAGCGCCTCGGTGCATGGAGGAAGGGGGTCGAAGGTTGGGAGAAAGAAGAAAGAGACTAGAAGAGCTATTGTAATCACCTCCATATTTCCTCAACAAAGGTCTAGCAGGACGTAGGGCTATTACCCGCGCTGGGGGCCTGAACCTAGGTACATCACCGTGTCCATTGATCTATTGATCCCCGAGATTCACCGTGAGAGAATCATTAGGGTTTCCGGCCACGAAGACGCCCTCTACCGAACCATACCCTCTATCCTGGGAGCGGTCAACCCTGTTCGTTGATGGGGTCCTGTCAGGCAAAATATGACGACACATGCGGACCGCACCCAAGTTTCCAGCCACCCGAGCGGGAAGCGCTCTGGCCAGGAGGGCCAGAGCAAGGGAAAGGGCATAATGGACGCAGACCCCGTTTACGCGGGGGGCCATGCGGCGGCCGACGTATCGCCTCGCGTGCCCCCCGAGCATAGGGGGGCCGTGAGGATCTGAGGACTCATTTGGAGAAGTGTTGCCAACAGTGTGGCGATGATTTGTGCGATATACTGCAGCGCCGTCACGTTCAGGGGCAAGGCCGCGATAGGCGGATGGCTCCTGGTGACGACAGCTCCTCCCACAACTCCCACCCTCGGGATGAGGAGGAGGCCCTCTCCTCCGATTCTTTGGGGAGTCAAGGTCCGCGCTCCCCGGCACGGTCTCCAGGCCAGGGTTCAGATGGACGGCATGGCTCCCCCTACGGCGTTGGATGCCAAGCGTTCTCCAGTCGGTTGCACCGCATTGCGTGGCCGGAGAGGTTTCGCTCGACGTCCATTAAGAAGTATGATGGCACCACCAACCCGGAGGAGTTCTTACAGATATACACGACGGTGGTGCGGGCCGCAGGCGGGTCTGAAAAGGCCATGGCCAACTAATTCCCGACGGCCTTGACGGGATCCACCCGCTCTTGGCTGTTGAACCTTCCACGAGGGTCGGTGCACTCATGGGAGCAATTGTGTGACCTTTTCGTCACCAACTTCCAAGGCTCGTACACACAGCCGGGCGTGGAGGATGATCTCCATGCCCTCGAGCAGGAGAAAGGGGAGTCGTTACATGACTTCATCCGATGGTTTAGCCACTGTCGCAACACAATCCCTAGGATCTCCGAACAGTCAGTCGTCATCGCCTTCCGAAGAGGCGTCAGGGACCACAAGATGTGGGAGAAGATGGCCACCTGCAACATCACCACCACTTCCGACCTATTCTCCCTGGCACACAAGTGCGCACAGGCGACGGAAGCTTGGGGGCAGGTGTTCAGTCCGGCTGGCGGTCACAGCGAAGACGAAGTCGGGACCTCGAAGGGTCCCAGCTCCATGAGCAACAAGAAGAAGAAGCGCGGAGCGGCTGAGTTTTGGCAGGTCCTAACCGCTGAGCGTGAGCACAAGGACACCAAGTCGCGGTGGCGTGACCGCCGTGACCGGCGAGATGATCGCCGCAGTCGGAGGGACGACCGCCGTGAGGAGCAGGGCAGGCCCTACTACCCGATCCATAGATCCAATGTGCACGACCTGGCCAATTGCTAGGTTGTGAGCAAAATGGTGGAGCAGCGACTTAAGGAGCGCCGTCCCCACAGTGACGACCAGAATGAAGACCCCGCCCCATTGGCTTTCCAGCAGGTGGAACACACAGTGGCATACATACACGATGGCTCAGCCACCTATCCCTCCAACACGAAGTATAAGCTACCGATGAGGAGGTTTGCGCCTTGTTGTCGAGCATTGGGCGGTAGACCATCAAGTGGTCGGAGGAGCCGATCACCTTCAGTAGGGTCGACCATCCTGAAAGCACCGCCGGCCTGGGTCATCTTCCGATCGTGGTTTCGCCCACAGTCCGGAACGTGAAGCTTGGGCGAGTGCTGGTGGACAGAGGAAGCTCCATCAACCTCCTATCCTCTAAGTCATTTCGGGCACTCCAGATATCGTAGCAGGAGTTGCATCCAGCCTTGCCTTTCTACGGAGTTACCCCGAGGGCTAGTTCGGTGCCCTTGGGCTAGGTATGCCTCCCTGTCCCCTTCGGGGACGAGAGCAACTACCATACGGAGGTGGTGGACTTTGAAGTCGCCGACTTCTACCTTCCGTACAACGCCCTGTTTGGCCGACTGGAGTTGGTCAAGTTCATGGCGACGACCCATTATGCGTACATGGTGGTGAAGGTGCTAGGGCCCGATGGCCCCATAGTCATCAAGGTGGACAGCCTAGAAGCCTTGCGCTGCCACAAGGAGGCATTGGACCTGACCGGCGCCACCTGTGCAAGGCAAGCCGATGCTGCCTACTCGGGAGCCCCTCCGGCGAAGACCCATGCCTTGCCCGGTTCGTCCGGCAAGGTTAAGGTGGTCTCCCTAAGTGAGGGTGAGCCCGAGAAGACTGTCAAGGTGGGTGCCAACCTTGGTGCCAAATAGGAAAGCGCGCTCGTCACCTTCCTCTGGTCTAACTCCGACGTGTTTGCATGGCAACCGTCTGACATGACTAAGGTCCCTAGGGAGGTGATCGAGCACCGATTGGCAACGCTCCCAAGAGTGCGCCTGGTCCGGCAAAAGATTCGGAGGCAGGCACCAAAGCGACAAGATGCCATTCGTGAGGAGGTAGAGAAGCTGCTGCGCGTGGGGATTGTTAGGAAAGTCTCTCACCCTGAGTCGCTTGCCAACCCCGTGCTCTTCAAGAAGCCCAACGGGAAGTGGCAGATGTGCGTCGACTTCACCGACCTCAACAAGGCCTACCCGAAGGATCCGTACCCTTTGCCGCATGTTGATCTCATCATCGACTCGACAGCGGGGTGTGAGCTGTTGTGCTTTCTGGACGCGTACTCCGAGTACTACCAGATTAGCATGGCGGTGGAAGATGAAGAAAATATCGCTTTTGTAACCTCGATGGGTGTTTATTGTTATATTAGAATGGCATTTGGGTTAAAAAATGTTGGTTCTACTTATCAGCACGCCATGCATATTTCCTTCCATCCGCAGATAGGATGGAACCTCGAGGTGTACGTCGACGACTTGGTGAAGGGTGAAGAACTGATCGAAGACCTGGAAGAAATTTTTGCCAACCTCCGGAAGAATTGCCTGAAGCTCAACCCTGAGAAGTGTGTGTTTGGTGTGCCGTCTGGGAAGTTGCTAGGGTTCCTTGTATCTAGCCGGGGCATTAAGGCCAATCCCGACAAGATAGCGGCTATCGAGCACATGAAGCCTCCGGCTCGGCTCAAACAAGTGCAGTGTCTCGCTGGCCATCTGGCGTCCCTCGGGTGGTTTATTGCTCACTTGGGGGAAAGGATTCTACCCCTATTCAAGCTGCTGAAGAAGATCAACCACTTCGAATGGACTCTGGAGGCCCAACAAGCATTTGAAGACCTGAAGAAGTACCTCTCCGCCCCGCCGGTGCTGGTCGCCCCCAAGCCTGGCGAACTGTTGCCCTTGTATATCGCCGCTACCCCTACAGTGGTGAGCGCGATACTAGTGGCGGAGAGGGAAAGCATTCAGAAGCCAGTCTACTACGTTAGCATGGTGCTACATGAGGCGGAGACCAGGTACCCACAAGCACAGAAGATGTTGTGCGCCGTCCTAGTGGTGTCCAGGAAACTGCGGCACTACTTCCAGGGGCGGGAGATCAGGGTGGTCACTGCCTATCCCTTGCGAGAGATCCTCCACAATCGAGAAGCCAAGGGTCACGTCGCCAAGTGGTGGTTGAGCTGGGGGAGTTCTGCCTCAAGTTCACCCCCCGCACCGCCATCAAGAGTCAAAGACTGGCAAAGTTCGTCGTCGAGTGTACTCTCGCCACTCTTGAAGCTGAAGAAATACTCGTGCCTTCTCCCTGGACTTTGTTCTTCGACAGCTCCTTCAGGCTCGAGGGCACGGGGGCTGGGGTCGTCCTGGTATCCCCGACCGGCGATGTCCTTTAGTATGTGGTCGTCTTGGACTTCAAGGCCACCAACAACATCGCCGAGTACGAGGGTTTACTAGCGGGCTGCGCGCCGCCTCCGCGTTAGGCGTCCGGCATCTCCAAGTCAAAGGCAACTCCCTGCTGGTTATCAATCAGGCACGAAAGGAGTTTCAGTGCTCTGACTCCACAATGGTAGCGTAGTTAACGGAGGTCAGGAAGATGGAACGCCACTTCAAAGGGCTGGGGTATATTCATATCCCTCAGCTTTCGCAGCTCGCGTCATCAAGAACCTCTGTTCTGGTCAGGGTCTTTGAAGAAAGGCTTACGCGACCGTCCGTTGCAGTCTCCATTCATGGTGGGGACGATGATGCGGCTGTCTCAGCCTCTGACTTAGGGAGGGAAGGTGGCGTGGCTATCCTAGCCCCCAGTTCAGGGAGAGGAGACGACACGCCAGCCTCAGCCCCCGATTCAGGGAGGAAGGACGGCGATACCGCCAAGGCGGTACCAGTGGAAAAGCCTGGCCAGGCGGAGTACCCAAGCGATCACCACGTGATTGCTAAACTTGACCGGGAAGGTCAGTGGATGGATTCGATCCTAGCCTTCCTGCGGGACCAAGTGATCCCCGACGATGATGTGTCAGCCGAGAAAATTGCACGAAAGGCCAAGTGCTATACTCTGGTAGGTGGGGACCTATATCGCTAGAGTAGAAACGGAATTCTTCTGAATTGCATCACTCGAGAAGAGGGGAGCAAACTGCTCTCTGATATCCATGGAGGCACGTGCGGGAGCCATATGTCCAGTCGGACGTTGGTCGGTAAAGCATTCCGCCAAGGATTCTATTGGCCTACTGCTCTCCAGGATCTTGCGAGCTGGTGAGGAGATGCGAGGCATGCTGGTTCTATGCCAAGCAGATCCACCGACCAGCCCAGGCGCTGCAAACCATCCCGCTCTCTTAGCCGTTCGCGGTCTGGGGGCTGGACATCCTGGGCCCATTCCCACGAGCCACAGGGGGCTTCACCTATCTGTTCGTCGCCGTCGACAAGTTCACCAAGTGGGTTGAAGCTGATGCAGTGCGTGCCATCACGGCCTCCATTGCTATCAGGTTCATGCGTGGGATCTTTACCAGCTTCGGAGTCACCAACCGCATCATCATCGACAACAGCACCCAATTCACCAGCGTGGCATTTCTAGAGTTCTGTGAAGAGATGGGCACTAAGGTATGTTTTGCCTCGGTGGCCCACCCAAGGAGCAATGGCCAAGCGGAGCGTGCTAACGCGCTGGTGTTGAGGGACCTCAAGACTAGAGTGTCTGACCAGCTCCACAAGTGGGGAGCACATTTGACAGACAAACTTCCGACGGTGTTGTGGTCGCTTTGAACCACACCCAAGACCCTTTGGAGAAACACCTTTCTTCTGGTCTATGATAAGCTGTCCCTTTGTCCGAAGCCGCCATTAGGCTCCCACGTGTTTTAAGATTCGGGAGGAGACCTAGGAAGACCAGCGCCGAGAAGAAGTTAACCTTCTGGAGGAGGTGCGCGACCGGGCAGCTTTGCATGTTGCTCGATATCAGTAGAGCCTCAGGTGATACCACGCCACCGGGGTCCATAGGAGAGCACTAGCAGTGGGCGACCTCGTCTTCTTGCAGACCAGTAGCAGTCGGCGTAACAAAGCCGCCCCGCCTGTGGGACTATAAAAAGCTCGAGGCTCGCGAGCTACTCGAGCTCAGCTCGTGAGAGGCTCGATTCGAGCTCGGCTCGAGCTCCGAATGAGCCGAACTCGAGCTCGAACTCGAGCTCGCGAGCCTAACCGAGCCGAGCTCGAATAGTTTGTGAGCCTACTCGAGCCTGGATCGAGCTTGCTTAAATTGAGCTTTCTCGAGCTTGTTACCGAGCTTTCTCGAGCCGAGCTTACTCGAGCTTGTTACCGAGCCTACAAAATAACCGAGCTTACTCGAGCTTTCCGAGCTTCCCGAGCTTATCGAGCTTAGTCAAGCCGAGCTCGAGCCTGCTCGAGCCTGGACCGAGCCGAGCTCGAGCCTGAGTCGAGGCTCGAACCCAAACTCGAGCTTGGCTCGAGCTCGGTTTGAGCCTTACCGAGCTCAAGCCTAGAGGGCCAGGCTCGCTCGAGCTCGGCTCATTTATAGCCCTACTCCCCTGTGGGAGGGTCCCTTTAAGGTGCTCTCAGTCTCTCGGCCCAGGGCAGTCCGGTTGGCCACTAAGGATGGCCAAGAGCTGGCGAACTCTCAGAACTTGGAAGTATTACGGAAGTTTTACCCCTGAGAACTGTAAGTGCTCGGCAGTTTGCCCCGATCAGCTAGAGGATGTGCTCTCCCTCCATTAGCTGATCGGCGACGGCCGATAATCAGTTAAGTTATTTGCCTTGTGGGCTCTCAATCTGTCTTTCTTGTCTTTCCTGCTTGTGCCCCGGTGGGTCACGTTTTGTGTGGTTGTCATGGGTGCTAGTAGCTCAGCGGCTCCTTGTCGATAAGTGGTAACACCCAGCGCTTGCGTCGGGCAGGGACGAGTGACCAGGGGGCAAGTTCGGCATGGTGTTCAATGCGGCTAGTACACCCTGGGTTGTCACCATGAGCACCGCTGGCCCAAAACCACTCCTAGGGACCTGTTACCTTGACACGCAGCGCCGTGGTTAGGTTCCGAGAGATCGCAAGGATTTAAGTTCCATAAGGCGATGGGACAGTGACAACCACACGCGGGGACTTATGCTCTTTTGGTCTATTCCCTGCGTGTCTTATGAACTTCGCTTGTGTTTGTAGCGGTGCGTCTTGAGGCAGCGAGGAAAGTGTCAAGCATTGACCTGATCTAAGCCCCTGGACCCGCATCATGGCAAGACCGGGGGGCTGGTCGCCCTGTGGTTGGTTCGAGCAGACACGGGCGAACACACACAAGCAGGCATTCAGGTAAAGACAAAGGATGATAATTTTATTAAGTTTGCTAAAAAGTGTATGTACAGGGCTACAGAAAAAAAGAGAGAAATGAAGAAAACAAGAATGGTCTCCCGGGCCATCAGTCATCGTCGATGACCTGGATGTGCTCGGTGTCATCCCCCGCCTCCTCCTCCGCCATCACAGCGTCAAGGGCCGGGTCCTCCACCTTCATCAGCCCAGCCACATACTCCGAGGCTTCGCGCACGCGCGCTTGCGCCTGGGCCTCGTTGCCTTCAATTCCGGCCATGGTGGACATGGGGTCGAAGGAGGCATTGCGGCTGGCGCAGCAGGCTAGCACGTACCCCGCAGTGGCGGCTACGACCTCCCGCCCTTCTCGGGTGGCGGGCAGGCCAGAAAGAGTCTCAGCAACCCGGGTGACGCAAAGGGCGTACTGCATTGCCGAAGGCTCCAGTGGCTCGCTCAACCTCACCCCTAGGGGCCGTAGGATCCTGACCATGCGATGGTACGCAGGACGGAGCATGACGGTAAGGTTGTGTAGTGTGCAGCGTAGCTCATCTTCTGCTCGCTTCCACGCCATTTTGGTCTCCTGCGCCTGGGCGAGCAAGGCCGCCCATCGCCCTCTCCCACCACTAACAGGCCACCCTCGCCTTCTCTGTGCGGCTCCTCGCAGCCAGCCATCTGTTGGGTCATCTACGCCTCTTGCTGGGTGACCGCCATGAGGAGGGTGCCCGAGGACGCATGCACTCTGCTGAGCTCAGCGAGCAGTGCTGCCAACCGGGAGGTGGGGGTGGAGAAGGCGCTTAGAGTGGAATGGGTGGAGGTACCGGTGCCGGCAGCGTCTGCATGAACCACTTCGGGGGCACCGGGTGGCTCAAGGACAGGGTTCCCCGCTGCCTCGGCAGGCAAGGCGGGCACCTGGCTTTCCGATGCACCGAGGGGGCCGCCCTGGGAACCACCGGAAAGCTGAAAGAAGATGACGAGAGATCAAGCCCGCCCTGCGGGGCGGTAGCAAGGGCTCCCAGTGCTGGTGGAGTCGGTGCTAGGGCAGGAGCGGAGGATGTCGTTGCATCCGATGAAGACCCTAGTTCAGTCGTGCTCAGAGGCATGGTGGGACTGGGGGGAGCGGGAGTCTGGTCGTCGGTGCGGGGCCTCTTTGGGTCTGCGCTCGGGGCGTCCGAAGAGGATGGCCGCTTGCCCGCGCTCTGGTCGTCCACCGGGGCCAGGTCCCTGATTGTTAGGGGGCCGCGGTGTGGCAGCGCCGCGAGCCCGGTGGAATCCATTGCCGTGAGCGATTTAATGATTCGGAGACAGTCCGCGAACTCCAGATCGCAGAGTGGCCAGGCCTCGGCTGGGAAGTCCAAACTGCTCGACATCGGCGGTAGCAGCCTGGCCAGCCATTTGGTGATAGCAGGGGCGTCCAAATTCCCTGCAACTGGTGAAAGATGGAGAAAAGATTACCGGCTGATGGTGACCACAAAAGATTGAAAGAAAAGGAGAACAGAAACTTACGGCCCAGGTGTGTGCGGGTCATGTTGTCGTCGAGTCTCGCAGCCGGTTGATGCGGGCCACCATCGTCTAGAGCTCCACTATCTCCTCGACAGGTGAGCCCAGTTCTCGCTGGCCTCTGCTGATGCGGAGGGCACCTCTAGGGCTTCGAGACCGCTGTCGTCGTCGACGTACAGCCACTCGCTTCGCCATGCCTTCTAGTTGGTCTTCGTTTGGAAGGGGATGTAGTGGGAGGCCGATCCGTCACGAAGACGAAAGTGGCAACTCCCCGCGACTTCGCTATCTTTAGAGCCACGAAGAGTGTAGAAGAAGCGGAAGAGGGGGAGATTGGGAATTACCCCCACAAACATCTCGCAGAGGTAAGCGAAGGTGGAGAGAATGAGGACGGAATTGGGGGTGAGATGAAGATGGTGGATCTAGTAGAAACGAAGGACGGTGAGGAAGAACTCAGAGAAGGGCGGAACCGAGCCCGCCCGGTGTGGCGCCAGAGAAGACGACGATCTTCCGGCGTCAAGATCATGGGGCGTGAGGGTTCCGTGGCGTAGGCGAAGGGAACCCTCAGCGGCGATCCAGAGAGCCTCATTGCCCTCTCCTTATCGATGGTCAAATCGAGAAATGGTTGCGCCATTCGAGCGGAGCGATGTCTTCGGGCAAGGAAGTTGAAGGGGCAAGAAAAAAGGCGAAGGAGTTGAAAAGAGCATGAACCGCCGATCGTGGGCACGCGTATTAATAGGTTTCTCGCACTGGTGGTTCACGAAAAGGTGAAAGTACGCAACGCTTCGGGTCCCAAGAGAAGGCGGCGGAAGCGGAGAGGACTGGAGCGGTGGCGCGCGTAGGAATGATGGACCCGCCCGGGAGCACGCCAACTTTAAAGAGGTCTGAAAGAGCTGCTGCGCGCTCTAGGACGGGCTCGGGGGCTACTGTCGGCGTACTTTACGTCGGGGTACCCTCTTCGCCACGATCAGGAGGGGCCACAAGTGCCGAAGCGTGGTAGCCTGGCGAGCAGGCGGGCGACCAGGCCCCGACGCTAGGCGACCGGGATGTGTGGCAGCCTGGCGAGCAAGCAGGCGACCAAGCCCCGACGCTAGGCGACTGGGCCACATGGTCGGCCGACGGAGCCATAAGGTACTCGGGGGTCCGATGTCAGTCAGGCATGGAGGCGTACGTCGAAGGAGCAGGGGAGCTTCGCCTCGAAGTCTTCTCCCCCAACACGCCATATCAGAACCATTGAATGTGCGTGGCTCTGCTGACATCACGATAGCCTATCCCTCTGACGTCCTGCACCTAACCCGTCGCATACAAGTCGCTTCCCGGGCGGACCGGGCGGGGTTAGGTGGTGGCGCGAAGAATGAGGCCAGAGGATGAGGCTACAACGATTAGTGTAATAAATGAAGTGTAATCAGTGTGATGTCATCTTCCCACTTGCCCGAGCCAGCCCGACCTATATAAGGGAGCTCCGATGCATGGGAAGAAGGGGGACTGAGAAGGAGACAAGGAAAGAAGCCAGAGAGAGTGAGGATCAAGCAAACAGTGTAATCCACCCAAAACACATTAACAAGAGCTCAAGCAGGACGTAGGGCTGTTACCCACATCGGGGGCCCGAACCTGGGTAATATCGACGTGTTCTTGAATTCATGTCTATGTGGATCCCTCGGGAGAACCTGTAGGCGGCGCTTCCACAAAGAACCCCTCTATTGAACCCCGGACTCCGTCTAGGGAGAAACCTGTTGGTGAAATTCGCCGACAAGTGTGTTGCCGCTAAAAACTTGAAGTAGTGTTTATCGGCAACAACACACCAAACGAACATTGAGTTCTGCAATTTAAGGCATGCCAATTAATTTGATCTTGCAATCGGTAAGAAAGATATAAAATATGCTCAAAGACGACCTCGTAGATCAATCGGGTTAGGTCTAATTAGCTAGAAAGCTAACTAAACCATGGGTAACTAGTAAGTCTAATTAGCCAATTAGGGCTAATCAGAGGATAAAGGTAGATTGACTCCGAAAAATGCAATGCACAACAAGATCGAAGAAAATCAAATCTGATGGTCGTAACAGAAGATGATCAACAATCAGCGATGCGCAACTTTATTGATCAGATCGAGTTACAAGAATCTAAATTACAAGGGCTACTCCTAGTCGACAAGGAAAAATAAAAGTAGACTATTTGTTGATTGGATTGTGTCTCCTTTGCCTGCTTATGACTTGACTATCTTTTATGCCCATTAGCCAATCGTATCCTATTACAATAGATTACAATACAACACATTACAAGACATGATCTGAATCGGCCTAAATCCATACAGTTTTTCCTTAAAATCTTCACCGTAGCCAAATATCTCTGAGTCACACGTTAGCTACAATATGTTAACTTCATCTTGCCGATTTTGACCACATCTGCCAAATTTTGGTGCAAATACTATTCTAGCCATCAATCAAATAGATTGTCATCAAAGTTTTGACCTTTTTCAAATCTAAAGAAAGTTGCACCAAAGATGGGTCAAAATCACAAATTTTAATATGAGCTTGCTCATGGGGATTTAATGATAAAGATGATATTATAAGATCTACTATATATCACAGTAAGCAAGAACAACAAAGAAACAACCCTCAAATATGCAAAAACAAGATCTACCACGAATTCTTCCTTTTCAAGCGAAAAATCAGTTTCTGAAAAAAAACTTTGGAGATCGTATTAAAGCTTACATAGATGATTGGGATATGGTCTACAGAGGATTTATCCATCGATCATTCATCCTTGGCAAAATGAGATCAAGGAAAAAAGAAACCAAAGAGAGATCAAAAACTCAAGAAATGAGGGAGACCAAAACTTGAGCAATAACATGAGCATGAATTTGATTTCTGTTTCACCTTCAGAGGAATGATTACAAAGCCTCTCCATAGGAGAGCAAAACTCTCTCTAGAGAACCCACACAAAGACTCTCCTCTATTTCTCTAGGAGATCCCTTCTCGCAAAAACCTTACCCCTTTACCTCCCTCTACATCTCAACCACTTACATAGAAGAGGCACACCACAAACCCTAACCTGGATACAAAGTGAATTCCATCCACACTCAATATGGCCTAACCTGCTAACCCAACACCATAACGGGTTTTACACTCTCACATGCATGCTTCTCAAAGAGGTCTTCTCCATGACACTCAAATTAGCTCTACGAGCCCAAATCGCGTCCATCTCCTCCTTGGCTTGACCTAAACCACTTAGACTAATGCCACGGTTTTCTAAACCGCCTCCACCTCTAGTAATGGGAAAATTATATATATGCCCTACTACTAGTATTTTCGCATTTTCTTAGTTTCGAAGCATCGCCCATAATCCATCACCTTACATGTGGCCCCAATGACTTACTGTCAAGCCTCTCACACATCCGGATCCCTCGAACCGTCCTCACTCGCAAATGGGCTCAAGTCATTTGGCACACCACATGTTCTTGTCCACTTGACTATGATGGCCCTAGCTTCCTTGACCGTTTTGGACCTCGGTTCCTTCCTAAGTATAGTCCCGATCCACCTTACCATTGTCTACCGTGTCCATCACTAGTAG
Source organism: Guadua angustifolia (assembly GCA_036346375.1). Taxonomy (NCBI): domain Eukaryota; kingdom Viridiplantae; phylum Streptophyta; class Magnoliopsida; order Poales; family Poaceae; genus Guadua; species Guadua angustifolia. The sequence continues at coordinate 12,142,996 of CM070514.1, forward strand.
TTCACGCTTCAGTTCCTTGTCTTCCAGGCTTGCATCAACTCCCCGGTCTTTGTCATCTTCGGACGTCACCTTAACCGTCTGGACCTTAACTCTCCTAGCCTAGTCCCGGTCTCCACCTCATCATAACCTAACTCTGAAGTTCTGCAACCATCACAAACAAGTAAAACGTCATGTAGCATTGCTTAAAAAATATACAATAAACATCACTTAGCCACAGTGTAAAACATAGCCTAGAAAAAGACCAACAATGCACAACCCACGGTGGTGCCGCAAATCCGGTGTATGGCTAGGGCTTGAACCAAACTGCCCTCTCTCTAGAAAATAATTACCACTTCACAAAAGCCAGTAGTACCGTCTTCCCGATACTACCACATTTTTAATATTAGTAGTACTGCCCTCACTCACACTAGAAAACAACCCTTATAGAAAATAGCTCTCACCTCTCAAAGTCCGATGGCACCACACTCATACTACTACCCTTACAACTTTAGTAGTATCACCCTGAACTCACATCAACTCAAATTGCTTAAAACTAAAACAAACTCAAACTTAAGCACCACAAGCTTAAATATAATCAAATACTTATCACAAATATGGATAGACCACCACATGGTCTCTCTGGTTAGCGTGAGTGAAGACTTAAAAAATCAATGTCAAGTGTGTCTAGTAAATTGAATACTTACACTAAGGCAGTAGAAATTGCATACAAAATTCATTCGATTGTATCTTTTGATTATGCAAGATATCTCTTAGCACAAGATGAAGCTTTTTGTGGACATGATGAATCATCCACTTACATTAACAAGAGCAATGTCACAGAGTTGTTGGATTGATACAAAGATAAGGAGGAAGTGAAGGAGGTATTTGACACAACCCTAGGCCATGCAATTATGATTTTTCCATATATTCAAAGGGAGCTTTTGAAATATTGCGCACAAGAGGTCATAGAAATGATTAAGGGTGAGATTAATTGGAGATAGAAATTTTGTAATGCTAATTGATGAGTCTCGAGATGTATCAACAAAGGAGCAAATGGCAATTGTTGTAAGGTTAGTTGCACATCTTTTTTTTAGTCATACCATTTATGCATTGTTGTGTTATTCTAACTTTGCAAAATTTGTTACCTGCATATTTGTGACAATCAAGGGAAGGTTATGGAAAGGTTTCTTGCTATTAAGCATATCACAAATTGTACATATGCGGAATTAAAGGAAGTTATGATCTTGATACACAATGTGAAAGAATGCTGGCAAGATATGAGGGCAATAGGTGAGAGCCATTGTTCAAACAAGTCAAAAGCTTTTTAAGGCATATGGGATTGTTGTCCCTATTGGAGTTATCGGTAAATATGTATGTCGAAAGCATACAGTGACTCAACATCATTATTACAAAGTAGATATTTTCAGTGCTACTCTTGATGCAATTATGAATGAATTATCACCTCAATGTAGTTTCCTTGGAGTTATTAATATGCATGTCTTGTCTTGATTCCTTCTCTAAGTATGATATTGATAAACTTATTCAACTTTTTGAGATTTATGTTGATAATTTCACAGTAGCTGACTGGTTCTTGTTAAGAAGTAAGCCTCAAACCTTCATACTCAATATTAGGAGAAGTGAGGAATTTGATGCATGTCATCATATTTTACAACTTGCTCAAATATGATTGAAACAAAAAAAATAACTTTTCCATTGGTATTTCGCCTTATTGAGTTGATATTGATTCTTTTAGTAGCAATGACATCTGTTGAGAGAATATTTTCGGCAATGAATATTATCAAAACAGATTTTCATAGCAATTTAGCTGATGAGTGGCTTAATAACTTGATGGTATGCTACACCGAGTGAGAGATATTTACAAGCATTGATGATGCTTGTATTATAAAAAGCCTCCAAGGCATGAAAACTGGTAGAATTTTTTTTTGTTGATTAAGGTAGCGCCTTAGTAGCATGATTCTTTTATTTTGAATATTCATAATCATTTACAATCTACTATTGTATTACTGATTTTGCAGATTTTGATATGCGTAATGGCTTTTGACACATATTCATATGTTTTTGGATGCCTTTCCAGTAGCCAGGTACCTTCCTTTATTGTTTTTTACTTTCTTGCTATGTTTCCCCTTTCTTCATTCAAATTTCAATTGCACAAAACTATATTTAGTATGTTTGTCTTAATTTAGCTTAGTTCTTTCAGCATACCCTCTATTTTGATCATGACTTCGCCACTGCAGCCAACTATGGTCATAGAGAAAAGTAAGAGCAATTTATTTGGTATTTCTCAATAACGGGCATGCCTTCAACCATGCATTACGAACTTGAGGATGAAACATTTGTCTATATGCTTCACATGAAGAATGCAAAAAATATGGAAATTACTGAGAACAAAGCATGCATTTTTGTTGAGAATTTAATTTAGTTATAGGAGTTTTAGATCATGCAATAGTATTTTTTATCGTTTATCTAGTGACATAAACATACACATAGCCACTGATTCATAAGAAAATAAACTGATGCAGAAATTTATTCTCCTCAACAATTTTTCTTCTAAAATTGTCTATAAAAGTAGCCTCCTAATTGTGCCGCATCATCTTCTAAAACTGCAACCATTAGATCAAACTCCATTAAATCGTTAACCCTTAGATCTTAAGCACGGACGGGATGCTTTGATTAGACAACTTTTAGTTGAAAGGGTAGAACTCTATAAAGGATATATCCTGCATGACTTTCAGATTTCTAGTACATACATACACTAACAAAGTCACAAAAATTCTGAAAAAAATTGTAGATGACTTCATAGATTGCTCTACCTATGTATGAAGTTTCAAGATCACATTCATTATATATCGAGAGTTACAAAAAAGAGAAAATTCTGACAAGTTTAAACTCTTTAAACTTGTCAGAATTTTCTCTTTTTGTAAATCTTGATATATAATGAATTTGAATATACAATTTTATACATAGGTAGAGCAATCTATGAAGTACATCTACAATTTTTTTCAGAATTTTTTGTGACTTTTGTTAATTGATGTACACAGTGTGTACACGGGAAGACCTGTGTGCACAGGATACGTTGCCCTCTATAAAACCATCCTAATTGTGCCACATCATCTTTAAAACTACATCCATTATTAGATCAAACTCAACTAAAACATTAACCCTTAGATCTTAAGCACAGACGGAATGCTTTGATTGGACACTTTTTAGTTGAAAGGGTGGAAGTCTACAAAATCGTATGCATTATTTATGAAAAAACATGCATCCTTTGGAGATTACGAATAGTATAGCAATACTTTTATTGGTGATATTAAAAGTAATCATCAGCCGAAGTGCGGGTGATAATTCCAATTTAAACGATAAATGACCCGATTTCATTCAACTCTCTCCAATATCTGTTTATTGTGAATCACTACTGGCCAGTTGTTCCAGCCTAGGCCAGAAGGCCCCATGGCAAAGACGTTTTGAGTGGCTCTCCGAAGTGGCACCTTATCACGAACAATTTGAGCCAACTATTATTCCAATCTTTTTCTCGTGTTTTTTCTCGAGAATCTGCTTCTTAATTGCCACCGTCCGATCCTTATCACTCCTGGTCGCGCGCCCTCCTGGTCGCGCGCCCTCCGCTCCTTCCCAACCCAGTTGACAGTCGCGCCGCCGCCGTCCATTCTCGCTCCAGCCGCACCCCCGTATCGCCTCCCCGCCGCGGCCGGATTCATTGGCCATCCTAGTCGCTCCCTCGGGCACGCCGCCGCCTCCCCCTCGCGACGTCATCCTCATTCCCATCCTGCTGGCGCCCCCCCTATCCTCCTCCCCCGCTGATCGACGCGTGGCCTTCGCCCTTGCTCCCTCCAACAGTCCAACCTCGCTACCGCCAGCAATTCGTCGCAGCCCCGCCGTCGTCTCTCACCTCCGCCGCTGTGACCGCCCGTCGCTGCCTACCCCTGCTGGAGTGCAGTGGAAATCCAGCCGGACTTCCGTTGATTTCTTCTGTTGGTAACGTAAGCTTGATTTCATTTTTCCATAATTTGGTATCTGCCGTGAGGAATCCAATCCCAATGTTTTGTGAGGTTCCATCGAATTCGTATAAGTATGTCCATTATTTGATTTAGCTTAATTTCTTGATGTTTTTTCATTCCTCTAAAAGTTCAATTGATTAATGTTTTAACTAGAGTTTTATATAATGTAGGAAATATATTCATTTGAAGATGTTATTTTTTTTATAAATTCTTTCTGTTTTTTTTTTTTTTTGGTTCGCTGAACTCGATTATGGCTTCAAAATTTGATCTTGCGGTGGATTCTCTCGCAGGTTGCGTTATCGGACACCCTGTGTTCTCAGCTTTATGAGTGAAGGAGAGTATTGATAAGAGTATTGCCATGGCGTCTCCTGCTTCCGTTACCAACCTGGGGAGCAATGGAAGGCCTGGCCCACTGCCAGCGGCGGCAGCGAGGAGAGCGCACTTGGTTTCAAGGATCGGTTTTACAGGGTTCGAGGGTATCCGGCGGTGGCAGTATGCCCCTGGGAGGCTGTGTAGATGTATGGTCATAACTAATTTGATTGAGGAGAAGGGAGTTCAATTCTCATCAAGAGGAAGTGCGAGTGTGAAAGCTGATGATGACAATGATCTTTTTTTGAAGCCACCGCAGAAGCCTGTCCGGCCGAATGGGCCACCGGAGAGCATGAATACGGCATCACCACCTGATGTGAAGGCAGCGGGTGCAAAATTGGAAGACAGAGAGAAGGTCAGAGAGTCATTGGACGAGGTGTTGGAGAAGGCAGAGAAGCTCGAGGTCTCAAGCTCCAGAAATGGAGATGGTGCGAACGGCAGTTTGAGGCAGAATGATGTGCCAAAGCCTGATAGTCCAGCAGCAGTGGCAGTGGAGGAGGGTGTAAATTCAAGGAGGACCAAAACACTAAAGAGTGTGTGGCGAAAGGGGAACCCTGTGCCAACTGTACATAAGGTGATTAGAGATCGTCCACGTACCGAAAGTAGGAATCAGTCCATATCTGCAGCTAAACCTTCGGTGTCATCTCCATCTAAACCAGTACCTCAGCTACTAACAAAACCGTCTGTAGCACCACCACCTCGTCGGCCAGTCAAGGCTGATACATCAAAGGATAAAAAAGGACCCATCCTGATTGACAAATTTGCTTCCAAGAAGCCAATAGTTGATCCAGTTGTGACTGAAGCACTGGTAGACCCTGTAAAGCCAGTACGAGGCCCACCAGCAAAAGTCAAGGATGACCGTCGCAAAAAATTAAGCACACCAGCTGGTGCCCGCCGACGTATGCCAAATGATGATGGATTAGTTGATGAGGATGCGGCAGATGTGCCTATTTCAGGCGTTCCAGTGCGCAAGGGAAGGAGATGGAGCAAGGCAAAACGTAGGGCTGCAAGGCTTGAGGCTTCACAAGCTGAAGAGCCAGTTAGAGTCGAGATACTTGAAGTTGGTGAAGAAGGTATGCCAATTGAGGAATTGGCATATCAATTGGCAGTTGGTGAGTCAGAAATTTTGCGCTTTTTATCCGTGAGAGGAGCTATGCTTGACAATGTTCAGACACTTGATAAAGATTTGGTTAAGATGGTTTGCACGGAATATGATGTTGAAGTACTGGAAAGTGGTCCAGTGAAAGTGGAAGAGATGGCAAAGAAGGAGGAGTTCCTTGATGAGGAAGATTTTGATAAGTTGGAAGCACGGCCTCCCATTGTGACTATCATGGGCCATGTTGATCACGGGAAGGTACTATGTGTGACATTTAATTCTCCAGATTCTTACCTATTCTAAAGCATTTTTTGTATGACATTGTTACAAATGTTTGCAGACAACTCTATTGGATTATATACGCAAGAGTAAGGTAAATTAATAATAGCTTCTCCTTGATATGTTCCCTTTGTCAGTGCTATGGACATTTTAGACAAATATTGCTTGGCACTAAAATAACACCTATTTTCTAGGAACTGTAGATATAACCAAAGTTACTTACAGGTGGTGGCATCGGAAGCTGGTGGAATAACACAAGGAATTGGTGCTTATCAGGTTCTTGTGCCAGTAGATGGAAACCCTCAAGCTTGTGTTTTTCTTGATACTCCAGGGCATGAGGTATAGCAAAATAGACTTTTTTGGTATACATTTCTCTATGTCTGGTTACATGTGAGGGTGTGACATTACCATTCCTAATTCTTTAACATAACCAGGCATTTGGTGCCATGAGAGCTCGAGGAGCTAGGGTAACTGATATCTGTATCATTGTCGTGGCTGCGGATGATGGTGTTCGGCCACAAACAAATGAGGCAATTGCACATGCAAAGGCAGCTGGAGTGCCGATTGTGATAGCCATAAACAAGGTCTATTTTCTAGTCATTTTTTTTCTTGGTTACATTAGCTGAAATTGTTTTCTTGCTTCTGATATTTTGGTCACCTGCCACCTCATTTTCAAGCAGATAGACAAGGAGGGAGCCAATCCAGAACGAGTCATGCAAGAGCTTTCCCAAATTGGACTTATGCCAGAGATGTGGGGTGGTGATATTCCGATGATTCAGGTTGTTAACTGTGACAGTTCGGAAATAGAAGTTCCTTGCTATAGTATCTTATTGCCTTTTTGAGCTGATTTAGTTGTGATATCCATCAGATAAGTGCTGTTAATGGAGATTATGTTGATGAACTATTGGAGACTGTCATGCTTGTTGCTGAGGTATATTTTTGTTCGCATTTTCTTTTTGGGTAATATATTGAGTTCCTTTTTAACTTGATTTTGCTGGGAATTTGAAGTTGCAAGAGTTAAAGGCCAATCCTCATAGAAATGCAAAGGGTACAGTTATCGAAGCATGTCTTGACAAGGCTAAAGGACCTCTGGCCACCCTAGTTGTACAGAATGGAACACTGAACAAGGGTGATATTCTTGTTTGTGGTGAAGCTTTTGGAAAGGTTGACTTCCTCAATCTCTACTTGCTGCACATGATTTCATTTAGAATATCTTGCATTAGAAAACACAAGCTACCACATGTAACTGTGGATCATTTGGTATATAACATAGCACTATTATTATAACAGATCCGTGCAATGTATGATGATCGGGGAAGGCTTGTAGACAATGCAGGACCATCCAACGCTGTGCAGGTTTTTCCTTTCCTATTTTTCCATTCTTTTTCCAGTGGTTCCTTCCTATTTTTTCCTAATTCTATCATGTTTATTTCAAACAATTTTACTGAAATTGCATTTGTTTTACTTTGCTAAAAAATCTACATTAGCTCTTCTGAAATTTAGTGTATTTCATGGAGGGCTAAATATTTACCTTTTGTTTTAGATCAAAATATTTGCGCAAATTAAGGCATAAGCTACTGCTTGATTTCTTTAGATATCAAGATCCTGGTGCCTTTTATCATGGGAAGAAAGCATCTTGTAGTTTGAGAATGTAGCAAAGCCTTCTCTATTAAATATAGAAATTCCATTGGAAAAAGCTAATGTTTGTCGGGACCCGGATATGCAAATCCGAAACCCTCTGTGTATTCTGCACTAGTCCAGGATCACGCTAATGTACACAGTGGCAACATAGATGAAATATCATTCCATACAACGAATTAACTAAGAAGAATCAAATTATTATTGAATAAAGCAAACGACCTTATGGTCAAGGTTCATACATCAATGCCTTATGGCTTAAGAAATAAATAAAATATTGCAGCGGAAAATAAATAACTTGGGCCATTCGACATGCCATAGGCAATCGTCTGGGGAAACGCCTTCCTAGTCCATGTAGTCTTCATAGTACTCCTTTTCCTGGTACTCATTATTTCCTGGTCCTTCCTCAGCAACTGATCAACAAAGGTATAAAGCCGTGAATACAAAAAGTACTCAGCAAACCGTGCAGGGAAATGATGCAATATTTATGCAAGGCTTGACAAAGGATAGTCATATGGTTCATTTGCAAAAAGCAATAACTTGAATTGAAATACAGTAAATAGATTGAAAGCGTATTGATGACAATGATAATAAATAACTGGTAAATCAATGGTAGACAACATAAACAGAATGGCGAGGTATCACCCTACATCATTCAGAACAAGTATCAAACCACTAAATTCAACAGCATAACTTTAGACAACAAAACAATAGTGAAATTTCCATTCACATCCCAACAATTCCACATTTCATGCAACACTCTATAGCCCATGTGAAATCCCCGGGCTTGTCCATGACCGCGGACACGGCTATTCGAATAGTTTGACACTCTGCAGAGGTTGTACAGCTTTACCCACAAGGCATGAACATCTCTTGGTGCAATCGATATTAACACACATTGGTGTGTCGTAGAGATATCATGACAACGCCTTTACAATGCATGTCTAAACCAGATACTGCCCTCTAAGATTTCGCCCCTCGGGGCCCCCTCTTGAGCCATGTGAATCTACCCGTCCATCCCAGAACACACATCAACAATTGGCAGTACTCAAGACTATACATTGCAAATTAATCAGCTAGGTCTGTCCCATACCAGACTTGTGGTTGCACGGTTAGGCCCAGTTCAATGGTGCACAAGATTAAATCCTTAAGTTGTCTCAAGTAAGACAGCCACATCCAATGTGTTAGAAAGCATCCTCTTTACTGCACGATCACTTGCCCGAGGAAAAATATTTTGTTCAACCAAGACCAATGGCAACCCTGCCATAGTGCAACAAGTTTTACAACAGTGGCTAACGGCCACGATTCAATATCTCATTAAGTCAAGATTAACATTATTTCACATGTGATATGAATCTCAACATACAACTAAGCAGGTCTAAACATAGCTACGATAACCCATTGTTGGTATTATGATTGTGTCCAACTAGTAATGTCCCAACCTAAGGTTAACAATGGATGCATGACATTCCAATAGTCAAGGTGGTATAATGTCAAACAGGTGAATAGCTATTCCCATAAACTAGTGTTGATATACAAATAACATGCAATTGTACAAAACAAAATAATTTTGCATGCATAGGGTCAACATGATCAAAGGTTACGACTTGCCTTGCTGGTCTAGTGCTGAGTCTTAGTCTTCAAAGTCTCCATTCGCTCTTTCGGGGTTCGCGTCTACCGGAAAAGCAACGAAACCAAATAAACACCAAACAGAGACTCAAACAAACTCAAAATTGAAAATAAATGGCTCTAGAAGATAGAGCTCGATTTTACAAAAATTTAGAAATTTGAATCACTTCAATCGGAGTTTGTATGAGCAGGAACAAGCCTCCGGAAGATTAAATTCAGAGAAATAGGCTGAAAATAAGAAAATCCGAATTTCCTGATTTATTTTTCTACGGGAAAATCGATTTATTGCACAATTGCTAACGTCAGCAAATCAATTTCCCGAATAAAAATAAATCCAAAAATACGTTATTTGACTAACAAGTGGGGCCATCGGTCCATTGATCGAGTCCACGGGCATAGCTATGGTCCACGGTGGACCGAGTGCACGGAACAGGGGCTAGGGCTAACGTCACCGCTGACGTCATTGCTGACGGGGCGGCACGTGGGCGGAAGGGTTGATGGCTACGACGCGGTGTGGTCGACAGTGGCCACGCTGAAGCGTTAACCATGCGGTGACTGTGTCACGACGGCGGCTCGGAGTGGATCGGACGACAGAGAACAAGGGAGTGGCGAGGAGGCGACGCGGCGCGATCTGGAGCGCACGACCACGATCGGACAGCCGAGGTTCACCGACGGAGAGCGACGGCGAGGTGGCGACGCAACTTACCGGAGCCGAGGAAGATGAAGGGGCAAACGGCGAATGAGCAACGGTTCGACTCAGGGCAAGGTAGATCCGGAAGGGGACGACGCGATGAACTCAATCGTGCAAGCGGCGACGGAGGAGGAGGGGCGGAGTGGCTGAACGACGGCGGAAAAGGTGCTCGGGCGGCGAGAAACTTTGGCGAGCTCGTTCTCGGCGACGGCAGCGTCTCGGGCGACGACGAAGGAGGCGGCAAGTGCAGGGAGGAACGGCGAACTTCGGACGGGGGTCCTCGGGGCTTTAAATAGCCCTGGGGAGGTGTGCCGAGCGTGGACTCAGGGCGGCGGCGGTTAGGGTTAGGGCAAGATGCGGCGGCGGCGACGTGGCTACTCCTCAGCCGCCCACAAGGTGTGGATCGGACTGACGTAATTTTGGCGGTGGGAAATGAGGCAAGCAAGCAAGCCGAAGGAGGAATAAGGATGGGCGTACGGAATTCGCCCACGGGAGATTTGAGAAAATAAAACATTTTCCGAATTAATGAAATTCCAAAAATTCAAATAAATCCAAATAAATAGCAAATAATTTCATAAAAAATCTCCAAAAATACAGAAAAATTCCTTGGAGCACAAGGAACCCAACAAAAACTGGAAATCTTTAGTTTGATGCATAGATTAATCAAATTAAATCTTTTCATTTTTAGAAAATTCAAATTAAGCTTTAATTAATTCATGAAAATGTAAATGGTTCATTTTTTCAATATAAACATTCCAAAACTCAAATTTTGGGATGTTACAATGTTCGAAATAACGGTAAATGTTAACAAACGGTCACTCCACCTTTTAGTGTTTATACGGTAAGCGACTTGTAAACGGTTTTACTATTTAAAATTTAGATAAATATATATACGTGTTTGCAGTAACAAAATAAGCATCTAATTAATCTTCTTTCATGCATACAAAATAGAACTATCAGGCTATCAACAATTATCCACAGCGGTAACATGAAGAAAAAGGATAACATGATGTGAATGCAATTAAATAGTCATAATTGAATGAATGATCATCTCTAGTGACAATGAAAAGCAACACTAGCATTCGTCTCATATATGTCATAATGTTGCATGTCATATGGTTATCTTGTAACTTTACCCAAATAAATAGCCTGATAAAACGGGCATGTTAAATTTTTACAGCCGTTAAACCAAATAAACGACTCGATAAAACGGACAAATCTTGAAATATCCATAAACGTAACGAGCAGGATACCTTTATCGTTTTAATGGCTGTTTATAAGACCTTAACGGTCTATATTGAAAAGCTATGTAAATCTTCAAATATAAAGACACTGATGCCTTTTATCATGGGAAGAAAGTGTCTTTTAGTATGAGAATGAAACAAAGCATTCTCCTCTATTCAAATAGAGAAATTCCATTGGAAAAAGAAACCTGGATCTTGAAAAATGATGTAGACCATCAACCTTATTCTACTTTGCTTGGTCAGTAGTTTGTTCTGCTTTAATTGGTTAGTTAACGCAAAACAGCCTAGTCTGTGGTAAATTATCTAGTTTGGAAGTGAATGAGATTGGAGCTCAGGAAAATTATCTACTTTACTTGGTAGTTTGTTCTACTTTGAACTTCTCCTGGATGCTTCTAAGAAGTGCAACAAATGAAAATGAACCTGATTTATGTTTTGAACTTTAGTCATTCGGTAAGTACCATGAGGACAGAGGCGAGACGGTGATGGCTTTGTCGTTTGGAGGAGAAGGGGGCGCGGGGGGGGGGAATATAGATCTGGGAGACTTCTAATCCATTTTTTTTAAATTAATGATATCAGAATGCAGCCTTCCTATTTAGGGCCTTCTCTAGTAGATGGAAACTTCTTTTAGTATATGGAACATATATAAAAGGATTCAAACCCAACTAGCAAGGAAATAAACCTACTAAATGTGGAAGTAAACTCATAGCCTAAGTAAAATATCAAGGACGATTGGATGTTGCCAAGTGCTTTTATTGAATCGCGATCATGTCATTTGAACATGAGAAAAGCAACCATATTTGAAATAACAGGCAGATCCCTTGTTCAAAAAAAAAAATGAAGCAGCTGGACACAGAAAGGGACTTACAATTTGGGACAGCGCAGTAGTAAAAGCTAGCAAAAGGGTCTTACAATTTGGGATGGTGAAGTAGTGCAATAGAGCCTGAGTAAACTCATCTTGCTTCTACAGCTTGTTTTTTAAATCTGATTTCTGAAGAAAAAAAGTGGTTGGACAGAAACCAGTATCCATGAGATGGTTTCTCATCTGATGAAATGTTGACTGCTGAAGAAATCTTCTGGAATAATAAATGTTTCTGCACCTGATAACTGTTGGTTTCCCCTCGTGATGAATATTGCAATGTGATGACATTGCTTGAAAGCTATGGGAGCCAGTGTTCGGGATCTCATGGAAACCAGCCAGCAAATCTGAAATGGCATCAGGGCCTAAATGACACCCTTGAATCTCCATTTTTGCTGCAATAGATGTATTATTACTTCTTAAACATGATCCAAACATCAGATCTTGAAAAAGTAAAGCTCAAATTTTGAGGGCTAAAAAGAAGAAAAACCAGCTGGTTTTCGCTGACCACCCTGGTACCAATTTTTTTTCCACAAACGGTTTTCTAAGCCTGGTTATCGTGATTTACTTAACATCTACTGCGAAGGATCAATGTATGCCTGTATTGCCTTAAAAAAAATGTATGCCTATACTATCAGAGTAGCCATACGTTCCAAAAAGGCATCATGCCTTCCATAGCTTGCTGCCTTTTGCTTTAATAATTCAAGTGGATTAAACAGTTTTGAATATTTACAGTGTTAGAAGCATAGTTACCGGATTTGCTATAAGTCCCTGCGAATCACGAATCGGATTCATCAAACCCAAACCGGTTTGGGATATAGGGTTATGCTTGCAGTGGAAATTAGAAGAAAAAGTGGCAAACCATGAACCCAAAACCCTTACCACGACTCAGACGAACTGTGTTTTTGGTAACTATGTTTAGAGGCATCCTGATTTTGTTTTCTAAAAAACATTTTGACAGGTTATTGGCCTGAACAATGTACCCCTAGCTGGTGATGTATTTGAGTCTGTTGGCAACCTTGATGTTGCACGTGAAAGGGCAAATGCGCGTGCTGAAGCACTGCGAACTGAAAGGATATCTGCGAAGGCTGGGGAAGGGAAAGTCACTCTTTCATCCATTGCAGCATCTGTTTCGTCTGGAAAGCGAGCAGGAATTGATACACATGAGCTAAATGTCATCCTTAAAGTTGATTTTCAGGTAGCCACATTACTTGCAAACTATGTGAGTCGATTCTTATTGTTGTTCATTCATTCTTTTCTAAATAAACAAAATGTTGATCAAAATAGGGTTCAATTGAGGCCATTAGGCAAGCCATCCAAGCGCTGCCGCAAGAAAATGTCTCCTTGAGGTTCCTACTTCAAGCTCCAGGAGATGTGAGTGTCAGCGATGTTGATCTGGCTGTTGCTTCTGAAGGAATTATATTTGGTTTTAATGTCAAAGCTCCAGGATCAGTTAAAAACTATGCTAAGAAGAAAAGTGTGGAAATTCGGCTGTACAAGGTGATCTATGATTTGATTGATGATTTGCGAAATGCCATGGAAGGGCTTCTTGAACCTGCTGAGGTAAACAGACATCAATTTTTCGAAATTCTAAACCAGTTGAGTGTAAGAAGTCCAAACTCCAAAAAGTTATTGGGCCGTCACCCTTATCAATAGGTTAACATGTTTTCAATGTTGGAAATCTGGGAACTTTGGTGTGTTAAATATTTTTCATTCTAAGTTGCTATACTTCTTGGATGTTTTTCCTCAATACATCGTTCTTTTTCAGGAGGAAGTGCCACTTGGTTCAGCCAAAGTTCGAGCTGTTTTCAGTAGTGGCAGTGGAAAGGTGGCAGGTTGCATGATTACTACAGGGAAAGTTGTGCAAGACTGCAATATTCGAGTTCTTCGTAAAGGGAAAGAAATTTATGTGGGTACACTCGATTCCTTGAGACGGGTGAAAGAAATTGTAAAGGAGGTATGTAAAATAGCCACCCATCAACTATTCCAAAAAGAAGACAGACATTTTCCCACGATATCGAAATGAGTTTTCTGAACAATAAAAAAGAATTTATGATTTCAGAACTACATTATTTCACATGCGTTCTATGTTGATGCTGAAACTAAAACTAGTGCTCACAATGTGAACTTTGTTTTTCTTTTTCACTAGGTTGGCGCCGGGCTAGAGTGTGGTATTGGGGTAGATGACTTTGACGAATGGGAGGAAGGTGATGTCATAGAGGCATTCAACACTGTGAAGAAGTCAAGAACCCTCGAGGAAGCCTCTGCTACCGTGACTGCTGCTCTGAAGGATGCTGGCGTCCAGCTGTAGAAATGGCAAAGCTGATAAGCATATAACGACTGCAGCAGGTAGCAATTTTTTAGCAACGAAGCTGGAGTGTGTTGGTCACATTGTCGAAGAATGACAATAACGTACTAGTAAAGATGAAATTTATGCAAGCCGCCGTACCACTCCACATGCCTGCAGCACTGGAGCCTGAGCTTGACCATCTCTCGCCTCCCATAGGCCATAGCTGCATCTGCTGCTGTATGTTAATGTACATAGAGAAGACGAGATCAGCTGTTTTACCCTTTTTTGTTTGCCTCTAACAGGTAGGTAAGGGGTGAATCTAATTTACATCTTTTGATTTCTTTGACACAAGATGTAACCTGCAACGGTGACGCTATCATTGTTCAATTATCATTGATACTCTTCATGGTAGATAAAGGGTGTATTCTCGAAAAAAGATAGATAAAGCATAAAAAAAAAAGAGATTCCTCTGCTAATTTGTTACATCAGATGTGTCATGATTAAATAATCAGAATTTCAGAATGTATGTTCTGGAATTTGGAGCTTTGAGGAACTGAAGCTAGCTCACCTTGTGGGAGGTGTGGATCAGTGGATGTACGCCCCCACCACGCAAGTTCAAGTTCTTGGCTCGGATTTGGGTGCATTTTCTTAACTAAATTGATAGCTAGTTCTTTAAAGTATTATATTTCGAATTTGAAGCTTTGTTGTCTTGCCCTTTCTTCAGTCTTGTCACTGGGGATGCATAGTATCTTGCAATATCAAATTTGCTTGGTTTGGTATCTTGCTCGAAAAATTTACGAAGGAGCCTTGGCCAGCACTTTTGCGAAAATAGGCTCCTGTTCTGGAAAATTTGTGAATGATCCTCAGCTGATGATTTTGCGAAAATGGCTTTGTGAGTTCAGAAATTGCGTTCATGTCCTCTGTGGCTCCTTTGCCAAAAAACCTGTGTTTTCACAAATTAGCATTCAAGTCCAGACCAAGCCCTTTCGCAAGAAAGACCTCACGGTTTTGACAAATTGCATCTAGACCTAGACCAAAACCTTCTGAAAAAAAAACTCATGATTCTAGAAAATTGTGTCCAACCCTGGTCCAAAATTCGACAAAGCGGCGCAGCGCGCAGCTTCTATATAGTACTTATATGGACGCTTCTCTGTACAGGCCCAGGAGGCCTGTTAGCACTTTTAGTTCCATATTGCTAGATTAGCTTTTAAGGAAAATTTGTTAGCCCTATAAATATACTCTTCCATGACTATTTACATCGTTCTCCGAAGAAAGAGAGCCTGTATAAATGGTAGCACTGTTATTAGTGGTAGCACAGTTATAAGTGGTAGCACTGTATATTTTCTCCTATGTGTAGCCTCAGGTGATGTCAGGACTGATGCCAACGACAACAGAGACGCTGAACTGGGCGAGCAAGGAAGGAGGGCACAGCGTCGACAAAGCAGCAAGGCGCATGATGTCTCCGTGGAGGGAAAGCAGAGCGAACCTGGAGACAGTTCAACAACCGGCAATACTGACTAGTGGTTCCAGTTAGTTATGATGTAGTATAAAGAGTCACATGAGCGAATCTGAAAAAAGACAGAGAAGAATATGGCTTGATCTCTTTTCCCCTTCTGTTGTTCCTCTTTCCCTGTCTTCTTCTTCTTCTCCAAGACAATGTATGCTGTTGGATTTTGAATACAATTACTGCAGCGTTGCATCTCACATCGGTTGCGGTGGTCTTTGTTCTTCTCATTCCGTAACCTGGTTTGGTTGGTCCAATCGGTTGGTTTCATCACGGCGCCACCCAAACCTTCCGTCCAGACCAAGTTCATTCTCGATGCGATGGAAGAAGCTTCAAATCAATCCGAGACCAGATGGGAACAAATGGATGCCCGTTGGGAATCTTTGAAGGCCAGTTTGGAGTTCATTGTTGAGAAGATCAAACCGATTGAGGTCATTCCGGCGATACAAGCCCAAGTGGAAGAACATAGTGGGGTGATCACGGGCTTAATGACCCAGTTTAACACTATGATGCAGTCGCTTCAAGACAAACACCAGATGCCTGACAGTTCTCCTGATAAGGTAGACTCGGATGCTTTCACACCCCTTCGAGCACCAGTTCCATCCCCAACACATGTAGGTGAGTTGACTGCGCCGGCTACGGGACTGTTAGGAAAATGCCCAGTGCCACCTATGGGTTTTTCCTCCAGTACGCTCCGATCGCAACCCACTTTTGGCATAATGAACACTGAGGGATCTGGTCCAGAAAAACATCCTCCGATGCCCAAAATATCTTTTCCCAAGTTTGAAGGCGAAGATCCTCGTCTCTGGAAGGACCGTTGTCTTCGTTATTTTCATATATATAAGATTGATCCATCTTTATGGGTAACAGCTGCAGCCATGCATATGGAAGGCAATGCGGCTTTATGGCTGCAGGCATATCAGGAGGATTATCCTGTGAGTACTTGGGACCATTTCATGGATGCGGTGGAAGCTGAGTTTGGTGCGTATGATTCCAGAAAGCATATGAGGGAACTCATCCAGCTCAAGCAATCCGGCTCGGTGTTAGACTATAAACTTCAGTTTGAAGCTGCAATGTATAAAGTCCAGGCTTATCATAAAACCTGCATTGAAGATTTTTTTGTGAATCATTTCATCATAGGATTGAAAGAGGAACTCCGATATGAAGTTGAACTGCAATTACCTGAGTCGGTCAGAAGAGCTTTTCTGTTAGCCCAAATACAAGAAGAAAAATGGGAGAAATTGAAGCTGAAACCTCACCGATCAGTGGTACCACCGCGAGTCGCTCCAGGCTATCGTGGCGATAATGTTCCAGCCCAAGGGAAACATACAATTGAGGAGTTGGCCCGCGCACGGCAATTGCGAGAGTACAGACGTGCACGGGGTCTTTGTTTCAAATGCGGTGAGAAATATGAACATGATCATCAGTGTAAATCAGCACCGATGATTCAAGCTCATGTGCTGGAGATCGCTGAAGGCCCGGAACACCTCCCTGATGAATTACTCACCACACTAGAAGATTTGGATCGTGAGTTCGAGCAGGAACAATATAAATTATCCCTGCATGCATTAGCTGGTACAGATGACTGTCAAACCATCCGGGTGCATGCAATGGTGGGCAAGCAAGCCATGTTGGTGTTGATTGATTCGGGCAGCTCACATAACTTTGTCAGTTCTTTCTTTCTGGAGCGCACATGCTACAAACCTGAGCCCTCTGCACCGGTGCACGTTTCTGTTGCTAATGGAGAAACTTTGCTTTGTCATCAAGTTGTTCCTCAGATGGAATGGTGGGTACAAGGGTATACGTTTCAAACTGATATGCGTGTGCTTGCTTTAGGCGCGTATGACGCAATATTGGGAATGGACTGGCTTCAAGCCCACAGTCCCATGGTGTGTGACTGGAACAAGAAAACGTTGGAGTTTCACACTAAAGGTGTTTCAGTTAAGTTGCAGGGTCTGTGCAGGAGTGATCAATCGGAGTTGTCCACCATCTATTTCAAACAACTTCAGAAATGGAACACTGGTAATGATATTTGGGCTCTCGCTGTCATTGAGTCCACTATTCCGGATCCGACACCAGGAGTGTTGCCGACTGAGATCCAGCAAGTTTTGGACACATATTCGGAGGTGTTTGCCGAACCCATTACATTACCACCTTCCCGCATTTATGATCATTCAATTTCCTTACTTCCGGGTGCCATACCTGTCAATAGCCGACCATATCGTTACTCACCAATGCACAAAGATGAAATTGAACGCCAAGTTGCGGACATGTTAAAATCAGGTTTGATTCAACCCAGCATGAGTCCATTTGCATCTCCTGTTTTGTTAGTTCAAAAGAAGGACGGCAGTTGGAGATTTTGTGTTGATTATCGTAAACTCAATAGCATCACAATTAAAAACAAGTTTCCAATGCCTGTTGTTGATGAACTTCTTGATGAATTGGCTGGCACTCGTTATTTTTCCAAGTTGGATTTGAAATCTGGCTATCATCAGATTCGTATGGTGTAAGAGGATATGGAGAAAACTGCTTTTAAAACACATCATGGCCATTTCCAGTTCCGTGTCATGCCATTTGGCCTTACCAATGCGCCCGCCACTTTCCAATGCCTGATGAACTCCATTTTAGCACCTTATTTGCGGAAATTCATTCTTGTGTTTATGGATGATATTCTTATATACAGTCCTACACTTCATCAGCATGCAGATCATCTTGCCAAAGTGTTATCTCTTCTACAGCAGCATCAATTGTTTGTGAAGAAATCCAAATGTGCTTTTGCACAAACAAGTATTTCTTATCTAGGACATATCATCTCTGATCGCGGTGTAGCAACCGATCCAGCTAAAACACAGGCCATGTTGGATTGGCCACAACCTACTACTGTCACTGAATTGAGGGGTTTCTTGGGCTTAACTGGCTACTACCGCAAGTTTGTCTGGAATTACGGCATTATGTCCCGACCACTCACTAACTTGTTGAAGAAGAAGGCTTTTCTTTGGAGTCCTGAGGCAGACAAAGCATTTCTTGCATTGAAACAAGCTATGACACAAACCCCGGTTTTTGCTATGCCTGATTTTCAACAACCGTTTGTCATTGAGACGGATGCATGTGATTCCGGGATTGGGGCGGTCTTAATGCAGAATGATCATCCGATTGCGTTCTTGAGCAAAGCACTTAGTCCGCATCATCATAAGCTTTCGATTTATGAGAAGGAATTTCTGGCGGTGATTATGGCTGTGGATCGTTGGCGGTCATATCTGCAAAAAGGAGAGTTTGTTATTAAGACTGATCATCACAGTCTTTGTTACCTTGAAGATCAGCAGTTGCTGTCCGATTTGCAGCGTAAGGCTATGACGAAGCTTATGGGACTTCAATTCCGTTTTCAGTTCAAAAAAGGCTTATCTAACTGCGCCGCTGATGCACTGTCCCGGGTGGGTCATCTGATGGCTTTGCAGGCTGTGTCCGGTTGTCAACCTCTCTGGATACAAGAAGTCCTTAATACTTATGTTACTGATCAACATGCTCAACAACTCTTAGCCTCACTTGCAGTGCATAGCCCCAATGAACAAGGATTCGCATTATGCCAAGGGCTCATCCGACATCATGGGCGTATTTGGATCGGGGCTAATTCAGCCTTACAAACCAAGCTTATTCAGGCATTTCATGCTAGTCCAGTGGGAGGTCACTCCGGTCTCTCTGCTACTTACCAACGAATCAAGAAATTGTTTTGGTGGTCTGGACTGAAACGCGATGTCAGTAATGTCATTCAGCAGTGTGCTATTTGTCAACAAGCGAAACATGAGCATATTCGCACTCCAGGTTTGCTCCAACCTTTACCGGTTCCGGCTGGAGCATGGCAGGATGTCACTCTTGATTTTATTGAAGGCTTGCCCCGGTCCGAAGGGTATGATACTATCCTGGTGGTTGTAGACAGGTTTTCCAAGTACTCTCATTTCTTGGCAGTGAAACATCCCTTCACTGCATCACATATTGCTCGCTTGTTTTTGGATAACATAGTAAAGCTGCATGGATTGCCTCGTTCTTTAGTATCTGACCGTGACAAAATATTTATCAGTTCATTTTGGAAAGAACTCTTTGCTGCTATGGACATGAAGTTGCAATATAGCACGGCTTATCACCCGTAAACGGATGGTCAGAGTGAGCGTATTAACCAATGTCTCGAAATGTATCTCCGTTGTGCTGTATACTCTGCTCCTAAGAAATGGCATTGTTGGCTCGCGATGGCGGAATTCTGGTACAATACTTGCTACCATACTGCACTGGGGTGTTCTCCTTTCAAGGCACTTTATGGCACCGAACCGAGATATGGTCTCCTGCCAGATTGGGAACAGACCACCACTTCTTCTGTGCAGGAGTTGATTGCTGAAAGGGAGGCGCATAACACTCTTTTGAAACGTCAGTTGCAAGTGGCACAAAACCGCACTAAACTGCAGGCTGACAAAAAGAGATCGGATCGTCAGTTCCAACCGGGGGAACAAGTCTACTTGAAGTTACAACCTTATGCACAATCATCGGTGGTGAATCGCCCTTTTCCTAAGCTGGCGTTCAAGTATTTTGGCCCTTATCGTATTTTGCAGAAAATTGGTTCAGCTGCTTACAAACTTGAGTTGCCGTCGGGTAGTCAAGTCCATCCAGTTTTCCATGTCTCTCAGCTCAAGCCTTTTGTGCCAGACTTCACACCAGTCTTCCATTCACCACCGAGTATTGCAGATCTCAACATGGATTCGGTTGCTCCAGAGAGAATTTTGGATCGCCGTTTGGTCAAGAAGGGTAACACTGCAGTGCCTCAAGTGCTTCTCAAATGGACTAGTATTCCTGCTGATATGGCCACATGGGAAGACTACAATGTCGTGCGCCAGAGTTTTCCAGAAGCACATGCTCGGGGACAAGCAGATTTTTCAGGCGGGGGTGATGTTAGGACTGATGCCAACGACAACAGAGACGCTGAACTGGGCGAGCAAGGAAGGAGGGCACAGCGTCGACAAAGCGGCAAGGCGCGTGACGTCTCCGTGGAGGGAAAGCAGAGCGAACCTGGAGACAGTTCAACAACCGGCAATACTGACTAGTGGGTCCAGTTAGTTATGATGTAGTATAAAGAGTCACAGAGCGAATCTGAAAAAGACAGAGAAGAATATGGCGATCTCTTTTCCCTCTCGTTGTTCCTCTTTCCTGTCTTCTTCTTCTTCTTCTCCAAGACAATGTATGCTGTTGGATTTTGAATACAATTACCTCAGCGTTGCATCTCACATCGGTGAGTTTACATTCCCGGTTAAGAGATATTACAAGGTGGTGCAGCGACACGAACATATTAGATGAGATAATGAGATATACTATTATTTACTAAGTCCACAGTTTGCAGACGGAGGGATTTTTCTGGGTGTAAAAGCCAGAAAATATGTTGTAGGTGTTGTATGTTTAAGGTCGTGCTGTTGATCATCAAGCAAAGATCTAAACACTCAAACAAAGTAGACAAAAGATACAGTCCCGGTAGCCTGATCCCTACCATCTACTTCCGTACCTCTTGAGTTGGTGGGATATTTCATGCGTAATTATGTACATTCATGCATATGTTAGTTAAAGTATCTTATGTGGATAATTAGATAATCTGCATGGCTTGTTGATTGGATACAAATTATGTATACAACTTTCAGATGTAGGGATATTACCTTATGCATATTGGTTTCCCAAGTTTAGAACTACGATATAATTTTTTTAAAGATCCGTTGCAATGTATGTGTACTCAACACAAGTTATCGGTTGTGTATATACAAATAGTCTGCCCGAGAACATATATAGTGCGTCCGCCCATAAGGTGCTACCGTGCTCCCGTTCTTCGGAAAACAATGCAAATAGCCATGAAAAATTTTAAAAATAAAAACATTGATGCAAAATCAATGTATCATTACACAAATTTCAAAAGTAAATTCGATTTGCACATTGTTTTGCTAAAAAAATTAAAACAATTATGCTGCAAACGAAATCAAAAAAATAAAAAGGGAAAAAAGAAACATTCACTGATTTTTTTGTTTCTCCTAATATACATTGCGTTTTAAGATGAAATTTTGAATTATACTAGAGTGTATCATGATATATCTAACTGAAAATTTTTGGACATTTTTCATGACTATTTGCATCGTTTTCCGAAATATGGGAGCACGGTATAGCACTGTCACGGTTTTCTCTTACACATGGAAGAGGGGAACGCATATTGTATGGGTGCAATTGCAGTTCAATCCAACTAAACATACGAAAATTTTCGAAAAAGAATCTAGAAGTAACTCTAGAAAGGAAGTGAGAGTGATGTTACACAAGATAAGTGGAACAACATAAATTGTGTCTAAAATTCTCGTCACTAACATGTGCAAGTGTTAATGACTATATCTTAAGTTACTTGTGTTCTTTCTGTTAAAAATAGCAAACAAAGTAAAGATAGGGGATTTTTAAGACGGAATACTTCGCTAGGATGTAATGTGGCGACCCACAAAATTAACCTAGGATAATGATGTTAGTAATATGCCCTTGAGGCAATCATTGAAATTATTGTATCACATCTTATGTTTATGGAACAACATAATTGTTTGCCCTTTGAATAAATATCGATTGGATTGATCAACAAGTACGTGACTTGTTCGTGAAACTCCTTTCATATATTGATGTTATTCAAGTAGAGATATAGAGATATCTAATCAATAATGTGGACACATGCATGTTGGAGAACATGTGCTTGATAGACCCATATGAGACTGTTATTGGTTTCTTAGATGTGTAACGGTTTACTTAGGGGTTGCCAAATGCTACTCTTTAATCATGTAGTTATAAAGGTAGTTTTCGAGTTTACTATGAAATATGGTGATGTGCATGAATGATCAAGATAGAATTTGCTCCTCCTACATAACACAGAGATATCTCTAGGCCCCTCAATGTAGATGGACTAAGAAAGTGCATGGCAATGCTGAATGTGATTGAGAGTCAATCCAGATAAATTAATCCACTACAGTGTGAGTGAATGGATCGAGCTGTCATAGGATGACATGACTCTCACCTTGAGTTCAATCTAATATCATGAGGCAAAGGGAACATGACATTATCACACTATAGTAGATTCTCCAATGCTTTATAAATATTTGGGAATCGATATGTACTGCTAGTGACCACTATCGATTATCGATCAGAAAGATGTTTTCGACTCGTGTCCAAATATACATGAACCTATAGGGTCACACACTTAAGGGGTTTGAAATGATTACTATCGGTTATCAGAGTTTGGATTGGATCTGTTCTAATGGGCCAAATTGAATATGGACTCAGATTGGGCCCAAGTGTTAGATGCCACCAAGGGCTATAAAAAGGGATGCATAGGGTTTGAGGTAGAATTTTTATGCAAGAGTTGCACCACCACTGAAACCCTAGCTATCCTCACCCATCTCTGTTGTGCGTACAGTGCTAGCGCCCTAGTGCTCAGCGTTCCAACCTCAGACGTGTGGATACCGATAGAGGCACTGCTCTATTGCGGTGCTGTTAGGACGATTGTTTGGGCTGATTAAGGAGTTCATTGGACTGATCTAGAAGTCGAAGGATCAACTTGATGCCCGGCTATCGCTTGGACCAATCGCACTGTTTGAAGACCATACCAGGATGTGCAACGTTGATTTGCTTCAACATCTTCTTCCACTGCACTACATGTCTAGTGGTAACAATCTATAATCCATGATCATTTACTTGCGTGGCCTCTTGGGATCGGTAGAATTTTTAATTTACGCTAGTGTAGCCTACCGTAACCCTTCGAATGATAGTACATCGCCATTACTCTGAGGTAATTACACGAATCTCAACATACTAACTAATCAAAACATTGAGTGTACCCAACATTTTATCAGTTAATACACCATGTTCAAGTGTTGCAGTAGAAACAACAATTAGAGACTAAAATATGAACTTATTACATTTCATTTTCAGGTAGGCTACAGGTCCAGTACATTAATTATGCATAAGATTCAAGTATAATAAAAATATAATACAAAAGTACTAATACTCCAAGGACTGACAAAGTCAAAGCATGATCTACCTAACATCCTAACCCTTCTAGTAATCCTCCTCATAGTCCTAGTTCTGTGGGTGATCCCCATCCCATGCCTCATAGGAGGGTAAATTAGGATCCATATCCCAACCAGGCACTTAACCACCAGAGCCAATCTCTAAGCAGAGAAGGATTTAGCAAAAGTGAATACAGAAGTACTCAGCAAATATTTATAACAAAATGTATCATATGAATTTTACTATCATCCATCACATGTCCATCCTTCTCTCAAATCCATTCTTAGGAAAATGGGGTTTTATTAGGAAAACATGGGTTTTCGATTTTAATTATTGAAATTTCTACTAGCACTCGTATATGAGGTAAACTTAGCTTCTGTAGTCTTCAATGCAAGAGACAGACATGAATTCATGATTTTACCCTACGTAGGTTTATACCACTTTACCCATAACGAAACCAACTTCAATTGAGAACCTAGGACATTATCACTACTCAGGTATTAGATCTCCAACTCTACTAACTCAAGTCATGGACGCCTTCCCCAGGCTATTCCACCAACTCGCAGCTAACAGTTGTACTCCCAACTAATTATGTAGTATAGTACTCTGACTAATTACGTAGTACAATACTCTGACTAATTACATAGTATAGTACTTCGACTAATTACATAGTACAGTATTCTGACTAACAACGTAGTTCTATACTCCGACTAGGAACGACAGTACTCATCTCTTGGTGCTTAAATATAGCGCTAGGTTTGATTTTTTGTCCTTCACTGGACTCCCAATGTATCCGGCTTCACACCCCTAGTTATCTACTCTTACCTAATATGGAGATCATAATATCATCACAAGACAACCTTTCCTGGTCATTTCCTACACACTATAGTTGATACGAAATTATACGGCTCATTACCCAAGTGTAGTTTATTCAGCCTTATGTTCTAGCCCAAGTAGAGGCGGCCCACTAGCAATGCTCAAACATCTAAGGCACCTTCTACCCACCATGCATATATATATATATATATATATATATATATATATATATATATATATAAATATATCCCCAACCGTCATCACCAATACCATATATCCATAACCAACTACTACCGCAGAAGTTCATAAACAAATTCACCATTCCAATGATATTCACTTTATGGTTTTTTAAATGTGTTTTCCCATGCATAGGTGATATCACATATAATTAAACATGCATGATAAAAATTTTAGACATGATCAAAAGATTGCTTGCAAGGATTTTGGTATAAATAGTCCTCCTCACCTGGTTGCTACTGAAGGCGATCACCGATTTGATTAATTCCTAAAATTACCAAAGTACCACATTTTAGGCCTTCTTGGCAAATTTCATCACATCCAACCATTCCTAATATTTGATTATTTAATATACTTATAGTTTTTCTTTTAAATTTTTGGTTATTTTTTACCTTTTTGACTTTTATTTGATGCTTATTTGATTGGGTTGGTTCATCCCTCGGATTTCTATTAGGTTTGTTCAATATGGACGAAGTCCGGATTTTTGGTGAAAATTCCCCCTTCTTTTCTTTTCTTTTTTTCTTTCTCTTTTTTCTTCTCCTCTTTTCTTTTCTTTTCTTCTCTTTTTCTCTTTTTCTTCTCTTTTTTTCTCCTTTTTCTTTTCTCCTCACCCAGCTTCCATATCTCTTTTGGTTTCCCTCTTCTTTCCCACTTCCTATTCTCTCTCTTTTCTCCTTTGTGGTTCCAGGCCGGGGCCACCTAGTCACGCCTCCGACCGCGCCTCTCGGCCTCTGCTATAACCACGCCTCTCCGTCTTGGACTCTGATCGTGCTGGCCCGTGCGTGCTTACATGTGTGGCATGCCCCTCCTGGGCTGCGCGCTTGATCCGTGCCGCCCCAAGCTTTGGGCTGTGCCCTGCCCGACCACACA
The DNA here is from genome assembly GCA_036346375.1 of Guadua angustifolia. Lineage (NCBI taxonomy): Eukaryota > Viridiplantae > Streptophyta > Magnoliopsida > Poales > Poaceae > Guadua > Guadua angustifolia. Next base: position 12,168,583 of record CM070514.1, read on the forward strand.
ACCACTCCCAGCCTAGTTCACGCCGACACGTGGCTGAGCTACCTCCTTGCCCTCTCGGCCGTGTCTCCCTTGGCTCCACCTCTTCCTCCCTGTTGGTCTCTCCTCCCCCGGTCGCCTCACCTGGCCATGACAGTCCCCCGTCACACAGTAGCTCCCCCTCCCAACTGCTATCCTAGCACCGATCTACTCCACTGAGTTCTAGTTGCTTTCTTCCCCCTCTCTCCTAATCAACATCTACTGATTCTTATTGTTTTAGCTAGATGATAGCTTTGTGATTTCATATTTGGGTTGCCATTTGGTTGATGATGCTAATGGGTTGAAGCTTTGGATTCAGTAGTGCTGTGATGACACCCATGGGTTTTTCACATGGCGAGGAGTGTGAGAAGGTCATCGGGCACGCGCGGTGCCACCTCTATGGTTGTCAAACCCACTGAAACCACTGGTAGCTACTATTGTTGCTAATGGTTGTACTGGTTTCCTACTATGATACTCATATGTCTATGCTATTATCTATGGATGGTTGATTTCCTATGATTGAGGAAATGGGATGAGGGTTTGTGGATGTGATGCAATGGATGAGGCTGATGGAGTGAGGTCTTGCTCCTATCTTGGTGCTCCCTGGCTTGTCTTGCTTGAGCTCCTGGTGGTCTCTTGCTTCCTCCCTGCTCCTAGTCTTGGTTAGCTTCCTAGCCTTCCCTTGGCCTTTCGATTATGCTCTCTGGTGGCTTGTGTATGTGTGTGCAAGTACTAGCTTGCTCCTGGCTGCTTCCTAGTTACTTTGTGTGGTGGGGATTGGAGAAATGTTGGATGTGGGGAAAGTGTTGGACTAGGAGAGGGCTTCGGTTGAAGGGCTGGTCTTTATCTCCTTTTACAGTTGTGCATTTACCTTTCTGTAAGTTCAAGGTAGCCCTTGTATGATTTTGGTGATTAATGACAAACATATATAGTTATTGACAATGTTTATTTTAAAGCAGTGCTTAATGACAAACCTCTAATATGCTTATTGATATAAGACTAATATGTTCATTGTGAAGATTGTTTTAGTCTCATCTTATTTAAAGGGAAATCATATATGAAAAGAATGAGTATGCAACTTTGAGTTCTTTAGTGTTTCCCAAGTTGGCTCTTAAAATAATGGTTTTTGCCTCTGCGCCGGACCGGTGTGTTGAGTAAAATTCTCAGTTCGGCATGAACGTGGTTTGCTTGTCTTTAGATCTTTGATCTTATATGACTTCTTTAGTGATCCATTAGTTGCTTCTTTATAGACTTCACCATTCTTGATCACATTTGTGCATATAAGCTCACCATGAATGTTTCTATCATGCACAACCTTCGTGGAGTCTAATTTGGTTTAAATGTTTTTGTTTCGATATTGATCCATGTATCTATGTGTGTTTAATTCATTAGATCAATATATCTTCATGCCTTGATTTTAAGAGAGCTTATGATGGGTATTTGATAACTTGTGTTTTGGTGATTAAATTTGATTGTGATCGATTTGGATTTGGATGTTTGACACATTTTCAGAAGTCCTTTCATGGGGAACGGACCGGGTTTAGTGCTTAGAATATGCACTGGATCACCCACTCAATCTAACAATAAGTTTCCCTTTTACGCCGGACCAAGGAACAGTGGTTTCCCATTTACGGCGGACCGAACTCCTTCCGAAGATCCTTCTGCGCCGGACCACTTTGCCCCTCCGGACAGTGTTTCATATTTTGCATTTTTTAAGGCCTTCCCATGCTCGAAAAAAATAAAGTGTCTACATAGAAGTTGTAGAGAATTTTGAGACGAATTTTTTTCATGTTGACAACCTTTTCATTTTGGCAACCTAAAAATTATAAAAATTCAGGAAGTGGACTGAATTTCTATGTGTGCGCCGGACTGAGTCCGAGCTACACAAGCTTTTGATAGGGTCTTGACATTTTGCATTTTTAGGGTCTTCCCGTGCTTAGAAAATAAGGTTTATATATGAAAGTTGTAGAGAATTTCGAGATGAAACTTTTTCATATTGACAACTTTCTCATTTGAGCAACTGAAAAATTCATAAAAATTCTTGAAGTTGGCTGCTGTGTTGTGAAGGAAATTTTTATGTTCTTTGGTGTTGGAATTATAAATATTTTTCAATGCACATGTCTTCCTCATTCATATTCATTCATATGCACATTATTAAGAAGATAGAGATTAATTGAGTAATTTAAATTGATTTGCCTTGCAATTAATTTAAATAACTTTTGGTATTATTCTCACTAAGTGTATGAATCAAATGCATATACATCTTGGTGCACTTAGTAGGAGTTTTCTTTTGTCAAGTGTTTCATATATATTGGGTTTCATTATCAAACACTTGTTGAGCTTAAAATTTAATGATTATCAAGTATATCCATGCAAATCTATTGAGCTTTTGGGACTAATGTCTTTCTTGAGATGCTTTGAAGAGAATTAGGTCCCAAGAGCATGTGTGATGACCAAGGCGTGATAAAGGATTGATTGTTAAGTCAAAATTAGCTAGACGAGGATTCACCAAGAGCAGAGGACGAGTCAAGATCGATTTGATGAGAGGATCATCGGGCGGATGATCGAATCAAAGTCGATAGGACGAAAGAGCCTCATGAGGTGATCAAGTCAAGGTTGACAAGACGAAGACTTCAACAATTATGACGGGCATCATGCACAACACATCAAGTAAAAAGCATGAAGCTTAGAAGTGAACCTAAAGATGTTCAAGGCCAACGTATGGCTAGTATATGACTAAGGATGTTTCCTAGTCTTTCACCGGTCTTAGTGTTGGTGGAAAGACCGGATTGATAGTATAGTTGCCGTTCTATCAAGAGGAGTCCGGATTGATGTTGATCGGACTATTTCCAAGCTCTTGAGTGATGCACATTGAGTCTCCTTGCCCCTAAGTGAGCCTAGTGAGGTGTCTTGGGGTGTTAGAAGTGTTTAGTAAAAGAGAGAAGTTAGTGGTGTCCAAAAAATATGAGGTTTTGGGTGTTTTTTGATTCCTTATAAATTATGCACTCATCCTTTGTTATTTGGGCACTGAGACCTTGCTAGATGGATATCCCTTGTTCTTAGCTTTCCATAGAGCCTAAGATCACCCAATTCTGAGTTCGGACGAGAGAGAAATCGCCGTTTTCGTGCAGGCTGTACATGCAGCATCTGACCAAATTTTTTAGTCTGGCGTGAATGGGATTTTGCATAGGACCAGTCCGTGGCACATGTGAAATCCTCTGGTGCTGTCCCCAACGACTAGTTTTGGGTCCCAACGGCTAGTTTTGGGGGTGTTGGGTATTTATACCCCCTCCAATTGGTTGGGAAGAAACTTTTTGCAACCCATTCATCATCTTTGAACTGAAGGTGTGTGAGAGGAACTCCTATGTGTTAGGAGTGTCCAAGACACTAATCTTTTGAGTGTGATTAAGAGAATCGTAAGTGATATTAGTGTGTGATCAAGAGTGTCCTATGTGTATCTCTCTTGAGTTTGATCCGGTGTGATCAAATAAGCTTCGGGCTTATTACTCTTGGTGCTTGAGAGCACCTAGACGGTGTGGAAGGTGTCGTGAGCTGGTGATCTTCTCAACAAAGGTTGTGAGAAGGCCCAGGCGAATCGAGTGCTAGTGAGCCAAGAGATAGGGCTTGAGGACGGCCTATTTACTCTTGGAACTAGTGTGCTGTGAGAGGTTGGGGCTCGCCTCACCGTTGTGGTGGAAGAGTCACCCTAGTGGAGACGAGGCGTGGGCTCGAACGGGGGCTCGAAAGGGCTTGCCTCAACGTGGAGTAGGAGCGTGGCTCCGAACCACGGGATAAAAAATGCTTGTGTCACTTGTGGTATCTCTTGTCTCCTTTATGGATTGTTTTACTTTGTATTTATCCATTATGCATCTTATGACTTATATGATGATTTGAGCACCTTACTAGTTATGCCCTTGTCATATGTTGACTTATGTGTGCTAACTAATTTATCTTGATCAATTTTATTGCTAGCATCCTCATATCTAGAATTGAATTGCTTGCTTGTCTCCCTAGGATTGCCAACCAAGAGTTACTTAATTCTTATTCTAGGGTGCGTATCTTGCTTGCCATCACCTAGAATAATAACCTGTGTTCAAATATTAGTTTTCAGCTTCCTCATTACATTAAGATTAGATAAAAGTATAAAATTGGTTTAGAGATTAAAATTTGAAGAAGTCCAATTCACCACCCCCCTCTTGGGCATCCGATTCCTTACACTTTCTACCTTGAGGATTTTACCGTTCTACCGTGAGATATTTGGGCACTATTTACGCAATTGCTATGGCTACCCACAAATACAGGTTCGTAAATTGCCGGATGATGAAACCCTAGATAGCCAGAGGTGCCGATTGGCCCTGAACGGTTAGGTATCTCGATGAGCGATACCAACTCATACAGGTTTGACGGCAACTCTTTCTTTTTAATCTTTTACCATTTTAATTTATTATCTCTTGGTCCTATATGCATGGATGACTAATACTTTACAGTGATTCAATTGAAGATCAACTGAAGCTTAAATCTTAGGAATTTCAAATATTCTTGTAGTGTACATTGTAATATATACTTATATGACATTTTGATAATCAATAAAGTTCATGATTAATTTGTTGAACAATTTAATTATTGGTATGCTTAATTTGTGTTCATGATCTCATATGCAAGACTAATTTCCCTGGGTTGTTTCATCCTACCCCCTTAAAAGGGATTTCGTCCCTAAAATCTAGCTCACCAAAATAAACGAGAGTATGTTTCACAAAGATTATCTTCCTATTTCCACATAGTTTCTTCCATGGCATGGTGCCTCTAATGGACCATGTAGAACTAGGTGGAGCTTATGCCATTAGGGTTTATCGGAAAAGAGGATGCTCTAAATTCCTATCCAATAGTCCCTCCGAATTGGAATAACCATGATAAACCCCTTGTTGAATTTACTCCTAGATGTTTTATCAGTAGTACTAATTCCAATTTGCTCTCAAGTATGGAATTTCTAGAAACAATTTTATGGATGGCTACAAAATCACATAGAACTATATTAATGGATGGAGGAATGAGAAGCATACCCGTAGCCATGTCGGTGACTCCTTCCTCTTGCTCCGTTGAAATGAAATTTAGGTGAATAGATTCTGCGATCGATGCTCCCTTGTTATATCCTTTTGAAGATATGGTACAGGGGCCTTCTTGACTGCGTCTTGCTAAGGGTGCATGACTTAGTGGTTTTCCTGAAGCATTCTGTCCAAACTAACCTGCTAAAAGTGGGCATTTTCTCCTTTTATGTCCCTCTTGGCCACAATGATGACACTCAGTAGGTTGTTGTAGGCAATTGTTAGCATAGTGAGGGTCTCCACATTTATAACACTTTGGCATGAATCTTGGGGATGGGATAGAGGGTTTGGTGTAGCTATTCATGGTTGAGGTATTAGGTTTATGTTTGGTATCGGGAGTCTAAAATATCATGGTTGTGTAGGAGTAGGGGTCTTGGTATAAAACCTTGTCTTCTTCCTTCTTTCCTCATTTAACTTAGATTGTTCATCCTCTAGTATTATGGCATGGTTTGCTAAGTCTTGGAAGTTAGTTAATTCTCAAGTGGATAGGAGCATTTTGACAAGGGTCCATCCCTTTCTTAAAACGTATATCTTTTTAGCGTCAGTGTCCACCTTCTCAGGGGCATAACGAGATAACTCATTGAACTTATGGAGATACTCCATCATCTTTTTATTCCCCTGAGTTAAGTTCCAAAACTCTTACTTCTTTATGTCCATCTCACCTACAAGGATATGAGCACTGCAGAAATAGGAGGTGAACTCCGCCTAAGAAATGGGTTGCTCTCCTATATGTGTATCACAATAGTTTTCCCACTAGGTTGTGGTTGGACAATTAGTTGGTGCGCTGTGTACTACACCTTCTCCACATTGAAACAACCAACGGTGTTAAATTTCTTTTCTATCTCTCGAAGCCAATCATTAGCTTTGAGTGGTTGAGTGGCTTTAGTAAAGGTGGGTGGACAAGTTTGGAGAAACTCTCCTAAGGTGACTCTATTCCTGGGATGTGGATGAATCCCGAGAATTATGTTAGTTAGAAGTGCTTCCATGAATTGGTTTTGGTGCTCTTGAGCTTCTTTTCTAGAATTTTCCAAGTACAATAAAAATCTCTCGAATTGATCTAGGTTCTCTGGAGTTCCAACTATACTAGTGTTACCTCCTGGTGGTGTAGGTTGTCTAGATTCAGGAGTGTTGGGTTGATTTAGGTTCTAATTAGATGTGGTTTGCTAATCAACTGTATTTGAAGGCTAGCAGGAAGAACACAGCCTAGAGAACTATTCTTTGAAGACTATAATTCTTTAAAAAATTATGTTTAGAATAACAAAAGAAATGAGGTCATTTCTCTCTCTTTATCCACCACTCCATTACGGAAAATCCTAATGCTAACTATCTAGCGATAAAAGAAGAACAACAAAAAGAAGATGAGTGTCCAGGCACTCAAAATCCCTCGAGGATACATGCTCGAGTTGCGTCTAATCTTATAAAACACACAAAGACAACGATCAAATGAATAAAGTAAGAAGAACGATAAATAAATCTAGGTGTCTAAGCACTCAGGATTCCTTGAGACTAACGTACTCAAGCCACGCTTGGATTCGCATATCCAAGTACACCACAGATTTATGAATCCTGGAGCATATCCTAACCTTAAGCCCTTATTCTATTTGTTGCACTCAGCTATTTAATCACACACATATATATCATAGTTCAAAATATAAATCCTACACTATATCCGATCTTTAGAGGAAATAATCAATATAAATCACTAATGAAATGAATCTATCTGACCTACCATTCTATATATAGAAGTATTAAACATGATGAGATGCAATACGAGAGATGCAATTAAGCATAGTTAGTTCACACAGAGAAAAGCATTTATGCAACAGTATCAATATATGCCAAACCAAACATATCCTCATTACATTAATAGATATGAATATACCGCCCCATCCTAATCCTCGGGGTGTCTTCTTTGGGTCTTGGCTAACCCCCTTAGAAGGGCCTAATCATTATTGGTGGTTCAACTATTGTCATCAAAATATTAAAATTAAACCTACTACTATCATTTGAAAGGTTGAGTAAGAAATATAACTAAATCCATATAACCAGTAAAATCTTTCTATTAGGCTTTTTACCAGTCTCTAGTTATTTAATTGTATGGTTCTCGTAATCATTGCTCTGATACCTTCTGTGGTGACCCACATAATTAACCTAGGGTAATGATAGTAGTACCGCTATTACTCTGAGGTAATTACACAAATCTCGGCATACTAACTAATCAAAAAATTGAGCGCACTTGCCATTTTACCAGTAAATACACTGTGTTCATAGTGTTGCAGTAGAAATAATAATTAGAGACTAAAATAGAAACTTATTTCATTCCATTGCCACACAAGCTACATTGCATTGCCACGCAGGCTACACATTAGTACATTAATTATAAATTAGATCCAAGTATAATAAAAATATAATACAAAAGTACTAATACTCCAAGAACTGACGAAGTCAAAGCACGATCTACCCAACATCCTAACTCTCTTAGTAATCCTCCTCCTCGTAGTCTTGGTTCTGCGTGTGATCCACATCCCATGCCTCATAGGTTGGAAAATTGGGATCCATGTCCTAACTAGGCACTTAACCACCAAAGCCAATCTCTAAGCAAAGGGGGATTTAACAAGAGTGAGTATAGAAATACTCAACAGGTATTTATAACTATGTGTATCATATAAATTTTACCATCATCCATCACCTATCCATCCTTCTTTTAATTCCATTCTTAGGAAAATAAGGTTTTATTAGGAAAACGTGGGTTTCTGATTTTAATTATTAAAATTACTATTAGTAATCGTATGTGAGGTAGACTTAGCTTCCGTAGCCTCCAATCCAGGAGACAGGTATGAATTCATAATTTTACCTAATGCTCTACTACTTTATCCATAGCGAACCCAACTTCAGTTGAGAACCCAGGACGTTAATCACTACTCAGGTATTAGATCTCCAACCCTGCCAACTCGAGATGTAGACACCTTCCTCAGGGCATCCCACCGACTCATAGCTAACAGTTGTATTCCCAACTAATTACATAGTACAATACTCTAACTAATTACATAGTACAGTAATCCAACTAACAATGTAGTACCGTAATCCGAATAGTAATCCATAACCAACTACTGCCACAGTAGCTCATCACCAAATTCATCCTTCCAATGACATTCAATTTATGGTTTTCTAAAACGTGTCTTCCATTCATTGGTGATATGACACATAACTAAATATGTTTGATAAAAATATTAAATATGATCAAAAGATTGCTTGCCTGGATTTTGATACAAATAGTCATCCTCACCCAATTGTTGCAGAAGGCGATCACCGCTTTGATTAATTCCTAAAATTACCAAAGTGCCACATTTTAGGTGGCTAGTATATCTTTGCAAATTTCATGAAGTCCAACCATTCTTAATATTTTATTATTTAATATACTTGTAGTTCTTCTTTTAAATTTTTGCTTATTTTCCCTTTTTGAATTTTATTTGATGCTTATTTGATTGGGTTGATTCATCTCCCGGATTTCTATTAGGTTTGTTTAATATGGATGAAGTTCGGATTTTTGGTGAAAATCCCCTCCCCTTTTCTTTTGTTTTATTTCTTTCTTCTTCTTTTTTCTTTTTTCTGCTTTCCTTTTCTTTTCTTCTATTTATCTTCTCTCTTTTTTTCCTCCTTTTTTCTCCTCACTCCGCTGCATTATCTCTATTTGGTCTCCCACTTCTTCCCTACTTCCTCTTCTCTCTGTCTTTTCTCCTTTGTTCCTTCTCCTCTCTGCTTCCAGGCTGGCTCTGACTCCAGCCGCACCTCCCGATCTCTGCCTTTGCTCACGATGGTCTGTGCGTGCTCATGCATGTGCCTTGCCCTGCCCAGCCTATAGGCCTTATTCGTGCCACCCCTGGCCTTGCTGACCCACTCGCCCCAGCTCCTGGATGTGCCCTACCTAGCCACTTGGCTGCTCCTGGCCCAGCTCACATTGCCACACCACCGCGTAGCTGGGCTGCCACCCGGCCGACTCCTCACATTCGCATCTCCCTCAGCTCCTCCTCTTCCTCCCCCGCCAGTCTCTTCTCCCCCAATCGCCTCACCTGGTCATGATGGCCCCAGCTACACGGCCGCTCCCCCTCCCGAGCTGCTACCCCAGCGCTGATCTACTCTATCAAGTTCTACTTGCTTTCTTCCCCCCTCCCTCCTAATTAACATCTACTGATTCTTATTGTTTTGAGCTAGATGATAGCTATGTGATTCATATTTGGGTTGCCATTGGGTTGATGATGCTAATGGGTTGAAGCTTTGGATTCCGTAGTGTTGTGATGACACCCATGGGTTTCTCACATGCTGGGGTGTGTGAGAAGATAATGAGGCACGTGCGGCTCTGCCTCTATGGCTATCAAACCCACTGAAACCACTGGAAGCTGCTATTGTTGCTAATGACTGTACTGGTTTCCTACTATGATACTTATATGTCTATGCTACTATCCATGGATGGTTGATTACCTATGATTGAGGAAATGGGATGAGGGTTTGTGGATGTGATGTAGTGGATGAGGCCGATGGAGTGGGGTCTTGCTCCTGTCTTGGTGCTCCTTGGCCTGTCTTGCTTGAGCTCCTAGTGGCCTCCTTGTTGCCTCCCTTCTCCTAGTCTTGGTGGCTTCCTGGCCTTCCCTTGGCCTTCTGGCTGTGCTCTCTAGTGACTTGTGTATGTGTGTGAAAGTGCTGGCTTGCTCCTGGCTGCTTCCTGGTTACTTTGCTCCTTGACCTCTCTTTACTTGGCTTTGTGGTGGGGATTAGAGCAATGTTTGATGTGGGGAAAGTATTGTGCTTGGGGAGGGCTTCAGCTGAAGGGCTGGTCCTTCTTTTACAGCTGTGCATTTACCTTTCTACCCTAAGGATTTTACGTTTCTACTGTGAGATATTTGGCTACCCGACAAATACAAGTTTGTAAATTGCCAAAAGATGAAACCCTAGGTAGCAAGAGGTGCCGATTGGCTCCGGACGGTTAGGTATCTCGATGAGCGATACTAACTCATATGGGTCTATTGGCAACTCTTTTTTAATCTTTTACCATTTTAATTTATAATCTCTTAGCCCTATGTGCATGGATAACTGATACTTTACAGGGATTTAGTCAAAGATCAACTGAAGCTTAGATCTTTGGGGAATTTCAAATATTCTTATGATCTTCTTTTAATGTAATTTTATTTTTACTGTACATTGTAATATATACTTATATGACATTTTAATAATCATTAAAGTTGATGATTAATTTGTTGAGCAATTTAATTGTTGGTAAGCTTAATTTGTGTTGATGATCTCATTTGCAAGACTAATTTCCCTAGGGTGTTTCATGTAATTAACACAAAGTATGTTACGGCAAGTTTTTCAAACATAGCTTGAATACCAGAGGAATTTTGCAATATTCTTTTTCCCGACTATTCGCGTGCACAATATATTGCTCTTAAAATATTTATCTAAAATATATCAATCTATTTTTATCTGAAATATATAAATCTTAGGAGGTGTTTTTATGCATCACTATTTGAAAGTGCATAAATATTAAAGCATAAATAAAGGATGGATATGAATTACTTAACCCTTTGATTACTTCAAAATTTATATATATTGTATTAGAAGGTGATGCATGCATCATCATTCTTTCTAAAAATCTCACGTGAGTAAACTATTGCAGAAGCTCGACATGCTTACTTTTGTTTGCCTGTGAAGGGCGAATGCACACATAGTGATCGTGAGCCCGCCAATCCTGCGCGCAGCCAGGGCAAACAACCCCGATCCGTATTTTTTTTTTCTGTGTTGGAAAATTCAAAAACTTTCATAAAAGATATTTTCAGAAGGATACCCATGAAAAAAAGGAAAACCAGCTCTGCCCAATTATTGGAAATCACCTGAATTTGGGAACGAAACCGCCTTAATCAAGCCAAACCCACACGTCAAACACACCAGGAAAAACCAAAGAAAACGAACCCACCCTGACCTAGAGTGTTTGAGAACGGAACAGCACACAATTTGTGCATGGGTCGACACATGGGACTCCTGACCACCTATAAAATGTACCCATCCTCAATTAAAGGAACTAGCTAAGCTCCGCCGGTGATTTCTGCCACTGGCATCTTCACCTAGATCCCCTGGACTGGAAGGGATCCAATCGAACCTTGGCCTCCGGCAGCAGTGCCTCGATGCGCGAGTCCTGCACCATGTACGCCTGCTTCGACGCCCACAGGAGCACGGCGAGCACCTCAGCCTGCGCAAGCTCCTCGCTCTCCGGGACATGCTGCGCAATGTAGCAGAGCAATATGAGCGCCTCAATCTGCAGCTGATCACCGAAGTACACGAGCTGAACAAGGTGCCGTGCCCCGCCGGCTTCAACGATGGCCTTGCAGTGGTTTACATGTAGGTGGTTATCGCTGCACGCGAACTTGCTGAGCGCGACCACGGCCTCCTTGGTGACCGGAGGCTCGCGGTCGTCGAGCAGCTGCACTAGCGGGCCAATCACATAGGTCTCGCTTGCGGTGAACGTGCGCGATAAGCAGCCGAGGGAAGTGATGCATGGGAGGAGCAGGTCATCGTAGTCTCCCTTGCTCACAATGCAGAGGAGCTGCTCCACGACGGCCTTGCCTGCCGGGGAGCTGGGCTTGAATGCAGACTGACGCAGCGCGAGCTTGTGTTCGGCGACACGGGTGATCTCCATGATCGCCATTGCAGAGTAGAACTGCAGACGGGTGCCCGCGCCGCCGTCGCCCTTCTCGAGGAGCCTGGCGAAGCAGAGGAGCGCGCAAGACTCTGTGATGATTTTGCAGACCCCCACATGGCCGCGGGCAAGCTTCCACAGAGCCTGCGCCGCCATGGCCTTCATGTGCGCCTTGGTGGCCGGGTCCTCAGCCTCGCGCGATCCACGGCCGCTCGAACCGCTTGAGCTCAGCCGGGGCCTGCCGGGTGAAACCGTGACGTTCCCATTAGTCGTCGTATTTGCAGTCGTCGCTGATTGCACCACGGACTGCATCGGGTTCTGTCGTGCTTGCTGTTGGCCATTGGAAGATTCGGATGCGTTGGGCAGCCCATTTGCAGTGGAACCTGAGCCGCCTTGGCGTATGCTGAGCGTATTGGCAAGCACAACATAGTGAAGCAACGTCATGGGCGCCAGCGAAGGTGTGTTCCGGGAGCTGCTTCCACCGATAGAGTACCTGCTGTGCTCTTGGATGGTTCCAGAGGCAATGTGGCTGACGAGGTGCCGGACCGCGTTGTTCTGCACGAACAAGTCCTGGCATATCTGGTTGTGGTTAACGAGCGACGCGATGGCCTCGGCGACGGCGGCCTGCACGCGCATGGGCGACTCCTTCAACGCGGCGGCGAAGACGGAGCACACCCCGGAGTGAAGAAGCTTATCCACCCTCTCCTCGTCGCGGGCAAGAAGCCCGAGCGCCGTGGCCGCGGCCTTCTGCCCGTCATCGGTGCCTTCCTTGAGCAGCTTGACGAGGGGCTCGACGCCGTCCTCCTCGATGATGAGCTTGACGAAGTGCGTGTTTTGACGGGCGAGGGAGGCGAGCATGTCGGCTGAGTCCGCTCGGGCTGCGAGGCTGCCGGTGTGGAGCCGCGCGATGTGGTCCCAGATAAAGAACAGTGTAGGGCCTGTAGGCTCGTTCTGGACGATGTTGGGTAGGCCGCGCAAGTTGTCGTCGTCCGCGTCGGAGGAGATGCGGAGCAGCCAGGCGACGTCCTCGAGCGCGTCGTCGAGCAGCTCGAGGGTGCGCGGGAGCCCGGACACGGGGTTGAGCGTGAAGAAGCGGCGGAGGTGGGAGTGGCTTTGGAAGCACCTTTCGGCTATCCCGTCGGCCTTGGCCAGCGCGTCCACGGTGACGGCCATTATGCGCGCGGCGGGGCGCTCGTACAGCTCGGCCCTCGCAGCCTGCCGCAGCAGTGCCCTGAGATTCTCGGCGCGCGAGCGCAGGGCCACGCACTCGGTCCGGAAGCACTGCCCGGAGCCCGCCTGCTTCGCGACCTGGTCCGCCAGCTTGATCGGCCTCGCCAGCATCGCCTTCGCCCCCTCCCCCATCATACCCGCACCCTCTGCTCTGCCCACCAGAATTCCAAAAACACAAAAGCAACAGTAGCAGAAGCCTGAGCGCTCTTACAAGCAGGAGGCTCGGCACGGCTTGTATCACCCGGAACCGAGCTTAAAATGGACGATCCTCCCGCGGTTTTGCCACGGCGCCGAGCTGCATAGGCCGCGCCCAATAAACTAACGCCACTAAGGACCCGCCAATCAGAACGAGGTGGCGCGATCGATGGGATGTGCTGGCCAGTGGAAAAGGATTGGAGGCGACGGGTGGGTTTCTGAGCTGCTCGTTTGGTTTTCTTGTCTTCCGTTCCGTCCCGTCCCGTCCCGTGGGGAGCAAGACATGAGCGCGGAGGGGAAAAAAAAATTCTAAGGAGGGTATGTAAATCTAGCTCTGTGTATTCTTATTTCGATAGATATTACGTGTTCATTTTCTCAATCTCAACCATTCATTTAATTTCTCACTCTCCTCCCATTAATAACACCCTTGATTTCTCACTTCTCCAATTAATAATACTGTTGGTGGGGTGAGGTTGAGATTTAGCTAGATAGACATGTGGTATCCATCGGAGTGGGGATGCACATAATTAAATTTGCATACCTCCTCCACAGAATTTGTTTCCTGAAAAACCGTACAAGGGGAAGGGCTTAAAATTTCTTCGTTCATTAAGACTTCTGAATATTTTTTTTAAATCTAATTTATTTATCTTTGTATTTATAAATTTAGCTCCCCTCCTTCGTCACCAAAGACGTAACAAATGATGCTTTTCTCTTACGTGAAACTACATTTGAAAAAAAAAACTTACGACGGACAGATAAGTGAAGGCTTCGGTGGACCGGACGCAGTGAGCCTCGTTGGCCTGGCTGGCAATCGGTGGCCTAGCGTGCGCTCGTTTACTTGGTCAGCACTGAACCGATTCCTGCACCAGTTGGTAGTCAAGTCTTCCACGCACTCTTAACGTCTTATATTTTCGCCAAACTGTACTGTACCTTGCAACTCTGCAAGTTCAGTAGTCTAATTTCGGCATTTTTCCTGGACCTATATTAGTAGTTTCTGGTCGTGGAACTGTAATTGCTACGATATTTCGTGCTGAGCCTGCCGTTTTATTTCTAAACCTTACAAGCCACAACTTGGCGTAGTAAAATAATCCGAGGTGTTAGTTCAAGCAAGTAGCACTGACACGTGATTACTACTTGCGTTAGTTCATTGAGGCTTTTGAGTTCATGTCAGCAGACAGCAGATGGCAACAAAACGAACCACAGTCCAAGAATTGTCGTCTCCTGTCTCTCTCTGTAATCTGGAGCTACATGCACGCACCTAGAGTAAATCTTGCCTTTTTCCCACCCAATGCAGTGGAGAAGGTAAACAAGTAGACAGACTGTACTGTCGGAATTGAGGTGAGATTACCGACCAGGGCGATGGAAGAAAATATCAGGGGCGGTGTTACATGGTGCAATAGTACCGACTCTGCATTAACAACAGCACACCCAGGGTTAACAATAATGCCAGCGGTACCGAAATTCACAAAAACCAAACGAAATTTGTGAAAAACTGCATATTTTTTAAAATCAAACGAATTTGAAATCTAGTCAAACAGCGGAGCGAAATTCGAACGAAAAGTTCAAAAATCGCTCGAAAAGCAGCGAATTTCGAGTGGTTTTCTCGAAAATCGGCGATAGGTTGAAAATTAGGAAAAAAATTTAAAAAAATTGTGTTAGAGAACTTTTCTACAAACATCGTTTTTAAAAAATTCACACCAGCAGTCATAAAACTATTAATACTAATTCTAGAAAACTTTTGGATAATTTTTTTCAATTTTTTTAATTTTTTAAATTTGAATTTGAACTGGAGTGATAAACCAAGCGATATGCTTTTCCGAACCGGTGTGGTATGAGCAAAATTCTCAAAATGCGAGCAATTTTCGACGAAATTCGAAACCCTAATTTTTTTTAAATAATACATTTTTATTCGAAATTTCAAAAATATACCACCGAAAAAAAAATTCAGAAATATACCTCTGTCACCCGTTGGCTGGGCGACAGGCCTAAATAGAAAAATACACGCAGGCGACACGAGGCCGAAGCGGTGACGTGGCCGTGTCGCCCGTGAAAGCGAAAGGAGATTAAAGCAGTAGCGTGTTGCGGCGAAGGGCTTAAACGGTTTAATCGGCCGTGAGCAGCGACAGCGTTTATAAAAGGCTTCGAATTTTTTTAAATAATACATTTTTATTTGAAATTTCAAAATATACCACGAAAAAAATTGAAATATACCTCTGTCGCCCATTGGTTTGGCGAGGCCTAAACGAAACACGCAGGCGAGGCGGCCATGGCGTAACCGTGTCGCCGTGCCGAAAGGAGCGAACGGCGTGTCGCCCGTGAAAGGGTAAACGGTTTAATCGGCCGTGAATCAGGCGAAAGGGAGTAGCGGTCCGTGTCGCCCGACGAAGCAAGCGACAGCGTTTATAAAAACTTCGCCGAATCTTTATTGGCATTCTTTGAATTGAGAAGAGAGGAGGAGAGGAAGAGGAAGAGGGAAAGAGGAGAGGAGAGAAGAGAAGGAAGAGGGGGAGATTCTGCGCCACTGTTTGGAGGTAAATTTCTATTGTTTATTTTTGTTAGCAGTAAATTATGATATGTTAGAAATAGTTTTAGATCTAGGCAATCGAGCGATAAATAGTGGTAGATTAGAAATAGTCTTAGATGTAGGTTATGGATAAATGTAGGGGATAAATGTAGGTAAATTGATAGGTTATGGATAGATCTAGGTAAATTTATAGGTTACGAATAGAGAATTTTAGTTAAATTGATAGGTCACAACTAGTTGTAGTTTAGAAAATTTAGATATTTTTTACGGAAAGGAGTATATCGGTATATATTGATGGTAATGTAGTTGCGAATGTATATTTTTTGTTAAGATATAAGTACATCGATATGTATATATTGTTAGGAATGAATGTACATGTTTTTACAGATATAAGTACATCGATATGAATTATTAGGAATGTAGATGTTTTTAAGGTTAGATATATATTTTCGTAGCATGTAGGTATAGTTATGTTACGTCATAGTATTTTATCTGAAAGTAATTAATTAGTAGGCGAATGAATGGATTATGAGATATAGCGTAATCGAGTTCCATTTAGAATCTATTATGGAGATGGGGTTGTAATGAATGGTTTGGAGGGTGCAGATCTTAGTAACATGCAATATGTGGACATAAGTTTGAGTAGGGTCGAGGAGCGCACATTTGCTTCCGTGTTGAAATGGTTGTATTATACTTTTCGGATGGAACAAGAGAAGTGCGAGTTGAAGGTATTTTGCCTATGTAGTATGCGAAACGACCCTATTTACTGGGAGCTAGTTGAGCTGAAGGGAACCCCATCGTGGAGATCATATGTGAGGGCGGCAGAGCAAAGGGGATGGAATCGGGTGCTTTTAGTGCGAGCATATGAGATGGATGTTGCCTCCCAGCAGCAGTTGGACGCCGGTGAGTGCAGTCAGCCTCAAAATGAGCTCAGTTTCGGTGACACCGAAATTGGGGGATCTAGGTATGAACAGCATGTTCAGCAATGCAACGATGACATCGTTTGACAAAGCGGTGAACAGGGTGAGTTTCGGGAGGATGATGAAAATGTTGGCCAAGAAGCGCGGGGACTGGCAGACGAAGGTGAGCAAATTGATGAAATAACAGCTAGGATGGAAGAGGAAGACCGTGAGTACAGCAGAGCAGAAGATGAGGACGACGATGAGTCGGATGAGGAAGATGGAGGTGCGAGCCGCTGTGCTGACGAGTGGAGCACGCAACAATTTGATAGGCTGGTTGTCAATGAAAGCAACCATATGCTTTGGCAGTATACTGATAATGAGGTTAGGCTTGACAGTATCTACCCGACAAAAGAGGCTGTGCAGGATGCCGTGAAAGATCGGGCTCTATCATTAAGAAGGACTTTCAGGGTTAAGAAATCAACCCCAACCTGCTACGACGTGGTGTGTGAGATCCATGGGTGTCCGTGGAGAGTGCACTCGTACAAGCCCAAATGGGGCATCCATTGGATATGTTCGAAGGTTAAGCAGCACACATGCATGAGGATGAACGGTGCTGGTACTTCAACTGGGTGGACCTGGAGACGTACCACCCACATCTCATGCTTCCTGCATGGGATAACTAGGGGGAGCAACCATCTCCGTGGTGCCACTACCGCCCAGAAAAGCCAGACCCCGAGTACGCCTACGGTGTTATTCAACGACCGAAGCGGGCATACTGCATAGACTGCGGGGCACGCTTTCGGTTGTCCAAGGATAAGCCCAACTCACCTCCTGCACCATATAGTGGAGTGCGAGCCGAGCAGCAGGCGGCGTCTCGCATGCCTCCGCCATGACCAACACACCAGAGGTGCAAGAGGTTCCTCCTCTCGAAGAAGGGACAAGGGGAAGCGGCCGCCGAGGTCCGCAAAGACGCAACAAATCCTTGACCGTTCGCGCAGACCAACAGGAACCGGGTGGTATTAACATAGGGAACGCCGGGAATCGGGATGACATGCCCATATGGGAGGGCAGAAATCCACATAAAAAAGACCCAAAATTTAAATGTTACACACCCGAGACGTACGGCATAGGCCACCCATTCGGCGACAGCTGGGAGAACTGCGGATCCCCATGGAGTTCTTTCATAGTAGGGACTGAGCGGTGTCCGAGGACGAATCGCACAATAAAAACGGGACAGGTAATATGCAGAAAATGTTGGACATCATTCTGGCTGTACCCAGATAGGCTGAACGATCATTTGTTCTACCATGACGAACATTGCTTTCGTTAGTTAGTTCGTCAAGCAATTTCGTCACCGTTGTAATGCCCTTCTAATATAATCTAATCTACTGCTTATTTTATCATCTGAACTTTCACTGTATGTGCCCTTCAAATTTTCTAACGTGGTTTGTTTCATTTTTCATTCGGTTCAAACTTGTCGGCCAGCGTTTTATCAGGACAGTTGTATTGTTTGAATTTTAAAAAATTCCTCACATCTTCAAATCATTTGAAATTTTTATGGTAATATCACTACTTTATCAGGAACCTCCATAAAAAATTTCAAAATTTTCCGACGCCGTAACTTCTGTGGTTTCATGGCCGCGAGTGCCTTTTTCCATTTTCGTAACTTCCTACCGGGGTAACGTCTGGCTATCTCGCCCATACGTAAGTGGTAGCCCGCGTTGCGTAGGTCGCCCTTGATTTTTCCCGTATTTTTCGGCCCGTATCCGGCTTGTCCCGTGGTCCGACGAAAACCCTTAAGTGGCCACGATTTCTGTGGTTTCATGGCCGCGAGTGCCTTTTCCGATTTTCGCAACTTCATGCCGGGGCAACGTCTGCCTATCTCGCCCATACGTAAGTAGTAGCACGTGTTGCGTAGGTCGCTCTTGATTTTTCTCATATTTTTTGGACTCGATCAGGCCTCTCCCGCGGGGCTGCGAAAACCCTAAACCCTAACCCTTAAGTGCCCACGATTTCCCTCAGGAATGGCCGCGTGTCGCCCGTTGGTCGGGCGGCACGGGTCTATCGCCTGTTCGCCGGGCGACACGGACTCCTTTCGCCCTTTCGCCGGGCGACACGTCCCGTTTCGGGGTCTTTCGCTCTTTCGCCGGGCGACACAAACCCACATCATCGCCCACCCTCGTGTCGTCCTTGCATTTTTTCTATTTAGGCCCCTGTCGCCCAACCAACGGGCGACAGGTGTATATTTCTGAGATTTTTTTTCTCGGTGGTATATTTTTGAAATTTCGAATAAAAAATGTATTATTTAAAAAAAAATCAGCACACCACTGTGAGGCACCGTATGTGTCCCCTTAGCCAACAATAAACTGATCCAGCTTTTTCTGTCCAGTCAAACAGCATTGGGCTTAAATTAACCCGGCACCCAAACGGGACGGGCGTAACGCTTTGGTCGAAGTTTGAAATCCCAATCTATCCGTGTAGATAAGCTGAGATTTTAATTCAACTAGTTCAATGCCCGTGCGTTGCTACGAAAAACAAAATTGCTAACGAAACATAAAGGTCAAGCAATAAAAAAATTGTGCTAAAAGATCAAACATCTATTTCTCCCAATTACAAAAGTTTCTATGGTTTCTCTCGATTAGAACATACGTAGAGATGATATTTCTGGTATACATTCCGAAATATCTTAAAATAAACAATTACATTATGACACGACTTGGCGAGGAGTCTGTATCGGCGCTGTGTAAATGAAAGCACTGTGTACGTGTGGAGTGAGAGGGGGGTTGGGGGCTGGGGAGTGGGGGGCGGCGCGAGGAGATTGGGGCGAGGAGCCGAGGAGTCTGTATCGGCGCTGTGTAAATGAGAGCGCTGTGTATGTGTGGAACGAGAGAGGGGTTGGGGGCTGGGGAGTGGGGCCCGTGGAAGAACGGATCACTGCCACCAACTCGTGTTTTAGAATAGTAGAGATATAACAAACTCCGTGTGGGAGTAAATTTAAGATGGAGTAGAAAAGGAATTCGTATCACCCTTAAACTCATCAACAGGTTGCAATTGATCCAATAGTTTATTAATGTCTTTTTTTCCGGTCTGTTTCTTTGTAAGATGGGAGTCAAATTGATGTCAAACATTGATCTTTTGTGGTGATGAAGTTGGAGGCGCTAGCATCTGATGGCCATGGTAGGTTGAGTACAAGGGACGGATGTTTTATTAGGGGAAGAGAATGGACATTGGGAAGAAGATGACGAGGAAAAAGGTAAAGAGGTATTTTCATATACAAATTTAGCTAAAAATAATTAAAAAATGCTATATAAAAAAAGAGTGGTAAATTATAACTATTTCCTTGAATTGGATACATATTACAAAGAAAAACCTTTGCGGTGGTATTTCAGGAAGCTGTAATCTTTATGATAATAAAATATTCGACTTTCCCTTGAAAATGCAAAATGAGCAATAAATGGCAAACAAACCAAATCGGAATTGTTGCAGTATTACACATGAAAGCAGGGCCCTCGTCTTCTTCCAGCAGCGACGAAATATAGCTAGGAACTACTCCGAGTTAAATAGCAAAGAAATTGTGTTCTCAAAGAAAACAAGAAAGAACTACGAATTCCTGCCCAATCTTCCATAGTGATCAATAACTTGAGATATCAATGTTCCATGTCAAAACTACAAGCAACACAACATAAACCGGCATTCCACGTGCAGATCATAGACCACCGCCGTCTACGGTTGGTGCTCCATCAAAATACGGCATGCTCCTCTGCCGCAGCTGCAAAACCTCCGCCGTCGTTGCTGTCCTCAGGTCAGAACCCGCCACCCCCTCATCCATCAGGCCCTGCTTGAGCCGCCCGAGCCTACGCGCGTGTAGCACCTGCGCCGCCACAACCGGCAGCCGCGTTGCCTCGTACTCGGCTAGCACGCGCGACGGCGATCCCCACCTCCCCAGGCATCGCCCGAGCACATGCGCGTCGAGAATGGACATGTTGGTGCTCCGCAGCCCGTGCGGGGTGGTCGGGTGCGCCGCGTCTCCGACCAGCACCACGCGGCCACCCGCCCACGACAGCTGCGGCAGCGGGTCGGCGTCGTAGATCACGTTCATGAAAGGTTGCGTTGTCTCCCTAATCAGCCTCGCCAGCTCGGGGACCCAGACACGCTTGGCCTCCTCTTGCATCTGCGCCACCATGGCGTCGCTCACCTCATCATCACCAAGCTCCCCTACACAGATAAATCACATCGAAAGTAACGCTACACCAACCACTTCGAGAGTAGCATAATACTGATGACCTGACAAAGGATCACCATTACCGTGAGCTCCGGTTCCGGGCCATTAATATACCAAAGCCAGTTGTGCCAACATGATTTCTAACCCTTCTTAGACCTTGCAAGTGCTTCAGCCACATTCTTCGTATCAGTTAATTCCACAACTGCAAAAAAACGCATAACACAATATAATCACCTTACGGACTGAAAATGCATGTGTTAAAATTAGCAAGTCAATAAGCAAATGCAGAGCTAGAAAATGCAACCAAAAGTTGGAATTCCTCTGCTGTGAAGGCTAAGTGTAGCACCAGCACAAAGCAATTGCCATAAAGTTATAGTTCCCAACCAACCAGCAGTTCAGGATAGTTGATTTGTACAATTATCGGATAATTATATTTTTCAGGCTCACTTGTCGAAAAATTAGAGTCAGAATACATCATCCAGTGGGCAGCAAGCAAGAAAAACAGTGTTCTATTCGGATGCAGAAGTATTATTAGCAACCTCAAGTACCTGCGGAGTGCAGACACTGTCTCATAACACTATAACAGTGATAACATGCTTGACCAATCAACTTAAGTATCAAAGAATCTCAAAGTATCAGCATGGAAGTTTTCGACTTGAGTTCAAAACTTCTACCTGAAGATCTCCCTTCAAGAACAACAGCAGCATGCTGATTCAAATCCTGGGAAAGTGTTCTTCTAGCATATTCACTATCAGTGTCAACTGTCTCTTTGCTGCCATCACGGACAATCCCATGGTCCTACATGCTCGAAAGGATAATGATATGAACACTTTCATGACAAGCATTTCATGAGATTATGATAAAAAAAATAGCAGACAAACTTGCTGAATATGAGAAAAGGATAAATCATTTTTTCTTTAAGAAGTTGTAGATATAACAAAATAGTAGCAAGAATACAAACACACCGGAAGATGGATGTAATCATCTCCTGCGTCTGCCTCCATGTCTAATGTTGGATCAACTCGCTTTATCTGCAAACAAGTATTGAATCGCTAAAAAAAGAAAGAAGTGCCAAGCAACAGCACCAACGCATTTGCGACAAAATATGCAGGTTTACGGCAATAAACAGGTAGAATCGTACCTTGAACTTTGCCTCCTTGGCTAGTATATCATCGTTCTTCAAGAAGACAGCTAATTCCTCATCTTCAGCAGCCTCAGCTGCTGCTGCCACAATATTTTTTGTCCTAAGTAGGTACTCAGCTCTACAGTATTTTGTCCAAAAATATTTTTCTGACATCTTTTTTTGGGATATAATTACATGAGAGGATGAAGGAAAAAAGAAAGCAAAAGTGAGAAATCATACAATACAGGAATAGTATAAAATTAACGCCATCTTAAGCCCAAACTTCCTAAAGGATATGCTAAGACACAGCATAATAATATAATGCAGATAGGCAATATCTTACCCTTTTTGGAACAAAATCTAAAAATGCTCGATGAACGGCTGGCTTTTCTGCAAAAATCTGCAAAACATCAAAGAATACAACTAATTTGTTCAATACTTTTATGTCATCACCTCATTGCAACATCCAAATATACAATCTTGTAGTTTAGCACTTGCTTGGTAAATAATGCATGCCAGGTACAAATGACTATTTTTTAGCAAATGTAGCCCAGCCCAAAAACCCAGACCAAGCCTGGTTTAGGACCACAGCAGGCTTGCAAAGTCCGGGTCCAATGGCCCAAACAGGCCAATTCCGAGTGTAGCCTGGCTGGCCTGGATGAAAGAATGCTTCTGAGTGGCCCAGCCCAGCCCAGATTTTAATCAGATCTAGCTAGACATACACACCGACAATGGAATTTACAGTTGCATAGAGTAAAAATGGCTTAATGAGGGATCATGCCCTCATGCATGCCATGTATTAAAAAAACAGGTCAGGTGTAGGGCCTGACAGGCTGAAACGCGATGCGGTAGGTACTAAGTAGTTGGTCAATTGAAACCCTTTAAACAACAAGAAATTCCATCGCCCACAAAGTAGATATAGCTTTTTTCTTATAGCATAGCATTGCACCTATGACAGTAGAGAAAATAGCAAAATCGTGCTAGCATGCAGATCTGCATCTATACGATGATTCATGACAAACAATCATCATAGTAGGAAGAATGTACCTGATGGATAATCTCAGTAGTGAGATTGAAAGTAACCTTGTTTGTCTGTGAAAGGTGCAGAAAGTAGAAAATAAGTAAAGATTGAAAGTAACCATGTTTGTCTGTGAAAGGTGAAGAAAGTAGAAAATAAGTAAATTAACATCATCAGCTATCACCATGGTCACTGTCTGACAGGATAGAATATAACAGAAACCATCATAATATTCCACATATTGGTATAGAATTATGGGGCTTGCAGATACAGAAGATCAAAAACATACCTGACCATCAGCCGATGGCCTAACATCAGCTAGCATGGCACTTTTAAATCCTGGCCTTTGTTTTGATGCTTTAATTGCTTCATCGTCAAGTAAATTCTACAAAAAAAAGGTAAATAAATAATGATTTCAAGTGAATGGATTAAACATAAATATACCACAAAATAAACAGAAATTGTATTTGTGTACAGTTGGTTTTACCTTTCTTGTTGCCCAAAATTCAGATTCTTGCAAAATATTGCCAAGAACAAACTTCTTATGTAACTTCTGCAATTCACTGTAAAGAGAAACGGACTTCAACAAGTCTATAACAAAACATAAGTGTGTTTTGCCTCTTGTTGGATATGTAACTTGCAGACCTGTCTGCATCATTGTCTCTTACCACAACATATGAACAGTGTTTAAATTAATCTAGGTAATAGACAACCACAAACAGTATCTGATTTACATTCCATATAAAAAATGGATAGATAAAAACATCTGAACTTTATTTTGTATGTTTAAAATGTGTACAGCATATATCATTTCAAATCTAACAGCTATGCTACCAGCTTTGTGATGTGACACAGATTTGCAGCAAAGCTCATGAAACTGACCAGTAAAGACTATTAAAAAGTGAAGCTCTAATATCATCTTTAAATAGAAGAACCTAAGAAAAACAAATGCATGTTTTACAAGAAGAAAATTTTAAAATCAGTTGATCAATTGATAAACACAAACATGTAAGAGCTCAGGAATTTATTACTTAGAGAAAAACGGATTAAAGCGTTGCCCTTTAGCATTACATTATCATCACTACTTCATATATCATTTCAAATCTGACAGCTATGCTACCAGCTTTGTGATGTGACACAGATTTGCAGCAAAGCTCATGAAACTGACCAGTAAAGACTATTAAAAAGTGAAGCTCTAATATCATCTTTAAATAGAAAAACCTAAGAAAAACAAATGCACGTTTTACAAGAAGAAAATTTTAAAATTAGTTGATCAATTGATAAACACAAACATGTAAGAGCTCAGGAATTTACTTAGAGAAAAACGGATTAAAGCGTTGCCCTTTAGCATTACATTATCATCACTACTTCATGCCGCTGTAACCAGCAAAAAAGAAGAGGGGTGTTTGAACAGCTCATGTTCCTCTTCCGAGAACGTAACATCTAAATCACCATGTTCCGTTTATGGGATTACACCTGCACAATTTATTTTTAAACAGCATCAGTACACAACAACAATGTTCCCTGCCGATCATCAAGCCAGACTTTGCAACCATAAACACAACGTATGAGCACAGCAATCGCAATCACAGCACAATACTACATGCTTACCAAGAACTGGAACAAAAGTCCACCGATTTATGTGCCATCAAAGCTTTTGCTTGTCACACAACCACATTCTACAGTCTAAGCAAATTACTATTATATTAGGTTCGCGTTTTACTGCTACAATTTCCTTTGTAAGTCCGTATTAATCAATAAAATCAAACAACCAATGCTCTTGAATTTCGATTAATACTAACTGTCAAAGTTGCCGATCGCCGGCGAACCAATCCGCTGGAAGCTTCTTTAGGGGTGTCAAGCCACAGAGTGCGCGTGAGGATAGCGGGCTCTTCGGCGCATCACCCGACGACGTAGACCTCAAAGGCTGAGGTAAAGGCCGCAGCTCAGCCGTAGGGATCGATCGATTGCCCAAAGGGATTCGGCTTCGCATTAGGGCACCTTCAAGAGAGCGCGAGAAGCGAGGCACCGCAATGATCGCGACTTTGAAGTCGGTGGCGGGCGGCGGAGACGACGGCGGCGATGGAGACGAAGGTGGCCTCGCCGAGGCGGGTCGTGGCGATCGAGACGGAGGGGGAGGAGAGGGAGGCGTCGCCGGCGGATGGAGGGTCAACAGGTGGGGCGGCGTGGCGCCACCACGCGCGAGAGACGACGAGAAGAGGTGGACCTCGAGGCGGCGGCCGGGTCCGACGGTGGTGGTCCATGTCTTGGCGTGAGGTGGCGAGTGCCGAGGGGGAGGCGTGGGATTAGCTTTAGGGTTCCGCCATTGGAAGGCTTAAATGGAGATGAATGGTTAATTAAGGTGGGGATTAGGGGATTGCGGTGAGGATTGCGGCAGGAGGGCGAGGCGGGGATTGGGGGCAGGGGGTGGATCCCCGGATCGGGGCTAGGGGCGGGGCGGGGGCATCTCAAGCGATCGGGGGCTACTGTGGGGAGATTGCGATGGGGGGAAGGAAAGCGGGGACGCGGGGAGGAAGGAGTTGGTCGCACAAGGAAAAGGAAATCGGGGATTCGAGAGAGGATTCGTCCCAGGGACGCTCGCCCGTTGGGTGGGGGTGGGGGGAGAAAAACGCACCGCTGCCACCAATTGAAAATTAAGAGTAGTAGAGATATCTTAGTCTATCCATATAAATGGATATATGGGGATTTTGGCTTCTCAAACAAACCCTAAGTGCTTATTTGGTAGCCAGGGATTCGGTCGAGATCCCCTTGTTTCCTCAGGAGAACTAGGAAGTTTTTGTGGCGTGATACGTCTCGTGCGTTGTTTTTTTCGCAGAAACAATTCCATTTTTTTCCGACGATGTTTTATCCTAATATCGTCGATAAAACGTGTAAAACGGTTGAAAGGATACAAACACAATCACACATTTTTTCATCTATCTGGGGTCCTCTCCTAAAGGATCTGTGATTGTGCCAAATCGAAAGGTCCTTTTCATGAAAAATAGCTGGAATGATCCAAACGTAACTACACTATATTTTTCGGCATTTATTTAGGCTCCTTTCACGAAAGATTCACGATTTTTCTGAATCAGAAGGTTCTTTTCGTAAAAAACCACGACAAGGACCTACACGTTATCACACACTTTTTTCGGTATTTATTTAGGATCCTTTCACGAAAGATTCGTGATTTTTCTGAACCAAAAGGTCTTTTCCGTAAAAAAACCGTAGAAAGGACCTATACATAATTACGTATTTTTTGAGAGATCTATACACGAAAAAAATGAGCCGGGTTGGCCGGCCGGTTGAGCCAACGTGGCACTACTCTGAGAGCGTGAAACTTGCAGGGTTTAATAAAGGTATAATTCGGAGCTACTAGCTCTCGGACCTGTGAAGGTAAGCTTTTTATGGTACATCCCTCTTAGCGGCACAATCTCACTTGAGAGTCGATCTCTGAACCGTCAGAGGCGCGCAACAAAAAACTAAGTGGCAACATTGGATCATTGGTCATGCAACAAATAAAACTCTTCATTAGCAACAAACCCTCGTAAAACAAAAAGTTGCAACAAAATAGCAATCCATTGCAACAACAAAATATTTAGGTACAAAAAAAACGACATAGCCACAACAAAATGCCTCTCTTATGATGCAACATATCTTATACAACAATCAGTAATAACTACTGCAACAAGTCAAAAACACATTTGTAACAAAACAAAAAATAGCTGCATCAATTTCCTCTATGCGACAATTCGACATCTCTAATGCAATAAAAAATAAACGTTGATGCAATAAGCCAAAATGTAGAGTACAACAAATGCCTTTCGCGTAAAATTTGTGAAGAGTACAACAAAATAAAAAAACATCATGCAACAATTATGAAAAGTTCCTGCCACAATTTGGAGTGTTTGATGCGAGAAATGGCTCTAGGAATTATGTGCGTGGATATAAGGTGCGAGTGTGCTAGTGTATTAAGGTACACAAATAAATAAACAAAAGAAAAGATATGGAAACATGTATTTTATTATTATTTATTGAATCACAAATTTATAAGTTCCTGTAAAATGATTGGGCTACATAGCCTACTTGGCACAGTAGATGTAACATAGACAAAAGAGATCTCCTAGGGTCTCGGATAGCTCCTATTTAATTACTCCCGCAAGGTGATATCAGGAGATACCTCAAAATAAACTATGTGCTAGTCGTTTTCTTCGGTCTTCGCTTCGCATTCTTCATGCTGATGAATGGTTGATGTAGATGTGAGCATTGGCATGATCCATAGCCTCGTCGATGCATAGAGCCATTGGATGCGTACGTAGGCCTTCGCATTGACTACGCTCGCCCTTGTCCTCTAGCCTCGTCTGTAACACCCTGGCACCTAATATGCCTAGAATGTCACCACAAACACTATCTCTAGCAACCATAAAGCAATTATAAGATTAAATTACAGCAAGTACGCTAAAGATTTAAACAAGATTTTTAGCAGCATGCACTCTCTTTTTCCTTGGTTTCAAGCATCAACAATATACTCATAACACAATAGCATAATAGATGACATCAATAGCATGATAAACAGAGATTTCAGCACACGTCATGCCAAGAATATAAATTTAAACATCACATGATCTAATACGGATGAACGTTTAAACATGGCAACCAAAACGACATAACCTGCAATTTAATTCAATGTGATAAACCAACATATCTATGGCAAGGGTGTAACACCCCGGCACCCCACATGCCCTCAATGCTACACCTCAAGCAAAACAATTACAAAACACTAGGATAAATTTTAGCAAAGCAAGCGAATTAGGAGGTTGCCAAACTTATTAAAAATTTCGGCAGCACCTCCCCTAAAACTTGGACATCCACTCAGCAGACAAAAGACAATAACCAACAAAACAATGACAATAATAGGTCATGGCATCTGCTAACCATCATGACCGACTAAGCACATACAACTAAGCATAATCATATAGGAAAACGACAGATATAACAACACAACCAGGGATTGGAACATTAAAACAACACACCATCAACTACTTACAAACTAACTACTCAAAAGTAAGCTTTATACTACCGACACATAACAAAAGTGGAAATACTGCACTAATCTAACTATGTTAAGTCTTGGTGAGTGAAGTGCTACTATCCCATCCATGCATGCTGGCTTTACTGTACCTACAATCATTAAACAACAAGCGTGAGTTCAAAGACTCAGCAAAGTGCATCCGACAAGCATATCCTAAACAATTAATACATTTAAATCAGCAAAATCCTTATATTTCTATAAACAAGAATAGCAAGTACATTAAACCTTTGTAGCAATGCCATTTACCTCCTTTATCTCATTTCTTATATCAAGCACATACCTCATTCAACCTTTTTGGGAGGAGTCCACGACTCTGTCCCGACACCGCACATCAACAATTAACACACGAATCAACCATTAGCGATGCAATGCAACATGCATGCTCATGAATGCACCTTTTCTTTGCACATATCGGTATTGCCGAGTGCACACCCGTCGGTGTGCACCCTCATTCCCTTCCATCCCGTGGAGGGTGCCTACTCTTACTGTCTCGCTCCCATTCATCTCGATGAATCGGGACTACGAGGTAGGACTTTCGTGTTCACTACGTATGAACACAGAGGCCCGCATCAGCATGGGTCGCTTCTTCCTTTTATGAATGCGCAATGCAATTACATGAATAAAAAAAAATGCAACCTTTGTTCCTTTCCAACAACAACATAGTCATAACCAAATGCATAAACATAGTCAATCCTCAC
This sequence comes from Guadua angustifolia, assembly GCA_036346375.1. Lineage (NCBI taxonomy): Eukaryota > Viridiplantae > Streptophyta > Magnoliopsida > Poales > Poaceae > Guadua > Guadua angustifolia. Next base: position 12,197,389 of record CM070514.1, read on the forward strand.
ATCCTTAGATTACCACCTATACTAGTCTCATCAAATTTAACAAAAAGACATGGTGACACAACACATCATTTCTATCATGCAATTTAAAACGTAATCATGAATAATCATGTGGCCACGGGGCTGCATTCACACAATACACTTGCCTTCAACCTCGCGAGACGGTGTGGTGAGGCGATGTTGCCACTCCCAGGTCCACACCACCTGCACCTAGTTATAATCCATTCAAAAACATACCCACAACTCATCACAAGACTAATAACTATGTCGGCTACACAACCCATTCCCAAAACCCGAAAAAACAGGAAGCTGTCCAAACGGAACAGCAGCCTTCTAACGGCCAAAACTTGAGTTTAACAACTCCGAATCAAGTAAAAGAATACTTTTTCTCAAACTACAGAAAATTTCCCATATTTTTCTAAGTATACGGAAAATTTAATTCGGCCTCTAAGTTCCTCTAATTTGGAGATGAACACAGACTCTACCATTCGCGACACAGACTGGACAGTGCTTGGTAAAAAGGCCATAACTTTTAAACGGCTGAACGAAACTTAGTGATTTTAGTCTTCATTGAACGGTAATTCGATTATCTACAACTTTCGCAACATCCATACCCCAGAAAATGAATTTAACAATTTCAAAATCGCGCCCGAAGTCGGTGACCTAATCTGCCCGAGAAACAGGACGCAGCACAGATTTGCAATCACCCTAAATTCACCCAACAACAGAACCTAATTACAGGTTTTTGGCATGATTTCCCCCATCTAACCAGCACCACAACCCTACAAAAGAATCTACCAATGCATACCTCTTCTTGACGAATCACACGAACAATAAACTTCTCCTCCTGGCCCGATCTCCCCCCAATCGCCGGAATCGCCGGATCTTCTCCCAAATGGACAGATCGGGGAAGGGGAGAGCTGCGTGGGGAGGGAGCTAGGGCCGGCTAGGGGTGGGGAGGGGAGGGGCACACAAAAAATCATGGGCTGCACAAGGGAGAGGAGGGAGCGCACCAAAGGCTGCACAAGGGAGAGGAGGGGGCGCACCAAAGGAGGGGGACGGCTGCACAAGGGAGAGGGGGGCGCACTAAGGGAGGGGGCTAGGGTTTGCTGCCACAAAACATCCCCCACAAGAGCCCACACCACTACAGAACATGTGATTACTGCCGGGTCCACATCGGCATCACTGCCGGATGTGGACCCGGCACAACCTAAGTGGCAGTGATAGTCGAGGACTATCACTGCCGGATGTAAACCGGCAGTGATAATCACTATCACTGCCGGTTTATACTTAAGAACCGGCAGTGATAATAACTATCACTGCCGGTTCATACTTTCCAACCGGCAGTGATAATATATTATCACTGCCGGTTATTATTTAGAACCGGCAGTGATAAGTAACTATCACTGCCACATTTTCAATAATATCCGGCAGTGATAAGTAACTATCAGTGCCCAATTGTTATCAATATCCGGCACTGATAACTACTATCACTGCCCCTTTTTTCTTGTTAACCGGCAGTGATGGGTTTTTTAAACCTTTTTGCAAATATATTTTTGCAGTATATGTTGTAGCATGTATATACATTGTACAGTAGATGTATTACATGACGGTATCGTTGTGCACAATAATATGAAGCATCACTAAAGTGTAATTGAAATACATTGAAGCATCATAATATTTAATTATTACATTGTTCATTCACTTTTGAAGCATTAAATTGTTCATTCAGAATTGTTGCCATGCAGAAATGGTCGTAAAACTCGCCCTTCGTGTGGAGAATTTCTCGAATTATGAACCCAGCTATCTGCTCTTGAAGGGCATCAATTTCGTGGTCGAGCAGGCTGCTGGTGCCCTGATTGAAGCGCTGTCATGGAAGAAATTGAAGCATTAATTAGTGTCATCGTCTTTATAAAGAAAAGTACGGGTCAACATGTAATGATCGATATACCAGCTGGCCGTTGTAGTCCGTATTGTCAGTGATGAACGCGTGGATATGTGTCATTGCGTAGTATCCACATAAATTGTTCCCTTGGGGTTGTTTCAGGCATGGAAAATCGGTGTGTATTCTGAAATTTTTCACGTATGGACGATGCCGTTTGCTCTTCTTGCAGTATTGTTTGTACACCCTGTTCATGGTTTTGAGTAGTCATTAAAATTAATTAGGTGCAATGGGATGGAAGATTATTAGAGCAATAATGCAACGACCGAGTTACCTGGTTAGCAAGTCTATTAAGTCTTGGTATTCGCCTGTCGGTTTCCTCATTGAGTCCAAGACAGTGATGTTGCTTTTGTCTAACATGAAGACAAGGACGATCCAGTGAAAGCTGCAGAAGGCAATTAGTTGTCACATTGTGTTGCGCATCAAATATGAGACACTAGTAGACAGGAAAACACGTACTGAAAGTTGTAGGGTAAAAGTATGTAGTCCTTGTGTTGTAGCTTTAGCAGCGCCTTGAGTACGTACACCTCAACAGCATGTATTGTTCTTGGATCTTCAATAAGTTTGCAGTTGACCATGCCCGGGTCCAGGAATCCTATCTTTTCATTGTTGTCCGCTCTAAGTGTCTTTGTCTCTATTCTACGTAAAAAAAGAAGTCAGACCCTATGTTTAAGAGTACGTGAATATACAGCATGGATTATACAAGAGACTTACAAAATCCATATTCTTAATATAGACACGTCCAGAGCGTCTCGTTGGTACATCTGATATAGTTCCACGTGTTCAACCCAGAAAGAGTCGTCATTGTTGTGAAAGTCCATATCTTTGTATCTGACTTGGAAAGCAGTGTTTTGTGTCTTTTGGACATACTGCAGGTACCATTCATGTAGACGCCGTAATTGTGTGGTCAGTTTGACCTCCTTATTTGGATGCAGCAAAGCTTTCCCGTTAACGAATGGCCACTTTATAGGTGCTGCGCCCTTCAAAGACCACTTTGGCTTCAAAGAAGCAATTTGCTTTACCACCATCTCCTTTAGATTTCTTCCTAGAGATGCGATGTAGTCTGATAGTTGGCTAGGTTGAGGAGCTTCAGTTATCCGTCCTGTCTGTTTAACCTTCGCTAAGTCCAGGAAGAAATCCCGTTTGGCAGGTTTGATTTCAATCTTAGCAGGTGGTGGCGTCTTCTTGAAGTGCTCTTCTACATAGGCGCCTACTTATTTTTTTGTTTCTTCGTTGGTCATTTCATATGGTCGTTTCTTGCTAAGAGTTTTGGCTAGCTTCATAGATGACAAACTTTTCCCCCCTGACCGTGTAGAATGTTCAGATCGCGGTGCTCTTTGGCTGTCTTGTGGCGCTGGAGCAGGAGGAGTTTTCTTGGGTGACGGCGGAGGAGGAGGACTTTTCCTGGGTGGCGCTGGAGCAGGAGGAGTTTTCTTGGGTGATGGCGGAGGAGGACTTTTCCTGGGTGGCGCTGGAGCAGGAGAAGGAGCTTTCTTCGATGACGCCGGAGGAGGAGGAGGACTGTTCCTAGATGGAGACTCCGCCTCGTCATCGTTGTTAACATCATCGTCGTTGTCATCTTCTGAGGCAAACTTTATATAGCGCTTGCGCCACGCGATGAATGTGCCCATGCTTTGTCCAAGACTTTGCCCCTCCTCGCCCGCGATCTCAACCTCCACTTTGCGGTATCTATCAACCACGCTGTCAACTCCAACTCTGGCGTATCCCCGAGGAATTGGGCGGTTATGCAACATCTGCCCCTCGTTGCATGGCCAAGCCATCCCTTCAGCCACCTTGATGGTAATGTTCGCTACGGGCAGGTGCAGACTGCAGTGTGTCGGCTCTATGATTTTGTCCACGGGAAAACTACACGCTGAGTCCTCTTGAGGAGGGTTAGCGGATGCTTGGCTGCTTTTGAGAACCCCGGCGGGACTTACGTCATGTGACTGATGACCTACGTCATGTGACTGACGTTCGCTAAGGACCTTTGTTACCATTTCTCGCATCATTTTCATCTGTTCTTCAAATTCGACTTCCCTTCTGTGCATCCGGTCTTCTATTTCTCGTACACGTTCATCCAACTGTTCTTGTCTGGATTTCTTTGGTCGCTTGTACATATAGGCATCCTCTGGGAATGCTGCTTTCCAGGGCACCAAGCCAACCCCTCTGGTGCGACCCGGGTGCTCCCTATTACCCAAGGCGCATGTTAGCTCGTCGTCCTCCCTTCTTGGCAGGAAGGAGCCATGAATAGCTTCCGAGTGGGCATCTGCGATCTTCCTTGATATTTCCTCGTCTTTTTCGCTTCTGAAGCTTAAGCTGCCATCATCCGACAGAGTAGCTCCCCTCGCAAGCAGCCAGTGCTTCGATCTTGGGGCCATCTGAGACGTCGCAGTAACAACTCCACCAAGTGTTAGCTGTTCTTCCCGTGCATCCCACTTGGGTACTTTCTTCGCGTAGCCACCGGTGCCTAGCACATGGGGGTAAATATTCTTGTCCGAATTTGCCTTGTTCTGCTGGCTGATAGCCTGGGCTTCATCAGATTTCTTATATTGCTTGAATTCATCTCAAAATTGCTGTAACCTCGGGAATCTATTAAAATCCGGCGTTTGATCCTTCTTGACGATTGCTTATTCAGCTTTGTCTTCAGTTCTTCCATGCGTTCCCATAACGCCGAGTGCATGTTTCTGGCAATCTCCAACCGATCTTGGGGCTGAAACTTTATTGTCAACTCGGCTCCACAATGTTTCCTTCATGTCATCGGGAACATACGACGGAGAATCGGTGACGTGTCCATGATTTGTAGATGATGGGCACATTCTCTCTAGCCAGGACCCGCATCTTTGTCCGAACGCCCAAGCAATGACGCTGGTATAGCTGGTTCTCCGATCGCACTAAGCTCAACTATCACCTTCGCTCAATTGTGCATCTTGCTAGGACCTCGTCATGACGCTAGCTCGGTGCACTAGATGTCCGACCTGCATTTTTATTGTTTCATTAGTCGTTTGGCTCTGCTCTAATTTCATCGGAAGCATATCCTACTGAAATAATCCTAGTAAAGACTTACCTCATGTACATTTGTTGCCTCGACTTGTTCCGTGTTGAGGAACTTTGTCGAGCTTCGCTCGGGCTTTGGTCCATGGGCTCAGCGCCATCTGGCACTTGTCCATTGTGAGAGGCCATGTGTGGCAAGTTTTCTAGAATTTTAAATTAACAAAATCATGAGATGAATATTCGCATATATATTAATGTTGTGCATATATAAGGCGTAATCACCATTTTGTCATCGTTAGATAATCTTTAACGCATATATATATTAATAGTCTAAATTTCAAAATCTTAATCGCATGGATCGATTCTCGGCAACCTACTTTCGTGACGAGAGAGGAGCGGTAACAAAGAACATATACAATTTCACATATACTTACACATGATACATATACAATTGACAATTCACATATACTTATACAGATCAAATATACTTACACATGATACATATACAATTGACAATTCACATATACTTATCTGAGATCACATATACTTACACATAATACATATACAATTGATAATTCACATATACATATTTGCTCAATAAAAATAATGAATCATTCTTATTCCACACTAATATGATTTTCAAAAATGAAATAAGGTTATAAATCCACAACTAGAATGTTAGTAGTCTATTACACCAAAAGAAAGCAAAGCGATCAGCTCCTTGTCAACCAAGCACGTCACCTCGTGGCCTTCTTCATCGGTATGATCGTATGCTCTCTGGCGACCATGCTTTTGCAGTCTTTGGTCAAATCGACAGACCTTCTCAGCGAAGACTTTTGATGCGCCGGTGGACTCACTACGCCAAGCAACGTGATCGTTGCGTTGTTTGCCGTTATGAGCCCATCGGCGACATCAAAAGCCGACCGCTAGAGAAGGTTCTGGCTCGACGGACAAAAGCATGGCCGCCAGGAAAGCATACGATACAACTGGGTGAAGAAGGCCACGAGGTGACGTGCTTGGTTGACAAGGAACTGACATTCTAGTTGTGGATTTATAACCTTATTTCATTTTTTGAAAATCATATTAGTGTGGAATAAGAATTATTTATTATTTTTTATTGAGCAAATAAGCAATAATATTCTAAAGAATATATGAGTTGGGCCCCTGTCTCTTGGGCACTTTGCACGATTTAATTTGTGACAACCTTACCTTATTGAAAATAAACAATATTTCAATACTTTAATGACAAGAGAGTAATTAATTGAGAACTGAATGCTAATATATATCTAATGAATCAGGTATGCAAATAAGCTACTGACAGGATAATGGAAATAAGCTTGTCGACATAGGATTGAACTAAACAGAGACAACAAGCTTATACAATTAATTGAGTCATTATGTCATTCATATGGAGGTAATTACGTATGATTGCTCTCAGATTATTGGGCTTGAATGAAGATTAGAACCTTCATCTCATCACAGATGGGCAAAACAATTAATTGAGTAAATAAGGCCTTAAATCATCACAGAGCAATAGCATCATCCAACCCTACAATCATCACAGAGCAACATCACAGAGCAATAACATCGAGAACCCAAGAATCATCGATTGTCAATGCATGTTAGTCTACCAACTTAAGGCCTTATTTACAAAACAATTGTCAATATCATCGAGAACCCTAGAATCATCACAGAGCAATAGCATCGGCCAACCCTTGAATCATCACAGAGCAACATCACAGAGCAATAACATCGAGAACCCTAGAATCATCACAGAGCAATAGCATCGGCCAACGCTAGAATCATCATAGAGCAAGGCATCACAGAGCAATAGCATCGGCCAACCGTATAATCATCGCAGAGCAACATCACAGAGCAATAACATCGAGAACCCTAGACTCATCACAGAGCAACATTACCGGCGCGGGGAGGGGTCGAAGGGAGGGCCAGGCGTGGAGGGTCGACGGAGGAGGGTCGGGCGGGGAGGGTCGCCGGAGGGAGGGCTTGCGGCGGGAGGAGGCACCGCAGGAGGGCTGGTCGGGAGGCGTCGCCAAGACGGAGGAGGCACCGCAGGGGAGGCGTCGCCGCACGGAGGGCCGGCGTGGGGAGAGTCGACGGCGGCTAGGGCGCAGAGAAGAACTCAAACAAATTGCGAAATGGCTAAGTGCGGGAAATGGCTAAGTGCGGGAGTGAAAACGTATATATAGGGAGGATTATTACTGCTGGTTCAAAGAATTGAACCGGCAGTGATATATTATCTCTGCCGGCTTGTTATAGACCCGGCAGTGATAGTGCAACATCGCTGCCGGTTCATATATGACCGGCAGTAATATTTACATATCACTGCCGGCTCATAAACGCCCGGCACTAAAAATACATTATCACTGCCGGTTCATTTAAATATTACTGCCGGTCATTTATGAACCGGTAGTGATATTGTAATAGTAGTGCCCGTGTTGTTCTATTGTAGTGCGCGTGATTATAGCTATTACTGCCGGTTGCAGACTATGACGTGGCACTGATGTGTTTTATTAGTGTCTGTTCTCGTTTGTCAACCGGCACTGATGTTCCTTGTCTGCTGTGCCAGAAGTGGCAAGGACTTGCTGCCACGACAAGGACAATTGGCACACTTACTGCCGCGGCAAGGAAAATTGGCACACCTGTTTTAGCCCAACCAAATACAAACATTGGAATTTCTTTAGCCCAACCAAATAAGAGCTATTTAGGGCTTCATACAAATTGCTAATTTATTTGTAAAAAAACCCCAAATATAAACATTGGAATTTTCCTTTTTTGTTTTATTTAAAATTTCAGTTAATTAGGAATAATCAATAAAAACTTGCTCTTACTATCTCATCTTCATCCATTGGACATTTACTGTTTCTGATTGACTATAATAATCAATACTCCATAAATTTCAAATTTAAGCATGTCCTTCGTACAAAATGTTTATATCAAAAATTGAAGCTTGTCCTTCGTACAAAATAAAGCATATCCTTAATTACACAACTAAGTTACAATCCGGCCTTCGTTATGATCGCGGCGTATGTATGTAGCTTCCTCTGTGTCTTCCATGAGACCTAGGTCGATGTTCTCACCGAAAGGAGGAAGCTCATCAAACTGGTTATAGTCTTCCTCGTCAACTACATTCTCAACTCCCACAATCCTTCTTTTTGATTGAAGAACCACGTGGCGTTCCTTGTCAACTGGATCCCTCACAAAGAAAATTTGTGTAACGGCATTAGCAAGTACAAATGGTTCTTCTATGTATCCGACGTGTTTGAAGTCCACGGTAGTGATACCGTACTTGTCGATGTTCACGCCCCTAGGTAGCCTGACCCACTGGCACCGAAAGAGGGGGACCTTCAAAGGCCCATAGTCAAGCTCCCAAATCTCTTCTATGAATCAGAGTACGTCGCATATTGCCATTCTTTGTCATAGGCATCTATACGGACTCCGCTGTTTTGGTTGGTGCTCTTGTTATCTTGTGCTCTCGTATAAAATGTATACCCATTGATGTCGTATCCTTCAAATGTCAAAATTGTATATGATGGTCCCTTAGCCATCGTTCTCAATTGAGCGCACTCTGTTTGCGTATGCATCATGTATCTAAGCAACCAATCTCCAAAGTTATCTCTGTGCTCTCTCGTGATCCAAACCTCAGACTTACATGGGTTTTGTCTTCATAGCATGTTCTTGTGCATGTCGACATACGGGGCTGCTACAACTGATTGGTGCAGAACTGTAAAATGTGCTTGCGTGAATGAAGCACGATCATTTGTACGGATCAATTTCTGACCTAGTGTCCCTTTCCCTTGTAGCCTCCCTTCATGGCGAGATACGGGCACACCAATCGGTTTGAGATCCATGTAATCGATGCAGAACTTGATGACCTCCTCGGTTCCCCAACCTTCGGCAATGCACCCTTCCTACGATGTCGATTCTTAACATATTTCTTCACAACCCCCATGAACCTCTCGAAGGGTACATCCGATGTAGAAACACAGGCCAAGCAGATCTCTTTCACAATATGAACAATGAGATGGACCATAATATCGAAGAAGGATGGAGGGAAGCACATCTCAAGCCGGCATAGAGTGTGGATCACGTCTTGCTGCAGCTTATCCAGTTTCAACGGGTCGATGACCTTCTGTGAAATCGCGTTGAAGAATGAACACAACTTTATAATTGGGTCTCGACTTTCTCCGCGTAACACCCCTAATTGCTACAGGAAGCATCTGTGTCATCATCACGTGGCAATCATGAGACTTCATACCAACTAATTTCAAGTCTTTCATTGAGACTAGCCTCTTTAGGTTGGCAGAATAACTGGACGGAACTTTGACTCCGTGCAAGCACTCACACACGCTAATTTTCTCAATCTTGCTTAAAGTGTAGCAAGCTGTGGGAATGTATTTTTCCTTGACCCAGTCTTCATGATCTGACTCCTTCCCGAAGTTTCATATCTTTCAGGTCCATCCATGCCTTGAGTGTATATTTTGTTTTGCTAGGTATGTCTAGTAAAATACCAAGCAAGCTGTCACACACATTCTTCTCTATATGCATGACATCGATAGCATGTCGAACATCCAGTCTTCGCCAATAAGGTAGGTCCATAAATCGATCTCTTTTTCCACAAAGGAGTCAGATCACCGAACTCCGGACCGATGTACTTCCGCTCCCTTTCCATGGATAATTTTAATATCCTTACGACGCAAATATCTCTTTGCCGTTGCGATGTTTGAGTCAAGCGATCTCCTTTGTACCGTCAAAAGCTCTCTTGTTGTTGCGACACGGTGGTCCTTACGAAGGAACCTACGATGCCGCATGTAACACATTTTTCGACAAGATTTCAGCCACGGCTCCTCAGATCACCTATGCAATGCACACATCCATTGAATCCTTTTATAGTCCGCCCGAAGGTTGCCAAGAGCGGGGTAATCATTGATGGTTACGAACAACAACGCCCGTAGCATGAAGTTCTCTCTTCAGACTCATCCCATACCGACACCGCCGTTCCACAATACCGTAAGATCTTCAACCCGGTGGTTTGAGGAACACATCAATATCGTTGCCGGTTGCCTCGGCCCTTGGATCAAGAACGGCATCATAATGTACTTCCTCTTCATGCAAAGCCAAGGAGGAAGGTTGTACATACATAAAGTCACCGCCAAGTGCTATGACGACTACTCATGTTGCGAAAGGGTTCATCCCATCCGCATCGAGTCCGAACCTTATATTCCTCATATCATATGTAAAGTGTTTCTTGTATTTTCTGTCGATATTCCTCCACTGCGCGGAGTTAGAAGGGTGTCTAAGCATTCCATCCTTTTTACGCTCCTCGGCATGCCATCGCAGCAATTGAGCATGCCTTTTGTTATAAACGACGCTTCAGACGGGGATTATAGGAAATACCACACCACCTTGGTCGGAGGTCTTTTCTTCTTACATCCCCTCGATATCGTCATCGCGCGCTTATACCGAGATGCCTTGCAAACGGGACATGCATCCAAATTTGCAAACTCATTGCGATACAATATACAATCGCTTGGACATGCGTGTATTTTCGTGACTTCCAATCCCAACGGCAAACAACTGCTTGGCACAGTGCGTGGTTTTTGGCAACACGTTACCCTCTCGAAGGACATCTCGAAGAAACCTAACACTCTGTGAAACTCTTGTCGACCAACCATTGCTTGCCTTCAAGCGCAGCAGGCGTAAGCACAACATGCGACTTTTTGAACTCCTCTTTGCGTACCGGGTACAAGGGTGTTGTAGAATCCTCTACCATACTGTTGAAACTTCGAAAATCCCTTTCACTCGTGAGGTCCTCCTCCCCATCATGCAACATCTGTTCTAGATCATCTTCATGGTTATCGATGAATGTCTCTTCATGGGTGTCGATTTAACGATTTTCCACCGCGGTCGAGTCGTTGTCTTCATCATCATCAATCAGATGCCCTTCACGCACAATCTCATCTTCACCATGCTCGGTCCAACAGGTATAGGCAGGCTTGAAACCCCTTCGAAGCAAGTGTGCACGGATCGCCTCAAGGTTCGAAAATTACTTCTCATTCTTGCAATCGATGCACGGGCAACAAATATAGTCCATCAGCTTATTTGACTTGTACGCCGCAGCCGCGCTCAGAAAACTAGTCACACCGTTAAAGTACTCTCTATCGCGACGGTCCGCTTCATACATCCATCTTCGATCCATCTACAAATATTTACAACAAATAAAATCTCAGTAAATCAATAAGTGCTCACAAATTGTTTTATACATTTAATTTGTTATGTAGTGCTAATTAATGTAGAAATTTTCATTACTTATAAATCTATATCCAAATCTCGATTGTAAAACCAATTAAATAATTGCTATTATTAGTTATATATAATGGTCCGTCCAACAAATTTGAGTACTATTGTCTCTTCTTCTCTCATTTTAGTACTATTTTATCAAGGAGTATCGGATGAGGAACATAATTCTTTTATGCATAGCCTTTTTACATCAATTATATACCTTTTCATCCATTGGACATTTACTTTTTCTGGATGATTATAATAATCAATACTCCATACATTACAAATTGAAGCATGTCCTTCGTACAAAATGTTTATATTACAAATTGAAGCTTGACCTTCATACAAAATAAAGCATATCTTTAATTATACAACTAAGTTACGATCCGACCTTCATGTTTATCAATGAACGTTTGGCCTAGTACGTGGTTGCTATTAGTTATATATAAATCTATATCCAAATCTCGATTGTAAAATCAATTAAATAATTGCTATTAGTTATATATAATGGTCCGTCTAGCAAATTTACATTACTTACGTATATTAAATTAACATACACTAAATAAAGAAACAATTTCAAGTATTTAGATTAAACAATAGTTAATTATGAAGTGTTACCACATTTAAATTCAATCAACTTATTAAATGCAATCACTATACATATAAAAGTTGGTAATTTCAAATCTAAACTCCAGATTACAAATCTAATTGTGTTCACTAGGCAATCAATAATTCTGATCACAACCTACAACAATATAGAACGTAATATCCAACTAAACAAGATATCTAACCTTAGATCGGTTAAAAACGACAAATTACACCAAATTTGAGAGCAAAAATTCGCCCCCTCTCCACCCCAATCGAGCAAGAACAGAGCTCCTCTCTGTTCTAGATAGCTCGGGGAAGGGAGCCAGGGTATATATAGTGCTATATTATCACTGCCGGTTTATTCTCTTGAACCGGTAGTAATATATCACTGCCGGTTCAAGAGAATAAACCGGCAGTGATATGGCTGCCTTTTCCCGCGCAATTCACTTTATCACTGCCGGTTAAACTGTTGAACCGCCACTAATACTTTCACTGCCGGTTGTCTATCTAAAACCGGCAGTGATATTGAATCGTTTCCCGCCCAAATGATTTATCAGTGCCAGTTATAATATCACTGTTCCTATCCCTGCCGGTTGAACTTAAACCCGACAGTGATAATATTATCACTGCCGGTTGAATTTAATAACCGGCAGTGATAATATGAACCTTCCATCTCCGCCGCCAACGCATCGCCGCTTTCATTCTCTCGCCAACCGCTGCGCTTCCCCATTGTCGCAACTGTTGGGCTTCCTATTCCTCCTCTATATAATGCGCAACTCCTCAATCTGTGGCGCTCCTCACAATCCACCATTGCTGCAAGAATGGCACCCCCAAAGAAGCGAGCACGTACTAGGCAAAACAGTGATCCGCCGCCAGAGAAGAAGGCGGAGAAGAAGGAGGAGAAGGAGGAGGAGGAGGAAGAGGAGGTACAGAAGGAGAAAAAAGAGGAGGAAGAGGAGGAGGAGAGCGAGGACGACGACAGCGGCTACGGCGAGCTCATTCGGCGTTGGGGCGAGACCAACTCCGCCACCGAATCGGATTCAGAGGAGGAGGAGCATTGCTGCAACTCCGATCGGTCATCCGGCGGTAGCTCCGGCAACGAGGAGGAGGAGGATGACGATGACGAGTTTTCGATATAGGGTTTAATATGTTTTGTATATAAAATTATGACTACATGTATTTATGGACTACAAATGTTCTGCGAGAGATAAATAACAAATGTTTAATATGTTCTGTTTTTTTATCTAATTATGCTTTGATATGTTCTGTATCTTAACTAATTTTGCGTAATATCACTGCCGGTTCTGGAGTAAAACTGGCAGTGTAAATTTCCTTATCACTGTCGGTTAAAAAAGAAAAACCGGCAATGATAGATCACTACCGGTCTTTTATATAAACCGGCAGTGATATCTTCTTATCACTGCCGGGTCTCTCTAAAGCCGGCAATGATATTGCCTCCATTCGTGCTGGAAAATTTTTCTATTCTTATCACTGCCGGTTGAAATTAGAACCGGCAGTGATAATATTATCACTGTCGACTTGCGCCTAACCGATAGTGATGGGGCGTCGCGGATGAAGCAGTCTGTAGTAATGCCAAACTCAAATTCCCAAAGCCCAAACTCTCCCAGAAGAGCCCAAACACCTAAAAGGCCCAAAAACACAACATAAACTCATACCGTAATGTCACATCGTCAGTCATGAACAACATGTGGATGGTTAAGCGGTTGTGAAGCATGCATGGTTACACCTTTAGTAATGCGTGTGGGGTGAGACTGAGAAGAAAATCAACATAATCGACAGCGGTCAGCGTCATGGCGCCTCTGGTGTAGAGGAGGCCATGCGAGCAATGCCATCCACATCAGGCAATCGACCAGGTGACCATGGTATGTAGCGGGCGTGTGGCTGACCAGCAGCTCGTGAAAGTTGGCGACATCCCCAACGGCTGGTGGATGGTACACCGGATATGATGGCCTTAGTCCTTAGAGGACACAGGTGCTTCTGCGAGCCGACGTGGTAATCATCACGTCAAGTAGATAGGTGATGCATGTAGCAACCATGACCACAGACGTGACTGCTTTGGTGAACAGCGGATGTGGAAGCCATCACGTCGGCTCGGATCAACAGTGAGCTCGACGAACGGATATAGGAACCATCACATCAGGTTGAGTTACAACTTGCACGGTGTGGCCACGATGACAAGGTGGCTTTGATATCACATGACAATCGCACATTATTTTTGGCTAAAATTATTTATAATGATCAATTATATTTTTTATAAAGAACAGAGAGCCTCGATCGCCTCTGTATTTTTAGGGTTCCCTACATATATCTGCGGTGGTGCGATTGAGAGGCCTTTTAATGAAAGAGACTCTAGATTTGCAGTAGTAATTGTAGATCCTTGTGTTCTAGGTCATCTAAGATTAGTAATTACTTCAAATTTGAATTACATTTTAGATCTAGTTTGGGAGAAATGAATCTGTGTTCTACATCTAACTTGTTGTAGATCCATTTGTTCTCTGTGATGTAAAGTAGACACATTTGCTATAACTTTGCGTAGATCCATTTGTGCTTTTTGATCTAAATTAGTAATTGGTTCTTACATGCATATCCATTCGTTCTTTTTCGATGTTAGGAGCTATATAGGTTAATCGGCAAGTAGAAATTTAGCCTATATGTAGCACATGTGCGTATGAGCACTCCTAGCGAACTCAAAAGAGGCAAAATTGCTTCGATAGCACTCGGATGAGCGTAAAAACGATGGAATGACTAGGCATCCTGTTGATTCGACGCAATGGAGAAATATCGATAGGAGATTTGAAGAATTCGCAGTGGATCTAAGAAATATAAGGTTCGGATTGAGTATAGATGGAAAGAATCCTTTCGGTAACATGAGCAGCCGTCATAGCACTTGGCCTGTAAATCTCTGTGTGTACAACCTTCCTCCTTGGTTGTGTATAAAGTGAAAGTACATATTGATGTCTATACTCATCGAAGGCCTGAAGCAACCTGGGAATGATATTGATGTGTACCTAGCACCATTGGTGGAAGATCTCAACACATTATGGACTCCTAGGGTGCAGGTATGGGATGCTCACAAACGAGAGTATTTTACTTTGCACTGCCTATTGTTCTGCACCATAAATGATTATCCTGCCCTTGCTAACCTGTCGGAACAGAGTACAAAAGGAGCCAAAGCATGTACTCACTGCTTGGATGACACTGAGAGTTGTAGGGTCGAGGATGCGCCTAGAGGGGGGGTGAATAGGCGTTTTACAAAATTAATCGCTCTCTAATCAATTCGCTCTAATACACCCCTAAGTCAAAACCTAATCAAAGATATATGCGGAAGCGATAAATAGGTTTTGACAATTTAAAGCCTAAATCAACTAGGCTCACTAGTGCACTATCTAAATTAAGTCTCTACACTAGAATTGCTAAATTGAACAATCAATTAATACTAAGCAATTCTAATACATTCAAGCAATCAATAATATGCACAAGGTAAATACTTGAAAGTAAAGAGATAAGGACAACCGATGTTTTTCCGTGGTGTTCGGAGACTTGCGGTCTCCCTAGTCCACGTTGAGGCAAGCCCACACTTGGACCGGCCCCGCCGAGCATCCGCCTCTTTCCACTAGTCGTGGTTTTCACGCTATGCCGTAGGCTCAACCCGAACCTTCACAAACTTGCCGGGCTTTCACACCCTTGAGAGCTCCCGCAAGACGACGCCCACGCTGCCTAGGAGTCGGCAACCTCCAAGAGCAATAAGCCTCCTTCGCTTGAACCTCACCGGGCACAACGAATGCGCTCCTCGGTGATCACCAAGTGCAACACATGCACAAGGACCTCACTCAAGTGCAACACATGCACAAGAGCCTCTCAAACCACTTCCTAATTGCAACACATGCAATTAGGGCTCACTCTTAGCTCAAGAATCAAATGGAAGAGGGCAACACATGCACACAACTCCCACACACTCACAATAACTCCAGCTCACTGCCCCAACACCCCAAGGCCTCCTTTTATAGCCTCCAAGCCAAAACTAGCCGTTGGGGGTCGAAATGGGCAAACCCGCAGGAAACCCGGTGCTACCGCCCTACTAGAACCGGTAGCACGGCCTACGGGCCAACGGCTACAAAACTAGCCGTTACTAAAAAATCCGTAGCACCGACCAACTAGGAGCGGTGCTAGCTGCCACGGTAGCACCGGCCACAAGCCAGTAGCACCGACCTCAACAAACCACAAAAACACACCCTCTCGAAAAATCACACGGGGTTCGGCGGTGCTACCGCTCCTCCCAGTAGCACGGATCACCATGGCTTGTAGCACCGACCCCGAGGCACAAGAACACCCCTCTCGAAATTTCACACCGCCAGAGGGCGGTGCTACCACCACCAGTAGCACGGACTACCACCACGGTGGCACCGCCTCACAGAGAAGACAACATTTTCACACTAAAATCATTTCTCCAAAAACGAAATGCCATTCTTTGAGCCATTAGATGATCAACACATGATCATATACTTATGCAAAACACATTTGCACCAACTTAGCTCATGCTCAAAGAATCTCAACCAAATTGCAAAAACACATTTCGCAATCAACTCAAGATCTATTTGCAAATCAGATAAGCTTAATCAAACTCGAGTTTATGAGATTAATTCCCCTAGCCATGTGAAGGTCAACACAAGACCCGGTCAACTTGCCAACACCCGTTGCAAGCCCCACTCACATGCTCTCGGAATTCTGGACTCAAAACCTCAGTTTATTCGCACAACAAACTTGCAAATAACGCAATAAACACATTTCATGCTTGAGCACTACTCTTTGCAACACATGCAAAAGTCTAGCTCTAAGCAACATCAAATAAAGATGCATGAACTCTCTAATTGCAACACATGCAATTCTCCAGTCCAATGCAACCATAAATCAAACTTCGACTAAAACCAAAACCATACGTATGAGCTCTTTACTCGCAACACATGCAAGCCTCTAGCTCCATACAAACACACAACATAAAATCATGCTTGAGCTCTCTCCTTTTGCAACACATGCAAAACTTAGCTCCAAGCCACCACACGGTTTTAAGAAAGATGTTTTGCGAATCAAAACGTGAAGCGTCAACTAATACAACACATGCAAAAGTGAACTTCACGCAAAAGCCAACGCACTAGCTTATCCTATTTGCAACACATGCAAATCAAAGCATTATGCTGAAAACCAATGCAACCAAGCATAAGTTTAACCCATTCGCAACACATGCCAAATGGTTAACCCTCATGCAAAAACCAAATCAACTCGATTTGAGCTCGAGTGAACGCGAATGAGATCATCAACACATGATGAAGCTCAAGCAAAGGAACGACCCTCTTAATAGCACGGCGATAAAAACCTTAGACTCAAAGACTATAAAGTCCTTAGCCTATCTAATTATACTTCGCCATGCAAGCAAGCAATCCCTTTGGGGTCTTTATGATCTTCACTTAATGCTCCCCGGATTATCACTCAACTCCACTTCTTTATCATCTCATCCATCTTTGGACCTAACTCAAACATAACTCAAGAAACTTGTTAGTCCAAGATGCATGGTTGTCTCAATTATCTTTTGCACTCCATTAACACATAATGGATGCCTTTAGATCAATTGAGCACAACCTAAATCAATTGAAATGATTTAATTGTGTCTTAAGTACAATAATGCAACTCATGCTTTATTATACTTAAGAACTATTCATTTGTCCTAATTAATCACAGAACACCATCAACACATGATGAAGTGTTCTTTAATGATTAATAAGACAAATGAACTCAATTTAAATTATCATTTAAATTGATATGAGTATATATCAACTACACAAGTTTTCATATACTCATGTTGATGAAAAGTAATGATCCATTTTATGTAAATTGTATGGAAATGATCATTACTCTAAATCATCAACTATAGAATAAACTCCACATGTATATGTGCATCAATGTGATTTACTTGGAGATAATATGCACATATTCAAATTGATCGTATTGGAGTATATCCTATATCACCATGAGTATACTTATAACTAGGCAATTCAAATATATACTCAAGGATTTAGTTTCTTTGTCTTGATCCTTTTATGTGTCAATAACGAATAGATCAATACAATGAAACTATCAAGTTAAACCACGAACTCCCCCTAAGTGTGTGCATCCATGTAATATATGGATTGGGAACATGATGCACGTTTTGTGGTTAATATAACGGGACATTCATATTTTAACTTGACTCCAAAGTATGCAACTAATATTAAGATGAATATGCAAACATACCTTGGGTTTTCCATTTTTCAATGCGATGAGACTAATCAAAAGATATTCTAAACAAACATGTTAGTCTCGATATAAGATTTGTCATTAATAACAATATCGCATTAGGGGATTAACTCAATATTGGATTTGTCATTAACACAAGATTAGATTTGTCATTAACACCAAAACCATAATTAATGAAGGTTGAACTTACAATCTCCCCCTTTTTGGTGATTAATGACAAATCCAAGCTTAATGAGCACATTTTGGTTAAAAGTGTCATAATGAGAGAATTTAAGCTAATTGAACACATATGCATATTAATTCTCCCCCTTAATCATATTAAGCTTACTTTTTAACCAAATGACATTATGCAAGTTCTCTTTTAACCAAATGACATTAAGCTTCCTAATTCTCCCCTTTTGGCATTAAGCACCAAAAATGGAAAAACTAAAAGATTAACTTGAAATACATTCTTCCTCTTTTGGCATTTAAACATTTATCATTATTCTCCCTTTTGGCATTTATCAATTTCTTTTAGGGTCTAGTTTAATGAAGGTCATACAAGAATTAGAATGCATACTTATGACCTTGGAGTGGAATTTGAAGAACTTAAGCCAAATAAAAACTTGAAGGATCAAACAAGAAGTAAAATAAGTTTTTATTTAAAATATGGTCTAAAAATAAGAAAAGCTCGAAAAGAGACCATATTTGAGTTTGTGGATACCACTTGTAAAACAAATAAGCATGAAAAGCAAAGAAGGGTATCGCACGGTTTATTTGAAATATTATTTGAATGTGTTTCAAATAAATCTCTCCTCATTTTATTAGGCTTTGCAACTTCTTAACATGATTCTTTTAAAAAATCCAATACTTTGCCTAATAGGGTCAAACGAGGAACCCAAAGGAAAAAATAGATACCACTTGAGTCAATAGATACCACTTGTAAAATTAATCTCAAGGGTTTTGCATGAAGAACCAAAAGAACCGAGCATTTTCAAATTTTCATGAAGAACAATGCTCAACAAGAGATTTTCCTCTTTTATGTATTTCAACTCATAAAGAATCTCACACAGAGAAATCTTAAGCGGTTGAACTTACAATTTTAGCTTGAGAGGAACAATCTTAATCAAGAATATGGGTATCGCAATAATACTACAAAGAGGCAATGAAATACCACTTGTAGGAAATAATTGAATTCAATGATACCACTAAAAAAAATTCAAATAATCAAGGATATCACATGAGAAAAGAACAATAAGATCCATGATACCACTTGGAGAAAAGAAAAACTCAATGATACCACTTGTAAGCATATAGAATAAATGAATACTCAATTTGATACCACTTAGGATCAAATCACAAAGATTGATACCACTTGAGAGAATTATCGATAACCATTGATGGGTATCAGAGCAATATAATCAGAGCAACATATATACTCACGGGTATCAAAAACTCAAGAAAGATCAATAAAGTTATGACGATTCAGTATCAGAGCAAAACAAAGACATGAATTCACTTGGAAGCATTTAAGTGCCCAAAACTTGATATAAATAAACTCCCCAAGATGTTCAATGAATGAAACATGGAGTTATTTGCATTTGAATTGCACAAGTTTTGTCTTTTGAAAAGATCAAGTGAAAATCACTCTTTAGGTCAATCTAATGCTCTTAGACTGATACCACTTGGAAACCCCTTCAAGTAAATCGAGAAACTTTTGAAATTTTGCCAAAATAAACTTTGGGATCACAAGAAACTTTTCCAAAAAGAATTTTTGAAAAGGAAGTTCCAATCAAAAGATATCCCAAAAGCAATTTTGAAAACTCGAAAATTCAGAGCAGACTTATGCTGGGGCGGTGCTACCGCTCCCACATGGCCGGTAGTCTGGGACTCGGTTATCTGTGAAAAGTGGTGCTACCGCTCTGACAACTGAAACTTTCAGATTTTTTGCAAATTTTAGCAAAAACAATTCAAATGAAGTCCAATTGATTTGAAACTTTCCAGAAATAAACTTTGGACTATTTAGAAGGTTTTGCAAAAAGAATTTCCATAAAATGAAATTTATTTCAAAAGATATGGCAATATGCGCTTTGAGGCAAAAACGAAAATCGATTTTCACGAAAAGCCTCAAAATGCACTTCGGTTTGGATTTCATGCAATTTCTTTTTCCATGGCTTAGATAGGTGTATCAAGAATGTTTCTAGCCAAGATTTATGATGAAATCCAACTCGAATGCCATGATTTGATCTATATGCCTAAATAGGCCATTTTGGTTCAAATCAAATCGTTTTTGAGCCAAATTAGATTTTAACATAGAGTTTTCATTTTGAAAACTTGTAAAACCTTTGGAATACTTAATAGGATACTTTTATAAAGCTTTTCTCAAATTTGGGCCTTTTAAATATGATTTTTGACTTTTGACCTAAATAGTCCAAATTAGAAGCAAAGTCAAATCCAATTAACACAAAACTTCAAATGAAGCAAGGGGTAAGATATAGATTTTTGAATTTTGTGTATGAGTCTAAAATACCATTTTGAATCACAATTCTACACAAGAATGGATCCAAATGGAGAAACTCACTAAGTGCAAGAATATGACCGTTATGGGTCAAGTATAGTTTTCCGGCGAGTTTCAAAATCAAATAACTTTTAACAAGTTGGTCTTTTGAAAATCTTTTAAACACGAAATTTGTTGAGAATGACCAACTCTAGGATTTTTGTTTTGGAATAATTTTCAAAATCCTTTTACATTTAATTCTATGAAAATTATAAGATTAAATCAAAATCAAGATACTAGTAACTAGATTTTGAAGTTAAAACTCACTTTCTTTTGAAATTAGTTTTTGTAAAGCCAAAACCATTGGAAAACATTTTGAAAGCATTTGTATACATTTTTCAACTAGTTTTCACAAGATTAGTAATAGTATACAAAATTTTGTCTTTTGGCTAAATGGTTGATTTTGAAAAAATATATATGCACTTATATTAATATGGGCACATGTAGGGATGTGATACACATGAATATGAATTAACACTCCCCCTAAATGTGCCACTACCTAACTTGCTCAAGATTGCAATAAGAGAATAGATAAGAGGCGAGAGCAAGTGGCCATAACAAGTAATCTAAATTGATTTTCATTAATACTAATGCATCCAAACCTACACAAGGCTAGAAGCTACATAGTAATCAATTTAAATACTTGTTACCGAGATGGTATTGGCTCATGATGGACTTGATTTTCTTCAAGCTTGACACCACTTGTAGACGAATGTAATCCTTCTCCTCTTGAGTGGCAAGCGTCCAATCCATCTCATATCACCTAAAAATCTTTTAGGCGGTTTTTGGTACCCAATCCTTGTTGGGTCCGACAATGTTAGTCACAATAGATTTAGGAACCCATATGGTCCTAATTTTGGCATTTTTAAATTGACTAACATGATTAGGAATAGTTTTGCGATAATGATTCCTCCTAAGCAAAATATTTGGATTTAAGTGAGAGGACTTAGGAGGGCATTGATATTTTGCAAAACCATTTCTAGTTTGATCTCTTCTAAGCATATGATAATTGAAATTATGAAATGGCTTAGAGGATCTAGCATTTCTAGCAAATGTTTTGCTATTATTTTTCCTAAGCATATGATATCATGATTTTTCTTATTCTTAGGAAATTTAGCATTTTGAGCAAATACATTTCTAGAATTACTCTTCCTATGCAAATGAATATCATTTCTAGTCGGCATAGGGGACTTGACAAGCTTGGCAAACACATTGCCATGCTTGTCCTTCCTAAGCAAATAATTTTCATTAACAAGAATAGGCTTAGGAGTTATACCTTTGGGACAATCCTTACCGAAGTGTCCCTTTTCCCGGCAATTGAAGCATGTCACGCTATTTGGCCCTCTCTTGACCGATTTGACTTGCTCCTTACCGGTTTGCCTCATGGTTGATGCTTGTGGCTTGACATCCACTTGATTAGGGCACACGGAGGCGAGGTGGCCCTTCTTGTTGCATGCGAAGCACTTGATAGTCTTCGTGTGTCGCGCATTGTGCCTCGCCTTGCTATTCTCCTCTTGGAGTTGTAGCCGAGTCTCGCTTGTCTTGGCGCCCTTGGCTTGCTCAAGATTTCGCCGAGGAGGGCTTTTCCTTTAACGCACCTCTTCAAGTCATTTTCCAACTTAATGACTTGAGCCTTGAGCTCATTGTTTTCCTCTACAAGGTTAATCTCAACATGCATAGAGGAAGTACTAGCAATTGAACTTGAGCTACAAGGTAAATCATCGCTAGAAGTGGATATGCATTTAATTGATGAATTGTTTGTGATAGAATTTGAGTGAGGCAATTCATCTTCTAAATTGCATTGAATAGACATATCCATACTAGCTTTAGTGAATTCCTTGAGAAGGACTTTTTCATGATTTTCTTTTAGAACATCATAATCATTTTGAAGTGATTCATGTTCTAATTTTAAAATCTTATATTTCTTTTTCTCCTTCCCAAGAAATTCATTGAGCTCCTCTAATAAATTCATAAGTTCATCATATGAGGGCTCACCTTCGTCATCACTTACCTCATTCTTACCTTTCGCCATAAAGCAATGAATTTTTGATGGAATTGAACAATCGTCGTCGCTTGAGGCGGAGGTTGAGGTTGACGGAGTTGTCGGTTCATCAATTGATGTTGAAGTTGAAAAATCTTCAACCGACACTTCCTCCTCATTGCAAACCTCAATTGATGTTGTGGAAGATTCAAATTTTTCTTGAAGCTTGATCCACATATCATGAGCGCCGAGAGGTTGCATATGAGATTAAAATTTCTACGCCACAACACTAAATAAAGCGTTAGTAGCTTGAGCGTCGAGATGTAGACATTTCTCCTCTCCTTTAGTTGGAGCAATATCATTAATTGGAGAAGAAATACCGACATCTACGATCCACCATATTTGTGGGCTCATGGATTTAAAATGATTAATCATAAATAATTTCCATGATGAATAATTAGAGCCATCAAATATTTGTGAATCGGTGGAGTGCACTAAACCACTAGGCGCCATCCTTTTTACTCTCTAGACGGTTAAGCCTAAAATGAGAGTGACCGTGGCTCTGATACCACTTGTAGGGTCGAGGATGCGCCTAGAGGGGGGGTGAATAGGCGTTTTACAAAATTAATCGCTCTCTAATCAATTCGCTCTAATACACCCCTAAGTCAAAACCTAATTAAAGATATATGCGGAAGCGATAAATAGGTTTTGACAATTTAAAGCCTAAATCAACTAGGCTTACTAGTGCACTATCTAAATTAAGTCTCTACACTAGAATTGCTAAATTGAACAATCAATTAATACTAAGCAATTCTAATACATTCAAGCAATCAATAATATGCACAAGGTAAATACTTGAAAGTAAAGAGACAAGGGACAACCGATGTTTTTCCGTGGTGTTCGGAGACTTGCGGTCTCCCTAGTCCACGTTGAGGCAAGCCCACACTTGGACCGGCCCCGCCGAGCATCCGCCTCTTTCCACTAGTCGTGGTTTTTCACGCTATGCCGTAGGCTCAACCCGAACCTTCACAAACTTGCCGGGCTTTCACACCCTTGAGAGCTCCCCAAGACGACGCCACGCTGCCTAGGAGTCGGCAACCTCCAAGAGCAATAAGCCGCTCCTTCGCTTGAACCTCACCGGGCACAACGAATGCGCTCCTCGGTGATCACCAAGTGCAACACATGCACAAGGACCTCACTCAAGTGCAACACATGCACAAGAGCCTCTCAAACCACTTCCTAATTGCAACACATGCAATTACGGCTCACTCTTAGCTCAAGAATCAAATGGAAGAGGGCAACACATGCACACAACTCCCACACACTCACAATAACTCCAGCCACCTGCCCCAACACCCCAAGGCCTCCTTTTATAGCCTCCAAGCCAAAACTAGCCGTTGGGGGTCGAAATGGGCAAACCCGCAGGAAACCCGGTGCTACCGCCCTACTAGAACCGGTAGCACCGGCCTACAGGCCAACGGCTACAAAACTAGCCGTTACCAGAAAATCCGGTAGCACCGACCAACTAGGAGCGGTGCTACCGCTAGCCGGTAGCACCGGCCACAAGCCCGGTAGCACCGGACCTCAACAAACCACAAAAACACACCCCTCTGGAAAAATCACACCGGGGGTTCGGCCGGTGCTACCGCTCCTCCGGTAGCACCGGACCACCATGGCCGGTAGCACCGACCCTGAGGCACAAGAACACCCCCTCTGGAAATTTCACACCGGCCAGAGGGGCGGTGCTACCACCCACCGGTAGCACCGGACTACCACCACCGGTGGCACCGGCCTCACAGAGAAGACAACATTTTTCACACTAAAATCATTTCTCCAAAAACGAAATGCCATTCTTTGAGCCATTAGATGATCAACACATGATCATATACTTATGCAAAACACATTTGCACCAACTTAGCTCATGCTCAAAGAATCTCAACCAAATTGCAAAAACACATTTCGCAATCAACTCAAGATCTATTTGCAAATCAGATAGCGAATCAAACTCGAGTTTATGAGATTAATTCCCTAGCCATGTGAAGGTCAACACAAGACCGGTCAACTTGCCAACACCGCTGCAAGCCCCACTCACATGCTCTCGAATTCGGACTCAAAACCTCGGTTTATTCGACTGTGAACTTGCAAATAACGCAATAAACACATTTCATGCTTGAGCACTACTCTTTGCAACACATGCAAAAGTCTAGCTCTAAGCAACATCAATAAAGATGCATGAACTCTCTAATTGCAACACATGCAATTCTCCAGATTCAATGCAACCATAAATCAAACTTCGACTAAAACCAAAACCATACGTATGAGCTCTTTACTCGCAACACATGCAAGCCTCTAGCTCCATACAAACACACAACATAAAATCATGCTTGAGCTCTCTCCTTTTGCAACACATGCAAAACTTAGCTCCAAGCCACCACACGGTTTTAAGAAAGATGTTTTGCGAATCAAAACGTGAAGCGTCAACTAATACAACACATGCAAAAGTGAACTTCACGCAAAAGCCAACGCACTAGCTTATCCTATTTGCAACACATGCAAATCAAAGCATTATGCGAAAACCAAATGCAACCAAGCATAAGTTTAACCCATTCGCAACACATGCCAAATGGTTAACCCTCATGCAAAAACCAAATCAACTGATTTGAGCTCGAGTGAACGCGGAATGAGATCATCAACACATGATGAAGCTCAAGCAAAGGGAACGACCCCTCTTAATAGCACGGCGATAAAAACCTTAGACTCAAAGACTATAAAGTCCTTAGCCTATCTAATTATACTTTCGCCGCCGCGCAAGCAATCCCCTTTGGGGTCTTTATGATCTTCACTTAATGCTCCCCCGGGATTATCACTCAACTCCACTTCTTTATCATCTCATCCATCTTTGGACCTAACTCAAACATAACTCAAGAAACTTGTTAGTCCAAGATGCATGGTTGTCTCAATTATCTTTTGCACTCCATTAACACATAATGGATGCCTTTAGATCAATTGAGCACAACCTAAATCAATTGAAATGATTTAATTGTGTCTTAAGTACAATAATGCAACTCATGCTTTATTATACTTAAGAACTATTCATTTGTCCTTAATTAATCACAGAACACCATCAACACATGATGAAGTGTTCTTTAATGATTAATAAGACAAATGAACTCAATTTAAATTATCATTTAAATTGATATGAGTATATATCAACTACACAAGTTTTCATATACTCATGTTGATGAAAAGTAATGATCCATTTTATGTAAATTGTATGGAAATGATCATTACTCTAAATCATCAACTATAGAATAAACTCCACATGTATATGTGCATCAATGTGATTTACTTGGAGATAATATGCACATATTCAAATTGATCGTATTGGAGTATATCCTATATCACCATGAGTATACTTATAACTAGGCAATTCAAATATATACTCAAGGATTTAGTTTCTTTGTCTTGATCCTTTTATGTGTCAATAACGAATAGATCAATACAATGAAACTATCAAGTTAAACCACTTAACTCCCCTAAGTGTGTGCATCCATGTAATATATGGATTGGGAACATGATGCACGTTTTGTGGTTAATATAACGGGACATTCATATTTTAACTTGACTCCAAAGTATGCAACTAATATTAAGATGAATATGCAAACATACCTTGGGTTTTCCATTTTTCAATGCGATGAGACTAATCAAAAGATATTCTAAACAAACATGTTAGTCTCGATATAAGATTTGTCATTAATAACAATATCGCATTAGGGGATTAACTCAATATTGGATTTGTCATTAACACAAGATTAGATTTGTCATTAACACCAAAACCATAATTAATGAAGGTTGAACTTACAAGAGTGCCTGACTGAATTACTTACGCAAAACCGTATACATGCGTCACTATAGGTTCTTTCGAAGAAATCACTCATACCACGAGATGAAGAAACAATTCGACGGCATCACCGAAGACGCTTTAGCTTCAAAGCCTTTAAGCAGGACAGACATTCATGATATGGTTAAGAAGTTGGATGTTGCGCTAGGAAAGGGACGTAAATCGAGAACCCATGAGAAGAGCATGTGGAAGAAGAGATCAATATTTTGGGACCTACCTTATTGGGAGCACATAGAAGTTCGGCACTGCATCGACGTGATGCACGTAGAGAAGGATATCTATGATAGCTTGATTGGTCTCTTACTGAACATTAAGTGTCGGCATGTTTGTGCCAGACAATATTGGTTCGAGTGTATAACTGAGTTTCGGTAGGGGGGTCTTCATAGCTGTGCCACTCTCGGCTCTCTTCTCTACTCTCTTCGCATGATGAGCAGGATAGGAAGCTCAAGAACACATAGGGAACACATAGGGATTTACCCAGTTCGGGCCCCCAATGCGGGTAACAGCCCTACGTCCTGCTCAAGCTTGTGTTGCTCTAGTATATTGCTTGTTCTTAGTTTGCCCGATCTTTCGATCGTTCGAGCTAGGGATTTCCTCTCTGTTGTCAACTGATCGACCTCCCTCCCTCATACACACTAGCTCCCTTATATACTCCTGGGACTAGCTAGGGCAAGCAGAGGGAGTGGTTTTACATTAATTACATTGACTGTGTCTAGTCCTGTTACTCTTGTCCTCGAGCCTCTTTGTCACGCCTTTGTCTTGGACCGCTTGGGGAGGGTTCGACGCTGCGTGAAGAACGCCTGGTACACGCGTCTCCCCGTTTCGCCTTGGGCGGTGTAGATGGAACGGGAGTTAGTGAAGCTGGCTCAGTCGGAGGGATAGGTCATCATAGCATCAGGGAGCCACGCCTATTAAATGGCCTTCAGGCGCACTGCAACGGCTCCCCGTGCATTTAATGGCTCCCATGCACATTTAATGACTATGATACGTTGTGATCCTAGCGAATGCTTCGGGCAGAAGCCTCCTAGCCCTGTCTACGCGGATGGCTGACAATAGGCTCGCCTGCTCATCGGATGGCCACATGGCCTGGTCGCCCGACTGCTCGTTGAGTGGCCACGTGTCCTGGTCCTCAGCTCTTGTGATCTGTCGGCTGGGACACAGTTGCTCAACTTTCGCAGGCGACCACGTGTCTGTCGCCCGCCAAGCCTCTCCTCAGCGGGTTGAGTCCCTTGCACAGGACCTTCTTCTATTTGTATCTTATGACGCGTCCCACCGACAATGATAGGACTATTCATTCGGTTTTATCGGTTTATTCGGTTCGGTTTATGCGGTATATTCGGTTATACGGTATTGCTAGTTCGGTAAATACGGTATTTGTTGTAAATCTGATTCGATATCGGTAAATCCTAATGCATATCGATAAAGTGTCGGTAAATACCATATTTACCAAACTTGACGCTAATTTTTAAAGATGTAGTTAACCTCCCTCACAGAGTGAAACCAAATGAACAGTCCTCTTAAGATCGACTCAGAGCGGCGGGACCCAAGGAAAAGCCCGGGTGAAAAGGCACTCTCTTTTCTTTCAACCCATTGTGAGCTTTCCTTTCCTCCATGTCCATCCATTTTTAACCTATCTAATGCTTGATAAAAGATCTAAAACCAAGCCATTTGCCAAGGAGGAGCATGATCACCAATGAGCCAATCCGATTTCTAACTTCGATGAAAGCCTCATCGCAATCGCATAGCGAAGCCAGTTATCATCCTCGACCCTCACCATGAAGCTTAAGCCTTTGGAACAATGCAATTAAACATACTAGTCATCAGATACCTTAATGAGGAAAAGAATAACAGAACAAAAAGCGCAGCTCCTAAATGTTCGGGTTTGGCTCGACTTAGCAACATTGAGAAGCCATGAGTTTCTGCAGATGAAGTATCATTGCTACCCTTTTTCCTCAACTCTCTTGATCTGCGGACTCACTCACGAGAGAAATGAAAAATGACAAAGTCACAGAGAAATGAAACCGAAAGAACGGTCCTGCACTGACTCACTCACGAGTCACAGAGAAATGAAAAATGATCAAATGCTTTCCATTCCATCCAAGCAAACGCAAAATGGCACTTTGAGTTCGAATCCGAGTTCCATACTAATTACCATATAAAACAACTAATCAAGTCCTACATCACTACATGAATCATGTCCGCTCAGTAACAACTAAAAAACATGACTATTTCATCACTCAAAAGACTAGCTTAGACCGCTTAGTTCTTGATTCTTTCGTCCTGACTTTCGCCAAGTGACTTCCCGTCTAAGAAACGCCCTCCACGGTCTCGCACACGCAAGAATAAATTTTTCACCGTTGATCAGTAACCTAATCACACACATGGCATCCTTGATTTAGCATTCTAGTGCTGCCTCACCGGTGAAGAACCGCGGGAACTTGGCGGGGAGCACGACGGCCTCTGCAGCGCTGCTTGGCGCCGTTGAGCCAGCGGCGTCGTTCCACCTCACGTTGGGCTTCTCGGACACGATCGGCGAGTGGAGCCCGACGCGGAGCTTGGCGCGCTCCGAAGCATCGACGTCTCCACCGCCGCCCTCCCCGCCATCCTTCGAAGCGCCGGAGGGGGGGCTGGGCAGCGCTGCAGGGAAGTGAGAGGCGCCGCCGGCAGCGGAACGGAAGCACCGAACGCTGCGCGGCCCGACCTCGAGCCCTCGAAGAGGGTTGCCATTTTGGGTGGAAATCTTTGGAATGGCCTGGAGGCTGGAGCGGTCGATTCGATGGGGTAGTCATGGATTGGGGGGATTTTTAGGAGAGGCTCGGTTTCGGTTTCTCTTCGGTTTTTTTACCGCAAAAACCGTATCACCGAAACCTCATTTTTCAAGAAACCGTACCGAAAACCGAAAAACCGGTCAAACCGATTTGACCGGTTCAGTTCGGTTTTCCCCGGTTCGGTTTGTTCGGTTCGGTGGTATTGTGCACAGCCCTAGACAGCGGTGGAGAGAGTACCCCAGTGTAGAATACACCGACATTAAGGGTAAAACAAAGGACGGTATGAATGCATGGCTTGACTTAGTTGATATGGGCATCAGACCTGAGTTAGCACCGAAAGAGACTGATAAAGGCCGAACATACTGCGAGCCTGCTTATGTAAGTATTCAATACTATATAGCTAACCATGAAGTACGCCTAATTAACCATCACGGCATCTGTGTTCCTTTGCTAAAATCTTGTAAGGCATATACTGTCCAAATGGCAGCCGACCGAATAGGAAGTTTCAAAATCCCAAGTTTCACATATCGAGTGGGTTTCAAGCAAGTTTCAACAAAGATTTAAAAAGCTTCAAGCAAGTTTCAATAAAGTTTCAACATTTCGAGCACGAGCAAAACACCACCGTCTGTTCCTAAAACAAAACCCCTTAGCGCCCCGGGATGGGAGTGGGGACGGCCCTACGCAGACAGCAGCAGCACCGGCTCTACGAAGTCCGAATCGAATCTTTCGGTTGGCTTTCCCGTGAATAAGAATTGTTGGGCGCGGCGAAGCGAGCGCTCTTATGAGTCTCTGTCAGCCGTTGTTTAGTAGCTTTCAACACGAGTTCAGCCATTCTCTTATATACTGAAAAGTACGAACTGACTCGATTGTAAACTATTCCCACCTAAAAGATAAGCTTACTACTTCAAATAGGTAGATGGAAAGAAAGCCATCTCAAACAACGCCGCCGAGTACGAGGCACTCATCCACGGACTCCACATTACCATATCCCTCGGCGTCCGATGACTGACAATCCGCGGAGACTCCATGTTAGTAATCAACCAAGTGCATAAAGACTGGTCGTGCGTCGGTGACAGCATGACTGCATATTGCCAGGAAGTGCGGAAGCTCGAAGACAAGTTCAACGGGTTGGAACTCATCCACGTACTTCGTCGTGACAATGAAGCAGCAGACGAGCTTGCAAGGTTAGTCTCCAGTCGGGCAACAGTACCAGCTGGGGTATTTGTCGAAGAGCTCCACAAACCTTCAATAAGTCGGCAGCAGGAGTCAGACAAATTAGAGGAAAGACCGGTCGAAGAAAAAGTTTTGGTCATCAATCCTGACTGGACAGCTCTATTCTTAAACTACCTGCTAAAGGATGAGCTCCCCGAAGACCGCGTGCAGGCGGAACGCGTCACACGCCGATGCAAAAGCTACGTGGTAGTCGGGGAATAACTCTTCCGAAAGAGTGCCTCCGGAGTCCTGAGACGCTGCATATCGGAGCAAGAAGGGAAGAACCTCCTCAGAGAAATCCACTCGAGAATTTGTGGGCATCATGCAGCGTCAAGTACCTTGGTGGGTAAGGCTTATCGTCAAGGCTTCTTCTGGCCGACTACTGTATCAGACGCGGAGGATATTGTTCGCACCTACGAAGGTTGTCAGTTCTTCGCTCATCAAATACATGTGCCGGCGCTGGAGTTGCAAACTATTTCGATCACCTGGCCATTTGCGGTCTGGGGGCTCGACATGGTCGGACCCTTGAAGAACGCTCAAGGTGATTTCACTCATCTCTTCGTCACCATTGATAAATTTATGAAGTGGATTGAGGCTAAGCCCGTTGCCACGATCACGGCGGCCAAGGCCAAGGAATTTTTCCAAGAAATCGTGGTAAGGTTCGGCGTACCAAATAGGATCATCACAGATAATGGTACTCAATTCCGCGGAGAAGAATTTCAAGATTAGTGCGACGAGCTCGGCATCAAGATTTGCTTCGCTTCCGTGGCTCATCCAAGGAGCAACGGCCAGGTGAAGCGAGCCAACGACATGGTGCTACAAGGACTGAAAGCAAGGATCTTTGATCATCTCAAGCATTATGCTACGCGATGGGTAAAGGAATTGCCTTCGGTGCTCTGGGGGCTGAGAACCACTCCTAGTAGAGCTACCGTGCAGTCACCTTTTTTCTGGTATACGGCTCAGAGGCTACCGAGTTGATGTTCGGATCCCCACGGGTTCAGAGCTACAAGGAGGCCGAGTCAGAGGAGAACTGGATAGAAGACCTCAACCGGTTGGAGGAAGCTAGGGAAATTGCAGCAATCTAGTTGGTCAAATACCTCCAGGGCCTACGTCGCTACCACGATTGGAATGTTCGGGGCCGTGCCTTCTCCAAAGGAGATATGATCCTAAGAAGGAATCAAAAAAGAGAGTATAAACTCTCCCCAAGCTGGGAAGACCCTACATCGTCGATGAGGTGACACACCCAGGGGCTTACAGACTCAAGCGTGAAGACGGCATGGTTATCGGCAACACAACGAACATAGAGCAGCTACGTCGTTTTTACCCTTAAATCTTGTACATTAGTTATGGTATTCATGAATAAATTTTTTTCTTGACTTGCTACTCAATCGATGCTCAATTAAGCAGTAATCGAGGGCTACACCTAAAAGTGTTGCGCATGCACAACCCTTCTTATGAACCATTTTTTTACTTCTTCTCCCTAGTGATTTGCGACTGTGCTGGAGTGCATTAAAATTCAAATCGTGAAACTCTGACCCCACGAACGGTGAACTCTAGTTTCTCAAAGCCGTGCCTAGGAAAAATGGCCATGAGCCGACTCCCGACGCTAGGGGCTGGAATAGTCGGGCAGAGTGCTTAAATAAAAAAGGATAAAAACCACTCGGGCAAACTCTAAAATCAATAGGGAAGAAAGGTTAAACAACATTGAAATTCCATTAAAAATATTCAGGTTCGGATACATCAATGCATTACATGAGAACTTTGCAGGAAACTAAAGCCTGAGCGCGACGTGCGTGTCCTACTGCCCCGATAAGAGCGTCCCTCGCCTCGACAAGCTTCGAGACGGCATCGATCAGCGCGTCAACGGCGATGTTGTCATGGGCTACAGCCTCTTCCTCCGCAAGCTCGGCCAGCACGAGCTCATAATCGGTCCAGAGTTTGGCGAGAAAGGCCTCCTCCTCATCAGGCGCCGGTGGAGCCTCATCTTCAAAGTCAAAGATTGGCTCCCCCGCCGAGGGGGGGAGATGGTGGGGCCTCATCGCCGGACGAAGAAGATTGGGATGAAGAAGCCATTGAAGGTCTAAAGAAGAACGTCGAAGGTTGCAGAGAAGGACTTAGAGATGGGTGATTGCGCAAGTAGCGGTGACACTCTTATATACCCAAAGCGTGGAAACCTAACGGTCTCAAGTAAATGCTAGCGTGGGAAGCCGAAGTGGCCCTGAAGACGTGCTGGCACCAGAAGCCGAAGAGGCCGAGAAGACGTATGGCCATAGGACACCAAACCAGACGTGGCGCATGCAAGCGTTAGGTCAAAAAGCCACTCAAGACACAATGAGGCAATTAAAAGCCAAACATGGCTCAACCGCCAGGCGTTTTTTACCAAGGGATGAAAGAATGATTACAGATCAAGTCTCAACAAATGGATATTTACACGGGATCCAAGTCCAAGTTCTCTACTAGGGCGGCGGAGGTATCCCTAACCTCGTCGAGCAGGGCAGTGGCTTGATCGTCATCGACGGTGCAGGCAAACCCTTCCTTGATGGCCTCGAGCTCCACCCGTGGATATAAGGACTTCACGATGGCCAGAGCTTGACTGGCGCTCGTGATCGTTGTCTCCTTCAGGTGCGCTAACAGCTTCTTGGGCCCTTCCACCAGTCGCTGGATCATGGCGTCCGCATCGCTGGGCCCAGTTTCACCAGGACTCAAGATTTGCAACATCGCCTCGGAGCCTTCCTGGAGCTTGTCGACTCGCGCTTCAGTAGATTTGATCTTCTCATCAAAGACACGATACTGAGCCTGCGACTTAACCCGGTACTCTGCAAGACCAGTCGGATTAGCTCGAAGACACTAAAAAACACAACAGGAATAGAGGACAAGTCGGGAGCAAACCTTCCAGCTCTCGCCCTAGCTTGGTTGATTTGGTTTGGGCCTTGTCCTCGGATTCCTCCAGTTCCTTGACCCGCTTCTTGGTGGTCTCAAGCTCTCCCTGAAGGCCTGCAACAATGAAAACCGAAACCAGGACAGGAAGAATGAGTTAAGGGGCGGAGGACCAAAAAAGTGTTATAAGGCAGTCGGATAAGGTAATTACAGCGAAGGGAGCTTCCAACCAACTTGGCACAAAAAACTCACGCGGGCCAACCAGTCGCAATCGAAGGCATGGTGGTAGAGTGCCTCCATTCCTCCTCCTCATCTTTGTCATCAAAAGCTGTCCACTCGCCATGCTCGCCGAAGAATGCAACCCGTAGTGCAGATTTCGGGCGAGGAGGCCGAGGAATTTCCTCTGGCGGAGGCGAGGGGTGGTCGGCAGACTCAAGGGGCACCATCTGACCAGTCAGCCCTAGAGGGGTGCATGGCCGGGGGCTGCTCGAATTGGAATCAGCCTTGGCACCCTGGGCCACAGAAGTAGTCGGAGGAGTCGTCGCAGCCTACTCTGAGACCACTTCAGGGGCGGCAGGCACGGCATCAGTCGGCGCCTCGTCTCCTGGCTAGTTTGTGACACCTTCGGCGGTGACCTCCCGGGGCTCCCTAGGCGGCACGTCCACAGGAACTTCATCAACAGGCTTCCTGGAAAAAGAAAAAGCAGTCAGAACATGATCCGAAAGAACAAAAAGAAGAGCTCACAAAGGAACCAACCTGTTGGATCTTATTATTTTTATCCCCGAGCCCTTCCGAGCGGAGGGCCCACCTGCAGAAGAACCCGGCTGCACGCCGGGTGCGGGGACGAGGGGTCTCCAATCGGGCGCGGGGGCGGAGGTGCACCATCGGCCGAGTGCTGGGCTGGGGTCTCAGGAACCTTCGGGCCTCGGACCGGCTCAATGATGAGGAGGTCGCTGGTGAGGTGCGCGTGACTGCCGAGTCCCGAACCTTTGGGCCTCCAGACGGGCGCACGTTGGCCACCGACTACCTCCTTTTCTCCTTGGGCACGTAGACGGCCGGGCGTTTCCCTTTTCCTGTGGGTTCTTCAGCCTCTACCGACTTGTCCTTCTTCGCACTCGGTGCCAAGGACGAGGCACCAACAGGGCGTTTCCATTTGGCACTCTTGTGTTGAGGGAATTCAGGCAGCAGAGCATCAGAGAAGAAGGCGTCACGATCCTGCAAGTACAGACAGCAAACATATGCTTGATCATAGTTACTCAAGAACCAGAAAAAACAACCTCGGGAGATAAGAAAGCATCTTACTGGAGGTAGAGGAGTCGTTTTGTTGAAAGGCTTCGGGCACCCGTCATTGACAATTTGGGTGCCTGGGGAGAAGAAATCACCCAGATGTCCAAGGAGTATGCTCTTGGGAATCGACTCAGGAGCTTCCCGGATAGTATCGCGCTCCCCTTCATACTCGTATCCCAGATGGACTCGCTCCTTGAGGGGCTACACTCGGCAAAAGCCAAAAGTGAGGACGATCGCAACTCCGGTTAGTCCATTCTCCTTTAACTTGGGAATCATCCCCATGAGCTCCTCCACCTAGTCCATCCCACCGTCCGAAGGGAGCGAAGTCCAATCTATTGAAGGCTTGGGTGGGACTCTGGAAAAGGAAGGCAGGAAAGGCTTGGGATTGGTGCAATAAAACCACTCCTGATGCCAACCTTTGTTCGAGGTCTTGAAAGGAATGGCGAAATAGGATTTCTTCAGACCCTCTCTCAGCTGGAATCCGGCGCCCCCAACTGCTTTGGGGGAATTCTTGTTCAGGAAAGGCTTGAGAAGGAAAAGATGGCGAAAGAGGTTGAAATGCGAGCGAATGCCGAGGAAGGCCTCGCAAAGGTGAACGAAGACATCAATTTTAAGTATGGAATTGGAATTGAGATGAGTCAATTCAATTTCATAAAGGTGAAGAAGACCGTGGAGAAAAGCGCAGGCGGGAAGGCCAAACCCACGCTGAAAGAAGGATTCAAAAACGACTACCTCCTCAGTTCAGGGCGTGGGGCAGGACTCACCCGTTGTAGGGCAGGCGGAGAGCAACACCAATGGGGGGAAGACACCGCCGGTGACCAACTCCTCCAATCGCTTCTCCGTCGTCACCGAAGTGGCCCAATCTTTGGCCGAGGCTGATGCGGGAACATCTTTGGAGGAAGGAGAAGGCATTTTTTAGCAAATGAGCTAGCAACTGCGTCAGATTGGGGGCTCGAAAGAAGCTAACCCTTGCAGCAGAGTTCGCAAGAGAAGCGCCGAAAGTGAGAAGACAAAGGGGCAAATGAGAGCAGTGTGCAGGAAACCGCTTCGTTCGCACCGAGTCTCATATTTATAGGGAGCGATGCTAACTTCCGTCTTGAGCGGGAAAAACGCTTTGCCTTCCGCACATCCTGAGGTTGCCCTAGGGCACGCCTCAAGATTGGCCGAATGATATGCACAGCAACCGCCGTGCACCAGCATTCTTGGGCCGAATCCAGTTTGGGATATGGTACACCCCACGATGGGCCAAAGGCCAACGACCGCATCAGACAGAATTTGGGTACCTTCCAAACTAAAATATCTCCTTATGATATGCCTCATGAAAGGTCGAATGCTGGTCGCCGTTCAAAACGGAATCAGATATCATAAGTTTATTCAAAACAAAGATTCCAGAGATATGCCTCATGGGGGCCATTAGCTGAATACTGCAAAAAGCAGGAACGGGTACCGCTTGGATAATTTATGGTACGCTGCATGACAGGCCAATAGCTGTGCGCCATGGCACACAGGTACCACTCGGCTAAAAGCCAACCTAAACGGAGGCATACTCCAAGACGAGTTGCGTGCTGGATCAATAAATCGAGCTGGAAACTACTCAGAGTGCTTGTACGTGGAGCTCTATCGAGTCCTTCACGACCTCCTTGCCTACAACAGAGCACTCGGCTAGGAAAAGAACCAGTCGGGAAACCCTGTCAATACGAAGGCAATCAGATTGCGAAGCACTCGGGGGCTACTGTGGAGCATATGGACCATAGGTATCTGCAAGGAAGGCCTGCGAAGCCCAACAAGACAAGGCCGGGCTAAGCCGACTGCATGAAAACAGGAGCTACCAGGGTTGCGCCAAACGTGTGAAACAAGGAAGCCTTGAAGATAGCAACCGATCCTGATTAGGTAGGATGCAATCGTAGAATCCAGGACGTTACCAAACGGACATGTAAAGAGATACGATTTCCACTCCGTAGCCGGTCAGGACTCTCTTTTGTAACCGCCCTCCTCTGCTATATAAAGGGATGGGCGGGGGAACATCATCATACGAGATCATCAGCAAATGAGTTAGCCACACATATAATTCCAGAGCACAGGACTAGGGTATTATCTCCTCTGCGAGAGCCCGAACCTGTATAATTCTTGCGTCTTGTGCTACCATCGAGTTTGGATCCGACGCCTAGCCCCGTTTTCATTATTGCCGACAGCAAACGTCGACACTTATGAAACTTATCTGTGAAATATTGTGAAACTTAGCCGTGAACTTATGAAACCTTGGAAAGCTTACATATGAAACCTACTGAAATATAGTCGTAAAACTATCAAATACCTGATGAACTATAAACTTAGACGTGAAACTATGCGATGAAACCTCATGAAATGTATTAATGAAATGTAATAGAACTTAGCACTGAATCTTTCAGAAAATTCATGAAACCAAATAAACTTAATGAATCATCAATCTAGCCTATAGTATTGAACTAGAACAGGCTGGCAACAATGGAGATGGTGAGAACACTAGAAATTAAAGATGGTCTACAGAAGCCTAAGTTAATTTTGTTCTATTTATTCCACACACATTATCTGTAACATTCCAAAATTTCAGCTTTTCAATTAATTAATATTATTTTATTGCTAAATATGATTTTTGTAAATTTTTGAATTTATTTGGATTTTCTGGGATTTATTTGAATTATTTGAAATTAAATAATAATACCTTCTATTAAAGATTAATTATAAATATATAAATCTGAAATAAAGTTTTGTGAAAATATTTTAATTAAGTCAAGAATGTTTCAAAGTATTTTTGAGAATTTTCTGGGAATTTTAGAATATTTTAGTACCTTAAATAAATCAGTTTATTTTCGGAATTAAATTAAATCAAAAATCCGGAATAATCGTAGAATAAGAACGGGCCAACAGAGATCTTGTGCGCCCGGTGGGTTTAAAAGGGATTAAACGCCGACCATTGGATCTTGATCCAACGGCCTTCATCCACTACAAGAAAAGTAATTTTTAATGATGGTCCAAAGTCGTCATCTGTAGTCCCAAAATCGTCATTGTAGGTTTTTTATGACGAATTTATGACGAAATTCAACTTGTCATAGAAAGTGCGTCATAGAAAGTTTTCAATGACGAATTGCTTATTTTCGTCATAAAAAATCAACTTTTCTATGACGAATTACATTTTTGTCAGCAAAGAGATCACTTCTATGACGAATATAATCGTCATTAATTGTACCTAAAACGTCACGAAAAATGTTAAATTCGTCATAAAAAAACACTCCGATTGGCCAAAATGAGCGTTGACCGTTTTATTTATGACGAAATTGTTTGTCACAGATTATTGCCACATGGATATGCATTTTCGTCATTGAACACTCGCACATCTGAATTAAAACAGATTTCACATTCAAGACAGATCAACAACCCATTTAAATTATAGAGTAATCAAATCCATTCAATTACATCTAAAATTTATAAAGGTGGGAATCAAATCATAAACTTTGATACAAACTAACAAAACATCAAGATCTGCATAACCTCAAACCTCTCAAAAATCTCTATCCTCAGATCTCATACAACACAAACAAATTCTCAAAAAATTGCAAAAGAAATAGACTACTAATCTACCATTCAAACCAAAAGATAGTAGGCTGGCCATGCAAGCCTAGCTGTGGCGAATTATCTGTGACGGGTTTGTGCATGTTGAGGAGGTTCGTCTCCAAGAATGCCCAATCCTGCTTTTCCAGCAGATGTTCTTCCTTTTGATCTCTTATTCGGATGTTTTGCTCAGATTCTAATGTGTACATCAGTCGCTTGCCCTTGCCTTCATCGAGGATCTGCCGGTTTCTTGTCTTCCGCTTCTAGAGTAATGTTAACGATTCGGGATCATCTTTAAAACTGAATGGACGCTTTGCTAGATCCATTTTTCGAAGGTAATGGATATCCTGTGTTTTAATGATAAGTTGTGCATCGAATTGAATGCCGATAGGTGAGCGAATTGAACTCGAAAAACAACACAACAGACTAAAAATCATCGATGATTGTCCATCATTTCGATTACACTTTCACTACGCTATAAAGCATACTTGCATCTGTTACACTCATGTGGAAGGCTTGCTAAAACGGCTTGATCAATTCCAATTCTATATATATTATCTAACTTAAAAATGAAGGATGAAGGTAATAAATTTCTATGCTCTTCGACCCTATATTTAGTTAGCACAATTGTAACTAAGGGAATGATGCATGTTTCATGATTACTCTACCAAATCGAGAATCTCTTCAACACATAAAGAACTAACACCTTGCACTAGGACTACATTTACAAGGTTCGGTTATCACTTGCAAAGACATAAAAGTCTACCGGGCATCTGGTTATCATACCTTTTGCATGAACCCAACATGGGAGGCTCAAAGTTCTCAAGGTTCATTCCAAGCTCTTGATTATGACTGAACCATAAAGATCAGAGCTCAATGCATGCAATTTTCAATTTAAAAGAAAAATGTTTGAGTAATTCATTTCCTCTGAAACTAGCGAGAAACAACTTTTCATATCTGAAAAAACTAGTTATGAATGAAGATAACAGAACCCAATTGAACAACAGAATTACTCTGGTAATTGCCACTTGATTTGAGCTCAAGAGTCAGCACCCCCAATCTACACATAAGTTCTGAAATTCTAACTCAAGGAATGAAGTAATGTGCATTCAGAAGAAGGGTTGGAAAGCACATAGCATTTTTTACTCAAAGGAACTCAAGGCATTCATGCTCGCTCTCTAACCCCCTCCCCCACCATAAAACAGCAAGCATCAAATATTACTTTAGTGTCAAATATATATATACACCCTACCAATCTCCTTATGTCTTACAATAAGAATGTGCGAACCCAAATTCAAGTACTACTTGCTAATCTGAAAATTCAAGATGATATTAAATATACATAAATGAAATTCCTAGAACTTGAATCATTTAAGCACGAGAAAGATACATAGCCCGATTATCTATGTGCTCTTTCAAAGAAAACAGTGCACTATATTCTCAAGACCCTATTGCTTGGAAGGCGTAAACATCATTGTGAAGCACATAAGATGTCCTCCGGCGTGTAGCTACTTAAATTGGGATCACATACAAGAAGGAGTTAACTATGTCATAAATAGCCTTAGCGTCTTTTCTATGCCTTAAGCATGTATATGCAAATCTTCAAATACATGCATTGCTCTCGCCTTTAGATTTCAAAACGTCGGTATGAACTTATTATAACAAAGATTTATTTTCAAGACCTTACATCATTTAGTTACAAACGGATACAAAACCAAATGTACATATCTTCCTTTTGGCACATGACGGATCGATTACACCTTCTAGGCTCCATTTCGACAATCAAACACAAGAAAATAAAATCAAAGCTAATTAACTCTAGATTACATTAGGTTAAGACTTAAGTGCATCAATTAATAACGACTATCGCTGGCCTAGTCTGAAATAATGAGCATGTTTTGCTAATTCACAGCACAAGCACTCGTAATTTAGGCATATGAAGTCTAACTCTAAATACTTCTTATTTGTAATTAAATTGGACAGAGATCACCACATAGAATCTTCAACCACATCTATTCAAATCCAAAAAGTAAAACTAGTATATGTTCACTACGAGAAATGAGTAACTTCTACACTACTCACTCAAAAGAAATCCTGCGAATCAAGTATCTTCTCTGTTTTAACATGAACACTCAAAACCCCAGTGCTCTCATTGCGTAACCCTACATACTAAAACCCAATACTAGCTATATCAAGGATCCAATAATCAATAACACAAGCACATGCAAATACTTGACTCAGAAGATTCGGATAACACACATGGACACATTCTTGCTTCTAAGAATTTATTTCACACTCATACTAGGCGGTGCATG
Organism: Guadua angustifolia; assembly: GCA_036346375.1. Classification (NCBI taxonomy): domain Eukaryota; kingdom Viridiplantae; phylum Streptophyta; class Magnoliopsida; order Poales; family Poaceae; genus Guadua; species Guadua angustifolia. Next base: position 12,237,981 of record CM070514.1, read on the forward strand.
GTTAATCAAATACATGGCTTGTGTATTTGAAGGAATCGAGAAAGGAAGGGTTGGTTACTTAGCTTGGGGGAGTGCGAACGAAGGGGTGGCCATAAAATTTGGCGACGACGAGGCCCAAGCCCGGCAAGAATCGCTAGGGTAAAACCTAGAAAAGAGAAGAAGAAAATGGGGTGAGCCGAGGAGGGGGAAGAAGAGGAAGAGTAAGGAAAACAGGGAAGGAATTGGATTCACTTAACTCGACAGAAAGGAGAGGCCATCAACGCTGGGGAGGATGGCGGATCCCATGGATCTAGAGGTGGCGACATAATGAGGGAGACCGAGGGGCACCAGTGGAGGCGTCGCGAGTAGAAGAGAAGTGCTGACCAGCGTGAAGAGAGAGAGAGGAAGCCGAAGCCAAGATCGACGGCGCCCGAGCGCAGATCGACGCGAGGAGGAGGACGATGGGGGACAACCAGCAGCGGCACCGAGAGAAAGGAGGCGAGAGATATATAAATGAGTAAATAAATAAATAAAAATATAAAATAGGGTAAATCAATGTATACATTAAAATAAATCGTGACACAAAAGATCGAGAGGCGATGAGTTTACTAATCTAATTTTTTTGTTTTTCTATTTCTAAAATTAAATCAAACTTTAAATTACAAAAACATTTAGAAATAAACTCTGCATGCACATGACTAACCATAGAATGATTTATATCTCAATTTTATAAATCCAAATAATTTTTGTATCTTGAATTCGTAACAAAACACATGCAATCAAGAAACTCTAAAGCAAAATCCCACCTTTTTGTGTAGTAGATTTCTATTTGAATTCGACCTAACCTCTTTTGCCCTTATTAAAATTGGTATTTGCCATATTTTCATTAAACTACGTATAGACTCCGACATTCCACAAGGCCAAGTCAGACAACAAGGCCACCTCGGATAGGGGGCCCTCTAGATATAGCCTCTCGATAGGCCATGCCTCCATGATGAAAAAGCATATCGTCACAATACAGACTTATGTTTGACGTTAATCTAAGATAAACAACCATTCATTTTTTATGACGATTTGTATTATGGTTCCTTATGCTTAATTTGATTTTTCTGTATTTTTGGGGATTTTTCCGAATTTATTTGCTATTTATTTGAATTTATTGGATTTATTTGGATTTTTTGGTATTTTATTGAATTTACTAAATCCTTTAACCCTTGTTGGGCCATCTTCACTGTTCATCCGACCAGCCCATCCCTGTTCATTTCCCCGGCTGGCCCATTCCGCATAAAACCCTAATCTGCAATCGCATCTCAGCCGTTGATCTTCAATCGTGCGGCCGATACTCGCGCCACCACTCAACAGTGAAACCCTAACCCTCACGCCTTTTCCTCGCCGTCGATTCGATCCATGACGCTTGATGACGCATACGTCGACCGAAGTCCCACCGCCGCCCGTGCAGCCCTAGCGCCCGACCAACCTTGTCATGCGTGCCTTTTCTCGTTGCCCTAGACTATAAAAACTCGCTCCGGTACCCGTGCCGTGCTCTCCACTCCGCGCCGCCTCTTTCCCCTCTTCTCTCATCGCCGGAGACGCCGTCTGGTGGCTGTTAGCCCTCGCCGTAGTTCAAGCCGTGGTTCTGAGCCTTCTCCGCCGCTTTTCTCCGACGTCGGTGAGTCTCCGCCGTAGTTTTAGGCACCGCCGAGTTCACCTCTTCAAGATCTTCCCGAATCACTAATTCTTCTGCTCGATCCGAAGCTCTTTCGCCGGGTTGTGCGTCGTCTTCTCCAGCACCGGTGGATTGCGCCGCCACTTCGCCGTCGAACTTCCTCAGCAATTCTTGGCCGTCCGATCTCCTTTCAGCGGTGCAGATCTGAGCCACGTATCCCGGTAAGTTTCTCCCTGAGCCAAACTACTTCGCCACCCCATCGCCGTGTCTGCGCCTCGTCAGCACCGTGTGGCGCCGCGTGCCAGCCACGTGGGCGCCATGTCCGCACCAGCACGCCGCGTGGCGCCATGTCATTTCCACGTCGCCGTCACCGTTCGCCCTAGGTCTGCGTGGCGCCGCGTCAGCACCACATGTGCGCCACCTCCTTGCCGTAGATCTGTGTGTCCGCCACGTCGCGCCACGTGTGCGCCACGTCTCCGCCATGTCTTCGCTAGATCCGCGTGGTGCCACGTGTAAGCCGCGTGCCAGCCACGTCGATGCCACCTCGCCGCCATGTAAGCCCTAGTTCATACGTGTGCGCCTTGTCACCCGTAAGCTATAAACTCAGTTCACGTAGACCGTGTCACTGACACAAGGGTTCCACCGGTCAGCCACAGTGTAGTTTTCCATTTTTCCGATTTAATCTCGAATTTCCGAATTAACAGCCAATCCGAGCCCGACACGTGTCAAGTCTAAATAAATTTTGATTTTCTCCTCTATTTAAACTTCGGAAGGCCCGTTCTCCTCCGTTCGAACTCCGATTCGAACGATTCAAATTTCTAAATTCATCTAAAATCAAGATCTATCTGTTGGTGTCATTTTCATGAATTTTTGGATTTTATTTATTTCTGTTTTATTTATTTTTCGTCTCGATTTGCGTGTTTCGTGTGTAGACGACGCATCGGTTGAGCGAGAGGAGCATCCAGCGGAGGTAGCAGCAGCGGGAGAGGTTGAAGGCAAGTCTCCTTGACCATGTTGAACCCAAATTTATGAAATGCTATTTTGTTTTAAATTATTGCATGCTATTTGAATTATGAATTGTATTTTAATGTCATTTTTAAATGCTTAGATAAATGCCAAATTGTTATAACCACATTGATATTCATGTTGACAACCATTGACACCCTAGGAAAACTAATTACTGTAGTTAATGGTAATTAATCTTGCTATGGGAACTGTAGAAAATGCTTAGCCATGCTTAATCACGTCGGTACCTTACCATTACGGAGATGATTTCATTCTTGATTAAAAATGAATTGTGAAATGTAAGGCAATTGGTGTTGCCGGTATTAGTTTGAAAATAAAAGTGAAAAATGATTTAGACCGGGGTGGAATTGGTTGAATGGCGGGTGCGGAATGCACAAAATTTTGGAATGTGATTGTCCGCCCTAGTCAATTAAGGACCGATCGTGTGTTACCTTGGGCCATGCTATACAGTACAACCACATGTCTATATGGGTACGACCTGGCTAAGTAATTTGCATGTATCGTTATTTGACTTCGCTAGTGGGCTGTGCGAGTTTGTCGGGATGACACTTGCAAGGCGCAAGAGGGGGCTGTGAGAGCGAAACCTTAGCGGGTGAAGTCGGTAGCGGTATTATGCATTGGAAAGGCCTTGTCATGATCTCCCTGCCGACACACCAAAGGAAGTGTGTTAATTGCATGGCGCAAGGGGTAGATCATGTCGTGTGGGTAAAGTGTACCAGCTCTGCAGAGTCTTAAAAACTACTTAAGTAGCCGTACCCACGGACAAGGGCAAGCGTGAAACGCTTTCACATAGTAGATTTTCTGGTTTTGGTTTTAAATGGAAAAAAATGATGATTTGGTTTAAAATGAAAAATGTGGTTGGGAATCCGTGAGCGGCTAGAGCTCCTGGGTTTTTGTTTGGCGGCTAGAGCCAACCAGGTAGTTGGAACCTGGAAAATTGTTATACCTCAAGTTTAATTATTTATGCTATTTACATTTTGTTAAATGCTGCTTTATGAAATTATTACTTGTATTTAATTTTCAATTTCGCTTTATGCAAATGAACCCTATATGCTTCCTTTGTTCAAGCCATGCATTTAGTTACTTGCATTAAGTTTTCGAGACTTGCGAGTATGTTGCATACTCACCCCCGCTTTTCATTGCGGGGCTGCTTATTCCATAAAGCAGATGAAGAGATCAGAGCTGACATTCCGCCGTTCGACTTCTGTGGTGAAGACTTTGATGAGGAGGATGACTCGATCTACTAGGGAGCGTACCCCAGTCGGTTGCCTGTGGGCATACTGATTGGCTCTTTTTGTTCTATATTTCCGCTGCTACATTTTCACTTAAGCCGTAAGGCTCGATACTTGTAATAATGTGATGATGATGTTACACTCTTTTGCTTATTACTGTTATAAACTTTATGATATGTCTGTGTTATCATCACTGTAATGCTGTGTGCGCTAGCTGTTCCTGGACTAGTGCGGTTGAAACACAGGGGGTTCGGATTTGGTAATCCGGGTCCCGACAGAGGTGGTATCAGAGCCATATCGACTGTAGGTCGCAACCCTAGTTAGAATGGCCGTTCGAACTTCAAAATTATTTTTGAAATCAAACTAACAAATTGATAATTAATAGCTTCTCTCTTCTTACCTTTTTCTTAGGTTCTTACTTCTCTTCCTTTTCGGAATATTATTTTGAAAAATTAAATTTGACCTTATCTCATGGAATATCTCTAAGTTTACGGTCCTCTACAAAATTCCAATCAACGAAGATTTTACTTCATGAAGAGACAACATCACCCAACAGGAAAAGGCGGAAGATTAGAATATATTAGGACCTACCATAAGATAAGCACCCTTACGTGTAGCATATTATTCCGCCCTAGTTATATAAAGCAATTTACGTTGTCGTTATGTTTCGCTACTTGAAATTGGTCTTTATCCTGAATGTTAGGATTGATTTATGTGTAAACTTAACCTCTTGGTTAAAGTTTCACAATAAGTTGTCCTTATGTGTGAATATGGAAAAGTTAACCCATAGGATAACTAAGAAATTATAAAATAGTTTATCTCTTATCTCTATAAAACTTCTACAAAGTTATCTCCTCTTCATAGAACTTCTTACCAGTGTAACCATTATGGTCATCAACCTTTCTTAAAATAAAACCTCAATGAGATTAGTAATACAGTCTCCATTACTACTCTTAGCTTTGCTTGAGATCACACCATTCATATATAAACCAAGTTAAGATCTTACCACATTAGCAACACCAAACTAGCTTATCTTTGCTTTAGGCTAGTTAAAACTTAATGATCAATAATAATTTCTAATCATGTTTTAAAACTCACCTCATTGCTTATCTAGATTATATACCATAAAATGAGCTAGAACTAGAAAAGTTCTATACTTACGAATGGAAAGCTTGAATGGTTGTTTAAATGAAAACTGGAAGAATTTAAAGTCCTATTTTTCTAAAAGAAATATAAAGAGAATAGCATCGATTATACATATACTCTTTTCTAATCCATAGAATTTAGTCTCCTTATTTATGTACTCGTTTCCTTGTGTAGAACTTTCTTTCTCCACTCTTAAGTTATCCCTTTTAGAAGTATTTCTTTCCTTATTCTTTTTGTAAATGAAAACCACGAACAAATCTTTTGAAAAGAATTCGTAACAAGGCAAACAACATCATGCGTCTATATCAAGAACTTCAAGAAGATGGGGATAGCGAAGCATCACAACCTCTTCGACTTCATAGAAGCCTTGGAAGACTAACACAACAAGTGGTGCAAAAATTAAAAGAAACTCAAGGTTGCGAATAGCCTACAATAAAAGCTAGCATTATGCGAGCTACATATTATTCTAGCGATATAGTAAATCTCTTATGCAGAAATATGTATGATTCGGCAAGTAGAAGAAAAACCATAGATACCCTTCCTACATACTAAGCAAAATGTATACATATTGTTTATGTGTTATTGAAATTTTGTTGTAAATCTTTTGTATTGTTTTCGGGTTACTCTCGTGAATGTTAAACCACTAGGTTGAAATTTACGATGTGCTAACCCTACCTAATAAGAAAATTTTAATTAAGGAAATTTTTAAAGAATGAAACGTTGCCTTATAACCCAAGCCAAAAACTACTTAATCCGCATAGAAACCTTTCCTAAGATAAGATTTTAAAAGAACGAATTGTTGCCGTGTAACCCAACAGAATTCCATCTAAGTAGCTTTACTCTAATAAATATTGTTGCAGGATGTCTGCGACACAATTCATTAATACATCTACTAAAGTAATGAGTAATAAAATTTTTTTTAGCCTTTATAATTGACCTTCAGCCCTCCTCAAATATTTTAACATGCTCTATATATCTCTTTAAATTAGCTTATTCTTACTAATGATTCTCGGTGTAAACTACTAACACTCCTCATCTAATTCGTGAAACCCCGCAAGACACTTCACTGCCAAGAAATGATAGTCCTACCATAGTTCAACCAAATCCGTTGTATTTTGCTAGAGCACTTCCTTTTCAACATAGCAATCGTCATAACTCTCCACTATCTCAATGTTAAAAAAAAAAGCGATTGAACGAAGATGCTTGTCTTAGAAGAATTCTGCTCAACTTTATCCTCAATCTCAATCGTCACCTATTCATCTTTCTAATAACACCAATGAATAATTGTCTGGTACAAAAAAAAATATCGGAAAGTCAATATTATTTGCCTTTGCTATGAAAAACATAAGTATTATGCCAACTGTTGCCTTAAGCAAGAAGAAAACTCCACCTCATTCTCAACCCCGACAAGCTACGCAACATTCTCTAAGGCAACCTCAAGAATTTGAAGACAAACACTTCCTTAGACATATATCAATCCAACTCAAAATGTTAATCCAATCATTCGTGGCATTCACCTCTGAGATGAAATCGCGAAGAAGTTTATGACCGCCAGCGTAGTGCTAGGTATGATACTTATGTATTTGAACCTTACCAGGGTATGAGTTTAATTTTAAGATCAACTCTTTGATCCTAGTCACTTCCTGATCATCTATTTTATATCATTAGCAAACAACCTTTCTGTTGTTTCAAATAAAATGGGTAATGTCACTTGTATCAACCGAGAAGAACTTGAATACCTCGCCAACACCTACCCAAGAAGAATTTTACTTCACCTTGACAAAGAAAACATCAAGTGTCTAGAACAACCCCTGCCTCGATATCAGGCTCTGAACGTAAACATCTTTCTTATGTGATTGTACCCGGCACTTGTTGTGGTATTGAGTACGTCCCTTGTGTATTCAATTCCTGCAATCAATCTTTTGAGTCTATACCTTTTATTCCTTCATAGTTTTCAAAACCAAAGAAAATGAAAACCCTTTGTTTACCAAAGTGAGCAAACAAGTTAAATCACCATGAATCATCTTATAATCCTCTTACCTCAACCCAATACTTGAATTATCTATACATGTTTTCCAATTTAAAGTCAACTCGAAATGACATTTATTCTCGGCTCATTTAAATCACTAATGTTGAATTATCTGAGATCAACCATTGTATTCAAATACCTTTCTTGATATTAAACATTCGGTTTTCCCCAAATGAGAGTAATGACAATGCATCTTTTCTTTCACCTCAAATATTCTAATCATACCACATACCACTATATAAATTAGATTATTAACAATACTAGTTATTTAAACAAAAGAGACATGTAGAAAGTATTAGTATCTCTCATCTGCTTACCTAAAATTAAAATAGAAGTCTTCTCTATTTCTCGCACATCAACTAGGAATCACAAGACGAAAGTCTAGTGGAGCAATCATCCGGAAGAGGAATCCACTTGGGAGCGCGAGGAGGATCTTCGAGCGGAGTACCCCAGCCTTTTTCCCTAGTTAGTTCCAAATCTCGGGGTCGAGATTTCTTATTAGGGGAGGTTTGTAACATTCCGTTTTTCGAATTTCTTGAACTTGAATTTCAAAATCTAAACCCGTGGAATTTTTACTCGAATTTAATTCAGCTCAAATTGAATTTTCAAAAGTCAAAAAGGATTAAATTTGAATAAACAATAACTCAAATTAATTATTTATTATTTTATTTGGGTTCCTTGTGCTTAATTTGATTTTTCTGTATTTTTGGGGATTTTTTGAATTTATTTGCTATTTATTTGAATTTATTGGATTTATTCGGATTTTGTGGTATTTTATTGAATTTACTAAATCCTTTAACCCTTGTTGGGCCATCTTCACTGTTCATCCGACCGGCCCATCCCTGTTCATTTCCCCGGCCGGCCCATTCCGCATAAAACCCTAATCTGCAAACGCATCTCAGCCGTTGATCTTCAATCGTGCGGCCGATACTCGCGCCGCCACTCAACAGTGAAACCCTAACCCTACGTACCTTTTCCCTCGCCAGTCTGATTCCGATCCCGCGGCCGCAGTGACGCCACGTCGACCCGAAGTCTCGCCGCCGCCCGTGCAGCCCTAGCGCCCGACCAACCTTGGCATGCGTGCCTTTTCTCGTTGCCCTAGACTATAAAAACTCGCTCCGGTACCCGTGCCGTGCTCTCCACTCCGCGCCGCCTCTTTCCCCTCTTCTCATCATCCGAGAGGCGTAAATGCGGTGGCCGTTAGCCCTCGCCGTAGTTCAAGCCGTGGTTCTGAGCCTTCTCCGCCGCTTTTCTCCGCCGTCGGTGAGTCTCCGCCGTAGTTTTAGGCACCGCCGAGTTCACCTCTTCAAGATCTTCCCGAATCACTAATTCTTCTGCTCGATCCGAAGCTCTTTCGCCGGGTTGCGCGTCGTCTTCTCCAGCGCCGGTGGATTGCGCCGCCACTTCGCCGTCGAACTTCCTCAGCAATTCTTGGCCGTCCGATCTCCTTTCAGCGGTGCAGATCTGAGCCACGTATCCCGGTAAGTTTCTCCCTAAGCCAAACTACTTCGCCACCCCATCGTCGTGTCTGCGCCTCGTCAGCACCGTGTGGCGCCGCGTGCCAGCCACATGGGCGCCATGTCCGCACCAGCACGCCGCGTGGCGCCATGTCATTTCCACGTCGCCGTCACCGTTCGCCCTAGGTCTGCGTGGCGCCGCGTTCAGCACCACGTGTGCGCCACCTCCTTGCTGTAGATCTGTGTGTCCGCCACGTCGCGCCACGTGTGCGCCACATCTCCGCCATGTCTTCGCTAGATCCGCGTGGTGCCACGTGTAAGCCGCGTGCCAGCCACGTCGATGCCACCTCGCCGCCATGTAAGCCCTAGTTCATACGTGTGCGCCTTGTCACCCGTAAGCTGTAAACTCAGTTCACGTAGACCGTGTCACTGACACAAGGGTTCCACCGGTCAGCCACAGTGTAGTTTTCCATTTTTCCGATTTAATCTCGAATTTCTGAATTAACAGCCAATCCGAGCCCGACACGTGTCAAGTCTAAATAAATTTTTGATTTTCTCCTCTATTTAAACTTCGGAAGGCCCGTTCTCCTCCGTTCGAACTCCGATTCGAACGATTCAAATTTCTAAATTCATCTAAAATCAAGATCTATCTGTTGGTGTCATTTTCATGAATTTTTGCATTTTATTTATTTCTGTTTTATTTATTTTTTGTCTCGATTTGCGTGTTTCGTGTGTAGACGACGCATCGGTTGAGCGAGAGGAGCATCCAGCGGAGGTAGCAGCAGCGGGAGAGGTTGAAGGCAAGTCTCCTTGACCATGTTGAACCCAAATTTATGAAATGCTATTTTGTTTTAAATTATTGCATGCTATTTGAATTATGAATTGTATTTTAATGTCATTTTAAATGCTTAGATAAATGCCAAATTGTTATAACCACATTGATATTCATGTTGACAACCATTGACACCCTAGGAAAACTAATTACTGTAGTTAATGGTAATTAATCTTGCTATGGGAACTGTAGAAAATGCTTAGCCATGCTTAATCACGTCGGTACCTTACCATTACGGAGATGATTTCATTCTTGATTAAAAATGAATTGTGAAATGTAAGGCAATTGGTGTTGCCGGTATTAGTTTGAAAATAAAAGTGAAAAATGATTTAGACCGGGGTGGAATTGGTTGAATGGCGGGTGCGGAATGCATAAAATTTTGGTATGTGATTGTCCGCCCTAGTCAATTAAGGACCGATCGTGTGTTACCTTGGGCCATGCTATACAGTACAACCACATGTCTATATGGGTACGACCTGGCTAAGTAATTTGCATGTATCGTTATTTGACTTCGCTAGTGGGCTGTGCGAGTTTGTCGGGATGACACTTGCAAGGCGCAAGAGGGGCTGTGAGAGCGAAACCTTAGCGGGTGAAGTCGGTAGCGGTATTATGCATTGGAAAGGCCTTGTCATGATCTCCCTGCCGACACACCAAAGGAAGTGTGTTAATTGCATGGCGCAAGGGGTAGATCATGTCGTGTGGGTAAAGTGTACCAGCTCTGCAGAGTCTTAAAAACTACTTAAGTAGCCGTACCCACGGACAAGGGCAAGCGTGAAACGCTTTCACATAGTAGATTTTCTGGTTTTGGTTTTAAATGGAAAAAAATGATGATTTGGTTTAAAATGAAAAATGTGGTTGGGAATCCGTGAGCGGCTAGAGCTCCCGGGTTTTTGTTTGGCGGCTAGAGCAAACCAGGTAGTTGGAACCTGGAAAATTGTTATACCTCAAGTTTAATTATTTATGCTATTTACATTTTGTTAAATGCTGCTTTATGAAATTATTACTTGTATTTAATTTTCAATTTCGCTTTATGCAAATGAACCCTATATGCTTCCTTTGTTCAAGCCATGCATTTAGTTACTTGCATTAAGTTTCAGAGACTTGCGTAGTATGTTGCATACTCACCCCGCTTTTCATTGTGAAATTCGCTTATTCCATAAAGCGAGATGAAGAGATCAGAGCTGACATTCCGCCGTTCGACATCTGTGGTGAAGACTTTGATGAGGAGGATGACTCGATCTACTAGGGAGCGCACCGATCGGTTGCCTGTGGGCATACTGATTGGCTCTTTTTGTTCTACATTTCCGCTGCTACATTTTCACTTAAGCCGTAAGGCTCGATACATGTAATAATGTGATGATGATGTTACACTCTTTTGCTTATTACTGTTATAAACTTTATGATATGTACGTGTTATCATCATCAGAATGTTTGTGCGCTTAGTTGTTCTGGACTAGCGGTTGAAACACAGGGGGTTCGGATTTGGTAATCCGGGTCCCGATGTTAAGCCGTGTGCACTAGCGTTGATCCTGGGAATAGTGCAGCATACACGGTGGATCCAAATTGGTGAATTCGGGTCACTACAGAGGTGGTATCAGAGCATACTGACTGTAGGACTTGGCCCTAGTTGGTAGAGTGTCCAAAACTATTTTCTAAAAGAAAAACCTAAATTTGACTAAAGACAACACTCTTGACTCTTCTATTCTCTACTTCTTACCTTTGCTGAAATTATGATTTTTCGTTTGAGAGTGGTGGACTTATCTATTTCCCTTTTTGAATAGATGAGGACGAACAGAGGCGTCTGAGAGCGTGAGGGTGGTTATGCTTGAGAACTATGGAGAGTGCTCCAAGTATTGGGAGGCTTCACCGAGCCAATGTATCGAGGCAGAGGTGGATCGTCCATGAGCCACAAGAGGTGTAGTGTGCACACTTCTAATCTCGCCGAGACAATGAAAAAGCAAGCCAAACTATCAACATCACCGTGAGAAGAGCACGTTTGAGATCGGTATTCGTGAAGCGCGCGATGTGCCTTATGGAGGATCTGCGCGACTACTGACCACGAAGTGGGCGACACCGTGTTTCGACTCCACCCTACACAACGAGCTACGGCGCCGGCGTGTTGCTCGAGAGGAGGATGCTACCACAGTGCATCTTGCACATTTGGCCGCAGCACAGGAGGACCACGCCAAGGATACAACTGAAGAACTCAAGACGGTATATGAAGCTCTCCGGGTCACCGAGAAGGAATTGCATGACACCCAAGTTGCTTCCACCGCAAGGATTATGGAACTTGAGGAGGCACTGCAGAGCAGAAGTACATTGATGATGAGGACACGTAAGCTCAAGGCTAACGCCAAATTGACCCACCCACCAAAGATACCCACCAGAGAGTTTCCGTGAAGGATGGACCGAGGAGTGGGAGTCTTAGGTTGAGACTCGAATGTTGAGTCGCGTCCATAAGATAGCATTACCAATTGTGATAGACATTAAGGTTGAGTGTTTAGTTTGGATTTTATTGTTGCTGAGTGTGTAGGATGCGTTGCAAAGCTTTTAGGCTTATGTAAGCAACCATACCAAGTGATTCAATAAAATGATAAAGTTTGGGTTAAACCTGTTTTCCCCGCTTTAGGGATTCTTATATCTCATCTGTGCTACTTCTACCCCCTCCTAACCCAAACAGATGGTGAACACTCGTGGCAACAACGGAGCATCAGGAAGTGATCTCCGCCGGAATGACAATGACGGGACCCCAACTCAGCCAGCACCGCCAGTGGATATGCAGAACTTGGGAGCTTTTACGGCGGCCACAGCTCGACTTATGCGAAATGATCAAAGACAAATCTGGAATCTGGTGGCCAAAGAACGCTTGACCAGCAACAATGGGCCACGTAACCACTCCAAGTTGGCTGATTTCATGAGAACCCGACCTCCGACATTCTCAGGTAATGTCAATCCATTGGAGGCCGATGATTGGTTGAGAACCATGGAGAAGAAGCTGCACATCACGCAATGTGAGGGCAATGAGAGGGTGTATGCTTCGCACCGCTTGGAAGGAACTGCGCAGAATGGTGGGAGAACTATCACAGCCGCATGAAGCCCCGCAGAGATCACATGGGAGGAATTTTCAATCGCTTTTCGCCCGATATCATGTGCCGAAGGAATGATGGATCTCAAGAAGGAGGGGTTTAGGGCTTTGAAGCAAGGAGGCGGTCGATTAATCGAGTATCTGAATAAGTTTACTCAATTGGCACGCTATGCACCGAGGATGTGGCTCTGAGACAAGGCGCATAGTCCGCTTTTGAAAGGATGAACTCGGGGATGCAGTGGGATTGATCACCCACACTTTCCACGACTTTTAGGAGTTGGTCAATAAGGCTTTGATCCTTGAAGATAAATGCAAGGAGTTGGGTGAGGACCGCAAGCCTTGAGATGGCTAGTCGGGTAGGGCGGCGAATCATCTCAAAGTTGAGGATGACACCTCGGCGGCTTGCAGATTCAGCCCAGCTTGCGAAGCGAGCACCAGTCCCAACACCGCGCCCCGCTAGTCAGAATTTTCAGACTCCAGCACCAATGGGCAATGCAGTTTCTGGAAGTCAACAGCCTGATGCTAGAAGGTGCTTTTCATGCAATGAGCCTGGGCATTTTGCCAACAAGTGTCCGAAGAAGGGAGGAATTACTCCAGTTCGCTTCAACTTGAGCAGCACCCCAGCTAAGACCCCAGTGGCAGGAGGAAATCGAGTGCCAGCACAGTCAGGAGCATCGCCTTAGACGACCGTGCGTGGAAGGATCAACCACATCATCGCTGATGGAGCTCAGGAGGCATCGGATGTTGTACTGGGTAAGTTCCTAGTTAACTCAAGACTGCCACCGCGTTTTATTTGACTCGAGTTTCGCATTCGTTTGTTTCTCGAATTTTGCATGGAAGAATGGATTTCTTTGTTAAGAATCTTAAATATGTGCTTCTAGTACAAACCCGTGATCGAACTTCAATCTAACCTTGGGTGTTTAGGAGTTAAGTTGCTTATGAATGGAATAGAGTTCCTAGCGAATCTCATCTTGTTAGATACCCAAACCTTAGATGTTATCTTAGGGATGGATTGGCTGTCAAAACACAAGGCCGTTTTGGATTGTGGCCAAAGGAGGGTGACCTTAGAAAACCCTAATGGTGAAAAGGTGGAAGTGCATGCTACCGCAATCTGTGATGGTCAGTTGATGATCAACAGTGTGAAGGTGGTTAATTTGGAGGATGTACCAGTGGCTAGAGATTATCCGGAGGTATTTCCTGAGGATTTACCGGGCATGCCACCAGATCGGGATATTGAGTTTGTTATTGAATTGATACCTGGAACAGCACCGATAGCAAAAAGACCATATAGGATGCCAACCGATGAGTTAGTGGAGATGAAGAAGCAAATTGAGGAATTGCTGGAGAAGGGTTTCATTCGGCCAAGTTCTTCCCCGTGGGGAGCGCCAGTTTTGTTCGTCAGGAAGAAGGATGGAAGTTTAAGGATGTGCATCGATTATCGTGCACTTAATGAAGTAACAATCAAGAATAAGTACCCTTTGCCAGGACCGATGACTTGTTTGATCGCTTGAAGGAGCAGCAGTTTTCTCCAAGATAGATCTTGATCGAAGTTATCATCGATTGAGGATTAGAGCGGAGGACATTCCGAAGACAACATTTTCAACCCGTTATGGACATTATGAGTTTACAGTCATGTCATTTGGGTTAACCAATGCCCCAGCTTATTTCATGAACCTCATGAACAAGGTGTTCATGGAATATTTGGACAAGTTTGTAGTAGTCTTTATCGATGATATCCTTGTGTATTCCAAGACGGAAGAAGAGCATGCCGAGCACTTGAGATTGGTTTTGGAGAGGTTGCAAGATAAACAGTTGTATGCTAAGTTTAGCAAGTGTGACTTTTGGAAGGAGAAGGTGGAATTCCTTGGCCATGTAATGACCGCTAAAGGAATTGCCGTGGATCCAAGTAAAGTAGAAGCTGTTATGAACTGGGAGCAACCGAAGACAGTCACACAAATCCGTAGTTTTCTGGGAATGGCAGGATATTACCGCTGATTCATAGAGGGATTTTCGATGATTGCGAGGCCTCTCACGCAATTGTTGAAGAACGAGAAGAAGTTTGCATGGACGCCTGAGTGCGAGAATAGTTTTCAAGAATTAAAGAAGAGACTAACATCTGCTCCTGTGTTAGTATTGCCGGATGTGCAGAGCAGTTTTGACATTCTTGTGGCGCATCGCGCAGGTCTTGATGTGTGTTAATGCAGAATGGCAAGGTGGTGGCCTCACGATCAAGGCGCTTGAGGCCTCATGAGGGAATTACCCAACGATGACTTGGAGTTAGCAGCCGTAGTGCATGCTTTAAAGATATGGCGTCATTATCTCATCGGAAATAGATGTGAGATATACACAGACCATAAGAGTTTGAAGTATATATTCACTCAGTCCGATCTTAACATGAGGCAGAGGAGATGGTTGGAATTGATAAAGGATTATAATGTTAGAATCCATTATCATCCTGGAAAAGCTAATCTAGTGGCCGACGCTTTGAGTCGAAAGAGTCATAATGTGAATTCGTTGGTGGTAAGCGAACAGCGGGAGTTGTGCGAAGAATTTCAAAAGTTGGGTTTGGAAGTTGTACCGCAAGGTTTTCTTGCTGCATTGGAAGTGAAGCCAAGCTTGGAGGATCAAATCAGGGATAAGCAGAGTAAGGATGAGAAGATCAGCAAGATCAAGTCCAAGAAGGATGAAGGGTTAGCTGAGGATTTCTCGGTAGATGAGCAAGGAACCCTGTGGTTCAAAGGACGGATTTGTCTGCCGGACGAGAAGGAGCTTAAGCAGTTGATTCTTGAGGAGGCTCACTATTCCAAGTATTCTATTCATCCTGGAAGTGCTAAGATGTATCAGGATCTTAACGGAATATTTTGGTGGCCTAACATGAAGCGTGAAGTAGCGGAGCATGTAGCATTGTGTGATGTATGCCAGAGGGTAAAGGCGATGCACTAGAAGCCCACTGGATTGTTGCAGCCGTTGAAGATTCCGAAATGGAAATGGGAGGAGATTGGAATGGATTTTATCACAGGATTGCCCAAGACTCAAAGAGGGTATGACTCAATATGGGTGATCATTGACCGATTGACTAAAGTCGCTCACTTCATTCCAGTGAAGACGACCTATTCGGGAGATAAATTGGCAGAGTTATATATGTCAAGGATTGTGTGTTTGCATGGTGTGCCCAAGAAGATAGTGTCGGATCGAGGTACCCGGTTTACCTCAAGATTTTGGGACAAAATTGCATGAAGCATTGGGTACTCGCTGAATTTTAGCACCGATACCATCCATGCAGATGATGGTCGCATCGAGAGGGTTAATCATATTTTGGAGGACATGTTGAGAGCTTGTGCGATATCATACTGACACATCTTGGGATAAATGTTTGCCGTATGCGAATTGATTATAATACGATTACCGAGCTAGTTTGCAAATGTCACCATATGAAGCCTTGTATGGGCGAGCACATACGCACCCGTTGAATTGGAATGAGACAGAGAGCGTTAGGTGTTTGGACCTGAGATTCTTAGGGAGACTGAAGAGCAAGTTGCCATGATCAGGGAGAGATTGAAGACAGCACAGTCAAGGCAAAAGAGTTATGCTGATAATCGCCGTCGTGACTTGAGTTTTGAGCCCAATGATTATGTGTACCTTAGGGTTACTCCCCTTAAAGGTGTTAAGAGGTTCCATATCAAAGGGAAGCTTGCACCTAGGTTTGTGGGGCCATTTAAGATATTGAGCCACCGAGGAGAGGTTGCTTATCAGTTGGAGTTGCCCTAGTCGTTGGTAGGAGTGCACGATGTGTTCCATGTGTCACAGCTCAAGAAATGTCTTCGAGTGCCAGCTGAGCAGACGCCGTTGGAGGCTATTGAGTTGCAGGAAGATTTGACCTACAAGGAGCACTCGATTAGGATTCTGGATGTAATGGAGCATAGGACCAGAAACAAGTCCACTCGCTTTTGCAGAGTCCAATGGAGTAATCATTCAGAAAATGAAGCAACCTGGGAGCGTGAAGATGATCTGAAGACAGAATTCCCAAACTTATTCTCTAGTCAGCCCTGAATCTCGGGGTCGAGATTCTGTTAAGGGGGGAGGTTTGTAACATCCCAAAATTTCAGCTTTTCAATTAATTAATATTATTTTATTGCTAAATATGATTTTTGTGAATTTTCTGAATTTATTTGGATTTTCTGAGATTTATTTGAATTGAAATTAAATAATAATACCTTCTATTAAAGATTAATTATAAATATATAAATCCGAAATAAAGTTTTTGTGAAAATATTTTAATTAAGTCAAGAATGTTTCAAAGTATTTTTGAGAATTTTCTGGGAATTTTTAGAATATTTTTACTACCTTAAATAAATCAGTTTATTTTCGGGAATTAAATTAAATCGAAAAATCCGGAATAATCGTGTGAAGCGAACGGCGGCCCGATTCTTGTCTTGACAGCGGTTTAAAAGGATTAACGCCGACCGTTGGATCTTGATCCAACGGCCTTCATCATCCGAAGCGATTTCGAAAACCCTAACGTGATCTTGACCGACGGATGCGCATCAGACGGCTCGTGGCCATCGTGTTCGAGCGAGACACTGCGCCGCCGCCGTCTCGGATTCGAATGCCGCCGCCGTCGCTCCTTCCTTGTTTACCGCGCCGCCTCGGGGTATTTAAAGCCCGGACCCCTTCCCCGAGGATCCCCACACCTCGCCGCTTCCTTTCGCTGTTGCGCCGCCACCGGAAAAGCTTCGAAGCGCGCACGGGAGCTCGCCGGAGTACGAAGAGCGTGGCCGAGGTTTTACGTCACGTTTCCATCGCCGTCGGTGCTTCTTCCGTCGACTTGGAGGTCGACTCGGATTCGTCGCCTTGCGCCGCGTCGGTTCCGCCGTTCCTTGGTCACCGGAGCACACTGCATTGCCGTCGGGAGCGTCGTCGTCCTCAGCGCCGGCCGCCAGCGCCGGCGCATCCCCATCGCCGCTCGGGAGCTCCACCGTCCGTTGGATCGTCAATGAGCAGACGAGATTGATCCACGTCGCCGGTTGAGGTGGGTAGTTAATTTGTAGACACGTGGCGCCACGTAGACCGCAGGGCCGAGGTGGCGTTGAGTTGGCACTGCGTGGCTATATACGTGTCAGCTGATGTCGGAAATCCATATTTTCCTTTATAAAAATAATTCGCTAAAATCGGATTTGTGAATTAGGGTTTATTTTCAGGATTTTCAAACTTCAAATTGCAATAACTTTTGCATACGAACTCCGATTGAGGTGATTCAAATTCCTAAAATTTTTTAAAATTGAGATCTTTCTAATGGTGGATTTTATTTGAATTTTTGAATTTGTTTGCTCTTTGGTTTTGGTTTTTATTTGCTTTTCTCTCGATTCGCGTAGACGTTGAATTGTGCGACGCTTCGGAAGGAGATTTTGCAGCTCAGGAATTATTTTCAGATCAAGACCAGGAACTTAACGAAGGCAAGTTGTGCTTTGATCATGTTGCACCCATAAACTAGATTGCATGCTATTTTGATTTACCTTATCACTTGTTATTTTATGTGTATAAATGATTTCAACATAATTTTGGGATTAGCTATCGTACCCTTTGAATTATACCCTACCTTGCTAGTTGTATGCCATGATCCACTTGTCACCCTAGGTTGGTTAATTATAGTTGGTTAAATAGAAAATCAACATGGGTGGTTAGACCGAATTAGAGATGCTTAGTCATGCCACGTCATCACATGCTCATGAAATATTGCTTATTAATCTTGACTAATGGAATATGGAACTATGATGATAATTTGTGGGCCATGTGTGGTCGCACAAAGAGATTGAGTTGTTGTGACAGTGGAGTCACGCAACGATGTTGATTTGTGAAGGGCACGTGGTGCTTGGTAATCAACTGGGGTGGGAAAATGATTTAGACTGAGGCAAGTGGCAAGATTGTTTTGTGGTGGGCCAAGAGTGGCAACTGGGCGGTCGTATTTGGTTTTTATTGGTTATGGATATTTGAGATCATCTCTGGTTAGTCTTGCCTCGGTCAGTTAAGGACTTAACCTTGCAAGCCTTTGACCTGAGTCAATCATGCAACCACATCGCTCATATGGGGCAGCCTAGTGACTAATTTGCAAATGCTTAACTTAAGTGCTATCATGGTGGTGTGAGTCCGTGGGTGGGGAAACTCACATGGCGCAAGAGGGGGGCCCTGTTGTGGTGGTATAGCCCTTCAGTGTTGAAACCTTAGCGGGTAGCACTGGGTTAAGAGGATGCATTGTAAAGGCTTTGTTATAATCGTTCGCCTGTGTGGTGCATGGTTATATTGTGTGGGTAAAGTGCATAACCTCTGCAGAGTGTACAATCTATTCGAATAGCCGTGCTCACGGTATTGAGCAAAACTCGGGAATTACAGTCAAAGGGTAGTTAATTAAAATGAACAACTGATGGGATGGCGGGATGCCATGTGGATAATGGAACTTGGATTTAGGATGGAAACTTGGTTTATTTGAGAATCACTGAATCTATTTACTTGTTATTATTTGTTTTACTGTCTTTTCAATCTATATATTGTTTATGTTTGAAAATGCTGCTTACTGCTTATGAACCACTTAGCCATTTTTTTGGAATAAAGCCTTGCATATAGCTATGATAGAATTGCATTCTGTGCACAACTTGTTGAGTATGTTGTATACTCACCCTTGCCTACAAACACAAACCACAGTGGAGGAGTCATCGCCCGTGTTGGAGGAGGACTTTCAGGTGGACGCGAGTCACTAGGCCAAGCCTTGTCAGTCGCCTGTGGTGTACTGATGAGTCACTACGTCTTCTATGATTTTCCGCTGCATTTGTCTTATTTCATCTTAGTCTTGCCCTATGAGGCCGAATAAATGTAAGTGATCATAAGATCATACACTAGTTATATTAAATAAATGAAGTCTTATTGTTATTATCGTTGTGTATGATGTGATGCTTACCGATGTTAAGCCATGTGCACTACCGTTGATCCTGGGAACAGTGCGGCATACACGGTGGATCCGAATTGGTGAATTCGGGTCACTACATTATCTCACTAAATGTCAAGATCAAACTAGTGAAGTGAAACACATGCAAGTGCCGACCAAACTATAAGACATTGGACTAGATTTACTAGCTAATGATAGGTGCATATCATGGAACACCTCGCATGCGTGATCGGTCGTCATCGGTGGAGAGGTCGCGGTAGTTGACGAAGTTCTCGTTGGTGTACTTGGCATAGTAGGGGCAAGGCTCCGCCACACCAGCTGCACCTCCCCATACGCACGCAACCGCCCTTAGTGTAATTCTTTTCTTCTTGTATTTGCAATGAAAAGCGTTACATGCATATCCATGAAAAAAACAAACGCATGGCATTTGAAACCTATTGTTTCACGGAACGTATATTTGGGAGAAGCAAATCTAAGCAAACCAAAAACAGCTCTGTGAATGGGTGCGCGAGTGTCAGGGCAATGTGCATCAGAGGACAATGCGGATTTTTCTTGGGGTCGCCGGGCAGAGTGTGCGCGAAGATGAAGCTCGTCATGACCCCATGAAACTAGCGACACCCCCACAAGGTGGCCCTCGACGCTGTGGTCGGATGCCGGAACGGAGAGCAAGATGAATGGGGTGTCCAAATTGGGGAAATGTGGATTGAGAGAAAGTGATAACAGCGTAGAGTTTGAGAGGAGTGGTTGGAACACTTTAGATGTGTACAATAGTGATTTGATCGGACAGGCATGGGCTATACCATTGTTATGGAGAAAAACACTATAGCGTTTCATAGTATTTCACTTTTTAAAAACTGTCTATGTTAAATCTAATCACAAATAGTTTGCTAGTGCAGCCGTCTAAGTTATTGGATATGCTAAGAACTGTATGTGATAAGCTGATATCCCCACAAAACGTCCGTGATATGACTATATAACATGGGTAGATTTTACCGAAAATAGTCTGTGATACTTCACAGACGATTCGTGGGATGAACCACCCGTGATATGACTACATGTCATAGATGAGTTTTGAAAAGAACCATCTACGATACTTCACAGACGGTTTTTCAACAAATCATCGTGATATGTCTATATAATATATATATATATATATATATATATATATATATATATATATATATATATATATATATATATATATATATATATATATACCCACTTAGGGCTTTTAGGTTTTCTAGATCTATCTTTGAGGTTACGACGGTTTGTGAGGCAAGTTGGTGAAAGCAGACTATAGATTTGGAAGAGTGATTGTAAATCCATTTATTCTTGGTGATCTAAGGTTAGTAGTTAGTTCTAATTGCATTATATTCAAGATTTAGCTTGTTAAAGAGAGAACTAAAGATGGTTTAGATCTAGTTTGGTGTAGATTCATTTGTTCTTTGTGATCTAAGGTAGTAATTTGTTCTAATTGCATTATATTCAAGATGTAGGTAGCTTGGTAAAGATGAAATTGAAGATGTGCGGTTTAGATCTAGCTTATCTTGGTATAGAGAAGATTATTTAGATCTAGCAAGGTTTAGAATTTAGGGTAGGGTTTAGATAGATAATTTGAGCTCCAATTTAAGAATGTGCATGTGCACTCCTAGCCTACTTCAATTTAATTGATTTTTGCTAGCTACTTTAGATCGTACATAGTCTACTTCAATATTTAACACTAATTGTTATATGCGCAGCGTAGATAGGCCAAACCTAAATGTATGCTAAGAAACCATATGAGTGTCGAATGCATTAATGGCGTTTCTACTTTTAGAAGGGCTGCCGAGGAGGATATGTTTAATAAGAGGGTGCAATTTATGTCTTGCCCATACATTGATTGTGAGAATCTTAGGATGTTTTAAAACTCAACGTAGATCAAAGTACACTTGATTCTAAGGAGTTTCAAAAGGGGTATATATGTTGGACCAGTCACAGTGAAGAGCAGATTATACAGGAACATAGTATTAACATCACCGACGAAGTCAACAATATACCAAATGATATCGATTGTACATCTGATGAGGATAGGTTGCACGATGAAAATCTGGATCAAATGTTGCATGATGCAGAAGGGAACTTGACAAGGATTAAAACCCTATTTTCCATTTTAAGCTCTTTTATAATAATTCGTGACTATGAGGTGGTAAATGGGCCTATCAAATTTAAGCCCATAAAACACCAAGACAAAAACCCATCTCTATTCAACGATTAAATCTCCAACCAGTTTAGTCAAAGATGGTCAAATTTAGCTTCACACTGGTCGTCTCTGACCAGTGATGTAGCCACCCTGACCAGCAAACTGGTCAAGGGCAAGCGGTTTTCCCATACAAGTCTCCGTGCGGATAGTTATCTAACAGAAACATGTAACCACTTGGGAGTTATCATCAGAAAAGATGCCCTTTGGCAAGAAGACACTGTTTGATGGGAAGCCATCTCTCGGTTACATGACACCCATCTGGAATTCAACTGTCGCCTCTACATCAAAGATAAATAGGGGCCAACCCATGCTGTTGAAGATCATCGAACGTCATCTACAACCTGGCGATTAGCATTCATATCTCCATCTTCTAGCCTATGATTAGCACTCTGCAATCATATAGATCATCTTGTAATTAGAACATTCTGTCACAGCCGCTTGGCTAATAAAGAAGCATTCCCATTATCTCCATTTTGATATCTAGGGTTCGCATTTTATAAAATTTACATAAGCTCGATTAAGAGATCCAAGGTGCTAGACACAATGGATACCAAATCAAGAAATCAAGAAAATTAGACATCGACAGTTGGTGCTAGAAGGAGGGCCTCTGGATACCAAATCAAGAAATTCTTCATAATGGATGAGGAAAATTGATTCAACCTCACCGATTATGCCCATCTCATTGCTGATGATGAGTCAACAGAAGAGCAATGTAAGTGTGACTTCTATCTAAATATGTCACTACGAAAGAATTAGAAAATATCAAGACAGAAGTTAAGGCCAAAAAACAATCATCCCACATGCCAAAAGGTAAATCTCCAATTACTTCTCTAGTAAATTTGGATGGGCATGTTCCATGGAAATTGACAATGAAAATATGTCAAAAGGTAGTAATAACCTTTTGAATAATTCAGCCTCGTAAAATCATCTCTAAGGTTTAGATTACACACCTTTGTCGGATGAAGACGAAGGATTAACACCCTCTATTTGCTCAGATTTCCGTGCATGCACGGTCAATAGTGAAATAGATGGGCAGCAAATGAAACGTGAAGAATGTGAAGCCCAAAAAATTGCCTAAAAACTTGCTCATAGTGAATACGTGTGATGTATGGCAAAAAAGCAAAAATCTATTGATAAGACCCGACACTCATATTTTCAAAATCAACCAAGCACCACATAGAGACTTCAAGTCTCTAGGGGACAACCTTGTCAAGGTACATTCATTACACCACCACCTCCACAGGCTGTGGCAAGAGACTGTAACTTTGCTCAAAGCAGTTCCTGGCAAACGACCCCTATTGAGAAAATTCACATTTATTCAAATGCAATTCTTAATCATCCAATGGAGGGGGAAGACGCACTAAATGCAGCCGTCATACAGTCTATCATTGCTAATCTACAAGAAGGTGCGAATGAAGTGCAAATAAGGTCTATCCCTACGAGATCTCAGACCGAATCCTGCGTGGAGGGATCCTCGTTTGGTCGGTTCCAGTAGAGCGCTAGCCACCAACAAAGGGGAGGCCCATGATGGAGAAGTGTCTTTAAACAATTAACCCTAGGTGAAACTTCTAACCGTGGTCGGCGACGACCCCGTTCTCCTAAAAATATAGACCAAGCTCCTAATGTATGATCACGTTCTAGTCTGTACACAGGATGTAAAGCTTTCTCCCCTGAGCTCAGAAACATAACCTGGCCTAAAAATTCAAGCGGGATCACTAGAGAGTTTTGATGGAACCCAGAATCCATCAGAATTCTTACAGGTTTATATTACCGCCATCCAAGGCCACTGGAGGTGATGGAAGGGTAATGGCCAACTACCTTCCTACTGTTTTAAAGAGATCAGCACGAACTTGGTTGTTTAATCAGCTAGAGTGTTCTATTTACAGTTGGAAAAATTTGTGCCATGCCATTTTAAACAATTTCAAAAATTGCTACGCCAAGCATGGTAAAGAAGATGATTTGCATCATCTTCGCCAAACTTCTGGCAAGAATTTGCGACAGTTTATTAAATGGTTTGTAGAAGTACGCAACACCATCTCTAATATCTCTGATAGTTCTTTGATTTGTGCTTTCAAGCAGGCTATCTGTTATAAAAAGTTTACTAAAGATCTCAACATTCATCCGCCGTCTGCCATACCAGAGCTATTCGATATGGCAAACTGATAGTCAGAAGCTCATGAGGCTATTGAATAGAACCGAATGGTTGATAAAGGCCATGCTCCACCCCAACCAGGCCTCCTGGTATCATAGGTCTAGAAGATGAAAAAAGTCTCTAAATTTAAAGAACATAAATGGATGAAAAAGAAAAAGAAGAATAAAGAGAACGCCCAACGTGAAGTTGCAAGAATTACAGAACGACCAACATACTCCAAGGGGAAGACACCTTAGAAGAAGATAGCTGGCCGCAGGACAACCAGTCCAGTTAAAAAAATCCTAGTGTGATTGGTGGAAATGGTCGTTGGTGTCCATTACATATGGTATCAGGAGACAACCTATGGAACTGCCGTACATGGTAGAAGCGTATGAAAGATTCTACTCCGGCAAGGGTCCTATGCCTACCTTACCAAAAGGTTCAAGCAACAAAGATACAGATGGTGACGAGGAGATGGGTTATCAAAAGCCTGACCATCATGTTAATGTCATATTTGGTGGTTCATCTGCATACACATCAAAGAGGGAATTTAAAACTATATGGAGGGAGGTTAATAACATTGGCAATCAAACTAGAAAACAAGAATACCCTAAGTGGTTAGAGGTCGACATTACCTTCAATAGGCAAGACTGCCTAAAGGTACGTTAGTCCCTAAAAAGCTCCCCTTAGTAGTTTCTCCCACTATTAGCAATTGCAATGTTGGATGGGTTTTAATTGATGGGGGAGTTCTTTAGACTTGCTTTTTATTCACACCTTAGATGAGATGCAAATCCCTCGTTCTAAAATAAGACCTGTTACAAACCCATTCTTTGAGATTGTAACTGGTCCATCAATAACTCCATTGAGATAGATAGTATTACCTATCACCTTTAAAAATGCTTGACAACTTTAGAACGGAGTTAATCTCATTCGAAATTGTTGATTGAGTTAGCATTGTCAAATACCTAAATATGGGATATGGGCATGTATTGGAAACACAAGTATTATACTGTATACGCTTAAGCGAGCATTAGGAAGCTTCGGATATCACGAGCCTAGTTCATTGGGATAAGATATACGCGGAGGGGATATCTTCATGCAGGGAAAGATTTGATCGTGATCCTGTTACGAGGAAACCTACTCAAATATACTTGGTATCTAAGGAAGTTTGGATGTGATCCGAAGACCACACGACGATGGCCTCCTCATCAAGTACGATCTGGTATTCCAAACCGACCACAACTCGATCCAAGGCTACCCTGACTATATAAAGACAAGGGTAGGTATCACCAGAGGATAAGCAATTCTCATACTACAAGCCATCCAGAGTTAGACAAGCGAGAATACCTTTTCGAGCAGAGGATCTAGAGCCAACAAGTTGCGCTTTGTTCATCCTTAGCCATAGATTAGCCACCCCCAAGTTCCTTGTAACTAGAGCTAGGCAACCCACTTTGTACTCTGTTCATCATCCTCAGATGTCATCCATACAGAAGTAGGGTTTTACTCCACCCGAAGGCCCGAACCTATCTAAATTGTGTGCCGTTAATTTCGTGTTTGATCCTGCTATCTCGAAGGTACCCAAAGTATAAGTGTATTGTCGATTCCTAACCTTCGACAATTGGTGCGCCAGGTAGGGGCCTTCAGCTATTTTTGTTGATCAGACATGACTTCGGTGCGTGTTCACAGCAAGGTCTCTGATGCTGATCCTCGTGAAGACTTTAGCATAGTGTCTTCATCGACCAAGCTTCAACAGTTGGATTTGAGATCGTCTTCTGGAGCATCCTATACCGATGGGGACTAGGTGGAGTTCTTGGGCATGTCAGCTTCATCGAGTCTCGCTCCTGGGACCCAAGCCGAGAGGTGGGCTTCATAGACTTCGACCCTATGGAGCCCAACATCCTTAGGTGCGTCGAGACGGAGAGTGATGACGATAGTGATGGCCTCAGTAGCCAAAGCAGCAGTCAAAGCTATAGCCAAACAGATCGGTATTTGTTCGTGGCTAGAGCCAACAAAGGTGCTACTGTCGGAACTTCCCAAGAAAGGGAGCCAGAGACAGACACCGTAGGTGGTCAGGGACATCAGATCCCCCTGTGCACACCTCAGGATCTTGGCACAACAGCAACTATAGCGTGGCTAGCCACAAACACTGTTTCTCTCAACACCGCAGACCATCGGCGAGATCTAACCGCCGCTGCCATGGCCAGGATTGTGACCAATCTGTCAAAGCAACTTGACCTTGACAATCCTATGACACCCCACCCGCGGGCGCCGGATACTCAAGGACAATGACTTCTTTGGCAACACGACCATAGCAATGGGCCTAGCCGTGTCCTAGGAGCAGTATCCCATCGAGTCAACAATGACATCTTGATACTTCGAGGCAAATGTCGATGACGCTCATATCTTCTGAAATCTCTCGCCACTAGTTTGTGTAATCCGATGACTCCAGTGTTCAACCAGATGAAAATGCTACTCGATGCGGTGCAAGCCCAGACTGCTTGAGCGGCCAACTCGAGGTTCGAACGCCCTAGCCAGCAGGGCACCAGGAGCCAGCTACTAGGACCATCGCATAGCAAGGCCGGTGGTGGCAAGCTCTAGCCATCACACCTCTAGGGCAGCTCGCTCCAATCTTTACTAGAGACGCCCTAGAAATATTTGAGACCGCATTCCTCATGACCGACAGGATTTGCATGGTGTCCTTCATGACTGAAGGGAAGAGCGTGACCGTGAAGACCGCGAGCGACAAGAGAGCGAGTCCTCGTCTTCGAGGGAACAATCTCCAGCATGCTGGGCTCGATGAGGCGAATATCTGCCTTCAAGGGGCCGCTCGTCGGCACGTCATAGGTTCCCTCCTCGACGAGAAGCACGTCAATGGCCATGGCAAGCAACCCCCGAGGACGTCGATGAGGGGTGCAAAGCATTCACTCCTGCACTGCGCGCAGTCAGATGGCCGGACAAGTTCAAACCAGGCCTAGTCGAAAAATCCTCGGGGAAAATCAACCCCGTTGAATGGCTACAGATCTATAATACGGTCATGAGAGTAGCCAGAGGAAACGAGGAGGTGATGGCCAACTACCTACTCACCACTCTGGATGGTGCAGCAAGGTCTTAGTTTCTCAACCTCCCACCTCAGTCAATATCATTGTGGGTAGAATTGCCGGCCCAGTTCATCGCCAAATTTCAGGGCATGTATGAATGCCCTAGAACGCGCAGTGTCCTGCATCGAGTAGTGCAGAAACCAGGAGAGTCGTTGCGTGACTTCATCTGACGATTCAGCGACAAGAGCAACCTGATATCGGACATCTTAGACGAGGCAGTCATTGTGGCATTCGAGAATGGTGTCAAGGACAGAGAGCTGAAGGGAAAGCCGTCACTCAAAAGATCAGAACTACCAAGGAGCTCTTCGAATTGGCAGACAAGTATGCCATAAGTGCTGAAACCCGAGACCACTTCGATGACCACAAGCCTAATAGCGACAAGCCTGAGTTGTCCAAGCAAGGGACAAAAAAGAACAAGAATGGCGGGGAGAAATGCAAGAGACACTCCACGATAGCCGTGGTCGAGAAGGGTAAAGTGCGCAACATAGGTGACAATAAGGGCCGGAGTCGTGGAGGAAACAAGTACTGCCTAGTCCATCATACAGATAAACACGACTTCAATGAGTACCAAGTGATCAGTAAGAAGGTTAAGGAGAAGTTCAAGGCCGCCCTCGCCCTGCGCGAAATCAAGCAGGCCAAGGAGAAGCTCGAGGACGATGAGCCTGAATACCGTGGAGCTGAGCACAAGCTAGCGCATATCTTTTGGAGATCTACCACGTATGAGTCCAAGAGGTAGTATAAGCTCGTTGAAAGAGAGGTCAACTTGGCCACACCAACTCTCCCTAAGTTTCTCAAGTGGTCAAAGGTGCCAATTACCTTTGACCAGTCAGATCACCCATCTACAGTTCCACATTCAGGGTGATGCCCCGTGGTGGTCGAGCCACCATCGTCAATGTTAAGGTCGCTCGAACCATGGTCGATGGTGGCATCTTGTTGAACCTTATCTTCGTTAAAATGCTGGAGAACATGGGGATTCTCCGAATAGAGATAAAGGCCGGAGCCAAGCCGTTTCATGGCATAACTACATGATCATCGTCAGTACCACTGGGCCAGATCGAGTTGTCGGTCATATTTGGCACGTCAGACAACTTTCGCACTGAGAAGATCCTCTTTGATGTGGCAGATTTTGAGACTGCCTATAACATGATCCTAGGCCGCCCCATGCTAGCTAAATTTATGGCAGTGGTGCACTACACATACTAGACTATCAAAATGCCAGTGCCAAAGGGAATCCTTACAATTAAGGGTGACTAGCGGGCTGCGGTCATGTGTGACAAGAAAAGCCTGGAGATGGCTGAACATCTTTGTGGATCAGAAGCTAATGCCGGCGATGAGGGAGCTAAACACCAAAAATCCAAAAGCAGTGATTGGGCTTCTGTGTCCAATAGTACCACAAACGACCCGATCAATGACAGCAAGAAGGATAAGAAGATCTGTGGTGGTGTCAAGTCGGTGCCCTTAGACCCGGCGAAGCCTTCAAAGACGGTCAAGGTAGGAGCCGACCTCGATGCCAAATAGGAACTTGAGCTCGTCACCTTTCTTTAGGCAAATTGTGATGTGTTTGCGTGGCAACCATCTGACATGCCCAGGGTCCCCAAGGAGGTGATCGAGCATCAACTAGCTGTGGAGACAAGCGCCAAGCCTATGGTGTAGAAGCAGTGCGAATTCATGGAAGATCAAAAGTAGGCCATACAAGAGGAGGTCGGCAAACTCCTGAAGGCTGGCTTCATTCGAGAGGTCCGCCACCCGACGTGGCTGGCAAACACTGTCCTTGTCAAGAAGCCTAATGGCAAGTGGAGGATGTGCGTCGACTATACCGATCTCAACAAAGCTTGTCCTAAGGATCCTTTTCCTCTCCCCCGCATCGACCAAATAGTGGATTCTACAGTGGGTTGTGAACTGCTAAGTTTTCTAGATGCCTATTTGGGGTATCACCAAATAAGCATGTCCACAAAGGATGAGGAAAAAACTGCTTTTACTACTCTGTTTGATGTATTTTGTTATATAAAGATGCCTTTTAGCTTAAAATGTGCTGGTGCTATGTATCAACATTGTATTCAAAACTGCTTGAAGTTCCAAATCGGGTGCGATGTAGAAGTGTACATTGATGATATCATGGTAAAATCAAAAACCAAGAGCACCTTGATCGATGACCTCAAGGAAACATTTGACAACCTCACGAAGTATCAGATGATGCTTAATCCCGATAAGTGCACGTTCGGTATCCCGTTTGGCAAGCTTCTCGGATTCTTGGTGTCCAATCGAGGCATCGAGGCCAACCCGCACAAAATTGAGGCAATCAACCAGATGCACCCCCATGAACCCTAAGAGAGGTACAAAAGCTCGTGGGTTGCATCGCGGCCCTCAATCGACTGATCTCTCTTATGGGTGAGTGAGGACTACCCTTCTTCAAATTGCTCAAGAAGAAGGACAAGTTTGAGTGGACCGAGGAGGCAGAAAAGGCTTTTCAAGATTTGAAAAGGTATTTATCGTCTCCCTTAATTCTGATTTCACCTAACAAAAAAGAGGAGCTCTTTTTCTATATTGCAACTACCTCTCAAGTAGGAAGTACAGTCCTCGTAGTCGAGCGGCATTGCCCTGAGAAAAAAAAACAAAGTCCAGAAGCCAGGTGTACTACATGAGTGAGGTTTTGCATGACGCCAAGCTACGATACCCTCAAATACAGAAGATGTTGTTGGGGAACGCGGTATGCTACGCTACCACAAATTAAAATTTCTACCGTATAACCAGAAAAGCTACTCGCAAGAAAGGGATCACAGATTGGATTACCACTAGACGTGCAGTTGCGGAATCCTTCGCGCGTTGGTGTAGTGGATCATCCTCGTCGTGGATCGTCCTCACGCGGATCATCCTTACGCGGATCGTCCTTGATGCGGATCGTCCTCGCTACGGTTCGTCCTCGCTGCGGTTCGTCCTCACCACGCCGCAGTAGTAGCAGCGTCACCACAGCAGTCCACACGTCCCGGGATGGAACGTTGTGCGTCGGCGTGCAAGGACCGTGTCGCTCAGCAAGGGCAATGAGAGGTGGAGGCTAGAGTTCTGGACGTGAACAACATCATATCACATGAGTGGCCTAGACATATATCTCCGTTACACCGAAGTGGCAAATTCCATCTTGACTGCTCACTTCCCTCTGCATGTTTCATAGCAAACATGAAAGCTACCTTTATAACTATCTGGTTAGGAAATAGCGTTTGGTGGCCCCAAGGTAAACTACTACACATGTAGAGAATGTGACAATCTCAGGTCTAAGGATCATACATCCACTATGTATGAGATACACTGATGACACATAAGAATGTAACATTCTCGCAGTGTCCCATTGCGGGTCTATCTAACCCATATTCTTCATCATGAGTTCACAATGTATTGATGATATCTCCATATCCTATGATCTATGAAACATAATCATCGATCAATACATGTGCTGATCTATTCATCGTTGTCCTATACGATGATACCCGATTAGAGATACTTACAGAATTATATCAATAATTAGAGAGTTTTATAAGCAAGTCACATACTTGCTGATCAATATAATGATATACAATCATTGGATCAATAATCATATTATTATTCATAAGCATAGTCATGTTACAATCATCTATATGACTGCCTCAAGGGCATAACACCAACAGATGTTGTATGCCATCCTAATGACTTCTCAAAAGCTGCGGCACTACTTCCAAGTGCACAAGATTATGGTCATGACGACATATCTGCTCAAGGAGGTGATACGCAACCGAGAGGCGACAGGGCGAATCGTGCAGTGGGCAGTCGAACTCAACGAATTCAAGGTCGATTTTGCGCCACGGGCTAGCGTCAAGTCAGGGGTCTTAGCAGACTTTATCATGGAATGGACGCACATCAAGGAAAAGGAGTACATGACGGTCAATAACCCCTAGACTATGTTCTAAGATAGGTCACTAACACTTTAGGGCTTGGGGGCTGGCACCATGCTCAAATCCCCGACAGGTGAGGAGCTCAAATATGTCATCCAACTCGATTTTCAAGCTTCAAATAACATTGTAGAGTACGAAGGACTGGTCAACGGGCTCTAGATAGTTGTAGCACTTAGAATCAGGCGAGTACTCTTCAAAAGGGACTCACAGCTAGTCGTAAACCAAGTATAGAAGGAGTACCAGTGCTCGGATGACAACATAGCGATATAACTGAATGAGGTTCGCAAGCTAGAGCACAAGTTCGAAGGGCTCGAGGTAAGGCATATCCAGTGAAGTGATAACTCCATCACCAACGAACTTGCCAGGCTCGCTTTGTCCCATTCACCCGCACCTGCAGGAGTCTTCGTTAAGAAACTCCTTAAACCATCTGTTTCCCCTATAAGGGAGATAGATGCTGCCCAACTCGGCAAGCAGCTTGGTCAAGTTAGCGAGGTAGAATCTGCAGACACGGATGTTGTGCTACTCGAACGCGGGTCATCTTGGATGACTCCATTATAAGCCTATCTCGAAGGTCAAGAGATCTTTGACGATGATGTCTCAGCCGAGAAAATTGCACGTAAGTCTAGGCTATACACATTGGTAGATGGCAAGTTCTATCGAAAAGGGAGTAACAGAATCTTGATGAAGTGCATCACTCAGGAAGAGGGCAATAAAATATTGCTCGATGTCCATGGAAGAATGTGCAGCAACCATGTGTCCTATCGCACTCTAGTCGGGAAGGTTTTCCGGCAAGGGTTCGATTGGCCGACTGCCCTCCAAGATGCTTGCGAGCTGGTGAAAAAGTGTGAAAGCTGCCAATTTTATGTCAAGCAAACCACCCGACCAGCCAAACTCTGTAAACTATTCATCTATTTTGGCCTTTCTCCATCTGGGGTGTGGATATCTTGAGACCTTTCCCAAGATCTCAAGGAGGTTACAAGTTCTTGTTCGTAGCAATCGACACATTCACTGTGTGGATCGAGGCCGAAGCCGTTAGGAACATCACCTCATAAGCGGCTAAGAAGTTCATGAAGAGCATTATTACTCGATTTGGTGTTTTGAATCGAGTAATCACCAACAATGGTAGCCAGTTCAAGGCAGTGCCTTCCCAGTCTTCTACGAAAATTGGGTATTAAACTTTGCTTCACCTCTATAGCTCATCCTCAGAGTAACAGTCAGGTCAAACGCGCCAACGGCATAATCCTACAGGGGATCAGGACCCGTGTATTTGATAGGCTCAAGGCTTACTCAACCCAGTCGGCAAAAAAACTTGTCTCAGTGCTATGGGCCATTCATACATCAACTAGTTGAGCCACTGGTGAAACACTATCTTTCTTAGTCTACAGAACAGAAGCAGTACTTTCGACGAGAGATTTCAGAATTTGCCATCTTTAAAATTCGTTTTTTCGGTATTTGACACCCTGGCCCACTGTCATAGACTCAGATGGACCCACATGTCATACACAGGAGTTGAAAGGCACACGAATTGGGTGTCATTTTTTGAAATTTCACACTTTCGACCATGTTAATGTTCATGTCACCTCGAGTGGAAAACTACTTAGAGAAGGAACAAGAGCAAGTGCGAGCAGATGATGTAAATCTATTCGAAGAGTATAGGGATCGAGCGTCCATTTGAGCAGCCAAGTATCAGCAGGCCTTATGTAGATATCATGGCTAAAGAATCCAGGAAAGAATGCTCACTACCGGGGACTTAGTACTACGAAAGGTACAGAAGCAAGGCAATCGCAACAAGCTATCGCCTAAGTGGGAAGGTCCCTACGTGGTAGTCGAAGCAACTCAAGCAGGATCTGTGCGGCTATCTATGTTAGAAGGTGTAATACTGGATAACTCATGGAACATCGATTAATTGAGAAGATTTCATACGTAAGAAAATCACGTTTGAGAGATCAAATAGCAAAAAACTTCAGGTAAGTAAAACTTTATTAATATTATTAACAAATGTGTTCTATTACATCTTAGGATTGGTACCCTATAGCTACTTGTCTTTGAAGGCTCCACACTGCCTTCCCTGCATCCATGGGGACTGGAAGCTGATGGTCCCCGAGATAGGCCTACGCCCTTGGTACGGGTGGGACGAAGTGGCGAAGACTCGGCTGCCAGTTGATGGGAAAGGCAACCTCTTCATCACCAAAATTCTCTAGGCACCGCGAGAGCTTGGAGAGCGAGCAAGTGCCGAAGTAGTGAAGTTGTTTTGAGCTTCACCTCCTCCACCAGCACTAGCAGCTTCACCTTCTTCCCCTCGTGTGATGGCGTTGGCATCTGCTCTCACGAAGGGATCAGAGGTGGCATTGTCCTCCTCGTTGATGACGCGCAGCTTGCTAATGACCTTGTCCTCCTCCTCCGACCACACCTCCCTCTCGATGGCTTTCTAGTCGATCTCATCATCCTCATCAGAGGAGATGATGATTGGTCCCGGTGAGACGACAACCAGCGGTGTCGAGGGAGGAGAATTGCCAAGGACCTCTGTGGTCGAGGAGTGCGCAGGAGTTGAGGCCATGAAGAAGAGGGAAAAGGCTAGAGCCATGTGAATAGAAGGAAAAAGAAGATGAGTTCTGCCAGACGACCGTAAGTCCCATCTATTTATAGCTCAGGGAATAGGTCAGGTCAGAGTCTCAACCCACCCAAATCCATGTCAGTTTCAATTTATGAGGTGTCCTTTTGTACTCCCACATAAATGCGGAAGCTGAACAGACCCTAAGTTTTGATGGGCCGTGCAGAAACCAATAGGCGCAACGGCTGTAACAATACTCAGCAATTATAACTAAATAAATAATAATGATAAGCCTCACTAGTACACTTGAGGGCTCATGCGCCTGAGTGTACAATCAAGGGCTACCATTTATGATGCTCACGCTCCACTGTCACCTCGATGCCCTCATCGAGTAGAGAGTCAGGGGCTACATCATCATTTGCCAACGTGTTTGCTCCACCATCGCCATGGTGCATTCATTGAGTAGAAGGTCGAGAGCCACACCGCTCGGTCTTTTGCTTACCTAGCTAGCTACACTCCCAGCTCAAGGCATCTATCAAGTAAGGGGCTCAGAGCCGCAATAGGAATGTGTGATGCCAATGCCCCACTGATTGCTTGACCCGGCTGTTGGGCAAGAAGTCGGGGGCTTCGTCATGGTTTTTGTGCTTACATCAGTTCTACTCCCCACTCAATGGCATCATCGAGTAAGGAGTCGGGGGCTGCAGGTAACTCAATACCTCTTTTTCTTTTCTATTTTCTAATTAATACAGTTATCGAGCAGTGAGTTGTAGGCATAGCTCATTTATTTGACATGCATTTCTTTGTTTCCTCTTTACATGTGAATTCTTTTGCACGCATTTACTTGATCATGTACTTAGCACGTCAGCAAGCAAAACCAAAGCGTGGCCACGCCCGAACCCAATGATGAGCGATTCTATCCTGCGTGCATACGAGCACCAGATTGTCAGACATCTAAAGCTCAGCGGCCAGCGGGAGACGATGCCTCTAGTTAGTTCTACATGTGCTACTCAGCAAGTTCACATTTGCTATACAGTCTAAGTCATATGGTCGATGAAGACTTGCAAAAAATCACGCAGTTCTTATTTCAATCTACATAGCACTGATGTTATGCGCACCCTCTCCAAGTGTAAGTTTATGGGCTTAGATATTTGATGAGATTTTTTCTCTTAAGCCTTGTCTGTAGATACAGCCAAAGCGCGTGGTCAACAATTAAAGTTTCCACTAAAGGTCTATGAGTGCTAATTGGAATTGCATCTACTCATGTTCCTTCATTTCATTGTGAAAGACCATGTGGAGGTATATAACTTTATGTAATGAGTAATTGACTAGATTAAAGGTTGATCCGAAGAGTAAAAGACTAGATTAAAGGTTGATCCGATTTGAATTTGTAACTTGGAGCATTTTGATATGATCCCAACCAAGTCGTGTTTCTTTGCTGAGTTCCTCTAGCTTTTCGACTGGTTTCTTTGCTAAGTACTGTGTTTCGAGTGGTCCCTATCTTTGCTAAGCACGTCTAGCTTTTTGACTGGTTTTCTTCCTTTGGTGAAAGCCGAGTGTCGAATGCCTCCAGTCCTTGATGCGCGTGTTTAGTTTCTTGACTGGTTTCCTTCTTGGTTGAGTACTCTGCTATAGGAAAATAGCTTAAGTCAAGGACTCAGTAAAGTTGTCTTGTTTGACACTGGTAATCATCCTTAGGGTGTTTGGTGTTTAGCCGAGTGGTTTAACCAGGTTGTTAGCCAAGTGGCTAGCTGAGTAGTTAACCAAGTGTTTAGTCGAGTGGTTAGCCATGTGGCTAGCCAAGCATTTTAGCCGAGTGGGCTTGAGTATATGGGTTTGCCGACTGGTTGTGGTTAAGTTGTGTTTAACTATTTTGAGATAGTCAGCAAATATGATTGTGGGCATTGCTATGTGAAAGGTTTCCTAGTCTTTAATGGTTGCAGGACGACAATCTTTGGGTCATGGTGGCGGAAGTTGGTGGGACTAGGCGAGTCGTTGGAGGTCGAGCAGTTAGGAGATCACCGAAAGATGACCAGAGATGGAGTTCTGCAATCCAATAAGGCAAGGAAAGGAGCAAATACTAGCTAGATTTGCATGATCAATGAGGATTTGTTGGAGTCTGATCTAGTTGATAGGAATAGCGGGTCTAGTAGTATGCTTTGAGAGCCGTGCAAGAAAAACCCTATGTTAGCGGGTTTGGGGTTTCCCCATGCAGGCTGTGTGAATGGGCTCTTCCTAGCCCTTAGATGAATCTCTAGGGTTGAGAGCTGCATTTAAGGGTGGTAGGTGGCCCGAGAGTTGTATAAATAGAGGTGAAGGGGTTGCCTCCAAAGATGAAGCGGTAGGAAAAGGATCCCTGAGGGGTTTTAGAGGTTTTGAGTTCTCTGTTGAGCTTTGTCTACTTTTGTTTGTGTGGCTGTGTAACCTCCCTTCCAGAAATACAAGTTTCACTCAAAGATTTCAATACTTGCATTTTACTTCTTGTCACTTACTTTATGCAAGTTACTTTCTACAATTTAAGTTACGCTAGTTTACTTTACGCAAGTTGATGCATCTCCTTCTACATTCATTCCTTCTTGCGTCCTTTGTGTTCTTGAATTGTTGTGTATCATTTCTGTAAGTTTGTTGCTTGCTGTGACAAGTTTCCAAGATCTTTCCGTTCTTCGAGATTCCAAGAGCAAGCCTCTGCCGATTTCCCTATTCTTTCTACTTATCTTGGTGTGCTATTTCTTCTCTGGCAAAAAGATCGAAAGTTTGAGAATATTCCTAAGAATCGGCTTGAGATTCAAGTTTTTGACTGTCCCAAGATCGCATCTACCAAGTTTCTTGAAGTTTTGTTTAGCCGATCAAAAAGTTGCTTTGATTCTTGTCCTAGGTCGGGCTGTCTATTCTTAATGAGTTCTTGAGTCTGGTACTCTCACCTACTCTTGAGGGGTACCAACTTTCCTTTTCAAGAACCTCATCTTTCTTGGGTAATCTTTGGTATTAGTCTTTTGGAATACTGTGAGTGGGAAATTTTTATTGCGACCATTCACCCCCCTCTGTTCGCCATCCCGATCCTTCACAATGACAAGGAAACAAAAGGCAAAACACGATAGACAAGTAAATCAATTGGTATTTTCATACAAGGCCACAATATCAGCACAAGTTTGATTACATCGATGTGCTAAGCCTAAGGGTTCTGGCCAGCGTCGTCATCAGCAAGGGTCAGCCCCAGCTGGTCCATGAACTTCTCAGCAAGGTCTTTGAAGGACTCGATGTGACCGGCAACCTTGCTCGCCTCACATGCGAAGCCCTTGTCCAAGACCGGGAAGTCCAAGATCGGGTGGTAGGTCTTGACCATACCATGTACATGTGAGGTCACGAGTCAAGCTGATGAAGTCATGTGGTCAAGAGTTTCTGACTGCAGAGTGGCAAGCGTCACGTCTGTAGCAGCCTTCTCGATCTCGATCGCCTTCAGGTTCGCCTCCGCCTTATCTCGACCAACCTTGGCTTTAAGCCATACGGTGTCGGAGGTGGTTTCTCAGCCCTCAATTTCTTCACCTTCGCCTTCAGTTTCTTCGCCTCCCCCCTCTGTGCCTCGGCCTTAGCCTTGGCCACCTTCAGCTTAGCCCAGAGTGCCGCTAGCTCGGAGTCCTTCATCTTGAGACTTTGTTGGCCAAAAGCTGTGAACTGTTCGTTCTGCTGATGAGCTTGCTCACAGAGTGTCTCAACTCGGCGTAGCGTCTTCGTAGCACGCTGTTGAAAGAAGTCAAAAATGTTAAAAAAGGGTAGAGCAAAGAATAGATCAAGGCATGGAAGAAGTTAAGGCGTGGTTATGCACCTACAACTGCGGTTTCAGTACTAACCAATATTCCAAAGGCACCGATAGAGCTGGAGGAGGTAGAGCCACTGCTGTTGTGGTCGAAGATGTCGAAACAGGGGTCAGAATGAGTGCAACTGTGCCAAGAGTCAACAAGGCAGCGGCGATGACATCCTTGATAATGCTGCTGGATGTACCCTTCTTGCAGGGGACTTTCTGTGAGATCTCTCTAAAAAAAGAGGAAATAACTGTAAAGAGAATGGAGAATTGACTTCACCAGCCAAAGATTCACCTTCAGATTTTTCTTCAGAGCAGCTGCCTTCATCAGGACCGGTTTGGTCCTAGTATCTAACTTCTCACTCAGCCCAACTAGGTGAGGAGATGGCACCGGCAGACCAGCGACCAAAGATGGAGTCTACACATATATGTTTACTATAAACAAAATACCAAGTTACAAATGGATTTAGCCAGATAATGATGTTACCTGTTCAACCACTTTGGTCGATGGAGACCCCATTCGAGGAGATGCCTGCGTAGCAGTAGTCAATCTCTGTGTGTTAGCTCCCCAAGTGGTCCGTTGTTCCTCCAGAATCTACTGGATTACATCAGAAGGGATCTCATAGCATCCAAGCGAGGCGTGGCCAAGTGACCGGGGTGTAAGCTAGGCGCAGCACTCAAAACACGGCTCGCACGCCTCGGGTTGGCTCTCTGAAGCACCGCTGGTCGTCACCGTCGAGTGCCGCTGGCCTAGAAACACTTGCGGAGACTTGTTGCCTCGCCACGCTACACTGCAGCGCGTTTCCAGGCGATCATCAGGGTTTAAGTTCCGGAAGAATTTAAATCAGCGACAATCCCGCGTAAACGCCTGATGCTAAGACTAGGCTACGTCTTACATCTCCTGTTAAACTCAATGTCATTTCTGCCTAAGTCCTGTATGGCTTGCATGATCTCTACTTGTGTTCGCAGCAAACGCGTATAATTGTTGGCAGGACTCCGGAACGCTGCCCTAGCCCAGACGTTCCTCAGGCGTTCCAGCCAAGTTAAAAATTGGCCGCCTGACGGCTCAGTCCAGCAGATTCAATCATACAGAACAGATAAGCATACAGGCAGCATTAACCAAGAAATATCGATTTCACTGAATCCTACCCAAGTGTTCATGCATGCAGACAGATCAACAAAAGGAAATAAAAGCAAAAAAACAAAAAGGCTGCCCAGCCCTCACTCGTCGTCGCCGAAGTCAAGGTCGCCGCCCTCGTCGCCTTCCACGGCCAGTGGGGTGGAGACGTCAATGACCGGCTGCTCCACCTGCAGCATTCCGGCCACGTGTTCAGCAGCCGCGCGCACCCGCGCCTCCGCCTGCGTCGCGTCTCCTTCAATACCGGCCGTCACCACCGTCATTGGATCGAAGGCGGCGTCGCGGCTGGCGCAGCAGGCCAGCGTGTAGGTCGCGGCCATGATCGCGACCTCCCGCCCCTCTCTGGCGGAAGCGGCGGCGAAGCGGCGAGCGGTCCCGGAGTGCCTCCGTGGCCTGGTTGGTCGCGTGGGCAAACTGAAGAGCGGAATCCTCCAGCGGCGCGTTCAGCGCCACCCCAAGGGCTCCAGGCACCTTTTCGTGCGCTGGAAGGCCTTCTTGAGCATGATGGCTGTACGCGGCGGAAGGATTCGAGCCCGAGTTTTTAACGCCGTCTCGGTCCTCTCGCTCACGCTTTGCATGGCGGCCATGTTGGCCCTCTCCTGCACCAACTCCGCTGCCACCCTCTCCCTCTCCCGCTCCAGCTCGCCGCTCACGGAGGCCAACCGCTGGGCCGTCTGAGCGCCATGCCTGGCGGCTGCGGCAAGGAGAGTGCCCAGCAAGGCATGCGTGTCGCCCACTTCGGTGAAGAGCTCGGCAAGCCTTGGCGAAGCGATGGTGGCCCGAGAGGCGAGGTGTGTTGAGGGCTGTGTTGGGGTCGCCCTCTTCGACCCTTTCTGCGGCGGCCGGAGGCACTGGGCGCCCGCCCGCCCGGTGGCTGAGGCGTCTGCGCCCTTGGCGCGTCCTGAGGGGCCACCCTTGGCGGCACCCTCAAACTAAGACCGGCCATCGGGAGTGTGAGGCCACCATTGGCGGTGGCACAGGCTCCGTGGTGAAGGTGTTGGCGCCATGGATGCGTGGGGGCCGGCCGAGGAGGAAGCGTCGGTGAAGGCACCGGAGCCGGGCGCCATGAAAGGCGGCGAGGCCGAGGTGAAAGTCATCATAGGGCGGCCCCGCCGCCCCTGTGGAGGTGCCGCCACGTCAAGGTGGCGGCGCAAGTTCGATCGTGGCTCGGACCTCTTGGGGTCCGAGCGGCGCCCGGGGCAAGTGGCCGTTTGCCCATGGTCTGTCGGTGGCGGTGGTCGTGTCCTTGATCACCCGGCCAGAACCATGGGCGGCACCCTGGCAGTCCGTGGAGTCCATCGGCGGAGTAGCTGACGACCGCAGCGCCCGCGTGCTCCAAATCGGCAAGTGGCGAGCCGCCGAAAGGCCGAGCCTGCTTGAATCGGCCAGATTAGCGCGACAAAGCCACCTGCCAATCACAGGCTCCTCCAAGTTTCCCGCGCCTGGCAAAAAACGAAGAATGACTGCCGGTTGGTAGGGAGCCATAGAAAGAAACATGTGCGCAAGGAAAAGCTAAAGGAAAACAAAAGACTTACGTCACGCCCGCGTCTATGCGTCATGTCGTCGCCGTCGCTGTATATTGCCATGCGAGGCGCGGCGGCGGCGGGGGCTGATCCTCCGGGACAAGAAGTCCCGGGCCACCAGCCCGCCAGATAATCTGGCGTCCCGCAATCTGTTGACGTGGGCCGCCATCGCGAGGAGCTCCGCCGTCTCCTCGACCGGTGAGTTCGATTCCGGAGGCCTCACTGCCGGCGGGCACCTCCGGTAGCGTCGACTCCGCTGTCATCGTTGATGTACAGCCAGTCGCTGCGCCATGCCTTCCAATTGGATCTGGGCTGGAAGGCAATGTAGCGGGAGGCCATCCCGTCCCGAAGGTGGAAATAGCAGCTCCCCACTACTTCGTTGTCGTGGGAGGGGCGGCAGATGAAGAAGTAGCGAAAAAGAGGGAGATTCGGCATCACCCCCATGAACATTTCACAGAGGTGTGCGAAGATGGAAAGGGAGACAATGGAGTTGGGGGTGAGGTGAAGGTGATGGATCCCATAGAAATGGAGGACAGTGAAAAAGAAGTCGGAGAATGGCGGGAGCAGGCCCGCCATCATCGCCCAAGTGTGGAGGACGATCTCGTCGGAAAGGCACCGTGGCATGGCGGTCCCCGCCCGGAAGTGAAAGGTGCCCTCCGGCGCGAGGATGGCCATCCTCTTCACCGTGGCGGAGTCCGCGGTGGAAGCAGGGATAGAAGCTGCCATGGAGACGAAGAAGGCGAAAGGCTTTGGGCAAGGAAGATGAAGAAGTGAAAGTTGAGATGTGCAAGAAAGCGTATATGTAAACCGCTTGGTATGAGACGTGTCTATATATGCATCACTCGCACAAGCGGTTCGTGAAGAGACAAGATCGTCGCGCCGTTTGATTCCAAGAAAAATCTGCGGATACGGATAGAACCGAGGCGGTCGTATCCTCATGAGTGGTGGCCCGCCAAGAGCGCACAAGCATTCAATGAAGGTTCCAAAGGCTTTATACGCGCTCGGGGCGGGCCCGGGGCTACTATCGGCGTGCCAGCGAGGTACCCTCCCGACGACAAAGCCCTTCCACGTGGCGGCTGGCGGACGGGCGGCGAAGCACGCCCGCCGCCACGTGGCGCCCGGCAGCGGTGGGCGAAACGCATACCGCCCGGCGCCCGATCCACATGGCGGCTTAGCGGGCGGGCGAAGCGAAAGCCGCCCGGCGCAGTGCCGCCACGTGGCGCCCGGCGGCGGTGGGCGAAGCACGCCGCCGCGCTGGCGCCCGACCCACGTGGCGGCTTTGGCGGATGGGCGGCGAAAGACGCCCGCCGGCAGTGCCGACCACGTGGCGCCGGCGGCAGTGGCGAACACGCTCGCCGCCGGCGCCACGATCACCGTGGGGCTTTGGCGACGGCGGCGAAAGCACGCACTGCGCCGCCAGTGCCGCCCACGGCACCCGGCGGCAGTGGCGAGCACGCCGCCGCCGGCGCCCTATCCACGTGGCGGCTTTGGCGGGCGCGGCGAAGCACGCCCGCCGCCGTGCCGCCCACGTGGCGCCGGCGAGTGGCGAAACACGCCGCCGCCCGGCGCCCGGCCCGTGGCGGCTTTGGCGGACGGCGGCGACGCACGCCCGGGCAGTGTCACCACGTGGCGCCCGGCGGCAGTAGGCGAGCACGCCTGCCGCCTGCGCCCGATCCACATGGTGTTCGGCGGCGGTGGTGGGCACGCCACTGCGCGCCGCCGCAAGGCAAAAAGGTGGTGCGAGGTAGCTTCACCTCGAAGTCTCCTTCCCCTATCGTACCATGCCAGACGGTAGGCCTGCTGTGTCAGACCTATCAACTGCGAGGATTTCTGCAACAAGCCCATTCCTCTGACGCCTCTCACCTACCCGTCAAAGAGAGGTCACATACCGGGCGGACCGGGCGAGGCCATGCGTCGGCATTTAATGAGGCTGGAGGAACGGGACAGCACAGGAAGGAGTAATAAATGTATAAGGATTAGCATGATGACCCCCCTTTTACCTACTCCCGTTAGCCCAGCCTATATAAGGGCCTTCTGGTGCATGGGAAAGAGGGGAGGAGGAGGAGTCGAACAAGCAAGAGTCCTGCAGTAAAGCCTAAGGAAGAACTTGTAACTCCCAAGCTCTGTACTGTACTAGCTTCAAACACTCTTTAAACAATCTAGCAGGAAGTAAGGCTTTTACCCAAGGCAAAGGGGGCCTGAACCTGGGTAAAATCTCTGTGTCATCCCTAGTTCAGAGCCGTCGGAACTCGCCGTGTGGGAATCTCTAGGGTTTTCACCCTCTAGGGTTAGCCAGCCGCGAAGACGCCCTCCTATCGAACCAAACTCGGTCTGTAGATCACGGGCCTATCAGGCGTAATACGCCAACAGATACATTCACAAAATGAATTGAAGCTGCACCTGTAGTATCTATTACAGTGCAAACTACGAAGAAATTCTTTGTAAAAAATATAGTCACAAAATTTGACGTACCTAGTAGACTAATTACTAATAATGGATCACAATTCATTAGTGGTATGTTTCAAGATTATTGTGATGAAACAAGCACAAAAATTTGTTAAGCTTCAGTAGCTCATCCTCAGAGTAATGGAGCAATCGAAAGAGCTAATGGGTTATACAAGGCATAAAAAAGAGTGTTTGATCGTCTTACCAAACGCTCAAGGGCTTGGGTATACGACCTCTACTCTGTGCTCTAGGCCATCAGAACAATGATCAGTAGTGCAACAGGAGAAACTCCTTTCCAACTGGTCTACAGAGTAGAAGCTGTGTTGCCAAGTTAAATTCATTTAGGATCTACACAGGCCTGTCTCTATGAATAGGTTAATAAAAAAGAGCAATGCAAAGATGATATCAATCTTTTAGAAAAAAAAAGCAAGACCGAGTATTGATCAGGTCAACAACTTATCTACAATGCCTAAGAAGATATTACAAAAAAAGGGTACAACCACATACATTAAATGTGGGAGATTTGGCTCTAAGACGTATCTAGAATTAGTCTAATCTGCATAAATTATCTCCCAAATGTGAAGGTCCCTTTACTATGGTATCAATTGCACGACCAAGCTCTGTTTGTTTTGCTATGGAAGATGGAAGAATTCTATCCAACACTTGGAATATCCAGCATCTTCGCAGGTTCTATGTGTAAATAAATTTCTTTTTTTCATTTACATATATCATCTCTTTAGTCGTCATTTTATTCTAAATTGTGTCTATTATGATAATCCTCTAGGAACTCACGAAAGTCATCATTTGACCGACCTTTCTAAATACAATGTACAAAGTTATTGGTCAGATTATAAGATAACATCTAATAGAGACTTTTTTTTGTAAGCTAGTTCTTACTACATTAAAACTCGTTAGTATGACCTTATCTCCAATCTAAAGGGATACAGGAAGGCTACACTAGTGCACAATTAAAATTTCTACCTTGTAAACCATAAAGCCACGCAAATATATGATCATGGATCGTTACCACTACACATGCAGTGCAGTGGAAGGAAGTTGATGCAGCCTGAATCAATGAATCACGCGTCCTGTTGCAATTGTTGATCTTCCTCGTGCAGTGGTCAATCCTCCTCACGCGGTGGTCAATTGTTCCGATCAGTGTTGCAGTAGCAGCAACACCTCTATTGGCATCCACATGTTCAGGGAAAAGAACGTCGTGCGTTAGTGTG
Organism: Guadua angustifolia; assembly: GCA_036346375.1. Lineage (NCBI taxonomy): Eukaryota > Viridiplantae > Streptophyta > Magnoliopsida > Poales > Poaceae > Guadua > Guadua angustifolia. The sequence goes on from CM070514.1 coordinate 12,281,443, forward strand.
CCAGCAGCAGCGCACAAGGGAAGGCTCAAGTGGTGATAGCAAGGGTTTCAGTGGCTACGCTCTCTGATGTGCCCTATTGCAACCGCAACTCCCTTTAAATAGCTATCCCCTTCCTTGCGGTGGAACCTATATTAGGGCCCTACTGAAGGACAAAGCCCACTTAGCCCATTAGTGACGGGTCCAATCCGTACCACTATATTCCAACCCCTTAAGTGTGTAACCCTGTAGGTTCATGTATATTTGGACACGACTCAGAAACACCATTCCGACCAATAATCGATAGCAGTACCTAGCATTACATATTGATTCCCAAATATCTATAAAGCATCAAACAAACTATTATAGTGTGATAATGTCATGTTCCCTTTGCTTCACGATATCAGATCAAGCTCAAGGCAAGAGTCGTGTCATCCATTGACAGCTCGATCTCTTCACTCATATCGTAGCAGAATAATTTATCTGTATTGACTCTCAATCACATTCGACATGGCCATGCACTTCCTTAATCCATCTACCTCGAGGGGCCCAGAGATATCTCTCCGTTATATAGGAGGAGCAAATTCTATCTTGATCATTCATGTACCTCATCATGTTTCATAGTAAACCCGAAAGTGTAACATCCCAAAACATGAGTTTTGGAATGCTTGAATTCAAAAATGAACCATTTGCATTTTCCTTGAATTAATCAAAGTTTATTTTGAATTTTCTAAATAATGAAAGGATTTAATTTGATTATACATCAAACAAAAGATTTAGATGCATTCATTATGCTTCAAGGAATTTTTCTATATTTTTGGAGATTTTTTTTTTTGAATTTATTTGCTATGTATTTGAATTTATTTGACTTTATTTGAATTTTTGGAGTTTTCTTAATTCAGAAAATGTTTTTAATTCTAATTTCTTCTCGGGCTGAATCTTTCCTCGTCCCATTCCTATTTTTCTTTGTCAGCCCATTTTTCGCTCGGTCCGATCCGTGTGGGCCTGCTCGCCTCAGCCTGCCTCTGCTCTAGCTTGCTTGTGTTGCCCGGCCCAGCTCACCAGCCCATGCTCCCAGCCTAGCTCCACATGTCCCCAGCCCAGCCAGCAGCGCCCACACCACTGACGCATGTCACCCAAACCCTAACCCTAGTTGTCCTTGGTTTTCGTGTTTGGCCGGCTTCCCAAGGCTATTTAAGGCGCTACCAACCCTCTCCGAGATTCACCATTTCGTACTGCACCTGCCACCTCCTTCGTCGTAGCCCAAGAGCCCGTCGTCGCTGAGATCTTTCTTGCTGGAGTTATACACCGCAGCCAAAGCTTCCTCCATGTGGATCTCCGTTGTTGGTCCACCTCCACCGCTGCCGCTTGCATACTAGAGTTCGTCGTGCTGCACTTGTCCAAATTCGCACCAACTCACACCTGATCCATAGCTTCTCCACCATGTGCCATGTCATCTTCCCCGCTGCTAGTGAGTCGCGCCGCCACCTTCGCCGTCAACCTACTTCGCCTCATCGTGGCCGTCTGATCATCCACTAGCGCTTCGGATAGCGCCACATCTCCGCCGCCCGGTCCTTGCCTCTCTGCCATCCAATCCGTGCCAGCCATTGGATGCGCGATGCGTGGCAAGCCCACGTCAGCCGCCATCTTAGCCGCCAAGTCAGCCAAGTCGCCTGCATCAACACTGACGTGCTTGCCTTCGTCAGTGATGACGTCAGCCGTGCGCTGGGTGCACGGTGAACCGAGTACTATGCTGTAGACTCGGTCCACCCGAACCCTTGTTGATGTCAGTGTTGCATAATAAATCGATTTTACTATAGAAATATAAATCAGAAAATTTGGATTTTTTTTCTTTTTCAGCTATTTTCTCTTAATTTAATCTTTCAGAGGCTCGTTCTCTTGCATACGAACTCCGATTGAGGCAATTCAAATATCTAAATTTTTCTAAAATCGAGCTCTATCTTCGAGGGCCATTTATTTTCAATTTTGAACTTATTTGTGTCTCTATTTTGTATTTATTTGATTTCATTGCTTTCTTTTCTAGTAGACGCTAATCCCGAAGGAGCAAATGGAGATTTCAAAGACCAAGACTCAGCACTAGATCAGTAAGGCAAGTCATAACCTTTAATCATATTGATCCTATGTTTGCAAAGTAATTTGTTTTATACAATTGCATGCTATTTGTTTATCAATGCTTATTTCATGGGAACAGTTATTCACCTAGTTGACATTATGCCACCTTGACTATTGGGATGCCATATATCCATTGTTAACCCTAGGATGGGATATTATTAGTTGGACATAATCATAATACCAACATTGGGTTATCGTAACTAGGCTTAGACATGCTTAGTTGTACGATGGGATCCATATCACATGTGAATTAACGTTAATCTTGACTTAATGAGATATTGAATCGTGGCTGTTAGCCACTGTTGTAAAACTTGTTGTACCATAGTAGGGTTTGCTAATGGTCTTGGTTGAACAAAATGTTTTTCCTCGGGCAAGTGATTGTGCAGTAAAGGGGGTGCTTTCTAGGACATTGGGATGTGGTTGTCTTGCCTGAGATAACTTAAGGATTTAATCTTGTGCGCCATTGAACTAGGCCTAACCGTGCAACCACAAATCTAGTATGGGATAAACCTAGCTGACTAATTTGCAATGTCTAGCCTTGAGTACTGCCAATTGTTGGTGTGGGTTCCGGGATGGACGGGTAGATTCACATGGCTCAAGAGAGGGCCCCAGGGGGCGAAACCTTAGAGGACAGTACCGAGTTTAGACAATGCATTATAAAGGCTTTGTTATGATATCTCTACGACACACCAAAGGAAGTGGGTTAATATCGATTGCACCAAGAGATGTTCATGTCTTGTGAGTAAAGCTGTACAACCTCTGCAGAGTATAAAACTATTCGAATAGTCGTGTCAATAGTCATGGACGTGCCCGGGAATTTCACACGAGGTATAGAGTGTTTCATGAAATGTGGGAATGTGAAATTGTTGAAATGTGAACGGGGAGTTTACTATTGTTTTGTTATCTAAAGTTATATTGTTGAATTTAGTAGTTTGATACTTACTTTGGATGGTGTAGGGTGATGTTTTGCCATTCTTTCATGTTGTCTACCATTGATTTACCAGTTATTTATTATCATTTTCATCAATATGCTTTCAATCTATTTATTGTATTTCAATTCAAGTTATTGCTTTCAGCAAATGAACCATATGACTATCATTTGTCAAGCCTTGCATGAATATTGCATCATTTCCCTACAGCTTGCTGAGTACTTTTTGTACTCACGGCTTTATGCCTTTGTTGATCAGTTGTTGAGGAAGGACTAGGAAATAATGAATTTCATAAAAAGGATTACTATGAAGACTATGTGGACAAGGATGGCATTTCCCCAGACAATTGCCTATGGCATGTCGAATGGCCCAAGTTATCTTATTTCTGATACAATAGTCTATTTGTTTCTTAAGCCTGTAAGGCATAACTGTATGAACCTTGACCATAAGATCATTTGCTTTAAATAATAATGATTTGCTTCTTCTTAGTTAATTCCTTGTGTGGAATGATATTTCATCTGTGTTGCCACTATGTGCCCTAGCGTGATCCTGGACTAGTGAAGTATACATAGAGGGTTTGGATTTGCAAATCCGAATCCTAACAGAAAGCTTCCTTTATAACTATCTGGTTAAAGAGTAGCGTTTGGCAACTCCTAAGTAAACCATTATAGATCTAGGAAACCAATGACGATCTTAAGTCTAAGGAACATACATACACTATGCATGAGACCAACTGATGACACATAAGAATATATATAACAATTCTCACAGTGTCTCATATAGGTCTATCCAACTCATATTCTCTAACATGTGTCTACATTATTGATTAAATATCTCCATATCTCTATAACCCGTGAAACATGGTCATCAATCAATACATGTGCTGATCTATGAAATATAATTGTCCTATATTATGATAACCGATCAGGGATAACTTGAATAATATCAATATATGGAAAAAGTTGCATGAACAAGTCACTTGTTGATTAATCCAATCAAAATTTATTCAAAGGATAAACAATTATATTGTTCCATAAATATAAGGTGTGATACAATCATCTCTATGATTGCCTAGGGCATATCACCAACACAATCTACTGCTAGTTAATACCAAATACTATGTAAAGAGAACTAGTCATCTGAAGGATAAAGATGGCGATCAGAGGGGGGGTGAATGATTCTAAATCAAAAATTTTCCCTTCTTAAAACAATCCAAACAAGTTCTCAAAGAAAGCACCCAAAGGAAGCAATCGAAATGAACAAGCTGTTCTAGATGGCCAATGCTACCGCTGGGGTCGATAGCACCACACCAGGGGCGGTAGCACCGGGCTCAAGAATAGCTGAAGAACCAGCACAAACTCTAAAAACAAATTTTCATGAATCTTTTGATCAGCTGGATAAAAACTCACGAAACTTGGTAGATGAGATCCTAAAGATGTCAGGAACTCATTCCATCCTTCAATCACAAGGATTGACATCAAAGTTCTGACCTTTTTCACTTTGAAGGAAGAACACACCAAGTTGGACCAAAACTCAAAAACTTGATTCAAGACTTGCTCGTGGGGTTTTGATGAACAAGATGATTTTGGATAGCCTCCCACATGTTACAGCAAGCTAGAACACAAGTAAAAAACTCCACAAATGTGATTTTGAAGAACGATTCACTTAAGAGCATAAAACCGGTTTCTTGCAAGAAGAACACATGGATTGCCTAGATCATTGGGATATGATTTAAGAAAAGATTTATCCATCAATCAATATCCTTATCACAAGAAGCAAAAGCGTGTAGAAGGAGGGGAGGCAAATCCAAATTGCGTAAATGTAAATTGCAAGAATGTAAGTGTCGGTGTTTCGTATAACCGGCAAGTAAATTTGTAAGTTTAGGGGGTCGCGCGTCCCCTCTCCTCGAATGGTTAGACTAAGGAAGTCCCGGATGTATACTGGTTCGGGCGGAACGTCCCTACTTCCAGTTCGTGGTGGCGGTTTGTATTACTCTGGGTGCCGAAGGTTACCAGAGGTTACAAGCGGAGGCTAAGGACAGGCTCTTAGCGTTCGTCCGAAAAGAGGAGGTCGGGAGGGCTTGTCTAAGTTGAATGTTGAGCCGGGTCGGAAGGCTTAGTGTGTGTTAAGTGAGAAAACGAGTGAACGTGTATGCGTATGTGCGTGGGTTGCCCTTCCCTGAGGGCCTTGCCTCCCTTTATATAGGCAGAGGGGGCAGGTTACACGGGATTTTGAAAAAGTGGTAGGGATACGCTATGCCCGGGTGTCCCGGTCTTGATCTTGATGATTGACGGTTTCTGTTCATCCCATCTTTGGGTTAGTAGTCTGTGGACAGCTCTCCGTTGGGAAGGTGCGACTGCCCTCTGGCGCCTGTCAGATGTTGACGGCTTGAGGGGACGGGTGCTTTGGCTGAGGCCGCCCTTTGGTCGCCTTGGGAAGGAGCCATCTGCCTCAACATGGCCGTCGTGTCCGGGAGACGGGTGACTGGCTCGGTGTAGACCGCCGACGTGGCGGAGATTGCAGAGCTAGAGCTCGTTGGGCCCCGGTCAAGACCCAGGTCGGAGCTTGCGGTGGCGTCGGACTCGGGTCTAGGGCGGACCACAGCAAGGCGCCTTAGCGGGCCCCTGGTGGTCGAACTGCGGTGGCGCCGAACCTGGGTCAAGGTCGGGCGGCAGGGGGCGCCCGACCCGAGGTCAGTTCGGAGTAACCGAAGGCGGGGACCCTTTATGGCCAGAGGAGGCCTTCGATCCGAACACGGCCCAGCACGGCCCATTTGACATTACATCCAATGTTCAGTGATAATCCTATTCGTGGGGGACGAAGACTTCAGCAATACCCTCTTCAGCGCTCCGTATCACTGTGATCAGAGCTCCGAACCCGGATCACTTGAGAGAGATACGATCTTGAAATAGATGTATACTTTGCTGTGGGGTACCCCTGGTATGAGTATTCGTCAGTAGCCCCCAGGGCTGTCCTGAAACGCAGGCGTTCCTGGATGGACCCTTCGTTTTCGGCTGTCATGGTCTCCTCAACAGCGCGGCGCTGCATAACGGAGCAGTGGGTCGATTTCGGGCTGATGTGGTCGCGCGCCGTTGTGCCGCGTCGCCGCTTGATTAACGCATGAATACGGCTTAAGTATTTTTTTTCCTCCCCTCTTGGACATAGCACGTGCGTAGTGCAGCGGTAACATTCTTCGCTGCGAGGCCCGTGGTGCGCGTTCGACTACGCCTACTCACGCTCGCGGAGTGCCCCGGTGGGATTTTTGCCACGTGACACCTGGCGCCTACGTGTGGCTAGCGTGCCTGCTGAGTGGCGCCTGCTTTTTTGCGAAAAGACCCCACATATTTATACAATTGCATACGGATCCTTTTTTCGCGGAAAGACCCTAAAAATTCCTGTTTTCTTACGAACATGCCCCTATGGATTTACTGAAATTCTTTTTTCACGGAGAGGCCAAAAAAATCTATTTTTTTTAAATGCCCACCCCAGATTTACAAAGTTACATACAAACCCTTTTCCCATGTGAATGCCGAAAATTCCCTAAAATTATATAATAGTCTTTTGTTTCCTAGAAGATCCCTGAGGCTTCTTTCGTTTGTTTTTTGTCTCCCCTTTTTTTATGGAGAGGTGGTCGGATTTTTCCGCAGGCCCTCCGGAGCTTCTAAAATTTCTTTTTAACACACTATTTTTTATAGAGAAGCGCTCAGTTTTTTACGTAAAACCCCCGGAGCATCCACGGTTCATTTTTAACACATTAGTTTTAAACGAAAATTTATCCAAAACTTTAAAAAAAATACATATTAGTCCATTTTCCTAGTTAGACCCTCGAAACTCACACGATTTACACTGCTTGTCTTAACGCGGATGGCGTGGCACGGCCTGCGCCGCACCCCTGCATCTAGTTCTAACAAAGGACAGATAGAATAGGGGATGAGTACGGAAGGTAATCAACAAGACGATGTATAGGAAAGTGAATGGCATGTTGAAGGATCGAGATGGCGAACAGAGAGGAGGTGAATGGTCGCAAATAAATTTTTCCAAAATACTCCAACTAAAACCTCGAAAGGATCACTCAAAGAAAATAAAAAAACCCGAACAACTAGACAACTATGTGTACCCCTATCTTGTATGGGTGAATACCATAGAATATGTGGGGATTTTTGAGTCACAATTCTGGTTGTCTAGTGTCCAAAATAAGAAGCAATCAATTTAACTCTTACTTTTAGAAAGGAGATCAATTCAAATCACAGAAACCACTTTCAGAAAAGCAAAGGCAGAATTTCCAGAATCTATCCTTAATTTGAACAGGTGGTTAGTGGGTTTCTGGTGCTCAAGAAATTTTGAGAATTTTTCTCCCTATGAGAAGATGAGTTATGAAGAACTCCACCAAGTTTCACCTCAAAAATACTTACATAAAAATCAGTAAAAATCAAATAACACAGATAGTCAGAAACTTCGAGCAGAAAGTTTAGGGCTCGATTTTCACCTCGTGGCACCCAAACGGTGCAACAAGTAAATTCCAAAATTTTTCTACAGATGCATATGAGAGTCCTGAATCTTCTCTGAAAAGAATCACTCAAAAAGGATTTTTCTAGATTTTTCTAAAAATCAAATACTGACTACTGCACGAAGAATAAGTTCTGAACAAAGTTGCAACATGAAAGATGATCTCTACTCAATCCAAGAGTGCAAAAGAAATGTAGAACCATATGAACACATTCAAGACATCCAAGATCAGCATTTAGAAGGAGGGGAGGCAAATTCAAATTGCAAGAAAGTAAATTGCAGGAATTTAAATATTGAATTTAAGACATAAAGTAAATGCGTAATGTAAATTCAAGCATAAGTGAAAAAGAATTGCATTTCTGGAAGGAGAAGGTTTACAAAGCCACACAAAAAGGTGGGCAAAGTTCAAAGGAACACAAAAACCTCTAAAACCTTCAAGGGGAGGAGGTTACCCCTCCACCCCTATTTATACTACTCTTGAGCCACCTACCACCCTTGGATGAGTCCCTCAACCCTAGAGCACTCATCTAAAGGCTAAGATTAACCCACTCACACAGCCATGCAAGGGTTAACCCAAAACTCACACGGATACCGGGTTTTCTTGCACGGTTTTCAAAGCATACTATCTAGACCCGCTAACCTATCAACTAGACCGCGATCCAACGGCCCTCATTGATCCACGCGGCATCTAGCTAGCATCATCTCCTTTCCTTGTCTTCTTGGCTTGCCCGGACTCCGTCTCCGATCATCTTCCGGCGATCTCCCGACCGTCTGAACCTCCGACGCTCCTCGCCTAGTCCCGATCATCCTCAGCCTCACCATGATCTAGTACCGTCGCCCTGCAACCATCAAAGACAAGGAAAAAAACTTTTCACATAGCAATGCCCACAAAGATATTCAACGATTATCTCAAAATAGTCAGACACAACTATATCACAACCAGTCGGCAATCTCGTATACTCTAGTCCACTCGGCTAACATGCTTAGCTAGCCACATGGCTAACCACTCGGCTAATCTCCTGATTAACCACTCGACTAAACATCAAATGCTCTAAACAACAAATGCACTTGGAGAATTCTTGAGAAACCTCTTACCCACAGCAGAGTACAAAACCATGAAGGAAACTAGTCAAGAAACTAAAAACACGCAGCACTGACTGGAAGTATTCGGCACTCGGCTTTCACCAGTAAAAAAAGCTAGACGTACATAGCAAAGACGGGAATCCACTCGGAATACAGTACTCAGCAATGAAACCAGTCGGGAAGCTAGAGGAATTCAGCGAAAACTGATAGCACTCGGCACTTAGCACTGAGCCAAGGAACAAAACCAGTCGGAAAGATAGAGAAACTCAGCAAAGAAACACAACTTGGTTGAGAATATATCAAAATGCTTCAAGTTACAAAATCAATTCAGATCAACCTCTAATCTAATCAATTACTTATCACACAAAGATATAGACCTCTATATAGTCTTTCACATGTCAACTATCATCGAAAAAATTCAGGGTCCTACCAATGGAACGAAGTTTCAGAAAGCATTTCTAGAAGAAACAGAGTCAAATTAATTATTCATAAATCTATGATCATCGAGCGCTGCAGGTCCGAGAAGCTGTCAAATAGTCCCTTCTTTGTTGCAAGCGCAATTCCAACCCTGTATAAGGAGTGACAAGTCACACTACAATTACACTCTACATAGGTATGTTACTTTACCTACAGATGTTTTGGTTGAGCATGCCCGAACCTATACACGCTTTCTTTGGTGTACGGCAAAACCAAATATATGAAGCCTTCCATCAATCCCATATGTTAGTCCCTCGCTTGCCTAGAACGAAACTAACGTTGTTGCAGGCGGATATTATCCTTGGATTATTTGAATATTTTTACACTTTTAAATATTTTGAATTTAAATCTTGAAAATTAGAATAGCAACTAGGTACTGTTTATATTTCTAGGCTTTTAAATGTTTTGGATTCAAATCTTGAAAATCAGAACAACAACTATTTAAATGTTTTGAATTCAAAACTTGATAATCAGAACTACAACTAGCTTTGAATTTAAAATATTTAAAAGCCTAGAAATATTTTATTTAAGTTCCAAATAATTCAAGAAACCTCTCTAAAAAGTTTCATAAATTTTTGGATTTATTTAATACTTATGGAAAATCAGAACCTAGATTCTTTCCCATAGACAAAAGTACTAAAAGATTTTTTCAAAAATTCACAGAGCTGATCATGCTCTCAAATTTTATTAAAACATTAGTACCATCTCAGGATCATCTCTAAAAATTTTCATAAAATTAAAAGCACATTTGGTATATTTAAATAAGAATAAAGATGGATAAAATTGTCTTTTCACATACAAATTAATGGCCACTGACAAAAATTAACAAAAATAGGGTGAAAGGCAATAAAGGGAAGACCGGTTTCACTTTAGGGATCCAACCGATTGCAAATAAGGAATTTTCTGGAATAGGTATGACGGAAGGATCAGAAAAGGCTTATAGGTCTTTAGCCTGCATCGTGACCGCTACCCAGTCAACTCACCAGTGAGTCTAACGTATAGCTTAGCCAGCGTGGCAACTCGACCGGGAACCAGGATTGTTACAAAAATAATAACATGGCTTGGACAGCATGAGACTTGCATTTTGTCCGAACTAGATCGTGTATGTGCTTTACCAGCACATGATAACTATTAACAATGTTCATGACAGGTAGGGAATCCACTCAACATCTAGGTAGCATACGCTAACATATATATACAGGCAATCCAAATATTGACTAGCTAGTCACACGACTTTTGAAAGAGAAGGCAAAGTGCTTGTCATATCACACTAGAATACGTATCCAAAATGTGTTACATATCAATGTTTTCACTTAGTAAGGATGCATCTGATCGGCGAACCTTCAGCACCGCGTAATCGAAGTGGCAGACAGTTCAAAAGGTATATCCCAGGCTTGACATTTTCCAGTTTGAGTCCCTCGACAAGTATGATATCCTGAACCACAGCAAGCAAAAGATTAGGATATATAGCGTTCTATTCATCGAAACAAAATGCAAGGAATGTTTAGTGTGGTGCCTGTGCCTAGCGCCTATGCTATAGCAATACTCCATACAGCAGAACATTAGTAGCAACATTCTAATTAGTATGCAAGGAGGTTTCCTTGCACAAACATGGTAATTAAATTGATACCATGCGACTGCAACATTCAGAATAATACTTCATCCTTGTTTGGGAGCATAAAAATTATGTTACAGAAAGCATTAGAACAAGAAAATTGACAGTCACTGATAGTTTGAAATTTTCAAAAGAATTCACTTGTTTTCACATGAGCTCAAGGGATAAATACAGCAGCACCCAAAATTGGAAGCAACAACAAAATGTGATTCAGTATGACTTCCATCTTTGCCATTCATCTACCTTTCCACTGCAATGGAATGACTGATGAGTTGTATATAATTCCAATGATTTCCATGTTTGTGCAGTCTAAGTGCTTTGGAACTATAATTAGGTACCTAATGCCCTCTTTATGTGAGAGAATATCATGAACTTCACAAGGTTTCCGCTTATAATTATGTGTTATACATTGTGCTCTAAATTTTGTGATTTTTAGCCATCAATTGACGAGCTAGGTTTTGTGAATCCACAAATTTGTTCTGGGCCTGTTGTTCAGTTTGAAAATTCAGAAAATTATCTCAATGGGATTTTCGGATGGAACATTGGAACTAGGGTTTGGATTGAGTAGCTCTGATACCATGTTATAATTAGGAGAGAGAATGGCTATTCACAACCGTGCATCTTATTGATGATTGAGACATAAACACTTGAGGTTGTTGGGCCTCATGGGCTACATGGGCCAAGACACTAGATTCTATATACATACACACTTCACCATGGAAGCCCTAGAGGTGAGTTGTATTCTACTATTCCCACTTCTCAAATCTTCATCCTTATTTTATTGCTAGCAGATCGATGGCAAGTGGCGGTGGAAGCGCTAGTGCAAGCTGGTAGCCAGATGCATCCATTGCAAGCTCAGCAGCGAGGCAAGTGATGTCATTCACGAAGTCCCATTTCGCATGTTGGTTTGTTATTTTGGCATCATCAAGATATATGTAACACTGGACAATGGAAGGGTAGACTGGAATTAGCTACATCAATTAGGTATTCCTATTCCTAAATCATGATTTTCTATAATTTTGTATACTTAATTATATATACACACACATATCGTCATGTCCGTGTTTTTGGGGAAAGGCGTGTCTGACATCGGCATGTCTGTATTGCCATGTCGGGCAACCTAGGGCTTCATAGCTGCAATTCTTTGCCTTCGCCAAGCTTTGTGGTTGTCTGCCACCAACCTCGCCACCCACTCTCCCTTCTCCGGGCAGTAGCTAGACACGTTTGACTCTGCCATATCAAATTGCATAATAAATATACTATGTCGCATGTGAGATAGTGGCACACCTTTTCATTTGGGGCCGACTTATTTATCTTTGTTGCGGATATGGTACTTAAATACTTCCATAGATTTATGCCTTGCATTGTCATTTGCGTATGTTACCTTCACATTGTTGTTGAATTTGGGAAGTAATCTTATCAATAAATTAGCCTAATAGCACATTGCTTCAACAAATTAGGAGTCGAGAAATTTTACGAGAACCATATAGTAAAAGATTAATATCAAGCGGGGTCAAATATCAAATTTATATTGAAGGCATATTTCGAGTATAGGAAATAGCGAGATGAGCAAAATAAATAAACTTCACGACACGAGCACACACGAAACTAGAATATAAAAGAGAAAAAATCCAAAATTAATTGAGAAAAGTAAATGTGAGCTAAATCGAATTACTCAGAAATATGCTTCATACGGTTTTTGAGAAAAACTAAATGTGAAGGGATCAAACTATCAAATCTTTTAGCAGACAAATAGTCTATTCTGCAATATGACAACGAAGTGAAGAGATAAACATAAATGAGAAGAGTAAGCGTAGGACAAATTATTTAAGGCTAGAAGGTAAAGTCAATGAAGTACCACGAAGTTTGTAATTTTGTATTGACATAAATATAAACTGATTGAAAGAACAAAAAACAGGAAGAAATGACACCAATCTATGGACAAATGTCAAAACAGGCCAATGCCATTTACAAAATCTTAGTTTACTTTAACTCCGCTGCTCGCGTTATTATTTACCATCATTATTATTTTTCTTAATAAAATCAGTAAGTAAATGAGGATCATATGTCAAAACGATTTTATTTGTATTATTTTTTCTTGTTACATTTCTGACATTGATTGGTGTCTTTGCTCCTCTAACGAGGAACAGCTCCCATCACTACATCATGCACGAAAAATGTATATTAACCGGTGTCTATCGAGTACATTTGAGACACTTTTATTTGAAAGAACTCAAATATTAAATAAAGAAGCTGGACCAGGATTGTTTGTGTGGCCTCACATGAATCAAACAAGTTGACAAGTATGTGCAAGCTTGTACTATGTGCCAACAAGCCGGCCTAAACATGAGAAGACACCTCCGATACTCTGACCACTGCTCGAACCTCGGTGAGCCTGGCTATCAGCTGTGTGCATGGATTTCTCAAGGATCTTGTACAATCATGACATAATTATGGTAGTGATTGACAAGTTAACACGATATGTACACCACATTTGGTTCACGGAATCGAGCAAGGAATTGCAGAATTGGAATTGTACGAGCCATTTTAGTTGTTTGGATGCACCAAGAAATTAGAATTGGAATTGACTCCATTTCCACTTGAATTTGCACTCAACTACGAAGGCCATCGACATCCTTGAGGTCAAAGAGTTCCACCTGACATCCCATTCCTTCTCTGGCTCCGTTCCTCTCATCATCTCCCTGCCACAGTCCGGTGCCCTCCGACCACGGCTCCGGCGAACCTTTGGCCACGACTCGTTGACACTCTATCCTCCTTGATCTGATTCCTCCGAGATCTAGAGTCATCTTCTTGTCGTCGACCACCATGGTGTCTTCTTCCTTGTCGCCAATCTGCCACCTCACTCTCCTTGTCCTTGGCGCCTTCCAACGTATCTCGTGATGGTTGCTGGCCTTAGCATCGTCTCATCAAAGACAACTGTCTTCCTTGAGTCCACCTAGACCCAATTGTCTTCCTCAAATCGCCTCATCTTGGCCATCTTCTTGAATCCGGTCTCGGATCCACCGCCAACGAGCCACTACCCATTGTCGGTCTCTGACCGCCTCCCACCTCTCATCTGTCTCAACTCCGGCAATCTTCATCGTCTCTGGCGGCCATCATTGACTCTGTCGATGAGTGTTAAATCCATCCTCATCTTGACTCCGACCGCCAGTAGCCTCGCACGGCCTCTGCCTAGACGAACCATCCTCTTTGTCAACACCACTGGATTGGAATTCATTAGAATGGCAACCAAACAACTTCTAGATTTGACTCAAAACTAATTCATCGAAATCATAAACCAATACTGTTAGAGTTTTATATTATTCGGTTGTATGGTTAAGATTATAGCCTTCTATATCTGTTCTAACTGTATTTGGATAGATTAGATTAGATTCAATCTGTTGTAAACTTCCATACTTATCCCTTAGAGGATGTTTATATACAAGGCAATTCACCCAAGAAGGGGCACGGCCAATTCCTTCTATTCCTCTCTTCTACATGGTATCAGAAGATTAGATTGGATCCTGTCCCTCTTCCGCTGCTTCCTCTCCTCCGGCCATGTCCTCTGCGACTTCTCCCAACCTCGTCCCCGACGCGAGCGCCTCTCATCAGGCCTCCGCCACACCGTTTTCTGGCGCTGTCGGTCTCTCCTCCTCTCGCGCCCCGCTGCCGGTCAACCTCGATCTTCACGCCGCCAACTTCACCAAATGGAACATCTTCTTCAAGGCTCTCCTCAGCCGCCACGGTCTTCTCCACCACGTCGACGGCTCCGTCGCTCCCGCCCCCGACGATGCTACTTGGGCGTCCGACGACTACGCCGTCCTCTCCGTCATGTACGGGTCTATCTCCGCCGATGTTCTCGACATCATCCTCGACAAGGAGCAGACTGCTCGGCAGCTCTGGCTTGCTGCTGAGACTCTGTTCTACGGCAACAAAGAAGGTCGCGCCATTGTCCTCCTCAACGAATTCCACGGTCTCCAACAGGGCGATCTCACCATCACCGCCTACTGCAAGGAACAGAAGCGCCTCGCCGATGCTCTTCGTGATGCTAATGCCCCTGTGGACGATCGCATGCTGGTGCTCAACGCGCTGCGCGGCCTCAACAAAACCATGGTGCATGCCGCCACCGTCGTTGCCATGACATCACCCCTTCCGTCCTTCGTCGAAGTTCGGACCTCTCTTCTCAAGGAAGAGATCGCCTTGAAATTTCTTGTCAAGGCAAGTCGCCGAGACTCTCTTCACCGCCGCCAAACTCCCTGATGCAGGGGCGGCTTGCGCCAGTGCTAGCCGCGGTGACGGCTCCTCTTCATCAACCAAGCCAAAGAAGCCGTGGAAGAAGAAGGGTGGCTCCGGTGGTCACCCCACGAGTGGCGGCTATCGTCCTGCTCCCTCTGGCCCATGGATTTGCTTCAACCCCGGCAACGGGCCGTGGTCGCCCAGCTCTGGTCAGTGGGCGCCCCCTGCTCCCTTCAGCCGTGGAGGTCCTGGCATCCTTGGCCCCCGTCCTCCTCAGGCATATGTGACCACAACAACACCTCTGTTTCAGTCCCAGCCCTCTACGCCATCTCCTCCTGCCTGGGACAACGCCAGCCTAATCTCGGCATTGAACAATTTCCAACTCAGCAACGGTGGCTGGGTCATGGACTCTGGTGCTTCTGCCCATATGACACCTGACGTCAGTAATCTCCATCACCCCTCTCAGTCTTCCAGTACTTCTATTGTCACCGTTGGGAATGGTTCTCACATTCCTGTAACTTCTGTTGGTACCTGCACTCTTCCTTCACAAGCTGGTTCTTCCTTTGACTTAAATCGTGTTCTTCACGTTCCATCTCTCATTCATAATTTGTTATCTGTTCGCCAGTTTACTCGCGATAACACTTGCTCCATTGAATTTGATCCCTTTGGTTTCTCTGTCAAGGACCTGCGCACGAAGGAGATTCTTCATCGCTGCAATAGTCAGGGCGACCTCTATGTCTTTCCTGCCACTCCATCCAGATGCAACACTGCTTTCGCCTCCTTGGTCATCTCTCCAGAAGTGTGGCACCGACGTCTCGGTCATCCCGGTCGAGACATCACCAGCATGCTTCCTGCCCAAATAAAATCTTGTCGTTCCTTATGCCATGCTTGTCAGCTCGGTAAAAGTGTTCGACTGCCATTTAGTTCGTCGGCAACCATGTCTTGCCGCCCTTTTGATTTAATCCATTGTGATTTGTGGACCTCTCCTGTGTTAAGCATGTCTGGAAATCAATATTATCTTGTTATAATAGATGATTTCTCTCACTTTTACTGGACATTTCCTCTTCACAATAAATCTGATGTCTTTTCTACTCTCCGTCATTTTTTTGCCCTCGTTCGCACTCAATTCGGGCTTCCCATTCGTGCCTTGCAGACAGACAATGGCAAAGAGTTTGTCAACTCCGCCTCCACAGAATTCCTTGCAGCAAATGGAGTTGTTTTACGTTGCTCCTGCCCCTACACTTCACCTCAAAAGCAGCCTTCGCCGAAGCGCCATTCGCACCATCAATGATGTCGTGCGCACCCTTCTCCTTCAGGCCCAACTCCCGCCTCCTTTTTGGGCAGAAGCTCTCGGCACAGCGACCTACTTACTCAACCGCCGACCGAGTAAGTCTCTTGCGCATGCCACACCATACCAAGCTTTGTTCAACAAACAACCTTCATACAATCACCTCCGTGTCTTTGGCTGTCTCTGTTTTCCCAACATTTCTGCCACCACAATACACAAGCTTCAGCCGCGTTCTGTCCCTTGTGTCTTCCTTGGCTACCCACCCAACCACAAAGGCTACCGTTGCTATGATCCGCAAAGACGCCGTGTCATCATCTCCCGTCACGTCATCTTTGATGAATCAACATTCCCTTATGCCACTCTTACATCTGCTCCGAGATCTTCAGAACAGGACTTTACCTTTTTGCAGGACATTGAAGATCTGCCCTGGCGCACAAATACAGCACCTGCGCCTTCCCTAAGTGGTCCGGCTGCTCCTACCGCTTTTCCTCGACCACCTGTCAGGCTGGTCCACTCTCCGTGTCCTGCCGTGAGAACAGTCCAGCAGACCTCTTCTCCAGCACAGCTGTCGGCTCCCCCGACCAATCCACCTGACGCTCCAGCAGCCCGCCCTGGTCTTGGTCCTCATTCCATGCGGACACGCGCCAAGGACGGAATCGTGCTCCCTGTCCACCGTTATGGGTTCTCTGCTACTACTGCTGATGCTTCACCAGTGCCCAAGTCCTACCTGATTGCTCTGAAGGATCCTCAATGGCGGCAAGCTATGCAAGTGGAATTTCAGGCTCTGGTTGATAACGGCACATGGGTACTTGTCCCTCGTCCTCCTGGTGCTAATATCGTCTCCAGAAAATGGGTTTTCCGCCACAAATACCACTCAGATGGGACTCTTGCTCATCATAAATCCCGTTGGGTAGTGCGTGGTTATTCTCAACAGCCTGGCATCGATTATGAAGAGACTTTCAGTCCTGTCGTCAAGCCTGCCACCATTCACATTCTTCTCAGCATTGTCGTCTCCAAAGGATGGTCTATTCGGCAACTTGATGTGAAGAATGCGTTTCTCCATGGCAACCTCACTGAGACAGTTTATTGTGATCAGCCGTCCGGGTGTGTTGATCCCAGTCAACCCCAGCATGTATGCAAGCTCCTCAAGTCCCTCTATGGTCTCAAACAGGCGCCCCATGCTTGGTATCAACGATTCTCAACCTATATTACCAGACTCGGTTTTCTTGCTGCTACTTCTGACACTTCATTATTTGTGCTTCAATCCGGTCATCAGCTTGACTATATTCTGCTTTATGTGGACGACATTATAATCACTGCCTCCGATGACACTCTTCTCCAGCGCTTAACAGGATCACTTCATTACGAGTTAGCCATGCAGATCTTGGGGACCTTCATTACTTTCTTGGTATTTTGGTCACTAGATCACGATGGGTTGTTCTCTCTCGACAAGTATGCTTGAGACCTCTGCGTCGTGCGGTATGGCGATTGTCATCCCACCATCACACCGGTTGACACTCAGTCCAAGCTTTCCGCCACTGAAGGTCCCACCGTCTCTGATCCGGCTGAATATCGGAGCCTTACAGGTGCTCTTGATACCTCACATTGACACGCCGGACATCAATATGCGATTCAACAAGCATGCTCGATATGCATGACCCACGTGAACCGCACTGGCTTTGGTCAAGCGTATCTTTGCGGTACATTAAGGGTACTCTTGATGCCGGCTTGCATCTCAATGCATCCTCCTCCACCGATCTGATTGCATATTCCGATGCCGATTGGGCTGGATGTCCTGATTCACGGCGTTCTACCTCTGGTTTCTATGTTTATCTTGGAGATAACCTCATTTCATGGGCATCTAAGCGGCAAGCTCATCTCTCGTTCGGTCTGAAGCGAATACCGTGCGATTGCCCATGTTGTTCTTGAATCTTTGTTGGACACGGCATCTTTCACAGGAGCTCCACCTTCCTCTCCAAAAGGCCACAGTCGTCTATTGTGACAATGTCAGCACAGTTTACATGTCCACCAATCCCGTCCAACATAAGCGCACAAAGCACATTGAGATTGATATTCATTTTGTGCGGGAAAAGGTTTCTCTTGTACAAGTCCATGTTCTTCATGTTCCTTCTGCCCATCAATTTGCGGATATTATGACCAAAGGCCTTCCCTCCAAGTTGTTTCTGGATTTCCGTTCGATCTCGGCGTTAAATCAACCTCCGCTCGATTGCGGGGGTGTTAGAGTTTTATATTATTACATTGTATGGTTAAGATTATAACCTTCTATATCTGTTCTAACTGTATTTGGATATATTAGATTAGATTCAATCTATTGTAAACTTCCATACTTATCCCTTAGAGGATGTTTATATACAAGGCCAATCACCCAAGAAGGGGCACGGCCAATTCTTTCTATTCCTCTCTTCTACAAATACAAAATCCACTATAAATTGAATTGGACTTTCAATTCCATGAATCCAACTCAATTCTGTGAACCAAATGGACCGTCACAGAATTGCAAGAGCCTACATGAACATGTACTAGCAACATGGACTACCCCAACCTCCCATGTCGTCATAACATTTTCACTAGTGGTGCGTGACAGAGCTGTTTTGTTACAAAAGTTTCACTTGCACATGCCCTATTCATATCATCCTCAAAGCAGTCAAGAGGAGATCCGAGATGCCTGACATCTGCCCGGAAAAACTCTGACAGTTGATGTGCACATACCAACACCTACAAATAAACCTACACATGCCCTTATAAATTCAAAGGTGAAAGCTAAGGCGGTGATTTGTGTTTGTGGGTGCACATACACTTACAAAAAGGAAAAATCCAAGTCGATTCGATTTGGCTAAGTCTAGTCGAAGTTAAATTTGGATGCATGAAAAAGGAGACCAGACCAAACAATCGGCACCACTTCTTTTGGTTTTATAAAGATAAGCTTTTTTTTTTATGAGAAGGAAAACCATTGATCCTTCTCTAGAAAACCAACTTCAACACGAAACCTTATTTGGGCTAGTATACCACATGAAGCACAAGTCCAAGTCCAACACAATTGTGCTTCCAAGCTGTTTTCTTGTTCTACCTCCAATAATATAAGCTGAATTAGGTGGAACTAATCAGGCCAAAACACGTTACACTTTGAATTGGAGAAGTCCGAGTGGGGAGAAGATCTTCTCGCCTTCTCGATTTAAACTTGAGGATACCATGTCCTTTCTGAGTTCGGCTAATCTATCTATAAGACAGAGAGGACCACCCGCAACAGCATCTAATCATTCCAATAGAAGTTGGTCTAGGGCGTCTAACCAATGAGTTTCACCCTTGTTAGATAATGTATAGCCTCATTTGTATTATTCTTGGCTTACTTGTACTCCAAGCCCTATTGGGCTATATATATATGAGACTACCCCCATCTGTTGTGTGGGGTCTCTTCTCATTCTCTACTCATTCTCTACATGGTATCAGAGCAGAGGCTCATCTAGGGTTCCCTCCCAGCCGCCGCCACCTCTCCTGGGTACCCTAGGGTTCTAGGGCTCCCTCCCACAGCCGCCGCCTCTCCTTCCTCTGTTTCTCCTCTGTTTTTCTCCGCTGGTTTCCCCTGCTCTCCCCGCAGTGTTTCCAGCCGCCGCCCTCCCCACCTTCTTCCACCTCCCGTCGCCCCTGCCTTTCCTCGTCGGCCATGAGTTCCAACTCCACCCTCAGCGGTCTCGCCGGCGATGGCACCGCCACATCAATTCCCGTCTTCCTCAACCCCTACGCCACCGTCTCCGCCAAGGCTCACGTGCCGATCACTCTGGAGCTGGAGAACCCGAACTACACCAAGTGGTCTACGTTCTTCAAATCCATGTGCGGCAAGTTTGGCCTCATGCAGCACATCGATGGCACCGCTCCTCTCCCTGCCGACCCGGCGTGGGTTCAAGCAGATTGCTGTGTTCGCAGCTGGATCTTTGGCTCCACCACAGACGCCGTCCTCGACCTCGTCATGGCCGAAGATCAAACCGCCCATGATCTCTGGTCTTCCATCTCCAACATCTTCACCGCCAACAGAGAGTCCAAGGCCGTCTACCTGAGTCACGAGTTCCACACGATGACTCAGGGTGATCTCTCTGCCTCCGACTACTGCCAGCGGATGAAGGTCCTTGCCGATGGTCTACGGGACGTCGGTTTCCAGGTCGACGGTGCTCAACTGGTTCTCAACCTTCTGCGCGGCCTCAACTCCCATTTCTCCACCACCGCCGACGACATCGCCAACGCCAAACCTCTGCCGACTTTCACCGAGGCGCGCAACATGCTGATTCTCAAGGAACTTCGCCTCGCCACTGAGATTAAAAATGCTCAGGCTTCTGCTCTTCTTGCCGGCGCCTCGAGTGGTGGTTCCAGCCACTGCTCCGGCACCTGCGGCCACAACTCCAGCCACTGCTCCGGCAAGACGCCCACAGCCCTCTTCGCCAGCGGCCACACCTCCAGCGGCGACAACGCCGCCGCAAGCAGAAAGCGGTTGGCGCAAGGGCCAAGAAGACGATACCGGCATCCATGCACGGAAGCAGCGATGCGGTGGGCAGCGTCTGCCGGTCCTGAGTGCTGCTTCAACCCATGGACAGCACCCCAGCCCTGGCGTCCTCCTTCCCCCGGACTGCTGGGTCCTCATCCGCAGGCTCACACTGCTCTCGCTGGACCTCCCCTCTCTTCCTCCGCCCAGCAGCAGCCATGGCCGGCGCCCTCTCCTTCCTGGGATCAGTCCGGTCTGGTTGCAGCTCTCCAGCAGATGCAACTCCAGGGCTCCAATCCCTGGTGCTTGACACTGGCGCTACCTCGCACATGACACCTTCAGATGGTATGCTTACCTCCCATCTTCCCCCTTCCTACTCCTCCATCTTGGTCGGCAACGGCAACTCTCTCCCTGTTGTTGCTCAGGGTCATTCCCTTCTTCCCACCACACATGCTGATTTTCACCTCCACAATGTTCTCGTTGTTCCCTCTCTTGTTCGCAATCTTCTCTCTGTGCGTCAATTCACTCGTGATAATCATTGCTCTGTCGAGTTTGATCCTTTTGGGTTTTCCGTCAAGGATTTGCAGACCCGACGCGAGATTTTTCGCTGCGCTAGTGACGACGATCTCTACACCATCCCAGCCGCCACTACTCCTGCCATCGCCCACGCCCACCTCGCCGTCTCCTCCAATGTGTGGCACCAGCGTCTCGGTCATCCAGCACCTGCCGTCCTAGATACTTTGCGGAAAAACAAACTTCTTTCATGTAATAACATAGACAGATCCATTTGCCATTCCTGTCAACTTGGCAAACATTTCCGGCTACCCTTTGCTAGTTCTTTTTCTAGTTCTTCTACTCCTTTTGAGCTTGTTCACTGTGATGTTTGGACCTCACCGGTTGCTAGCATATCTGGGTGCTTATACTATCTTGTCTTTCTGGATAATTTTAGCCATTTTTGCTGGACTTTTCCCATGAAAGCATAAGTCCAGGTGTTCCAACTCATTGTTAATTTCTTTCAATATACACGCACTCAATTCAGCCTTCCTGTTAAATGTCTTCAGGCCGACAATGGTTCCGAGTTTGTCAACAATGCCACTAGCTCCTTCCTTGCTTTGCATGGTGCATTGCTCCGTCTCTCTTGTCCCTACACTTCACCTCAAAACAGCAAGGCTGAACGCATTCTTCGCACACTTAACAATTCCGTTCGCACTCTCTTACTCCACGCCTCCATGCCGCCTCGCTATTGGGCGGAAGCTCTCGCCACCGCCACTTATCTCATCAACCGTCGCCCGTCCTCCACCATTCATAACCGCATACCTTTTGAGCTCCTTCACGGCACTCCTCCACATCTTGCGCATCTTCGTGTTTTTGGTTGTTTGTGTTATCCCAATCTTTCCGCCACCGCTACACACAAACTTGCTCCCCGCTCAGCTGCCTGTGTCTTCCTTGGTTATCCTTCCTCTCACAAAGGATATCGTTGCCTCGACCTCGCCACACATCGCGTTATTATTTCTCGCCACATCATCTTTGACGAACATGTCTTTCCTTTTGCTGTTTCCTTGCCCACTTCCTCTAGTTCCTTGGACTTTCTTGTTTCTGATGATGACCAGGCTCAGTTCACCGTCTCACCTGCGGTAGCTCCGTCCCTCGTGAATGTTGAGCGGAAGCAGTCCCCCTCTCCTCAGGGCGGTCGGCGCCCGGGCGGGCCGCCTGATGGCTCTGCCGCTGCTCCTGCGCCCCTATTGCCTGTGCATGCGCCGGCTGATGAAGTGCCTGCAGTCCCTGCGCCAGCGGATGGAGTGCTTCCGCCCTCTCCTCAGGGCCCTCCACTTGGCCGGTTCGGCATCGTCTACAGCCGTCGGCCACCACCGGCCACCGATCACGCCCCTCAGTCTTCTGACTGCGAGGGTGCGCTACCAGCCGGCCCTCCAGCGCCGCCATCGTCTGCACCCGTGCGGCCACTCGTGCAGGCCGCCCTAGACGTCTCTCGTCGCGTCACTCGGTCTCAGACGGGCTCCCTCAAGCCACCCGTCTACCCGAAGGCTCTTTCCACCACACATGCCTCTCCGGTACCGTCCACCTATCGCAGCGCTCTTGCCGATCCCAATTGGCGCGCTGCGATGAACGATGAGTATCAGGCATTGATGGCCAATGCGACATGGCGTCTTGTCCCACGACCTCCTGGTGCCAATGTGGTCACGGGCAAGTGTGTTTTCAAGCATAAATTCCACTCCGACGGTTCGCTTGCCCGCCACAAGGCACGCTGGGTGGTCCGCGGTTTCTCCCAGCAGCACGGTGTTGACTACGACGAAACCTTCAGTCCGGTTGTCAAGCAGGCCACTATCCGTGTCGTCCTCAGCATAGCGGCCTCCCGTGCGTGGCCCATTCACCAGTTGGATGTGAAGAACGCTTTTCTTCATGGCCACCTGCCGACATCATCTCTCGCCGGCTGACCTCCTCGACTTCGTCGATCCGTGCGCTCGACCATATGCGCTTACTCTGAAGTCCCTCTATGGTCTGAAGCAGGCTCCTCGAGCATGGTACCAGCGTTTCGCCACCTACATCCGTCATCTCGGCTTCGCAGCTTCGACCTCGGACACCTCTCTCTTTGTTTACAAAGATGGCGATCATATTGCCTACATGCTTCTGTACGTCGACGACATTGTCCTGACGGCTTCCTCGACAACTCTCCTGCAGCACATCATCGCTCGTCTCCACTCCGAGTTCGCCATGACGGACCTTGGTGCCTTGCATCACTTCCTCGGCATCTCCGTTCGCGACTTCCGGCGGTGCATTTACATCTCGGCGACGAGATGCGGTGATCTCCTCCACCGCGCGGGCATGGCTGAGTGTCACTCTACGGCGACCCCTGTTGACACTCGTGCCAAGCTTTCCGCGACTGATGGCGACCCGGTTGTTGACGCCTCTGAGTACCGGAGTCTCGCCGGCGCTCTCCGATACCTCCGCCGACCCATACGACTGGCGTCTGCGGTGCGGCGGTGTGCTTGTTCATGCATGATCCGCGCGAGCCTCACCGCGCATTGATCAAGCGCATTCTCCGCTATGTGAAGGGTACGCTCTCCGTTGGTCTTCACATCGGCACCGGTCCCATCCACTCTCTTACCGCATATTCCGATGCGGATTGGGCGGGCTGTCCCGACTCTCGGCGTTCCACTTCCGGCTACTGCGTCTATCTCGGCGACAATCTGGTGTCATGGTCTTCGAAGCGCCAGACGACTGTCTCCCGCTCCAGTGCCGAAGCGGAGTACCGTGCTGTCGCTCACACCGTCGCCGAATGTTGCTGGCTACGGCAACTCCTTCAGGAGCTTCACATCTCGATTCCCTCCGCGACCGTCGTCTATTGCGACAATGTTAGTGCTGTCTACATGACAGCCAATCCGGTCCATCATCGCCGCACGAAGCATATCGAGATCGACATTCACTTCGTCCGCGAGAAAGTCGCGCTGGGGCAAGTCCGTGTGCTTCACGTGCCCTCATCGCATCAGTTTGCAGACATCATGACTAAAGGCTTGCTTGTACTCTTATTTTCAGACTTTAGGTCCAATCTTTGCGTCCGTAGTCCTCCCGCTGCGACTGCGGGCGGGTGTTAGATAATGTATAGCCTCATTTGTCTTATTCTTGGCTTACTTGTACTTCAAGCCCTATTGGGCTATATATATATGAGACTACCCCCATCTGTTGTGTGGGGTCTCTTCTCATTCTCTACAACCCTAAGGACACGCACCAAGACAACCAGAAGTCAGCGCCAAGTCTTTTGTCAAGTCTTATGTTACCAGGTCGCATTGTAACCCGTTTTCTAGTCAAGTTAGGGTTCTTTAATTTATGTGTAGTCCATGACGGCTATATATAGCCTTGGGAGGCACTCCATGCATCCAGAACATTATAATTCAAGTTTTCCACTTCTGCCATGAAGTTTATGGTAGAAGAAACATTTTCCCTTGATCTTGTTAATTCCTTCATTGGTGCTAAGCTGCTAGCACAAGACAAATTGCTTGATTCGCTCTGTTGTAGTTCAGCAGGTTGAGCTGTGGTTGGGTATCTGTTGCGTATGCCTATGCTAAACACTCCCTCCGGATTGGATAGTTCTATAGTCATGAACATCAGGCCAACACGAAAATTGAATTCAGCGAGTTGGAGCATATCAACAGTGATACAAAACAATTGCATTGAGCGAAACTCTCTTTCAAGTCGTTTATGATTGTAGATCCAGGCATAGAGATATGCCTAAAGGAGAGGGATGTTATGTCGCACTAGTTTCAGATTATAGGATTTCACACTGCTGATTCATGAAGAAACGAGGATGTAGCTTCCAGTGTAGTGTTTATCAGTGGACCAGTCTACATCCTAAGAAAACAAGCTGACTCAACTGGAACAGGGTATTGTGGAAGGAGCTAACAGGAAGGTGACTGGCAAAATGGAATTAGAGGAAGCATAAAGAATTAAATAACGTAATGGGCCATGGACCATGCAATAAACAAGTGCATGGTATGTCTGTGGACTGACAGGGCCGAAAACCTGCAATCTGAATCTTAATACACTAATGGTTCAGAAAAAATACTGAAGTTCAGACCGCCCACCCATGCATGCAGGCATGGTTCTTATGGAGTTGGAAAGCAATGAGAAACAAATTCCTATCCTAGGGGAAGTAAACATAGCCAAACAATAACAATCGAGGAAGAACAACATGAGGAAGCTAGCTATACACACGTCGATTATCGTGAAGGGTTAATTTCTATACAAAAGAATAAACCAGTGGAGTTATGATAAGATTGTCATGTATTAAAATAAAATCAAAAAAATAATATAGGTAACCATCTATCACAAATAATATATAACTGTCTCTCACAAACAATATATGTTTTTTCCTTTTTATTTGGGAACTAATTAAGTTGGTATTATTGTTGATACACAAATACTGAACTGAGGAGGACAATAACTTGTGGGTTAACATGACAGCCGTGCCTCACGAGGATGGCTACTACCTCTACCAGTGGAGAAAATATGGCGATAGAAGATCCATGGAACTCATTTCACAAGGTTAATTTGTTGACTATATATTATTATATATTATCTTATTTAAAGTTGAAGGATAGGTTAATTGCATCTATGAATTATTAAGCCCATTGATCAGCAATTGGCTGGTAAATAGATAGATACACGGGTTGTTCTATCATAAAATCATCTGTGATATACAGATAGTTCTAATACAGAATCATTGTGATTATAGAAGAATTACAAATCGAAATACATGAAATTCGAATACATAGCTTTGAATAAAACGGCGGAAGCCTTTGAGGTAGCAAAAGATGTCCTGTCATGCACAGCGGACATAAAATTATTCCGATGCTTATGACAACTAAGAGGATCCAATCTACAGCTTCAATTGTTGCCGGTTATGGAAGTCCACTCGGCCTGCGTCGTTGTCCTGAACCTCTCGTGTGCACGTCCCTTCCTCAACCGCCTCGTATTCTTTCTCCTCGACCATACGGCTCGTATATAATGCAGATATTAAACTCCTAAGTTTTTCAGGCCTCTCGCTGTGGCCACGTCGATTTCAGATCGATGTGACCGTGCGCCGTCGCACCGCGTCGCCGCTTAATTAACGCATGAATACGGCTTAAATATTTTTTCCTCCCCTCTCGGACGTAGCGCGTGCGTAGCGCAGCAGTAACATTCTTTGATGCGAGGCCCACGGCGTGCATTTGACTCCACCTACTCGCGCTTGCGGAGGGCCCCGGTGGGATTTTTGCCTCGCGACACCTGGCGCCTACGTATGGCTAGCGCACGGCTGCTGAGTGGTGTCTGTTTTTTTTGCGAAAAGACCCCATGTATTTATACAATTGCATACAGATCTTTTTTTTCGCAGAAAGGCTCTAAAATTCCTGTTTTCTTACAACAATGCCCCCATGGATTTACTGAAATTCTTTTTTCGCGGAGAGGCCCAAAAAAATATGTTTTTTTAGATGCCTAGATTTATAGAGTTACATACAAACCCTTTTCCCGTGTGAATGCCGAAAATTCCCTAAAATTACAGAATAGTCTTTTTTCCTAGAAGATCCCCGGGGCTTCTTTCATTTGTTTTTTATCCCCTTTTTTTATGGAGAGGTGGTCGGATTTTTCCACAGACCCTCCGGAGCTTATAAAATTTCTTTTTAACACACTTGTCGGGGATTGGGAAATTCTCGTAGACAACCATCGTACCCCGGCGGCTGGCCAGCAGCCGACCATGTTTCTCTCTGGACGTTGTCCCCAAGGGAGGTCTCCGGATAGCCCGGCCTGCAGGCCCACCTCGTTCTCTGTCAAGTTAGCCCCCGAGCATGCTTGCTCAGGAGAGTGCGACTAGCGACCAAGACCGAAGAAGAGCCCCAGGATCGACCAAAAGACTGGACGCAATTCACAAAGACGACATAACATTAATTACACGGCGGTTCGAAGGACTGCACGCCCACGATCTGCGCGCCCGCGATCTGCATGCATTATACCGCGTCACAGATGCCAAGGGAAACAAGAGAACAGCTCCGCCCACGCCCGGAATAGTGGCACGCCCCTCTGTAATAAATGTTGTGTCGCTTGTAAACCCCTATAAATACCTTCTCGCACGAAGGGTTCAGGGCGGGACTTCATTCCCTATTTTCCTCATACATAGAGCTCGTGGCCGGTGCTCTGGAGGATAGTCCTTAGAACCTCCTAGGGCGCCCCGAGTAAGCATATTGTAATATATCCTCAAAAAGCTAGTGCAATCTTTGGGCGTAGGAAACATTATCTCCCCATGAGAGGCGAACCAGACCAAAAAAGACCCCCTGTTGGCTGTGTTGTCTTGATACGTAGCTCGGCAGGCCCTCAGACGCTACACTCTCCGCGAAAAAGGGGCCCTAAGTTGATCTCTCATTCAATAAGTAAACTCGGCGGGGACCAATTCCCGAATCGTCGACAACACTATTTTTTTTTATAGAGAAGCACTCAGATTTTTACGTAAAACCCCCGGAGCTTCCGCGGTTTATTTTTAACACGTTAGTTTTAAACGAAAATTTATCTAAAACTTTTAAAAAATACATATTAGTCTATTTTCCCAATTAGATCCTCGAAATTCACATGATTTACACTGCTTGTCTAAACGCGGCTGACGCGGCGCGGCCTGCGCCACACCCCTGCATCTAGTTCTAACAAAGGACAGATAGAACGGGGGATGAGTACGGAAGGTAATCAACAAGACGATGTATAGGAAACTGAATGGCATGTCAACTATCATCGAAAAAATTCAGGGTCCTGCCAATGGAACGAAGTTTCAGAAAACATTTCTAGAAGAAACAGAGTCAAATTAATTATTCATAAATCTATGATCATCAGGCACTGCAGGGTCCGAGAACTTTGAAATAGTCCCTTTACTGTTGCAAACGCAATTCCAACTCTGTATAAGGAGTGACAAGTCACACTACAATTACACTCTACATAGGTATGCTACTTTACCTACAGATGTTTTGGTTGAGCATGCCCGAACCTATACACGCTTTCTTTGGTTTTTTCGATAAAGGAAGCTTTTATTAATCTTAGTAAATTACATCAAGATGATACAATTATACTAAGAAGACTCTCGACCTCTACACAGCTAGGGTGTACACAGCCAAACACACACACACACACAAGAAAAGACAAAGGAATCGTCGCGGCAAACTACATCACGCAATATTGTCTTTAAGGCTATCCACCATCATAGCAACACTTGGACCGCGATAAAAGCTCTCCAATGACAACGCCTCCAAGAAGGACTCGATACGCACACGCACCGCCATTGCCATGATCCAACCAGTGAAGGCCAGACCAAAGGTTTTCACCTCGGAAAGTAAATCCTCAGACTACAAAACAATGCCTTCAACAAGGCTATTGCCAGGCACAACCAACTAAAGTTAGACCTAGAGATTTCTCCCTGAAGTCGAAGTACCGGAGATCCCAGTGTTACAACCACCCTCATTCCAAGCTAGTGCCACCATACCACTTAATCTTAGCCAATAGCAACGGCCACCTTCTCAAGGCCAGACAAACAATTTTTAGATATTCGACTCTACGATGACAGATTTGCGAGCTAGCCAATAGGCACACGATTATCAAGTCCATAGAGTACATCTAAAAAATGAGTTGTGTCGTCTAAAAAATAAGTTGTACACGCTTTCTTTGGTGTACGGCAAAACCAAAGATACGAAGCCTTCCATCAATCCCATATGTTAGTCCCTCGCTTGCCTGGAACGAAACTAACGTTGTTGCAGACGGATATTATCCTTGGATTATTTGAAACTTAAATAAAATATTTTTACACTTTTAAATATTTTGAATTTAAAGCTTGAAAATTAGAATAGCAACTAGGTACTGTTTATATTTCTAGGCTTTTAAATGTTTTGGAATCAAATCTTGAAAATCAGAACAACTACTATTTAAATGTTTTGAATTCAAAACTTGAAAATCAGAACTACAACTAGCTTTGAATTTAAAATATTTAAAAGCCTAGAAATATTTTATTTAAGTTTCAAATAATTCAAGAAACCTCTCCAAAAACTTTCATAAAATTTTGGATTTATTTAATACTTCTGAAAAATCAGAACCAAGATTCTTTCCCTTAGACAAAAGTACTAAAAGATTTTTTCAAAAATTCACAGAGCTGACCATACTCTCAAATTTTATTAAAACATTAGTACCGTCTCAGGATCATCTCCAAAAATTTTCATAAAATTAAAGGCAACATATCCTGTGCACACAAGCCTTCCCGTGTACATACCGTGCACACCAACTAACAAAAATCACGAAAAATTCTGAAAAAAATTTAAACTTGTCAGTATTTTCTCTTTTTTGTTACTCTCGATATATAATGAATTTGATCTTGAAATTTCATACATAGGTAGGGCGATCTATGAAGTACATCTACAATTTTTTTCAGAAATTTTTGTGACTTTTGTTAGTTGATGTGCACGGTGTGTATACAGGAAGGCCTGTGTGCACAGTATACGTTGCCAAAATTAAAAGCACATTTGGTATATTTAAATAAGGATGAAGATGGAAAAAATTGTCTTTTCACATACAAATTAATGGACACCGACAAAAATTAACAAAAATAGGGTGAAAGGCAATAAAGGGAAGACCGGTTTCACTTTAGGGATCCAACCGATTGCAAATAAGGAATTTTCTGGAATAGGTATGACGGAAGGATCAGAAAAGGCTTATAGGTCTTTAGCCTGCATCGTGACCGCTACCCAGTCAACTCACCAGTGTGTCTAACGTATAGCTTAGCCAGCGTGGCAACTCGACCGGGAACCAGGATTGTTACAAAAATAATAACATGGCTTGGACAGCATGAGACTTGCATTTTGTCCGAACTAGATCGTGTATGTGCTTTACCAGCACATGATAACTATTAACAATGTTCATGACAGGTAGGGAATCCACTCAACATCTAGGTAGCATACGCTAACATATATATACAGGCAATCCAAATATTGACTAGCTAGTCACACGACTTTTGAAAGAGAAGGCAAAGTGCTTGTCATATCACACTAGAATACGTATCCAAAATGTGTTACATATCAATGTTTTCACTTAGTAAGGATGCATCTGATCGGCGAACCTTCAGCACCGCGTAATCGAAGTGGCAGACAATTCAAAAGGTATATCCCAGGCTTGACATTTTCCAGTTTGAGTCCCTCGACAAGTATGATATCCTGAACCACAGCAAGCAAAAGATTAGGATATATAGCGTTCTATTCATCGAAACAAAATGCAAGGAATGTTTAGTGTGGTGCCTGTGCCTAGCGCCTATGCTATAGCAATACTCCATACAGCAGAACATTAGTAGCAACATTCTAATTAGTATGCAAGGAGGTTTCCTTGCACAAACATGGTAATTAAATTGATACCATGCGACTGCAACATTCAGAATAATACTTCATCCTTGTTTGGGAGCATAAAAATTATGTTACAGAAAGCATTAGAACAAGAAAATTGACAGTCACTGATAGTTTGAAATTTTCAAAAGAATTCACTTGTTTTCACATGAGCTCAAGGGATAAATACAGCAGCACCCAAAATTGGAAGCAACAACAAAATGTGATTCAGTATGACTTCCATCTTTGCCATTCATCTACCTTTCCACTGCAATGGAATGACTGATGAGTTGTATATAATTCCAATGATTTCCATGTTTGTGCAGTCTAAGTGCTTTGGAACTATAATTAGGTACCTAATGCCCTCTTTATGTGAGAGAATATCATGAACTTCACAAGGTTTCCGCTTATAATTATGTGTTATACATTGTGCTCTAAATTTTGTGATTTTTAGCCATCAATTGACGAGCTAGGTTTTGTGAATCCACAAATTTGTTCTGGGCCTGTTGTTCAGTTTGAAAATTCAGAAAATTATCTCAATGGGATTTTCGGATGGAACATTGGAACTAGGGTTTGGATTGAGTAGCTCTGATACCATGTTATAATTAGGGAGAGAGAATGGCTATTCACAACCGTGCATCTTATTGATGATTGAGACATAAACACTTGAGGTTGTTGGGCCTCATGGGCTACATGGGCCAAGACACTAGATTCTATATACATACACACTTCACCATGGAAGCCCTAGAGGTGAGTTGTATTCTACTATTCCCACTTCTCAAATCTCATCCTTATTTTATTGCTAGCAGATCTGATGGCAAGTGGCAGTGGAAGCGCTAGTGCAACTGGTAGTGCAGATGCATCCATTGCAAGCTCAACAGGCAGGGCAAGTGATGTCTGTTCACGAAGTCCCATTTCTGGCAGCTGGTTTGTTATTTTGGCATCATCAAGATATATGTAACACTGGACAATGGAAGGGTAGACTGGAATTAGCTACATCAATTAGGTATTCCTATTCCTAAATCATGATTTTCTATAATTTTTGTATACTTAATTATATATAAACACACATATCGCCATGTCCGTGTTTTTGGGGAAAGGCGTGTCACAGCATCAGCATGTCTGTATTGCCATGTCTGGGCAACCTAGGGCTTGAAGCTGCAATTCACTGCCTTCGCCAAGCTGTGGTTGCTGCCACCAACCTCGCCACCCACTCTCCCCTTCTCCCAGGCCGTAGCTAGACATGTTTTGACTCTGCCATATCAAATTGCATAATAAATATACTATGTCGCGCAGATAGTGGCACACCTTTTCATTTGGGGCCGACTTATTTATGCTGTTGCCGGATATGGTACTTAAATACTTCCATAGATTTATGCCTTGCGTTGTCATTTGCCTATGTTGCCTTCACATTGTTGTTGAATTTGGGAAGTAATCTTATCAATAAATTAGCCTAATAGCACATTGCTTCAACAAATTAGGGAGTCAGAAATTTTACACGAGAACCATATAGTAAAAGATTAATATCAACTGGGGTCAAATATCAAATTGCTATTGAAGGCATATTCTGAGTATAGGAAATAGCAGATGAGCAAAATAAATAAACTTCACGACACAGAGCACACACAGAAACTAGAATATAAAAGAGAAAAAATCCAAAATTAATTCAGAAAAGTAAATGTGAGCTAAATCGAATTACTCCGAGAAATATGCTTCATACCGGTTTTTGAGAAAAACTAAATGTGAAGGGATCAAACTATCAAACGCTGCAACAGACAAATAGTCTATTCCTGCAATATGACAACAGAAGTGAAGAGATAAACATAAACAGAAGAGTAACTGTAGGACAAATTATTTAAGCTGCCGAAGGTAAAGTCAATGAAGTACACAGAAGTTTGTAATTTTGTATTGACAGTAAATATAAACTGACTGAAAGAACTAAAAACAGGAAGAAATGACACCAATCTATGGACAAATGTCAAAACAGGCCAATGCCATTTACAAAATCTTAGTTTACTTTAACTCCACTGCCCGCGTTATTATTTACCATCATTATTATTTTTCTTAATAAAATCAGTAATTAAATGAGGACCATATGTCAAGAACGATTTTATTTGTATTATTTTTTTCTTATTCTGTTTTACAGCATTGATTGGTGTGCTGCTCCTCTAATGAGGAACAGCTCCCATCACTACATCATGCACAGAAAAATGTATATTAACTGGTGTCTATCGTGTACATTTGAGACACTTTTATTTGAAAGAACTCAAATATTAAACAAAGAAACTGGACCAGGATTGTTTGTGTGGCCTCACATGAATCAAACAAGTTGACAGTATGTGCAAGCTTGTACTATGTGCCAACAAGCCAGCCTAAACATGAGAAGACACCTCCGATACTACAGCCACTGTCTGAACCTCGGTGAGCCAGCACAACTGTCAACTGTGTGCATGGATTTCTCAAGGATCTTGTACAATCATGACATAATTATGGTAGTGATTGACAAGTTAGCACAGTATGTACAGCACATTTGGTTCACAGAATTGAGCAAGGAATTGCGGAATTGGAATTGACCCTGAGCCATTTTAGTTGTTTGGATGCACCAAGAAATTAGAATTGGAATTCGACTCCATTTCCACTTGAATTTGCACTCAACTACGAAAGCCCATCGACATCCTTGAGGTCAAAGAGTTCCACCAGCATCCCATTCCTTCTCTGGCTCCCGTTCCTCTCATCATCTCCTGCCACAGTCCAGCTGCCCTCCGACCACGGCTCCAGCGAACCTTTGGCCATGACTCCGTGACACTCTATCCTCCTTGATCTGATTCCTCTGAGATCTAGAGTCATCTTCTTGTCGTCAGCCACCATGGTGTCTTCTTCCTTGTTGCCAATGCTGCCACCTCACTCTCCCTTGTCACTGACGCCTTCCAATGTATCTCGTGATGGTTGCAGCGCTAGCATCGTCTCATGCAGCACAACTGTCTTCCTTGAGTCCACCTAGACCCAGCTGTCTTCCTCAAATATGCCTCATACTGGCCATCTTCTTCGAATCCAGTCTCCAGATCCACCGCCAACGAGCCACTGCCCATTGTCAGTCTCCTGACCGCCTCCCACCTCTCATCTGTCTCAACTCCAGCAATCTTCATCGTCTCTGGCGGCCATCATTGACTCTGTCAGTGAGTGTCCGTCCGTCCTCATCTTGACTCCGACCGCCAATAGCCTCGCACGGCCTCTGCCTAGACCAACCATCCTCTTTTTCAACACCACTGGATTGGAATTCATTAGAATGGCAACCAAACAACTTCTAGATTTGACTCAAAACTAATTCATCGAAATCATAATCCAATACAAAATCCACTAGAAATTGAATTGGACTTTCAATTCCACGAATCCAACTCAATTCTGTGAACCAAATGGACCCTCACAGAATTGCAAGAGCCTACATGAACACGTACTAGCAACATGGACTACCCCAACCTCCCAGGTCGTCATAACATTTTCGGTAGTGGTCTGTGACAGGAGCTGTTTTGTTACAAAAAGTTTCACTTGCACATGCCCTATTCATATCATCCTCAAACAGGTCAGTAGGAGATCTGAGATGCACAGCATCCTGCCAGAAGAGCTACGACAGTTGATGTGCACATACCAACACCTACAAATAAACCTACACATGCCCTTATAAATTCAAAGGTGAAAGCTAAGACAGTGATTTGTGTTTGTGGGTGCGCATACACTTATGAAAAAGGAAAAATCCAAGTCAGATTCGGTTTGGCTAAGTCTAGTCGAAGTTGGGCTGGATGCATGAAAAAGGAGACCAGACTCAGCAATCAGCACCACTTCTTTTCGGTTTTTATAAAGATAAGCCTGTTTTTTATGAGAAGGGGAAAACCATTGATCCTTCTCTAGAAAACCAACTTCAACCTGGAAACCTTATTTGGGCTAGTATACCACGTGAAGCACAAGTCCAAGTCCAACACAGTTGTGCTTCCAACTGTTTTCTTGTTCTACCTCCAATAATAGAAGCCTGAATTAGGTGGAACTAATCTGTGCCAAAACACATTACACTTTGAATTGGAGAAGTCCGAGTGGGGGAGAAGATCTTCTCGCCTTCTCAGTTTAAACTTCATGATACCATGTCCTTTCTGAGTTCGGACAATCTATCTATAAGACAGAGAGGACCACCCGCAACAGCATCTAATCATTCCAATAGAAGTTGGGCTAGGGCGTCTAACCAATGAGTTTCACCCTAAGGACACGCACCAAGACAACCAGAAGTCAGCGCCAAGTCTTTTGTCAAGTCTTATGTTACCAGGTCGCACTGTAACCCGTTTTCTAGTCAAGTTAGGGTTCTTTAATTTATGTGTAGTCCATGACGGCTATATATAGCCTTGGGAGGCACTCCATGCATCCAGAACATTATAATTCAAGTTTTCCACTTCTGCCATGAAGTTTATGGTAGAAGAAACATTTTCCCTTGATCTTGTTAATTCCTTCATTGGTGCTAAGCTGCTAGCACAAGACAAATTGCTTGATTCGCTCTGTTGTAGTTCAGCAGGTTGAGCTGTGGTTGGGTATCTGTTGCGTATGCCTATGCTAAACACTCCCTCCGGATTGGATAGTTCTATAGTCATGAACATCAGGCCAACACGAAAATTGAATTCAGCGAGTTGGAGCATATCAACAGTGATACAAAACAATTGCATTGAGCGAAACTCTCTTTCAAGTCGTTTATGATTGTAGATCCAGGCATAGAGATATGCCTAAAGGAGAGGGATGTTATGTCGCACTAGTTTCAGATTATAGGATTTTGTAGAAGAGGAGGAGAATAGGGAGAATCAGCCGTACCCCATCAAGGGAGATTAGGCTCTTTATATATACATCCTCAAGGGATAAGAATAGAAGATTACAACAGAATCAATCTAATCTATTCTATCTATATAAAACTGTAACAAATATGGAAGGCTAGAGTATTAGGAATACAACATAATAACAGAAACTCTAACACCCCCTGCAGTCGAAGCGGGAGGTTGGCGAACGCCGAGACTGGAGCGGAAATCCACGAACAGCTTGGTGGGGAGGCCCTTGGTCATAATATCGGCAAACTGGAGAGCAGAAGGAACATGAAGAACTCTGACTTGGCCAAGGGAAACCTTTTCACGCACAAAATGAATATCAATTTCAATGTGCTTGGTGCGCTTGTGCCGACAGATTTCTCGACATATAAACCGTGCTAACATTGTCACAAGAGACAACGGTAGCCTTTGGAAGAGGTAGATGAAGCTCTGCAGAAGATGTCGTGTCCAAAGAACATTCGGCAACAACATGTGCGACACTCGATATTCGCTTTCAATATTGGAGCGAGAGACGGTTGCTTGCCGTTTAGATGACCAGCAAATGAGGTTGTCTCCAAGATAAACACAGAAGCCAGAGGTGGAACGCCGAGAATCAAGGCAGCCGGCCCAATCGGCATCTGAATAGGCAATCAGATCAGAGGATGAGGAGGAGGCATTGAGATGCAAGCCAGCATCAATGGTACCTTTAATATACCGCAATATACGCTTGACCAAAGCAAGGTGGAGTCACGAGGGTCATGCATGTGCAGGCATGCTTGTTGAACAGCATATTGAATGTCCGGGCGCGTCAGAGTAAGATACTGAAGGGCACCTGTAATGCTCCGATATTCAGCAGGATCAGAGACCTTAGAACCATCAGTGGCTGAGAGCTTGGACTGAGTATCAACAGGTGTGACGGTCGGGTGACAATTGCTCATACCGGCACGACGCAGGAGGTCCGAAGCGTACTGGCGCTGAGACAGGAATAACCCATCAGGAGATCTGCTGACAGAAATGCCAAGGAAGTAATAAAGGTCCCCAAGGTCTGTCATGGCAAATTCCGAATGAAGAGAAGCTGTCAGGCGCTGGAGAAGAGTATCATCCGATGCAGTGATGATAATGTCGTCCACATAGAGCAGAATATAGGCAAGTTGAGTTCCAGAACGAAACACAAACAAGGATGTATCAGAGGTAGTAGCAGTGAAGCCAAGAGTAGTGATATAAGCTGAGAACCGATGATACCAAGCACGGGGCGCCTGCTTAAGACCATAAAGGGACTTGATCAGCTTGCACACATGCTGCGGGTGACTGGAGTCAACAAACCCGGACGGCTGCTCACAATATACGGTCTCATTGAGGTTGCCATGGAGAAACGCATTCTTCACGTCAAGTTGCCGAATAGACCACCCTTTAGAGACGGCAATGCTGAGAATAATGCGAATGGTGGCAGGTTTGACGACAGGACTGAAAGTCTCTTCATAATCAATGCCAGGCTGCTGAGAATATCCACGGACAACCCAACGAGCTTTGTGACGAGCAAGAGTTCCATCGGAGTGGTATTTGTGGCGAAAACCCATTTTCCGGAGACAACATTTGCACCTGGAGGACGAGGAACGAGGACCCATGTGCCGTTATCAACAAGTGCTCAAACTCGCTTGCATTCTTTGTCGCCGATTAGGATCCTTTGAGCAAGGATGTAGGACTTGGGTACTGGCGAAGCATCGGCAGTGGTGGCAGAGAAGCCATAACGGTCAACGGGAACCACGATGCCGTCCTTGGCACGAGTCCTCATGGGATGGGGACCGAAACCAGACGATTCTTTGCTGAACGGTGGTGGTCAGTACCAAGGTCTTTGCGATTTTAAGCCGGAGGAGGAGCGGATCGCATTACTGGACGCAGAAGAGGCACCGAGAGTAGACCAGCCGGACTGGTGGTCTAGCAAAGGAGGTAGGGTCAGCAGGAGCACTTGGAGAAGGTGCTGCCACTGGTTCTGCACGCCAAGGTAAAGCATCAATGTCCTGCAAAAAAGTGAAATCCTGGTCCGAAGGTCTCGGAGCAGAGGTAAGAGTGACATAAGGGAATGTCGATTCGTCAAAAATGACATGGCGGGAGATGATGACGCGGCGACTTTGTGGATCATAGCATCGGTAGCCTTTGTGGTTAGGAGGATAGCCAAGAAACACACAGGGAACAGAACGGGGCTGAAGTTTGTGTGTAGTTGTGGCAGATATGTTTGGAAAACAGAGGCATCCAAAAACACGAAGGTGAGTATATGAAGGAGGCTTGTGGAACAAGACTTGGTATGGTATGGCATGCTCAAGCGCCTTGCTGGGTCGACGGTTGAGTAAATAGGTTGCTGTGGCAAGAGCTTATGCCCAGAAGCGAGGCGGGAGTTGGGCCTGTAGAAGAAGAGTACGCATAACATCATTTATGGTCCGAATAGCACGCTCAGCCGTGCCATTTTGAGGAGAAGTGTAGGGGCAAGAGCAGCGTAAATGAACCCCATGAGTGTCAAGAAATGCTGTGGAAGCAGAGTTGACAAACTCTTTGCCATTGTCTGTTTGCAAGGCGCGAATGTGAATCCCAAATTGGGTGTGGACAAAGGCAAAGAAATTGCGTAGGGTGGACAAAACATCAGATTTATGGTGAAGAGGAAATGTCCAGTAAAAGTGAGAGAAATCATCGACTAAAACAAGATAATATTGATAGCCAGACATGCTTAATAATGGTGAGGTCCACAAATCGCAATGGATTAAATCAAACGGGCGGCAGGACATGTTTGCCGAAGATTTAAAAGGCAGACGGACACTTTTGCCGAGCTGACACGCATGACATAGAGAATGACAAGGTTTTATTGTGAAGTTGTCGGAGCGAGGAAGCATGCCGGTGATGTCACGACCAGGATGACCGAGACGGCGGTGCCACACTTCCGGGGAAACAGCAAGGGAGGCGAAGGCAGTGTGGCGGCTGGGTGCAGTGGCAGGGAAGACGTAGAGGTCGCCCTGGCTATTGCAGCGATGAAGGATCGCCTTCGTATGTAGGTCCTTGACAGAGAAACCGAAAGGGTCAAATTCAATAGAGCAAGAGTTATCGTGTGTAAACTGGCAAACAGAAAGAAGGTTATGAATCAAAGAGGGAACATGAAGAATACGGCGTAAATTAAAGGAAGAACCAGAGTGGGAAGGAATCGTACAAGATCCAACCCGAGTGACTAGTATGCGAGAACCGTTCCCAACGGTGACAAGAGAAGGGCTAGAAAGCTGAGAGGAATTGTGAAGGTTACCATCATCTGGCGTCATGTGAGCAGATGCACCAGAGTCCATTACCCAGCCTCCATTACCGAGTTGAAGATTGTTGAGCGCCGAAATGAGGCTGGCGCTATCCCAGGCTGGAGAGCTCGGTGTAGAATTTGGGACCGAAGCGAGGCACCGCTTGGTAATGTAACGCCGGGAGGACGGGGCCAAGAATACCGGGATCGCCACTAGAAGGTAGGAGGCGCCATCGACTGAGGCAAGCGACCACGACCCAAGACTAGGATTGAAGCAAATCCATGGGCCGGAAGGTGTTGGAGGACGATAGCCGCCGCCGCCGCTCGGGTGGGGACCGCTGGAGCCGCCCTTCTTCTTCCAAGGCTTTTTGGTCTTGCTGGACGAGGAAGAGACGTCGCCGCGGCCAAGACTGCCAGCAGATGTCCTGCGAGGGGACTTTGGCGGCGGTAGAGAAGAGGGCACTGGCGGCTTCGGCCTTGGCAGCAACACCAAGACGCATTTCTTCCTTGAGAAGAGAAGTCCGAACCGCAACGAAAGGTGGAAGAGGCGACGTCATGGCGATGACCGTGGCGGCATGAGCCATGGTTTTGTTGAGGCCGCGCAACACATTGAGCACCAGCATACGATCGTCAACAGGAGCATCAGTGTCACGAAGAGCATCGGCAAGGCGCTTCTGCTCTTTGCAGTAGGCGGTGATGGTGAGGTCGCCCTGTTGAAGACCGTGGAACTCATTGAGGAGGACGATGGCACGCCCCTCTTTGTTGCCGCAGAAGAGCGTCTCAGCCGCAACCCAGAGCTGCCGAGCGGTCTGGTCCTGGTTGAGGATGATGTCGAGGGCTTCGGCAGAGATGGATCCGTACATAACGGAAAGGACGGCGTAGTCGTCGGACACCCAAGTTGCATCGCCGGAGGCGGGAGCACTGGAGCCATCGACGTGGTGGAGAAGACCATGGCGGCCGAGGAGCGCCTTGAAGAAGATGCTCCATTTGGTGAAGTTGGCGGCGGTGAGGTCGAGTTGAATCGGCAGGGCTCGGGAGGAGGAGAGGCCAACGGCGCCAGGGGGCGGTGCGGGGAAGGTGAGGGTGGAGGAAAGTGTAGAGGAGGTGGCCGAGGAGGTGGCCATCGCCGGAGGCGAGAGAGAGAGCAGCGGAAACAGAGGATCAGATCCAATCTTCTGATACCATGTAGAAGAGGAGGAGAATAGGGAGAATCAGCCGTACCCCATCAAGGGAGATTAGGCTCTTTATATATACATCCTCAAGGGATAAGAATAGAAGATTACAACAGAATCAATCTAATCTATTCTATCTATATAAAACTGTAACAAATATGGAAGGCTAGAGTATTAGGAATACAACATAATAACAGAAACTCTAACAGATTTCACACTGCTGATTCATGAAGAAACGAGGATGTAGCTTCCAGTGAAGTGTTTATCAGTGGACCAGTCTACATCCTAAGAAAACAAGCTGACTCAACTGGAACAGGGTATTGTGGAAGGAGCTAACAGGAAGGTGACTGGCAAAATGGAATTAGAGGAAGCATAAAGAATTAAATAACGTAATGGGCCATGGACCATGCAATAAACAAGTGCATGGTATGTCTGTGGACTGACAGGGCCGAAAACCTGCAATATGAATCTTAATACACTAATGGTTCAGAAAAAATACTGAAGTTCAGACCGCCCGCCCATGCATGCAGGCATGGTTCTTATGGAGTTGGAAAGCAATTAGAAACAAATTCCTATCCTAGGGGAAGTAAACATAGCCAAACAATAACCATCCGCACAAGCTTAACATAGATGTCTTCAGGAACTCAATAATATAAATCAATTAACAGATACAATGAAGGACCTCTTAAAAGGATGCATGTCTAGTTGAAACTTACCGACAAGTTTAATATCCGTGTTGTCTACCAACCACTGAGCACCATCTTCCATAAAACCCACATAACTTGTGTCAAATTCATTCTTCCACATTAGCTGCCTGCAAGACAACAGTTTCATTCAATTTAAATTTTTCCCATTTAACACATTTCACCATAGCGTTGAGCAGAGTATACATAGTAGCACTTCGTGCAGTACTTCAGAAAATTGCATAATAAATAAAATTAGATGTTACAAGATAATTTTGAAAGAAAACTATACAGCAATAACAGGCCAGCCTACAAGGCCAGTATGGATGCACAAAAAATCATAATTAGGCAGAAATTGGGAAAACAGCATTCCCAAATATCTATCTGCAGCCATGAATAAAAAGGCATGCCATAGAAGTTAACAATGCTTTGGATGTTCAAATAGTAGATGTTAGTAGGGACAGCTGAATAGGTCTGTTAAGTATCAGAATGTAGCTAACAATGCAAGGGAATTGGATAGAGAGAAGGAGAGCGCTATGGTGGACACCTCTGCCGCCAGGTTTAGCAGTTGACACGGTAGATCTGAGAGAGTGACACACAGGAGAGAGACTGAGGAAGTCTCAAAGTGGATAGAGAGGGCCCCTTGCCACACTGGACTGGAGCAGTTTGCCATGAGAGCGCCTTCGTTAGCCAGTTAAGTCAAAACATCACCATGTCAGCTTGTTAGCATTTTCCGTCAGATCAAATAGGGAAAGTGATGGCAAGGGCGTGTTTTTGCATACTTCTAGGGCTGTATGCCCAAAACAAGACATAAAACTAGTGGTGACCAGGGGGTTATTTGAGATTTTCTCTAAATCGAGGAAACAAAGCACCACTTCAATTTTGCAGTGCCTATTGCAAGATGCACACCTTTGGATTGGCTTGTAGCCAATTTTCTCTGCAATGAAATCCCTCTATATCAATTTGTTAGGCGAAGTGCCAAAGTAGTTGATTTAAATCCTCAATATTAAAGCAACCAGATGTTGTTGCTTAGAAATTTTCATTTTTTTCTGGCTAAACAGAGAGGGCAGGGGCCATAGCATACCAGATAAGATTAAATAAAATTACTCCTAACAGTCGTTGCATCACAGTTGATTCATATAATGCTGATGCATATCTCAGCTGATTCATTTATTCTATATTATACACGAAATATATTAGTCATTAATGAGCTGTGTCAAATCATGCCAAATCATTCAAAATATGTATAGGGGGCATAACATATCAAGTGCAAAATATTATTTGAGTGCAATCATGCAAACTCACACATACACTTTTGGATGACAAATGAAGTGGAGAGTCTTAAGGAAGCCCTCGTGAATGATCTTTCAACATGTAAGGGAGTTATTCAAAAAGTTACCCGGTTATGTTATCTCATGCCCTCAGGAAACTAGTCATCCATCTCTTATATAACATCTACATGAAAAGTTTGCATGATTGCACTTAAATATGAGTTTGCACTAGATACGTCCCCATATATATAATGAAAAATTAAGAATGTTTGTATCAAAAATAATTCTGCATGCTTACCACAAATGAGCATATAATTGTGTTGAAATCCATTACCTGTCAGTGTTTAATGTTCTAAAAAGTACACGTTGAACTCCTTTTGGGATATGTAAAGATTCCATTGTGTTAGCTGCAATGAATGGATCAACACAATATTTAAATCTCAATGTCAAATTCAACAGATATTCCGTTTGACAAACACAACGAAGTAGCTTAATGAGACTGAACAACAAGAATTTTACCAGTAATATTGTCATCCCTTGGAACGTCAACCAACATTGCAGGACCTAGTAACACAAAATCAGTTGTTAGAGTTATGTAAATTGCATATGTTTTATATGTAGTAAATCTTTACTACTTAAAAAGAATCTATTGGTAAGTGGCAATACGTTCTACACCCCACCCCCGCCCCCCACCCACACCCACCTCTCCTATCCCTAAATCACTCTTTCTTGAATTCAAGCAGAATATTCCACATAATTCTTAATTGCTATCTACCACTTCAATAGATAATTGAAAATGGAGAAGACCTGTAAGTTTTCATATGGGGCACATTATGGACTTGATCATAGATTCATATTGATCATAGAACATATATGCATTGAAGATAACACATTTTGCTTCATATTCGACTTAATTTCATGTCATATGAGATATTATTTATTCGCCGTGGCAACTATGCCGTGTAGTGATTCAAATGTACAGAATACCTTCTCTTATCTGTATAGGGAATGTTTTATGTACATCACCACTCATTTCTGCAAGTGT
This sequence comes from Guadua angustifolia, assembly GCA_036346375.1. NCBI lineage: Eukaryota > Viridiplantae > Streptophyta > Magnoliopsida > Poales > Poaceae > Guadua > Guadua angustifolia. The sequence continues at coordinate 12,324,336 of CM070514.1, forward strand.
GAGGAATCAACTATGCTCATGTCCATTATGTTACATCACAATGGTTAACAAGAAAAATTTAGCCACTCAATAAAAAAAATGTTTGAAACAAGGGGAACAAGAAAAATAAATACTTAGGAAATTAGAAGCTTCTATAGACTGGATGGTATCACCAATTTACATCAATGTACCATGACATGGCATCTGTTATCAGTTTCTTCAGTATTGCTCCCTCACTACCCTGTCTAAAGGTACATGTGATATTTCTGTAAATTTCCTGTGCTGTTAGTCGATAGAATTTTCTTAGTATACTTTGATGAAGGGAATGCCTTTCATAAGAACACTTTGTTAAGGGTATTTGTGGTATTTCCTAGTATTCTAGTGTTTAGTCTTGTGTGTGTTCATGTACTCTATATATTTGCCCTATGGGCTATTGTAATACGACGAACCTTTCATATTTGCTCTCCTCCTCTTCATCTAACATGATATCAGAGCTAAAGTTCAAACCCTAGCTCCAAGGTCGTCTTCCGTTGTTGCTGCCCCCGAGAGGAGCAATCTCCATTCTCGGGGGCAGTGATTAGCAACGTAGGAGGTGGCCATCCCCGCGCTCGGCACTGTCGGATCTCACTAAAGTCGCCAATCTCCATCGCGCGCTCGTCATTGTCCTTGTTCAGATCCTACCGAATCTAATCACCTCCACCGCCAGAACCATCATCCCACACAGCGTCGCCTCTCTCCTCCGCGTCTACCTTCCTGCACACGGTTGGATCCATATGCCACGGCCGCCAATGAAGCACTCCCCAGCCTCCCCAATGGTGCAGGAGGTCCCGGCAACCAGATCCAAAGGCGGTGGCCAGAGCGAGGACGGCCTCTCAGTGCCGCGGCAGATCATGACAGCCGGATCCAAAGGCCACGGCCCCCAACAAAGTGCTCCACAACGACATGGCGGGTCCCGACAGTCTGATTTCACGGCATGGCGACTGCTGCTCCTCTCCTCCGTGTTCAGATCTGGTGGCGATCGCTGTCGAGTGCACCGTCTCTGTACTCCCTTCGTCCAGATCGTGGTGTCGGCCATCGAGTACGCCGTCCCCGCACTCTCTTCGTCCAGATTGTGGCATCGGTCGCCAAGTGCACCACCCTCGTCCTCGCATCGACGAATCTGGTGGTGTCGGCCATCGAGGGCGCCGCCCCTTTTCCTCCCTGTGGCAAGATATGGCCACGGTTGTGCGGAGATAGAGGCGGGAGCGAGAGATAGAGTGGAGAGCAAGGGAGACTTCAAAGATCTAGTTTATAACCAGATCTAGCCAGAGCCGCTCCCGCTCCACCGGCTACAACTCCAGCTTCTCCACCGACTCTAGTCTTGGCTTCTACCTCACTAGTTTCAGCTATATCTAAGCTCCTAGTATTTCCTTTTGAGTCTTCCGTTGCATCCATTCAAGTACTTGGTACCTATCTCTGAATTTATCAATGTCATGCGAGTCCACAAATTCCTTATCAAACAGTCGATTGCTTTTCTAGCTCTCCCTTTCGCATGGCCATAGCCACCGCTCTTCTCTTTGAACCGCTGCAAATCATAAAAATCGTTATGATACTACTGCTTCTCTCTGAGCCGCCGTCCCGAGCTTCTAAGGCCGCCGCCCTTCTTACGCATTGTGCCTCCGTTGCGCTTCTAGTACACTGCGCCGCTACCATCTTGGGCTTTGATCTACGCCGCCATGCTTCTATCTATCCCAATTCAGCTTGATTTGATAGCTCTCTCTTTTTGTGTTAACTTCATCATCTTTTTTGTCATGTAATCGCAGTCGACTTTGCTCCTGCTTGCCTCTACTTTCTTAGCCCTCACACTTTATGCTTTATGGGCTGACGCATAACCCCGGATGGGAGTAGATCATTTGATTCTTGATACATTTCCGAGAGCTGAACACTACGACAACAACTTCAAGACTAGAACTTCGGATTTTCCCTATGTTAGTGTCTAGCCTTCCAAATGCAATGCTACTGCATACGTCTTGCATTTGAGGGGGGTTTTAAGGGTATTTGTGATATTTCTTGGTATTCTAGGGTTTATTCTTTTGCGCTCCATCTAACACACTTTACTTTCTTGGATCATTGGGCCAAGTCCCAGCAGTCACATAATATGCATGTCCCCTGTCCATCTCCTGCACACCAAACACAATCGACCATTCCAATGCAGCAAAACTATTATCTGTAATATGTCTAATCTGCAAACTTTTGCATCATAGAAGTGTCATTTAATTCAAAATTTTTCTAATATATTTATCTATAAATTGTGGTGAGAATAGGAGCAGCATGTTTAATTTGGTTTCCTAGAAACTCTTACATTAATCAGAAAAAAGAAAAAATACTAGGTTAATCAGTAAAAAGTAAAAAAAAATGATCTGTTAGATTGATAGCACTTAATTTTCCCACTGTTAGATGCAGCTTATAGTATGGAGAGAAGGCCTTTTTCTATTAGTTTCCTGTACATGTAAGGAATAAAGTCAAAAACAACCAAAGCAGAGCACCCTTTTCCGTGTTGTGCATAGCTTGACCTTGCATAGGGTTTTTCAGTCACACACACACACACACACACACACAGAGTGCGTGTGAGTGAGAAAGAGAGAGAGCTAAAAAGAAACAGTTAAGGAGCATAGAGTGGCACTGCCTCATTTCATCCTCCCCAGCTTGCCGTGCCACCATGTCCACCAGCAAAAGCATTGGCCTTTTGTGACACCATCTCTGCTGTCACATGTAACTCTTTTGCTCCCTTACATGGTTCCGCCTTCTCCCAGATGCCAACTGAGATAGCAATCATTGTTGAAACAAATATATATTTGAAGAGGTCTGTTTTTTACTTCGCTAACAATATCTTTTCCTTCTGCAAATAGCTTTCAGTGCAGCATTGCTAAGCACCTGCCATTAGTTCTGCATGGTTTGGCACAGGAATCCAAAAGAACTGTTTTTTTATTTTCTTAATTTTTTGTAGCAAAAGGCATCTACTTAAGTGCTCAGATTGAATTTCTTAGTGGTTACAATGGAGCCTGGTAATCTCTGTAGAAAGTATATAACTTTTAAAATGGCAACTTTTTTGAAGGGAAAACTTTAACAATGGCATTTAGTCAACTCGTCCTAAAATATCTTATTAGTTTGGATGGAAGAGGATCCAGAGGGAAACAGAAAGTTGCAGTGATTACTGATCATCCATGTATGTTAATTGCCCAGGAAGCCAGATTGGCTTATCAAGTTTGGCTTAGTGAACCTTCTTTGTTATTAGCACCTTGAATTGTGGACAATGTTTATCCTTGAATGAAACGATCATAAGGGTTTTAAGAAAATTATAAACATTTTTTAGTATTTTCATATTGGTACTATTAAAACTTATTAATGCCATCCACAATAAAAATTATATTGATGTATTGGCCACACACACAGCAATCCTCTCCAAGTGCTAGTTAGGATATTATTCCGCACAGTAACATTACACTAACACTAGGCCGTTCAAGTTCCAACAGAACTGTATTGTTTGATTGTTTAGCAATGAAAAAGTTTCTTATATTTGAGAAAGTTTTTGCTGATTTTGTAATAATTTTCAATTAATAATGATATAAGTCATGTTCTTCTGCAAATCAAAATTCCAACAACACTATCCTGCCAAATTGCACAGATCACTTCGCTAGTTCCAAACGAATTCCCATATCAATCGATCACCTGAACATTGTGGTAGTACTCACACGCAAGTAACTCAAACCCAGATCGGCAATGCAAACATGCAACATCATACCGCTAAGCATTCGGAAAGAAATAAAAGGAACCCAAGACACGTTTGAAACGGCCACTACGTCACCAATACTGCGTAATTGATGTGCAAAAATAAAAAAGGAGCGGAGGCGGCGGCGGAGTGAGCTCACCGTTGAGGACGTCGAGGTCGAGGGAGTCGACGTCGAAGCCGGCGTCGAAGTAGTGCTGGAAGACGTGGCCGGGGGCATCGACGTGGGTGCCGGTGTGGGTGGGCAGCCGCATCTCGGAGTTGTTGGCGCGAGAGCCGTTGCGCATGGAGCGGGGCAGCCACAGGAACTGGCCCACTCCGGCGTCCGACTGCCACGACGGCATGTCCTCCCGGTAGTAGTGGGTGATGTCCAGGATGCGCCCCCCACCGTGCACCTCCCGCCGCTCCGGCGCCAGCGCGGGCTCGTGGGCCATGGCCGCGCATGATGGCGGCTCGCCGGGGTAGGCCGGGTGGGCGGACGGGGTGGCGGCGGCGAGGAGCGGGAGGAGGAGGAAAAGGGAAGCAGCCATTTGGGCCATTAGGGATTGGATTGGAGGCTTGGAGCAGGAAGGCGACGGGCCTTCCGAGACGACCACGGTAGTCTCAAACAGTCCTCTGAACCTCTCCCCTCTGCCCGCGGTGTGGCGGATAAAAGGGGTTTTAGATCATCTCCAACAGCATTTCTCAAATCTCATTCCCTATATCTCCATATACAGAATTCCCTAAAAAGATTACTTCCCTATATCTCTTCCCTCTCCAACAGCATTCCCCAAATCTCATTCCCTATATCCTCACTCCTATATTATAATGCTATTTCATAACCGCCATACCAGTCATATTTATTTTTTAGCGGAAAAAATTCAAACGGCTATTTTTAATTACGGGAATTTAAAATTCGAAATTTATTCTAACGGTCAACGTAACGGCTATATTGCAACGGCTATATTGCAACGGCTATATATATATTCAGCTATATTTCAACTTCTTTATTGCAGCGGCTATATTGCAACGGCTATATTTGAGCGGCTATATTGCAACGGCTATATTGCAACTGACTATATATACACGACCATTTGCACTTCCAAACCCCGCCATTTCGAATGTTCACTATCTAGTATATCTCAATGAGTCGTCGCAACTTAGTTCGAAATTTCCTCTTAGAAGACTCATCGTCGGATGACGCATTTATGAATCTCTTCTTACAATTGCATTTCTAGCACAATGAGAAGATGAGTTTGTGATCGCCGACGCCAGTGGGGGTTCTGTTGTTGGCCATCAATCCATACATCGCAATAGAGAAGAAGGGCATGGCGAGCTATACCGAGACTATTTTGTCGATCCTCCGGTCTACTGTCCAACCTTCTTTCACGGAGGTTTGTGATGAGAAATATTTCATTTCTTTGTATTTCGATTGATCATCTTGTATATGGCTCATTCTTCTTTTAGTAGCAGTTTAGAATGAGTCGTTCTCTATTTCTTCGCATATTGCATGCTATAGAAGCCCATGATGATTATTTTGTTCAAAAAGGAATTGTCTTTGGAACTATCGGGTTATCTTCTTTCTGAAGGTAATCGCAAAGACACTCAGGATGATAGCTTATGGAGTACCGGCAGATGCTATTGATGATTGTCTACGGATTGCGTAAAGTCTCGCCATAGAGAGTCTTAAAAGGTTTGTGCGAGCTATTATTGTCCTCTTCGAGATGAGTACTTGAGATCTCCAAATGAGAATGATCTTGCTAGATTACTTGCAATCGGTGAGGAAAGAGGTTTTCTGGGATGCTAGGAAGCATAAATTGCATGCTTCGGAGGTGGAAGAATTGTCCTCTGACATGGCAAGGCTTGTATCTTTGGGCATGTACACAAGCCAACAATAATTCTAGAAGTCGTTGCTTCACAAGATCTATGGATTTGGCATGCATTTTTGGTTTATCAGATCTCACAATGATATTAATGTTCTTCACCGTTCCCCTCTCTTCGCAAAGCTAGCGAAGGACAAGCAGGAAGTGAATTATACTATCAACGGTCACAATTACACAATGGGGTACTATCTTGCAGATGGGATATATCCTGCATGGGCAATATTTGTGAAGACAATACCGGCTCCTCAAGGAATAAGAAGAAATATTTCTCCCAAGCTCAAGAGGCGCTAGGAAGGACGTGGAACGAGCCTTTGAGTTCGCAATCTCGGTTTGCAATTGTTCGAGGACCAAAGACGTTTCGGGATCAACAAACACTAGGAGATATCATGACGGCTTGTGTCATCATGCATAACATGATAGTTGAAGATGAGCGAGACGGAGGACCACTTGACTACAATTACGAAGGAATGGGAGAAAGCGATTGCGGCGTCACATGAGCATACACTGAACTCTTTGAGTTTATTCAAACTCATCATTCCATTCGAATAGGGAAACTCACCACCACTTGAGGAGGATCTAGTGGAGCACTTATGGCGGCGTTATGGAGGGTGTAATTCAAGAGTGTTTCTCAGTGTAATTTTTCATGTATTGTCATGTAGTAATTTATATTTTCCATGTATTGTCATGTAGTAATTTATATTTTCCATGTATTGTCATGTAGTAATTTATATTTTCCATGTATTGTCATGTGAATCTATGTGTTGTATGCAGTCATTCATGTGTGATTTAGCAATCAACCATCAGATGGGATAATATTCATTTGTGATTTAGTCCATAACCGAAGCAAAAGTATGTAGCCCATAACCGAAGCAAAAGTATGTAGTCCAACATAACTAAGAACAAGTGAGTACTGAGGGACATCCCAAAAGTATGTAGTCCATAACCGAAGCCAAGGAAACAACCTTGGTTCAACCTGACCTATTACATCTTCTAGCTATTATGTCATTATGCAAGGTCATGTAGTACTGTTTTTGTGTCTCCGTGCAGCCATTTAGATCAATGGCCATAATTCTCTCCTCCTCGACCATTTTCTTGAATTCAAGTTGAGCCATTTAGAGCCATCCCAATTGAAAGCATCCCCTCCCTCACTCAACAGGTTAACATAGAAGCCATCCATAATTTCTCTTCTGCCAACAGCAAAATTGCTCAAGTTAACAAAAAACAGTAAAATATCTTAAGAAAACACAGTACATTATCTTAACAAGTCTTAACATTAATACATGACTAGAACAACAACATCTTAACAAGTCTTGACAATATCACAACAAGTCTTTACAACACCTTAACAAGTCTTAACATTAATACATGACTAGAACCTTCCCGAGTCATCACTATCGATATCAATACCCTCATCTTCACAATATTGCCTGTCATCACGTCTATCCTCCTCAGTGCTCTGGTAGTCCATAGGAAGACACAACTCAGGGTCCACATCCGCTGCAGGGTCTACTTCCTCTCTTTCAGATATTTCATGTGCCTGTATGGCAACCTGGTCTAGTCTGCGAGCTATAGCTTCGATGTGAAGCACAAAGCTATTGAGTTCGTTGGCACATTCACATGTCTTAGGACTAAAATTGTCTTGTGCAGCTTTGTTAAGGTCACATGCGATGCTCTCTATTTGTTTTATTGTCCATGCCATGCCTTTACTCAGTTTCTCATTATCCTTGTCCATCTACAAGTACAACTACAGATTAATAATGTTGATCAACAAAAGCAATAAGCAGGCTCCAACTGATCATGTAGCAATTCTCTAGGATTACCAATTTTTCTGGACACAACTGATAGGTAGTCATGGCCCCATGTGACACTAGATTACACATTCCCAGAGTAAACTGGTAATCCTAGAGAATTGGTACATAAAGAATCTGGATCCCATCCCCATTCATGCTCAGTCCTTAGAGCAACTCAGTCCTTAGACTCATACCAAAACAAACAAACATCTGCAGCTATTTCAAAACAGTCGGCCATCTGCAGCTATTTAGCCCAATACATTTGCATGAGATCTGCAGCTATTTCAAAACACAAGGAAGAAGTTGAATTGGCACTAGAGTTCATTGGCACTAGAATTGCTAATCCTAGAGAACATTACAGTATCAGGCATACATCTCGATTCCAAACAGTAAAGAACCACATTTCATCAGATTCCATTTCGATCCATCTCCATTCATGCTATGAGAACATTACAGTATCATGCTATGAGAACATTACAGTACCTGGGTTCCCCTTTGCTCGAGCTAGGCGATGTCGGTCGCTGGTGGCGATGTCGGTCATTGTGGCCCTATGAACTAGTCTTCTCCCGACAAGTGCTCTTCAACCGATCAACTGCTCTTCTTCGGCCGGAAGCAAAACTGCACTTCTTCACTGAGAGAACCGACCAAACTTTCACATGGCACTTGCACAGAAGCAAAATAAACCTAAATTAGCATCTGGGTTTATAGTGTCAAAGTCTACATGGTGTTGCTGTCTAAAACTGGAGCCATGTCGATGATTAACTTAGAGCTATGTGTCGTAAAAGTTGTATGTAATCTTCATGTACTAAAAAGAATCAATAATACATGATCCCCTACATATCATACATGAAACTCTGAAAGCATGTATGAAATTGACAATTCCTATTCAGTACTTACTACCTAGCCATATAGTGGATTTATACATCAACTCCACATATCATGTTCATATGCATCTGTACATAACAAATTATGAATTTGAATTCTGGCTCTAAAAGGTCACAAATGTAAGCAACTGTAATATTCTGGCTCTAATAGATCACAAACTATGGCTTTTGCTGGAATATGAATTGACATACGAAATCAACCACATGCACATTGCATCATATACGACAACAGAAAAAATGAGTTCGGGTCCAACTCTGGTAGGGGCCTAATATTTTCACACACCTCGCTTAATCATGACTTTAATTATAGCAGCATAATTGAGTTATTTTGCACCTGCTATAATGAAATGTAGACTTTGTGCTCTCAACATTTTCACTGCTTACTTACTTGGACCCACGACCAGACATGTTGTTATTACAAACTCTTTCCAAAAGGAAAAGAAATCCACATTATGCAAAGGTAGTTTATTCAGAGGTTACAAAGTTACCTAAATTGGCAGAGCATAATCATAATCACAAAAGGAATTTTATCTTTTGCAAACCGACATAATCAAACATAAGCTAACTTTGTCTCAAGAACCCAAAGCCAAATGCTCTCGTCACCTTCGCATTCAGCAAAGACCACATATGACATACTATCGATCCAAGAACATTGGTAAATAGAAGTTTGTTCTGCGTCTCGCTTGATTTGAAACGTCTCCAAGCATCACAACCAAATAGAGAGGGGCCAAAAAAGCAGAGGACAAGAGCCTTACATCATTGCCGCCGCCTAATCGCTTCTTGCTCAAGACGGCTGCTTGGACCTTTCGATGGCCGACTTGTAGATCCGAAGACTTCGCCACAACAAACCAAAACCCGCATTTAGCCTAAATCACGCCACTACCCGAGGTTCAAGACCACGATGCGAGGCGGCTCGGGTTGATGACGGCGGGACCAGATCTGGCGGTGGGCTCACGCCGGGACGGCGGCGGCTACCCTCCACGCAGACCAACCGGTGACAGACAAGCGGACCGCCGCCTTACTGCTGGCGTCGCCGGGCGGAGATGCGGCTCGGCCATCTGGTCCTCGAACAATCTCGCTGGGCGCGGAGCCACCTACCGTTCCTCCACGATGGGTGCGAGCGGGATGGGGAATCGATCGGAGAGAGAGAGATTTTCGAGAAATGGCAATTCTCTCCGAAACCTAAATCTCGGGAGGGCTTTGGGGAATCTGTTGGAGAGCCGTTTTCAGCCGTTGCTTGTACGGATTCCCTATAAAATGAGATGGAGAGCCGGATAGGTAAGCTGTTGGAGCTACTCTTAGTTAGGGTGTGTTTGGCAGGAATTCAGTTTCTTCAGATTCACGAATCTAGTGAAGCTAAAAATTCTAGTTTCACCAGATTCGTGAAGCTGAAACTGTGAGTACATTAAGAGTGTTTAGATAGATCATCTTGTTTACGTTTTAGACCAAAAATATAAACTTAATTCACTTTATTTTAGCCTACAAGTTTCATATTTCAGGTGAAACTAGAATCTGGAGCTCTACCAAACAGACCCTTAGTGCTTGCTTGAAACAACTTTCCGTTTCACATGGTTTGTGCATGAGAGATCAGTTTTTGACACTTTTAAAATTCATTTTTTCGATATTTGACACCCTGACTCACTGTTATTGACTCAGATGGACCCATATGTCATACACAGAACCGAAGAAACGCAAGAATTAAGTGTCATTTTCTGAAATTTCATGTTTGTGCATACCCTAGAGTTTTTGTTCCCCACTTTTTTATTTAAAGTAAATAAAAGATAATGAATTACCAAAATTGATAAGGTAGGAGTGAAAACGGGTTGATAATTCTACACGGAATACAATTTTTTAGTCTTGATCGATCCGTATCGAGGGAATATGGGTTAAGATATAAAAAGAGCAATATCCGCTTCGTATCCATATTTGGTATGATATTTAGAAGATATCCGACAAATCAACAAAATAGCTACCCCATAAAACACAAATATCCTTTAATATCCTCTATAGTTTTCTAGTATTGACTAATTTATAATATGAATTTACATTTAATTATATTTATGTTCTTAACTAAGATAAATAATTCTCTAATAGACACCATAACACTACTACAGGAATGTACATTAGAATCGATTCTTTTTTGTCATTAGAATCGGTTCTGCTAGCGATAGAAAGTCATTCGATAGTGATGAGGAGGCACTATCACGGTCGATTTTAGCCCAATTGTGAAAAAGAGTCATCACAATCGGTTCTTTTGATAAACCGAATGTAATGATATGATCATCAGAATCGGTTATTATGAAGAACCGATCGTGATGATCTATTGTCACAATCGGTTCTTTTGTAGAACCGATTCTGATGACCAAATTATCACAATCGATTTTATATAGAAACCAATTCTGATGACAATATCATCACAATCGGTTCTTACTTAAAACTGATGTTGATGACCGTCTCATCGGAATCGGTTTTTCTATGAAACCGATTCTGATGACCCTATAATCGGAATCGGTTCTTTGTTGCAACCGATTCTGATGAGCAACAAAGAACCAATTTCGATTATGTGGTTATCAGAATCAGTTTGTTTTAAGAACCGATTTTGATGATGGATCATCAGAATCGGGTTCACAGAAGAACCGATTTTGATGATTATTCCGATTATATGGTCATCAGAATCGGTTTGTTTTAAGAACCGATTCTAATGACCGATCATCAGAATCGGGTTCACAGAAGAACCGATTCTAATGACCCTATTATCAGAATCGGTTGCACATAAGAACCAATTGTGATGACCCTCATCAGAATCGGTTACACATATTGTCAGTATGCATATATATATACATATATATATATATATATATATATATGTATGTATCACATTCACAGTATAGAACACAGAATGCATATATCACATTCACAGGACACAAACACTTTAATTACAACACATAACACATTCGGTGACAATATACAAACATAAGCATGCTTAACAATCAGTACAATATAAACATGCTTAATAATCAGTAGTAACAATATACAACATAAGCATGCTTAACAATCAGTAACAACATACAACATAAGCATGCTTAACAATCAGTACTAATTAATATTGTTTACATATGGACTAGTATGATGATTCAGGATTTCTAAACCTGCCGTCCTCCGATATAACTTCTAACCAGTACCACTGGCATAAGTGATCTTGTATCGCATTTAGTGCTTTGTTCTCTAAGCTCTTATGGATGATAGTGAGCTCTTGCAAAACAGAATGTAGTGTAGTAATTTAAGTTTTAAAATTTATATGTAAAAGGCTAAGTGTTTTATTATACATGTACATATACCTAAGGGAAATGATGTGAGCTGTCGATTAGGAACGCCATGTGGTGTATGACGTAGAAGCCACACAGGTCATCGCTGCCCTGTTGATGACACTGTGAAGAGAGAGAATTTAACACACAAAGATTACATGTTAGAAAAAAAAATTAATCGTATATATGGTAGGCACTTGTACCCTGAAGGGCTTATACTTCAACGTCTTACCCTTTTTAGCATCGTGTTTCCCTCCTCCATCGACATAGGCCAAGAAACCCCTACATACATTGGAGAGATTCCATTGAGTTAAAAAAATGAATGTAGTTAAATTCAGAACGTGTTAGGTTATACTGATGTACTTACTACTCCAAAGGAGGTTTGATCACGAAGGCCATCGGTTTGTTCTCGGCCAAGATTAAAATGTAGACCGTGTTTTCACTCGGAACGAGGACAAGTAGAACCCAATGGTTGCTTGTTAAATGGCATACAGTGCAAGGAAATGAGTTCGCATACGGTGTAAATGCGTACAAATAATTGAAGGGTAAAGTACTGCTTACTCTTCGTGGTACGGGAATAAAATGAATTTCTTCTTAAACGTAGCATTCAAAGCCCACTTGATGTAGCCGGCAAGGAAGTCCGGTTGAAGCTGTACCACAGTCGCATACACCAGCTCAGGGTCGACAAACCCAAATGGTTGTTGATGCGTCACGGCTCATGAAGGATCAAGTTGGCCTAAAGGGAGAATGAATAGGCAACTTTTCAAATTATAAGGATAACTACAGCACAACTAACAAGCTCAGAAACTAAATTACTAAAAACAAAAACACAAGAGAGGAAAGCACAGAACAACTAAATGGCAGCGACAAATAACACGAATGCAAGAATTTAAACAAGAGACACCAGATTTTTATCTCGTGGTTCAGAGCCCGTCTCCTACTCCACGTTAGAGTACTTCTTTTTGAAGTATAGCTCCCCCAATGCTAGTCGCAGTAGCTTTAGGTGTCCACTAGGGCAACTCTTTCACCACTACAGTGAGGTGAGTTCCAAACCTCTCACAAACAATGTGGCTTTCCACAGACACCTTTGGACAGGTCGCACCTTCACTGCCTCCAAGCCATCTAGGATCACTAAGACCCAAGAGTAATAGACTACACACAAGCCCTGTCTCTTGGATCACTCAACACAGCACTTGCTAGACTAAGCTCGGAGCAAGAACACTTGAAAAGAGTTAAAGTTTTGAGTTCAGAGGTTCAGCATAGTCTCCTTGAAGGAATGAATGCTCTAAGGATGCTAAAATGTCAAGGAGATCAAAAGGGTATCTGGTAGATGGCTCAGCAAATAGTTATATAGGGATTTGGATAGGAAATAGCCGTTTACACCTACCACTGTGATCGTTGTAACGTGTCAGAGTGTCAAAATTCAGCTTAACACGTTTGCCATGGACTTAGCAAAAATAAGCTAGCTATACTGGTTCTGTGTACTCCAGACCAAATAGGCTTATTTACGCCGGACTAAAAAAATTGGTCCGTCGTACATAAGAAGTTAGAATGATTTTGGTCCGGTGAAGGAATGAAAATTCAACAAGTGTGTCGGACCAAAATATTTGGTCTGTTGTAGATGGGTTTCACAGAAATCAATAGCCACGGACTTTTTGACATAATATGAGTTCTACCAAGAGAATTACTTTAGCGCCAGACTGAACTTTGTGAAGGCGGAATTTGATCCGACGTAGATGGTGTGCACTCGGTTTGCTCAAGACAAAGGAAACTTTTACCATGGACTTAAAAGAATATGGTCCGGCGAGGATTATAGGTATTCGATCATGTATACCAGACTAAGGATTATTTGGTCCATAGCACATGGATTTCAATGAAGGTTTTCAACAACGAACTTTTTGAATAACACAAGAGCTTTACCGAGAGAGAGACTTTTGCACCGGACTAAACTTTGTAAAAGCGGAATTTGGTCCGGCATAAACGGAGTGTGCTCGGTTAGAAGTTTCTTCAAGGAACTTTCACTACGGACTGAAATGAATTTGGTCCGGCAAAAATAGCTTACACGGGACTAAGATACGGAAGGATTATTTTGGTCCATCATGAATGGAAAAAAAGCTCAGTTAGGGTTTTTGGCCGAGAGAATTTTTTTGGCGTTGGACTAAAAAGGACTTTAGTCCGGCGGAGATGGATTCTAGCTAAGGTTGTACCGGACTTTAAGGAGCAGATAGTGAAGTTTAGTCCGGGGAAATACTTAGATTTAGAGAAAGGAAAGGTTTTTAATTCAAGGACAAAATGACTAAGGAATTTAACTCCAAGCAGTCTAATTTGTCTTAGCCTTTTGAACCAATTTACTGACTCATGCATAATCCCTCTTTATAGTATGGCCAAACTAAATTAACCCTAGCTACTTGGCTTGAATCATCTCCCAAGCCAAAAACTAGTATTATTGACTTAGTCATCAATACCAAAACCATATAATTAATTATGATAAAAGTTTTGAGGGGGCCTAGATGCTATCAGCTCGCTGCCTCATTGCCCTGCAACTCGTGTTGAACGTTAGAAAGTGTAATGCGAAATCTTGTAAAAGTCATCAGGTGTATGGTGTGTTACTCACAGCGTCCAAGATTGTAAAGTAGAAATATCGATGGCCTTCAGTTGATAGATACGGAATAGATCATCAAAACTGACTGGGAATGTCCCATCTTCGTCACGGTGGAACTGTCCCTTTGTATACCTCACAGTGAAGTCCTCTCAACTCTCGTCCTCTTTGACCTTATCAATGTACCATCCATAGAGCAAGCGACTAAATTACCTAGAGCATTCAATTCGTTGGATGCAATCAAGGATTTTCCATGTATGTAGCCCTTGAAATCAGTCTTCACATTGCCTGTCGACTTTCCCTTCTTCGCAGAAGAAGTATGCGAGGTCGGGGTAAGGGGCTTTGCATGTGTTGTAGGGGTGCTGTGGCCACTGTTAGCTTTGCCTTCTTCGAAGGAGTCGCCAAGGCCTCCTGCAGTTTAGTAGTTGTCGTGCTAGCCCTTTTATGTGCGAGCTCTACACTCTGCATAGGAGCAGAAGCAAGCGCAGGTACGATAGGAACCTATAAAGCACAATATGTAACTTGTTGAAATACTACAGGAATAGTAGAGGAGATGGGGTGGATTTTTACCTTGACCAATACGAAACCGTCGTGGGCCACTTGATAAATGACATGCGTGCATGCCCGAGAGCGGTGATATCTTCGTTGGGGGGAACTGCAACACATGTGATACGAAGTCTTTGTGGACGTAGTCCACCTGCACCCTCATGTAGCCTTTCCCCAAGGGCTGACCATGCATAGTGTTGGTCTCCTTGTCTGGAAATGCAACCCCGCATGCAGCCTCCACGGGAAATCCGTCCTCCGTCAGGGTGAGCTGGCACATGGCAGGCGCCTATAAGAAGTGCGGAACTTGAGGAAAAATATTGTGAGAGTTCTTTCCCATTCTCCTCTATCACGGCAAGCTCGGGCTTGATTCCCATGTAAACCATATCACAGCGAGCATTCACACCATCCTTGGTCTTTCCAAGTATGTTCAATAGGATGCCAACCAAATTATTGCAGACATTCTTCTCAATGCGCATCACATCAATACAGTGTCGTACATCTAACTCCTTCCAGTATGGTGGTTTCCAAAATATCGATCTCTTCTTCCACATGCCTCTGGGACGAACAGATTTACGGCTCTTCCCATATTGGGCGTCGATATCCTCCACACGTGAATATACTTGCCTTCCAGTCATAAGCTGCGGAGCCAAACGAACTTCCCTCTTCCTATCAAATTTGTCACCCATCTTACAGTATCGATGACTGCGAGGTAGACCTACGATGACCCATATACACAGTTTTCTTCGAATTTGGCAGCCAACAGCTATCAGTGTCCTCTTCACAAATAGGACACGCTTTGCCTCCTTTCGTACTATAGTCCGCCAAATTACCAAGAGCTAGAAAATCATTTATGGTGCAAAATACCATAGCCCATAGGGTGAAGTACTCTTTTTTGTACGCATCCCACACCACGACCCCCTCGTTCCACAGTTTTACCAAATCCTCGATCAGTAGAGCAAGATACACATCAATATCATTTCTTGGCTATTTGGGTCCTGAGATTAGCAACAATATCATGATATACTTCTGCTTCATGCACAGCCAAGGAGGGAGATTATAGATACACAACAGAACTGGCCAGGTGTTGTGACAACTTCTCATATTACCAAATAGATTCATTACATCCGTACTCAAGCCAAATCTTATGTTCCTCATTTCGGCACCGAACTCCTCATGTTTCCAATCGATGTTTCTCCATTGAGCCGAATCAGCAGGATGTCTCAGCTTACCATCTTCCTTTCGAGACTCATAATGCTAACGCAACAATTTTACCTCTCTAGGATTCGCAAACAACCACTCCAAACAGGGAATGATGGGCAAGTACCACAATACCTTGGCCGGTGCACCTTTAGTGACCTCTTCACCGCCGCTGGCCTAGGTCTTACGCTTCTTGTTAATACGCTTCTCTTTTTGTTTGTACCAGGGCACACCACAAACTGGACAAACATGCAACTCCTATTGTGCGTTACGATACAAGATGCAATCATTCGGACATGCATGTATCCTTTCTATTTCCATTCCCATGGGACATAATAGCTTCTTAGCTTCATAAATGCTTGTTGGCAACTCATTTCTCTCCAGAAGCAGATCCGATAAAAGAACTGTAAGGACCCGAATTCACCAATTTGAATCCACTGTATTTTACCGCATTAGTCCCAGGATCAACGCTAGTGCACACAGCTCAACATCGATAAGCATCACATCATACACAACGATAAGAATAATAAGACTTCATTTATTAATATAACTAGTGTATGATCTTATGATCACTTACATTATTCAGCCACACAGGGTTAGACTGAAAGTAAACTAAGACAAATGCAGCGAAAAGTAGCAAAAGACGTAGATGTCCCATCAACACACCACAGGCAACTGACAAGACTTGGCCTAGTGACTCGTATCCACCTGGAAGTCCTCCTCCAACAAGGGTGATGATTCCTCCACTGTTGGTTTGTTGTTGATGGCAAGGGTGAGTATAAAAGCACTCAACAAGTTGTGCACAGAATGCATTTCTACCATACCTATATGCAAGGCTTATTCCAAAGAATGGCTATATGGTTTATTTGCAGTAAAGTAGCATTTATGAACACATACATTACATAGATTAAAAAGACAGTAAAACAAATAATAACAATAGATAGATTCAATGATTCTCAAATAAACCAAGTTTCCATCCTAAGTCAAGTTTCATCATATACATGGCAACCTGCCATCCCATTCAGTTGTCTAATTGATTAACTAACCCTTGACTATAATTCCCGAGGATTGCTCAATACCGTGAGCACGGCTATCCGAATAGATTTACACTCTGCAGAGGTTATGCACTTTACCCACACGATACAACCATGCACCACACAGGCGAATGATCATAACAAAGCCTTTACAATGCCTTGCCTTAACCCAGTACTATCCGCTGAGGTTTCAACACTGATGGGCTAAACCACCACAACAGGGCCCCCCTCTTGCGCCATATGAGTTCATCCATACACCCGGACTCACACCACCAAAATATGGTTGTATGATTGACTCAGGTCAAAGACTCACAAGGTTAAGTCCTTAGGGTTGATCAAAGCAAGACTTGCACATACCCTCTGCCCGTCGGGCCAACCCTGGCACATTTGCCCTTACCACTTGCTTCAATCTCAATGATTACCAACCCAGTTGATTACCAAGCACCACGTGCTATCCACAAATCAACATCGTTGTATGACCTCCTCGCCACAATAACTCAATCTCTTTGTGTGACCACACATGACACACAAATTCATATCATTGTTCCATATTCCATTAGTTAAGATTAATAATCAGTGATTCATGTACATATGATGACGTAGCATGGCTAAGCAATCTAATCCGATCTAACCATTCCATGTTGATTTTATTATTAACCAACTATAGTGAACCAATCTAGGGTGACAAGTAGATCATGATATACAATTGACAAAGTAGGGTATAGTTCAAAGGGTATGATATCTAAATCCCAATTTAGTTTGAAATAATTTATACACATGAAATAATATGCAATATCGTAAAACAAAATAGCAATTTTGTAAACATGGGTTCAACATGATCAAAGCACAACTTTTCTTGGTTAAACTCCTGTTCTTGATATGGAAATTGATCTTGTGCTGCTAATTTCTCCTCCGATGCTTCACACACTTCAACGTCCACGCGAATCGAAGATGAAAAGCAAATAAACACCCAAAATAGAGAGCAAATAAACTCCAAAACCAAATAAAAGTAACTACTAGATAGATCTCAATTTTACAAATTTTTAGAAATTTGAATCACCTCAATTGAAGTTCGTATGAGGAAGAACGAGCTCTCAGAAGATTCAAAATCCTAAAAATCAGAAAATTAGAGAATCAAATAATATCCGAATTATTTTTATAAAGAAAATTTGATTTATTGTGTCATGCTGACATCATCACCGAACTGACCCAATTAGGCGCTGACACGTGGCTCGGCATTGTGCTATGGACTCAGTGCACCGTACGGCCAGTCCACCGTGGACCCATAACACTATGTTGTGCACCGAATGATGTCACTGCTGATGTCACGTCCACACGTCAGTTCCCGATTGGTCTGACCCGAGATGAGATCTGGTTCGTGTACCCTGATCCAACGGCTAGAAACAAAACTAGATCTATACCGTCCAGATTAGATCTAACGGCTGCAGATCTTGGGCCACGCGGTAAAGCGACGACCGTTCGATCTAATCCTACGGCCTCTCCTTACCGATGGCGTTCATTGTTATCACGGCTATGTGGCGTGATCTTGGCAGTCCGATGACAATCCGACGGCTGGAAGCTTCCGGTCTCGGCGATGAAGGCATGGCGGCGCGTTCTCACCGGTCGTGGGGACAATGACCTTCCAACGGCGCTCCGGGATATCTCGGCGACGTAGAGCAGCGGTCCTAGTGCGACTTGACGTAGGGACTTCGAATCTGGAGTCGGCATGGTGAACGGTGGCTTGACGACGATAGGAGACGAAAGAAACCGCAGCGACTCCGGCGAGCTTGTTGGTGTACTTTGCATCGGGGTACCCTTTTCGCCGTGAAAAGTAATAGGTCCAAGAAGTGGCCTGGCCCAATTTAAAGCCCACGCGGCCCCGTGAGCGATCTGGCGACCTCGCTCCGCCTTTCGAAGGCGGCGGCCAGCGTGGCGCCTGGCGGCAGCAGACTAGCATGCCTGACCCGGCGGCGACCACGCCCCTCGGCAAGCGATCTGGCGACCACGCCGCTTTCGTCGGGCGAAGCGGCCCACGTGGTGCCTGGCGGCGAATGGGCGAGCATGCCCTGCCCGCTGGGCGAGGAGCCCACGTGGCGGCCTGTCGAGCGGGCGGGTGTTTGGGCCCCCCTTGTCAGGCCACGGATGCAACCAAAGGAATGAAGGGAAGGCTTCGCCTTGAAGTTTCCCTCTCCTGGCACCTCGTGTCAGGATCATTAATTGTGAAGGGTCCAGCGTTCGACACGACGGCGGCTCATCCCTCTGACGTCTCTCACCAACCCGTTGTAGAAGCGTCTTGTCCCGGCGGACCGGGCGAGGCCTCTCACCGACATTAAATGATGTTCGAAGGACAAGGCCACGGAGGCGTGCTTAATAAATGAGTCGTGGGTAGATGTAGAAGCTGGAATGATGGGTGTAATTAATGTGTGTAGATAAATATATCGCCACCTTCTCTCTTGCTTAGGGTGGCTAGTCTATATAAGGGCCCCCTAGTGCATGAAGAAGGGGGCCGGTTGGCTAGAACAAGAAGCATATAAAAGCAGACACAGAGAAACACCTTTGTAAACATTTTCCCCAATTCCTCAACAAAGAACTCGCAGAACGTAGGGCTATTACCCACACCGGGGGCCTGAACCTGGGTAGATCAGTGTGTCCACCAGCTTGCTGTCGCCTGGAACTCATCGCTGAGAGACATTAGGGTTTCCAGCCACGAAGATGCCCTCTACGAACCATAATTTCCGTCTAGGGAGTAGACACTCTGTTAGCGGAATCTTATCAGGCGAAATACGCCGACAGAGCTCTTCTGGCGCAACCACGACGATCCTCGCGAGACTCAATCAGCCAAAAGATGCGGCGTGCTCTGATGATCCTCGGGAACCCCGCCCCCTATTTATAGCCTCAGCAAACGCATGAAATCCGGAACCCTATTGATTGCGGCAGCGGTGCCGTGTCGGGCCTGGACTTCGACGATGACTCGGAGACGAACACCTCTCGACCGTCTGATCGACCATCAGCAGCTGCGATGAACTCCGGGTGGCGCACGATCTTAACCACACACAGTAGATCAACCGCGGATATTGATTAGGGATTTGCCACAATGCACTTAAACGGGAACCACACGATGCTGATCCGACGGTCGGCAGGCATTAGGGTTTCTGATGCGACGTGGCTTCTTTACGATCGTCCGATTACGATTTAACGGTTGGCGGTGAGTGATCTAGAAGCTAGGCCGAATGGGCTGAGCTGACTTTGTTACCATGCGTACAAGGTTAGGCTTCACCTAGTATCTTTTCACAAAGGATTTTCGGATTTTCTAATTTAAAATAATTAAATAAAATAGTTTGATTTATTTGAGCAACCAAAAATATCAGGAAAAATCCAAGAAAAATCTCAAAAATACTTTGAGACATTTTGGACTCAAATAAAATATTTTTCGCAAAACTTTATTTTAAATTTATCTACATATAATTAGTTTTTAACAAAAGGTTAATATACTTATTTTAAAATAATTCAAATAAATATAAAAATCCAATAAATCCAGAAAATTCCAAAATCACTCAAATGAAAATAAAACACTATTAACTAAATCAAAAAGGCCAAAATTTAGGATGTTATAAAAACTAGAAGTGCATTGAAACATATATATATTCAATAGTATTTTGCCTTCAGTTCGAACAATGCAAGAACCGAACACAGTTTGGTGTATTCTAATTTGCAATCCAAGAACATCGGTTTGGCATCGTCTTCTATTAAGCTTTTAAATTTTTCAAAATATCTTTCCGTGTAATTTCCCTCCACATCCCGCAACATTTGCTTTAAATTGGCTTCCTCAAACATATCACGCTGCAACTCGTCATCAGGTTCCACCATGTCTTCATTGCATACCGGAAGGGTACTATCAGTCTCCCCGTGATGGATCCAACACGTGTAATTCCTCACAAAGCCATGTCGAATCAGATGGTCCTCAATTTGAGCTGAATTGTTAAATCTCCTAAGATTGGTGCAATTAATATAAGGATAATATATGAAGTTTACACCCCTCTTCACCATGTCTTTTTCTACAATTTTTTTGAACTCTTGAACATCCCTCTGAAATTCATCACTCACATGACTTTTTTGATACATCCATTTCTCACGGTGCATCTGCAATTAGACTTTACACAGTAAAATTAAGAAAAAACTGGAGCGACGGCTAGCTAGCTATTTCAAATATTGAGACAACATTTCAATTAATATTACCGTTACAAAATAACGAACGGGTTTCAGGGTTGGCCTCAAATTTTTTCTCACCCAGATATTGCTTCCACCCACAAAATATGAATTGTTTTCTCAGGTGGCGATGGAGAACATCTCCTCTGAAAAACAGAAGAGATCAAGTTCAGAACGAGTGGTTTAAAATAACATCGCGAGACACATCAGAATCGATTCTTACTTACGAAGCGATAGTGATGTTCATTCTCATCATTATCGTTTACAAATAAGAAGCGATAGTGATATGATCATGCACATCACAATCGGTTCTTACGGGAGAAGCGATAGTGATCTGCATGAACATTACTATCGCTTCCTTATTACGAACCGATTGTGATGTGCTCACTATCGCTTTTTACAAAAAAAAACCGATTGTGATGAACATGGGCACATCACAATCAGTTCTTTTGTAAGAAGCGATAGTGATGTGTTGTTCATCACAATCGGTTTTTTTGTAAGAAGCGATAGTGATTTGCACACATCACTATCGCTTCTTACAAAAGAACCGATTGTGATGTGTCCCAGTGCTATATCATAGTCGCTTCTAACCTCAGAACCGATAGTGATTATTTTTAATACGCCTCTTAAGTCATCTATCACAATCGTTTTTTCCTAAAAATTTAAGAACCGATCTAAATGAAACGATAATGATGTATCATTTTATAGTAGTGTAATTTAACATTTTTGTTGCTAAAGTTACATATTTTCTTTATGTGTATAGTATATGTCAAATTATCCGTGCTAATTTGAATCTAATATGTATGCACCATGTGCCTGTATCTTAAAAAATCTGTATCATATCTGTATCAGATTCTGAGTTGTGGTGAAAATAAGGGCTATATCCAATCCGTTTTCACTCATAGGAGAAGGTAGGCTAATTTACAGATTTAGGAAGGACGAGTGCGTCCGCCCGTGGAAGCAAGCTAACCCTTCGGCAACAAACAGATCAATCCCAGACCCGTTCCATCCCTCTTGTTGCCGAATTTTTTATTTATAGGAAAATAATTAATGCAATATATATGGGAAAGGATAGCAGGAAATAATATCAACCCTATTACACACGGGAGATTTCCGGCTCAGCCAAGCGCCCACGTGTCAAGCTACGCCCTTTCGCGAAAAAACCCCTCCGTTTCTTTAAATTATGGATAGGTCCCTATAGATTACGAATAGGTCCTTCGCGATTTTTTGTAAGGGCAAGATATTTTTTTCTTCATCGCGTTTGGGTCTCTGGCGCGCCGTTTTACGAAAAAAACCTCCCGTTAAGTTCAAATCGTGAACAGGCCTTTTTCTAATTTTTCAGGATAGCGGACAGGTCCAGAAACGTAACAAACAAGCCCTTGCTATTTACGTCTAGGTCCATCCACGTGTCAGCGCCTAGGCGAGGCCCTCCGGAAATCCGGAAATCGCGTTTAGGTCATTTTGGGAAAATTAAAAATCGCGTTTAGGCCATTTCGGCCGGTTATTTAAAAAAAAACCATAGTCCGTGTATATTCGCGAGCAGGTCCTCCAGTGGGCGGACAGGTCTAGAAATGTAACAAACAGGCCCTTGCTCCTTACGTCTAGGTTCTTTCTCCGTTTTTCCCGGAAAAAATGTTTTCACCACCAGAAATATGTGTGCATCTCTATCTCTAGACTTTTTTCCCAACTCGATTTTCCATCTCGATCTCTGATATTTTTTTAAACAAGTATTATTATTCGGTGAACGCGTAGAGTATTAGACTCGACAAAAGAAGGTTGTCATCTCTAATAATTTTTCGCCCTTTTTCCTCTAGACTATTTTTCACCAGTGGGTGGTTTTGCGAAAATAAAAAATTACATCCAGGCCCTTCGATCGGTGGTTTTGCAAAAAGGGCCCTATCGTTTCGTATATTCGCGTACGGGTCATCTGCCTTTATTTTTTCGTTTCCAAAAAAAATCCGTAGCTTGTGTATTAGGCTTGACAAAAGAAGGTTGTCATCTCTAATAATTTTTCGCCCTTTTTCCTCTAGACTATTTTTCACCAGTGGGTGGTTTTGCGAAAATAAAAAATTACATCCAGGCCCTTCAATCGGTGGTTTTGCAAAAAGGGCCCTATCATTTCGTATATTCGCGTACGGGTCATCTGCCTTTATTTTTCGTTTCCAAAAAAAAATCCGTAGCTTGTGTATTAGGCTCGACAAAAGAAGGTTGTCATCTCTAATAATTTTTCGCCCTTTTTTCTCTAGACTATTTTTCACTGGTGGGTGGTTTTGCGAAAATAAAAAAATACATCCAAACCCTTCGATCGGTGGTTTTGCAAAAAGGGCCCTATCGTTTCGTATATTCGCGTACAGGTCATTCGCCTTTATTTTTTCATTTCCAAAAAAAATTCTGTAGTTTGTGTATTCATGGTTGGGTCCTCCGATAGGTAGTTTTGTAGAAACAAAAAAATACATCCAGGCCCTTCTATCGGTAATTTTACAGAAAGAACCCTATAGTTTTGTATATTCGCGTAGGGGTCCTCCAACTTTATTTTCTCGGCGATGCTATCGAATTCAAATGCAAGAACGTAAGCGCAGATCAACCTAGTACCTCTATTATACATGGAAGGTTTTGAGTTCATCCAGGGCACAAGGTACTTTTTTTTGCAAAAAAGCCCTTCAAGAATTCCAAAATTACGAATAGGTCTTTCCACGGTTATTTTGCAAAAAGGGCTCCGAAAATTCTAAAATTGCGAACAGGTCCTTTTACCGGCTATTTTGCAAAAAAGACCCTGTGATTTCGCAAAATCGTCCCGGATGCTGGTTCTTTTGACTCGGAGGATTCCGAAATCGCGAACAAGTCCTTTCGCCAGTTATTTTGCAAAAAAGACCCCGTAGTTCCGCAAATTCAACACGAGCGCCAGTTCTTTCAACACAATAGACTGAAATTACGTATTTTTTGCAAAAAAATTTAAGTCAGATTTTTTCACCAGCGCGGCATCGCGCGCCTCTCTATCTAGTTTGGAATATATGGAGGAGATTTGCACCACCGGCGTCCTGTGTCAGCGCCTGCTTCCTGATCCCACGTTAGATGCCCGCTTCTTCCGCTCGCACTACAGGAAAAGTACTTATTTTCCACGGCCAAATATATGGTAGACGGCCAAAATAACCCGTCGACCAAAACTATATTAAGGTCGACGACCGAAAGAATAGCCCTCGACCCTAAACGGAAAAAAGTGCGCCAAAACGTCCTGCCCTGGAATTGGGGTACTGTGGGGCATTAGGGTCGGCAACCTATAGGATAGCTGTCCACCATAATTTATGGTCGACCGCCAAATCTGACCATCCACCCAATGGTCGCCACTGGGCCCAATTGGCAGTGGCAAAGTAAATTAGGGTGGACGGCATTTGTTGGCCATAGAGCTTAATTAATTAGGGTGGAGGGCTACCTGGCCATCGACCATAACTAGGGTGGACAGCTACTTGGCCGTCGACCATAACTAGGGTGGACGGGATTTTTGGGCCGTCGACCATAACTACCATTACTGCCTCGCCCCAGCCCGACTCAATCCCCATTCTGGCTTGGCCGAAACAGCTGGTCATAGATCTCGCCGAATCCTCGCCCGCTCCGCCTGGCCACCCCTCCGCCTCAAGTCGCCGCCGCCTCCGCCGCCGCCCGGAGGCCGGGCCGCCGCTCGCCGCCCGCTCCCGAGGCCGCTCCGCCCGGCCGCCCCTCTCCGCCCGGAGGCATTGCTCCGTGGGGCTCAGCCCCCCTCCGCCCGCCGTCGCCTCCCTTTGCCCGAGGGCCGCCTCCCTGGCCGCCGCCTCCCTTTGCCCAGGGCCTCACGCCCCAGCCAGCCTGCCTCGCCTGGCGCTCACGCCCTGCCAAAGCCTCCCGATCTCTGTCGCCGCCACCCCGAGGTAAAAACACAAAAAGGCTTTGAAATTTTAATGTCAAATTCATCCATAGGTATTTTAACTGCATAGAAATTATGTGGTGTAGGACTTGCTATTTACCATATTTTTCGGACGGACATGAATGGATATCTGTGAAGCCTTGGAGTGTTTATTCCATATAGGGATAGTGGGCTTAGAGAATTGAAGTGATGTTTTTGGTTTGCTTATTTAAAAATGTTCCTAGGTTGCCTGGAAAACTGAAAGTGCACGCGAACTCTGAATTTAAATGGAATCTGTTAAAATGTGATTTTGTGAATGCTCTAGGCAGTTTGGATGTGTATGAATATGAATGTGTATGAATGTGATTTTGTGAATGCTCCAGGCAGTATGGATGTGAATGTATGGATATATAAATGTGTATGGATGTGAATGTGTATGGATATATGAATGCTTCACGATTTTGCCAATCGGGTGTGAATGGATATATGAATGTGTGTATGAATGTGATTTTGTGAATTCCAGGCATTGAGCCAATCGTGAATGCTCCAGGCAGTTTTTGTGCTCCAGGGAATGCTCCAGGCTCCAGGCGAATGCTCCAGGCCAATCGAACGAGGCTCCAGGCGAATGCTCCAGGCTCCAGGTGATTAATTAGGTCGACCGTCTTTTTAGCCATCCACCCTAGTTTAATGATTATGGTCGATAGCCTTTTCCACGTGGCCGTCGACCCTAAGAGATTATGGTGGACGGCCAGGTGAAAAGGGCTGTCGATCCTAAGAGCTTATGGTGGACGGCCACGTGGAAAAGCCGTCGACCCTAATATTATCATGGTCGACAGTACGAAAAGGCTGTCCACCCTAGTCTAGATCGATACCGCTTTTTCCGTCGACCTTAGCTTTATTATGGTGGATGGCCCACATTTGGTCAGTCGACCCTAATAGAGTGGACGATCCGCCGTCGAATTTAATATTATGGTCGACCACTTACTTTCGGCGGCTTAAGGTGGACGGCCAGCTGTCGACCCTACATATGGTGGACGGCTTTGTCTCTAGGGTAGACGGTTTTGACTGTCGAAATTACTGTTTTTCCCTGTAGTGTCGGTAAACACTTGCTTGGCCATCTTCTCCTGTTGCTCGTGTGCGGCAGTCGTCAAACATCCATTTAAGAGGAGCAACTAGTTATGGTTGGTGCTAGGACGAATATAACCTAGCTCTCGTGATACGGGTATCCATACAATGGCATCTACATTATCGTCATCTTCTTGGTCACCTTCTTCTATAGTTTATGATAAGGTTTCCAACATATTTCAAGGACCAATAACATAATCACATACTAAGAAACTAACTTAACATATTACATTACTATTTAATAAATATAATTTTGCTTCCAATCGGAATTTGATGTTTCCTTGTACAAATATCTTATATGTACTCAGGTATGAAAGTATAGGAGAATGATGTCACCACTAAGAGATAAGGGAAGACAAAAACCAAAATGAAGAGAAGCAATTGAGTACTAGAGTTCATCACTTGCATTGTTAGCAGATAAAGGCATGAATACAAGGTGGCAAATAGACCATAACAGAGGAGTGGCACGTGGCCCAACACCAAGGGTGCATGGAAAAGTGTGCTGGCTGTAGGGGCCTCATGGGCTGATCACGTGCAAAAGCCTAGGAGGTGCCTAGATTCAGATTCGAAACAAACAATAGGACCCGATTAAAAAGCCATAACTTTTCACAAGTAGAAATCATTGGGATGATTAAGGGCCTGTTTGGTAGAGCTTCCTCTGATTCTGATTCTCTGTTAGAAGTGATTCTCCGAGAGAAGTGATTCTGTCGCTGAAAGTGATTCTCTAACGAATCCACAGGATAAACTCTATGGAGAAACTGACTCTTTGTTAGGAGTGAATCAGAGAAGCGACTTTTTTCAGCTCGGCCCTAGTTCATTTCGAGAATTACTTCACGGGAATCACCCAGGAGCGATTATCGAAAAGCTGCTTTGCTTTGGCGAGCTCCACAGATTCACTCCACAGAAGCTGGGAGCAGAGCTCTGCCAAACAGGGCCTAAGGCTTGTTTATTTTAGCTTTTGATTCTGGATTCTGACCCTAAGAGTAGAATAAAAAACAAACAGCCTGATTCTAGAATCCGATGACAATCTAGCCCACCCATATACACTAAAATCCACAATCTATTTCATATGTGCTTTTGGATTTCAGCTTTTGGAGAATCAGCTTCTCTACAACCACAATTCAGAATCAACTTTTAGAGAATCAAAATCTGAAACAAACAGACTCTAAGTATGTGTTGGAAAGCTTATCCCAATGCCCACACGATGGACCTAGTGCCAGCTCCAAATTTGACATGTGTGCGCCGCGATATCCATAACAAAGTGACGGCTATAACTTTACAATTTCCTTTTTGCTTGCATTTGAGTCCGAGTCAATTTTAGATGTCTTAGGAGAGCTATATAGGCCATTGTAGCATCGATTTAGCTCAGACTATGTTATTCAGATTAAAGCTTATGCTCTTGATTCTGCGGCTTGTGCTCCAATGCCCTCAATAGAATAGAAAGTTCCAATCCAAATATTATCATCATTGTACTTCTGATTCCTGGTGTCTTGCAAGAAGAATATATGTCTACTTTTGCATGGTCGAGTAGATGGGGATCAAAGCGTGTTCTTGGGTAAATTCACATGTCATAAGTTGTTGTATTGAGAAAGTGGTTGGCACTAGTGTTCGTCAAGGTTCACGAGTCAAAAGTTATCCTTGATCATACATGATGAAGATTTGGCACCCTGTATCATCTTGATATCAGAGCATGGTTTCCACGGTAGGATTATTTTCCCATATATTAGTTCTTGTTTTGTCCTATAATTGAAAATTTGCTCCGCTAAAATTCCAACCGTAGTTTAATGTTAATTTGGTGAGCTTTGATCCAATAAATTCATTGTGTTTGTGTTGATCGAATTTTCCTTCACGTAGCCTGTTTGTTCCAATCTGTCAAGTATGGTATTTTCATCATAACTTTCGCATATAAACTTGAATTTCATGTCCTTGTGCTTTTCAAGAAATCTTACGAACAGCTCTTCAAATTCTCTTTTGGGCATCGGTTCATATTCATCGTCTATCTTTTGTTTCATCACCTGTTAGAGTCGGCACATAAAAGCTAGGGTTTGTGACAGATTGGTTAGATAATTTGATCATAACTCCTACACCCAAATTCTATTTGGAAAATTTTTGACTTTCTGGAATCCTTAGAGTCCTCCACAAAAACATTTTTAGGCATGGATTGTGATTCAGACTCTTTGTAACCTAATTTGATTCAGATTCTTAATCAATTGAATTGGCTGAATTTAGGTTAAATTTGTGTGATTCAGTTTTTGAACTATACTTCTACACCCTGAGCTACAAATTGTGTGTTTTGATACTTGTTGGGAAGCTTAGAGAGATCTCTACAAAAATCTATTTGGGAATAAGTTCAGATTTTGCTGTTTACACAAGCTAATCGATTAAGCAACCGTCGAGTATCTTGTGGTCCATTGCATTAACATTGTTTTGAGCTCTAGTTTGTGTTTCTACTTTGTATCATCTTTTGGTGTCTGTGATTGTTGTTTAGTCTAGTACTTTGTGAGTCCACATAAATCTTCAAAATACCAAAAATATTAATCTTATTCTTTTGTGAGTCATTCCCTCCTCTAACTATTTGATATTGCCTTAAGGCTATTCATATTTGCATTAATTAGCACAATTTGTGTTATATACTTGCTATCCTAGGGTCTGTTGGATTATTTGGGCCAAGCCCATTTAATTGAGACAAATAAATCCTAGAAAATCTCAAAGGCCCACTCATGAGGAGGCATGTGCACTAACAATAGTCCCACATTGCTAGTCTAAAGTGGTGAACACTAGTTTATATAGTGGAGTGTGATTCACCATGGTAGAACCATGTGGGAGAAAAGGAGAAAGCCCACACGCTGCCGCCTCGCCGGGCCGGGCCGGGCGGGCAGAGGGCGCGCGCAGGCGTCGGCACTGCGTGAATGGTCCGCCGAATCCGGTCCAGGGCCTTGCGCAGACGCAGACCTCCTTTTGCGCTTTATTCTTTGCTACTCGGGATAATCGCATTTGTAAAGATGAGATACGGACTCAGAATGAGACTCCGATCGTGGCACGTCCTCGAGTCACGTTCGGTCACTGATTACGAGTAACCCTATAAATCTCGCGGTCGTGCACCCGTAGAGATATATACGAACACGAGTTAGGGTTTTGCCACCTCGCCGCCGCGCCGCCATCGTAGTCTTCTCCATCCCGAGCACCGACGTGCATCTGCGATCGGGAGAGCGGTCTCCGGAACCTTCGCCGTCTTGAGATCCCGCACCGGAGAGGGCGAATAAGGTTTTGGGAAGCGCTCGCGATCGCCGAGATCTTCACCACGGCTCGTCTTCTGTCCCTCGCCGGGACGCCGCCGCCGCCGTCTCGCGACGCGCCATCATCAACGCCGCCCACGCTAACACCGTGATCTGTATTCGCCGTAAATGTCGCATCATCTTCTACTCAAGACGTTTGATCTGTTCTAATTTCGTGGTTAATTATGTCTATCAAGATGATCATGATGTTCGTACTGTCTAGTGTGTTAGAGAGATGCATGCTAGTTTATGTGTTGCTGTTCATGATCTATATTCGGAATTTAATCTGGAAACTGTCTAATTATTCAACAATCCAAAAACCTTATTGTAGACAATTTCCTGGATTATTAATGGCTGGTTTTGCCGACGCACTGAGGCCGGAGAAATTCTCCGTGTGCACTTTAAGAGGTGGCAAGTCAAAGTCACGCTCGCTTACGACTATGAATGTATTCTCGGGTTAGTAAAGGCAAACTGAAGGTGATCTCGCCGAAAGCAAAGAAGAGTTTCACGAATGCCAATACTCTTCGTGGGATGCATTCTTAGCGTTCTTGCCGAATGCGTGTGATGTGTACATGCACATAACAGACGCTGAAGGTCTTGTGGGATACATCAACGCCAAGTTCGATTGCATCGGATCTTGGCAAGGAATGAAGTATGTCATGGAGAACTTTCATGACTATAAGATGGTGATAATCGCTCTGTTGTAGAGCAAGCCCATGAGATCTGATGCATTGTCAAGGAACTCGAACTCCTAGAATGTGTCTTACCCGATCC
The DNA here is from genome assembly GCA_036346375.1 of Guadua angustifolia. Classification (NCBI taxonomy): domain Eukaryota; kingdom Viridiplantae; phylum Streptophyta; class Magnoliopsida; order Poales; family Poaceae; genus Guadua; species Guadua angustifolia. The sequence continues at coordinate 12,354,555 of CM070514.1, forward strand.
TTTTGTGGCGGTTGCATCATTGCAAAACCGCCTCCCTCGTGGAGGAGTTTTGGCACTACTCTAAAACATAAGAGGACAAAGATATCATCGAAAACCCGATGGCGCCCCTTGATGTTGAAGAGAAGGCTCTGCTAAGGATTTCAATGGTAAAGGAGTCGAGGGCCATTCCAAATACCAACATGGTTCGAAGAACTACGGCAAGAACAAAGGGAAAAATAAGCCAAACAAGACTACCAACTTCAAGAAGAAGATGAACAAGGCGATTTTGCCTCGCTTCACATGTGGTGAGGTCGGACACTTTTCCAAGGAATGCCCCGATCGTGCGCACCGCCGAGGAAAAAGGCCAACAAAGGATGAGACGCCCAAGGTTTGTCAACACAAGGACCGCTAGCAATGCCGAGACGCAGGATATGGTAATTTACCTTATGTATTCTCAGGATTTCAGTCTTCCAGTTGGTGGATTGATACGGGTGCTAAAGTTCATGTGTGTTCTGACATCAATATGTTCTCTTCTTATCGTGTCATTCGGGATTCCTCCGTCCCGATGGGGAATGGGTCACATGCTTCGCTCATGGCACCGCACGTGGATCTCAAGTTCACTTCGGGAAAGATCGTGCACCGAGAACGCAAAGATGTCCTTCTATCAACAAGAATCTCGTTAGTGGCTCCTTCTATGCAGAGATGGGTTTAAGGTAGTGTTAGAGTCCAATAAAGTAGTCGTGTCCAAGCATGGACTATTTATTGGTAAAGGCTATGAGTGCGGAGGCTTGTTCCGCTTTTCCCTTCAGATTTCAATAATAAGTCCGTGAACCATATATGTGGTAGTGTTAATGATGATGCGAGTACCTGGCACTCTCGTTTATGCCACATTAATTTTGGTCTTATGAATCGGCTTTCCAACATGAGTTTAATTTCGAATTTCACTATTGCCAAAGGTTCTAAGTGCCATAGTTGTGTGCAATCGAAGCAACCTCGAAAGCCTCACAAGGCGGCTGAGGAGAGGAACTTGGCACCTCTAGAACTCATACATTCTGATCTGTGCGAGATGAATGGTGTGTTGACAAAGGGTGGAAAGAGATATTTCATGACATTGATTGATGATGCGACTATATTTTGCTATGTTTACTTGTTGAAAACTAAGGACGAGACGCTAGACTACTTTAAAATCTATAAAGCTGAAGTTGAAAATCAACTAGAGAGAAAGATCAAACGCCTTAGGTCGGATCGTGGTGGCTAATTTTTTCCCAAAATCTTTGATGATTTCATGCGGAACATGGTATTATTCATGAGAGGACACCTCCTACTCGCCCGAATCAAACGGGATTGCCGAGAGGAAAACCGCGACGCCGACCGACTTGGTGAACGCCATGTTAGACTTCTTTGGTTTATCTAAGGCATGGTGGGGAGGTGTGTTGACTTCATGTCATGTCCTGAATAGAGTTCCCAATGAAACATGGAGAAGACCCTTACGAGAAGTGGGTTGGGAGAAAACCATCACTTTCTTACTTGCGCACATGGGGATGCTTGGCGAAAGTCAATGTACCGATTAACAAAAAGCGTAAGCTCGGGCCTAAGACAAAGGATTGTGTCTTTACGGGATATGCTCACAGAGCATCGCTATAGATTTTAGTAGTTAAATCTGATGTGCCCGATATGTATGTTGATACTATTATGGAGTCTCGTGATGCTACGTTTTTTGAGAATATATTTCCGATGAAAGATATGCATAGCACTTCCAGATTTTCTTCTGAGATAATTCCTGAGACTATTACACCTGTTGAGTCTTATGAGAAACCACTTGAGAAAATCCTAGAGGAGGATGACAATGAAGCTCCTAGAAAGAGCAAGAGACAGAGGATTGAAAAATCCTTTGGCAATGATTTCATTGTGTACCTCGTGGATGATACTCCCACGTCTATTGCAGAGGCATATGCATCTCCAGATGTAGATAATTGGAAAGAAGCTGTCCAGAATGAAATGGACTCGATTCTTGCCAATGGGACTTGGGAGGTGACTGAACGGCCCTATGGTTGTAAACCTGTGGGTTGTAAGTGGGTGTTCAAGAAGAAGCTTAGGCCAGATGGTACTATTGAGAAGTACAAGGCTCGGTTTGTGGCTAAGGGTTACACCCAAAAAGAAGGCGAAGATTTCTTTGATACTTATTCACCTGTTGCTAGAATGACCACCATTCGAGTATTACTTTCCCTGGCTGCCTCATATGGTCTTCTCGTTCATCACATGGACGTGAAGACAGCTTTCCTTAATGGAGAGCTAGATGAGGAAATATACATGGAGCAGCCTGATGGGTATGTAGTAAAGGGTCAAGAGAGCAAGGTGTGTAAATTATTGAAATCTTTGTATGGCTCAAACAAACACCTAAGCAATGGCATGAGAAGTTCGACACCACTTTGACTCTCGCGAACTTTGTCATTAATGAGGCCGATAGATGTGTATACTATCGCTATGGTGGGGGTGAAGTAGTTATATTGTGCCTTTATATGGACGATATAATCGATCTTCGCACAAATATTGAGGTGATCAATGAGGTCAAGTCTTTTCTATCAAAGAAATTTGATATGAAAGATCCGGGAGAAGTCGATGTAATTCTGAACATCAAGCTTATTATGATGAGAGTGGGATTACTCTTTCGCAATCCCACTATGTGGAGAAGGTCTTGAGCGGTTTGGCTTTATGGACAGACAAGCCCTCTCCCACTCCTTATGATCCCAAAGTAACACCGAGAAAGAATAAGAGAATTGGCTTAAACCAATTGAGATATTCTCGATTGTCGGTTCGCTCATGTATCTTCTTTGGTGCAACGAGACTCGATATATCATTTGTCAGTGAGCAAATTGAGTAGGTTCATGTCAAACCCGGTTACGATCATTGGCATGCACTTGAAAGGGTAATGCGCTATTTGAAAGGTACTATGAGTTATACGATTCACTATTCAGGCACCTGCAAAGGCTTGAGGATCTGATGACTCGAATTGGATTTCGATGTAGATGAGCTCTATGCCACCGGTGGATATGTGTTTACCATTGGTGGTGGTGCAAATGTCATGGAGGTCCCGCAAATGCACCATCTTGACAAGGTCAACCATGGAGGCGAGCTCATCGCTTTAGATACTGACCCATTGTAAAGGCAGATTGGTGCGTGAGCTTTGATGGACTTGCGGTGGTTAAAAACCAATACCGGCTATCCTTATGAACTGTGACAATCAACTGTGATTGCTAAAGTGAACAAAGTGCTAAGGATAATGCGAAGTCATCAAGACACGTCAAAAGACAATCAAGTCTGTCAGAAATTGAGAAACTCCGGAGTTATAAGTGTGACTTATATTCAAATGCATACAAAAACTCGGCGAGATCCTTTACGAAGGGACTATCACGAAATGTGATAGAAGGTGCATCGAGGAGATGGGTATGAGACCCATATAAGTTGCCATAGTGGTAACTCACCTTTGTGATCGGAGATCCCGTGAATTGGGTCTGGGTAAAACAAGTCATTAGCTTAACCGAGGAGAGTAATCATACCCTCTCTAAGTGAAGATGCAATACTCTCAAAAGGTCAGAAGGCGGGATGGCGATATGCCTTAATGTGTTTCTATTGGCTTTAACTAGCGAAGATGTTGCCCTCTGAGCATTCTTGAAAGAACACACCTATATGAGCCCGACTGTCTAAAGTCGCGATCTATGAGACTCGGGTGATCTCTAGTAAGCTCATGAAGAGACCATGGAGTACGACTCATATGCTCCACCATGGAGAAGGCTCTTGGCGGCCAGTATCGATTATGACTTTGAGTGAAACTGCTCACATAAAACTTACAATTCAAGGCGTAGTCCATTGTTCAAGTTGTGGATGGGTGTAGCTTGGAGCTCTAGGCAGAAGTTCAACTTAACAGTCTCTGCTAAAACGCTGGTATATTAAACAGTAGTGAGTATTGGCAAATCTCTAAATGGACTTTGAGATCTGGTGGGGGATTGTTGGATTATTTGGGCCAAGCCCATTTAATTGAGACAAGTAAATCCTAGAAAATCTCAAAAACCCACTCATGAGGAGGCATGTGCACTAACAATAGTCCCACATTGCTAGTCTAAAGTGGTGAACACTAGTTTATATAGTGGAGTGTGATTCACCATGGTAGAACCATGTGGGAGAAAAGGAGAAAGCCCACACGCGCTCGCCTCGCCGGGCCGGGCTCGCACCTGCACGGGCGGGCGGGCGAGAGGCGCGGGCGCGGCGGCACTCGCGTGAATGGTCCGCCGAAATCCGGTCCAGGTCTTGCGCAGACGCACCTCCTTTGCGCTTTATTCTTTTGCTACTCGGGATAATCGCATTTGCGGTATGAGATACGGACTCAGAACAGACTCCGATCGTGGCACGTCCTCGAGTCACGTTGATTCTGATTACGAGTAACCCTATAAATCTTGCGTCGTGCACCCGTAGAGATATCTACGTAACACGAGTTAGGGTTTTGCCACCTCTCGCCTGCGCCGCCATCGTAGTCTTCTCCATCCCGAAGCGCCGACGCATCTGCGATCGGGAGAGCAGTCTCCGGAACCCTTCGTCTTCGAGATCCCGCACCGGAGAGGGCGAATAAGGTTTTGGAAGCGCTCGCGCGATCGCCGAGATCTTCACCACGGCTCGTCTTCCTGTCCCTGCTGCTGGACGTCGTCGCCAGCGGCTCCTGCGACGCGCCATCATCAACGCCGCCCACGCTAACAACGTGATTCTGCATACCACGCTCGCTCGTGCATCATCTTCTACTCAGTACGTTCGATCTGTTCTAATTTCGTGGTTAATTATGTCTATCAAGATGATCATGATGTTCGTACTGTCTAGTGTGTTAGAGAGATGCATGCTAGTTTATGTGTTGCTGTTCATGATCTATATTCGGAATTTAATCTGGAAACTGTCTAATTATTCAACAGGGTCATCAAAGTACTACCCTCCTTGTGTTTAGTCACACACAAAAAAAGAAAGAAAAAGAAAGGAAGAAAGAACAACTGCACGTAAAAAAAAGAAGAAAGAAAGTGCAGTTAAAAGCAAAAGAAAGAAAAGAAAGACCAGGATGGAATTTGACATTGTGATTGAGAACAGACCCTGGCTTTTGTCTTTCTTTTTTTCAGATTGTGCTAGTTTGTTAATTTTAGCAATCTAGTGCCCTACTTTCGTTGATGAGAAATTAGTTAGCATCTCTCTATAACTTTTGTAGTAAAGCTACTTGGTGCATTATGGCTTCTAGGGCAGGAATCGATCTGGGCTAGAGGATTTATGGTTCAGCATCTCTGTTCCATGTTTATTTATATGTGCCTTGTGGTCATCTCTTTAAAGCGTGGGCCGTGAGTCACCTGGCTAGGAAAGCCCAATTAATCATGGCTAATCGCAGATTAGTCGTCTAGTCGCTTGACTAGTCATTCAAGTTGAATCAATCATCCTAGTCGTGCTCCTTATATTGACTGGATGACTAATCTACGATTAGTCGATGACTTAATAACAATGGTCTTTTATAGCTCATTTCTTTAATTGTATCAAGTTCCATCATCTTTGCGCATGTATAGTCTTGAAATTCACCCATATCCTTGATTTTGGCAACTAAAGCTTTGAAATTCTAGTTTGTATCATTACAATAACTAGGATTTTTAGATTGCATAGGATGTACACTAACCTACCAACCTTCACATATTAGCTATTGTCGTATGCAGCGCGTCAACTGTGAATTCGCTTGACTAATCGCCTTCAACATGTCTGCCTTCACTGAAGAGCGTACAACTCCTCAATTCAAAGGAGTCATCAAAACTTTGGTTGGTAAGTGAGGTGATCTTGAGTACTTTCACCATATACATCATATACTTGTTGCTTTGTTTTTGTGTTTGCGTTAACTATGGCAGATAACGCTAGAGACAAGGCGAAGTCTTGATCATTTGTCACATATGTTGAATTGAAGAACATGACAAATGATTTCAATGAATAATTTAATGAGAACATGAGCATCTTGAGAACGACCTCATGACACAAATGGTAAGTGAATTTCACAAAAAGTTGAATGAGTTTCACAAGGATAGAACACTACAGAATGGAACATAAGGGGAGACTAGTGGTCAATATCTTTCTATCTGTGTAAGTTCGGTTTGTTCTTTTCGATCCATTTCATCGAGTGTGAGTGAACTTATTATTATTGGTATTTATTTTACTTATGTTTTCAGTCTATTATCGTATTCAATTGCTAAAGTCTATTTTATGCAAAATGTTCCATATCAACCATTGTTTTAGTAAGCCTTGCATGTAGTTATTAGACTTCATTTTGTATATAACTTGTTGAATACTTCGTATGCTCACCCTTGCAATAACAATATTTAATTGGAGAAGAGAAATCGACACTAGCTCTAAAGAAGATCGTGAAGAGCGATTATTACAATTCAAGTATCAATAGATTGCCCATGGCGGGTCAACGGATTTCCATTGGAGTTTATTTTCGTTCCACAATATTTTTTATTTAGTTCTCAAACCCTACGTGACATAATAAATGTAAACTCAACCATAAAATCGTCTCACTATCTATCTATTAACTTTAGTCGTTTATTCTTATTCCGCTATGTATAAAGTTTGATATTTTATCTATCTTACCATTACGTGCACTAGCATGATCCTAGACTAGTGTAGTATTTACTAAAAGTCCAAATTTACATATCTGGGCCTAACATTCAATGAATTTATATTCTGATGTACACGTGCTCTAGAGATTCAGGTCATAAATGCAAGTACAAAATTAAACAAACAAACATACTCTGAGGCTTAATAATTTACAGGAGCGATTCCAAGACTTACAACATCTTTGTATTACTGAACTCTGAAGGATACCGACTTCATTTCAATTACCTTCAGGTTCGCTTGAAATGTTCTCGTATAAATCTCTCTGCATGTGATGGATACTTTTCTCGGATGTATGCACGGAGACACTTCTGATATGAGAAATCAATCCAAACACCATCCGTGCGAACAACGAAAAGGCACCTCGACTTCCTGAACTGTGGGTGCCTATCAACCTTCAAAGGCAATCCAAGTTAAAAGGTAAGGCATACAATCATCACTTACTCGAAATTTTGAAATGGGGATTTGCAGTTGAGGATACCATAAATCAAGTACATGTAAACTGTAAAGTACTCTGAAACATATAATATCCTAAACTAATTTTAAATAAGGTAGAAACTTATTTTTTTTCAACTTCATCTCCCAAGACAAAAGCTTCTAAGTCCATTATCCTAAAAGCATCAATATTCTGGTTAAGAAAAATGCTAAAATTTGCCCAGTTTTTACAGTTTTGCACTTCTTTATTTCTAAAATTTTGTTTGCAAGTAAATAAAATGGGTAAGAACCATGAATCAACCAGATAACTTGGAGATTAGCTTATCAAAAGCTGGATCATCTCATTATCTTATTGTAATTAATAGTGACTTGTTCGGTTTAAAATCTCAGCATATAGGTCACTACATTTTTCATTGCTTCATTGACTTATCATATATGCAGGAGCAGGATCAATTACATTAAAACCTGCGCACAAACACAACAGAACAACTGAAGTGACAGCCCGGCAGCGTAAGAATATAACATGCTCGTATCAAATAAGTCTTTATGTAAGTTTAAGCACAGTAGTATCGCTTTCACCACATGGCATCTTGGATATGAAGTTTTGTTGTGGTCTTTTTTTATTTTTTATTATCTGCTCATTCATAAGGTAGTTGACAATTTACCATGCAAGCTTAAGAGCACCTTGGCCATGGAACCTCACCTTTAAAAGTTCCAGCCACGGATATTGTTTTCTGCACCTTGCCTTACCTTCCTATGCAGCCTTACTATTAATTCTTAGTGTATATACTGTTGTCTAATGTTGTTAACCACCAATTGATAAATTAAATAAGATTTAGCCTATTGGATATTGGTCTCCAAACAGTGAAGTTCCAAACAAAAGGAAAGATAAAAAAAGTGCGATGGGGCAGTATTAGTCTTACTACAAATTACCATTTAGCTCACTGGATATCCTTTTTATATGTTTCGAGTTGTTGCAAGTATTCTCAAGAATGTGAGCAGGTGATAGTAGTGACTCACCATTATAGCATCAAGTCCACAACCAATCTTATCTTCTGCACGTGGATGGTAAGCAAGAAGCTTTTCTACAACAATATTTTCATCCTTTGGGTTAAGACATTCACCATCTCCATATCTGCTTGGACATAACTTTGTTAGAAAACATGAAGTAAAATGGTTAATCAATTTGGAAGTAAAATAGCACACCAATTTACAATCTATATTTATTAATAACTTAGGGCCTGTTTGTAAGCTTTTGATTCTAGCCCTAAAAGTAGAATAAAAAAACAAACAGTCTGATTCTAGAATCTGATTCTCACAATCCAGCCTACCCATGTACACTAGAATCCACAATTCACTTCAGATATGCTTTTGGATTCCAGCTTTTGGAGAATCAGCTTCTCTACAACCACAATCCAAAATCAGCTTTTAGATAATCCAAAGCTGAAACAAACATGCCCTAATATTGAGAAGATAGGCACTTTGTCATGCTCTAAGAAAAGGACAAGATTGGCATTTGATAGCCAACTCGACAAAAGAGGTATTGTCACAGTAAACTCTGGCCTTAGAAAATGACCCAGCTCAGGGAAGAGTTACTCAATCCACATGAATTTGCACAATTGGAGCAATTAGGAAGACGATAGGACTTAATAGGCAACGACATTATTGATCCAAGGAGGATACACTGAGGTATGGATGAATATCAGGACACTGATAGAAGCAGGAAGTGGTCCACTATGATGCACAGTTGAAGAAAAATTATTCGAGAGTTCAACAGCATGAACTGCATGTAGTGGTAAATAAGAATGCATAGGGTACATGCATGGTCAGAATGAGGAGTTAAACCATAGGCGCAGTGGAGAGCATAATGACAAGCCTAAACTATGTGCACAGTCCAACTGAGTTAAGACCATCGAGTGCAGTGGATAACATATTGGAGCGATGAGAATACATCTAGCAGTGAAGAAACCATGACTACTACCTTTCTTAGAAAATGAATAGGCGTGATAACATAGTTGTGGTGAAGCACACACATATCAATTTAAGAAGTTCAAGCATCTGATTTGTGGACCAAAAAATAAGGCTGATGAAAGAGATTAAGAAAGGAAAGTTGCATCTTGCATAGGAAGAACACCATGAATTCAGCATGATGAGACATAGCAATATAACTTAAGGCTGCTTGAAACACACTATATTTAAGAATAGGACATAAATTGATCAGGATCATGTGTGCGTCTTAATCTTTACAAAGAGATGATCTGTCCACAGCATAGTGATCAACCATGAGTTGCAAATTAGGTATGCAACTTTCAGATGTAGGGATAATTACCTTATGCATATTGGTTTTCCAAGTTTACAACTTATGATATGTTTATTTGAGGGTCCTCTTATTTGAGATCCATTGCAACGCACGGGCAATCGGCCAGTATTCTTGAAAATTCTATATCTGCATTGTGCATTCCAACAGGGCAGCCCACCTGTGTCGTATCCTGTTGCCAGAGAGGGATCACCGGTGATCGGAAAGACTATTTCAGAGGATAAGAATAGCAATTTGAGACTCAGAAGAATATGGGGAGAAATCAGAGGAAGAGCTAGAGGAGGAAGAACAGTAGAGGATAGGGAATTTCAGATTCTATTTCTTCGATGATTCCAGTTCAGTACAGGGGTTAGAGCTTTATAGCATGTTACACACACTGACCAATGGGGCCCATGGTCCATGAACTCACCACACAGAATTATTACCTGTCTATACCCACTATTCTCTATCCCACCTGTCATCTTCTTGCTTCCCACAGGCATGACATTACTGCCCTCTCGAAAGGTTGCTTGTCCCCCAAGCAACTTCCTGCAACTTTCTGAACAATCACTCTGTCCTGCACCATGCCAAATCTTCGTGTTTAAGTGTCAGCCTCATCTCTTTAGTGAAGCTCAGGTTTCTCAAATCAACAAGTATGAACAACCTGGTCCTGGTGGCAACTATGAATTCTTGTCTGTATTTCTTATGTTTGGAACCCCCACCAGAAATAGGAAACCATGACCAAATTGTGAACCACCGACATTCTTCTTAACAGAAACAAATTTTGAATCAGGAACTTGACCTCGTTAATAATTTCAACCAGTAAATTTATGCTCCCATTCTGAACTTCTTGGTAAGGCATGATCAGTGCGATTAAAAGCACAAGCTGATGCTTCAGAATACCAAAGCTGTTGCCATAGTGCACCAGATGAAGAATTCCATTAAATTCAGAGTACTTGTACACCTTTGAGTACCAGGATCCCATGTCCTTTTCAGAACAACTGTCCATACTAGAACCTGAGGCATGTTTCTACAAACAAGTAGTGAGCAAAAATGTGAAGATTGCTTGACCTGAATTATCCACACCTCATGGAAGCTCAGCATGGCAAAGGGTGCAGCGAGAGGTGGCCATATAGGTAGCAGACTGTATAATGGAGGTTTTCAACAAAGAATAGCATTTGGTCACAGGAGAACAAATCCTCAATATCTCCATCTCATCAACCACAGAAATATCAACCTTCAGAAGCTTCACATTTAACTTGATAATTTCTATTTGCATTGGTTTACACAACAGAGAGAATCTGCAGACTGCAGGCGGCTTTTCTGTAGCACGTAGGTCAAAGCTAAAGTTTATATTATTGAGTTGCATGCACTAGTCAGTTCACCTAAAAACTTAAGCTGACGAGGAAAGATAGACAATTCACTTATACTTCAACACTCCCCCTCACGTACAAGTTCCCTCAAGTCTAGGATGTGGAATAGAAGTTAGTTGCAATTATTATTTTTAATTGTGCCAAGCGGATCTTGAACTTGAGACCTCTTGACTCTGATACCATATTGAGTTGCATGCACCAGCCAGTTCACCCAAAAGCTTAAACTTATGAGGAAATGTGTGCAATTCACTTATACTTCAACAAACATTACATTACTCTTGTTACTCCAGGGTAGCCTAGGCCCCACAGTTAGAAAAGTTCTGCTCCTCAGACTTCTTGATTTCTCCCACCAGGTTTGTACTTTCAAAGGCGAGAAGCTGAACACCGGGATCCCAAGGTTGGTTAAACAGTGTACAGAATAAACTCACACTGATATGCACCGCTATTGCTCGAAGAGGGAAGGCGAAGGTAGTAACTGGTTCTTGATGGTCCATTTCTCCCCCTTCCAGGACTGAAACCTCCTCCTCTCCACGGCTTCAATTTGTCAAACACTGAGTGAGGCCACTCCATTCCATATTTCCAAGGATTGAAAGCACTTCTCCCCCATGTTGGCATTTCCTCAAATGCCTATCATGCATCACTGTTTATCCAATCTAGAATCAGCCACCTGTTGTCATCAATGCCGCAAATGTTGTGGTTGCCATTTAGCTTGAGTGTGCACCCGATGTTGCCCCCGGCCACTGCATGAATGCCACATGGCCATGCAAGCCATGGTGGTTCGTACTTGCACCACCCACTCACAGGGGCTGTTCACTGCTCAAGCCTCATAGTCAAAGAGCTCATGCCAATGACCAGATGGAGCCATGCCTTGAGTTGCTCTTGTAATAGGTGCTCTTGTGGCTTGCCATCTGGTGGCATTTTGATGAACACCACTTGGTCAGAACTCTCAACCAAGGCCCAGAGCGTGTGACTTATAATTGTCAATTCTGTTCCAAAGGTCATTGCAGTTTGGCTGTTGGAATGGATCATTCCAGTACCGGTTCTATACTGGCGTACCATTCTGAAGTATAATATAATAATGTATGTTTATAGACATATAAAAAGGTAAGACTAGGTATTAACTCCATTTACCAAATTGCGTGTAGGTTTTTGAGAGAAAAAATATAGCTAAAGGGGTATGCTGGGCCGGGCCAACAAGCTGAGCCTAAACAATCCGTGACCCAAGCTCCTAAGCATCAAGAGTCAGGATGCCACACACAAACTGCAACACTCGGTCACTCACACACAACAGGGCAACTTAGGGCTTAGGCAACTAGTGCCACCGACACACAAGAATGGTAAATTCACATGAGAAGGGAGAGATGAAGGGCAAGCTGCTGCTGACCGGGGCTGTCTTCGTCGGAATAGATGTTCACCATCCTTGTGTTGCACTAGGAAAAATCGCTTCGCACGCATCATCGCCGTAGTGCCACACGGAAGCACGCCATTGCCATCTTTGGGTTGTAGCTAAGGTTTCTTGATTTTTTTTTCTTCTCAGATCTAATCATCTTTCCCTTGATTTTTTGGCTTTGAGATGGATTGGGAGGAGACAATGTTTCTTGATTTCTTGCTTTCTTCTCAGATCTAAATTTTCCCTCCTTGATTTCTTGCAACTGAGATGGATTGGGTGGAGATATTATTTTTATGATATCGAAATTGATGGTAAGCTCAATTTTGCCTGGAATGGTCAGGATTGACCGAATGGCCGGAATTGGCAGGAATTGAGGGTGGTAAAATGTTATGGACTCTGCTCCGAAGGTTGTATTCATGCGAGATCTGGCGCACCGGAGACCCTAGACGTCGCCGAGTTGGCGCCGAGGATGGCGTGACGCAGACCAAGGAGCTGCGTCTGAGAGTAGAAGAGGTAAAATGAATACTTCTTCCTTGTTCTTTATTTCCTCTCACTTATGCTTAAATAGCCTTGGTTTACATGGGACTATCCTTATTGCTATAAGTCCTAATCCAACTAGGACTTGGACTCCCAATCAGACTAGTATTATCCTTATTGCTATAAGTCCTAATCCATCTAGGACTTGGACTCCCAATCGACTAGTACATGGACTCAATCAATCCTAAACCGACTAGGACTTGGACTCCTAATCGAGGTTCGGTTCGGCGCACATAATGCTGTCTTAACTCGACATCACCTCCTCCTCCAAAACAGCTCGCCCACGAGCCGAAATCGAGATCTTCTTCTTTGGAATGTGTTGACATGCTCCCATGTAGCTCGTTCGTGGAAGGTCCTTCAACAGATGAGTACTTGCCTTTGACCACGAACAACGCGCCCCTTGAGTGCTTCTTCGGGACCGGAACGGCCCGCCATGGACGAGTGGGGGCAAAGGTGCCAAATCGCCGGAGGAGTGCCATGAAATTTCTTTAGCGCCCAACATGAAAAACATCATGGATCCGAGCACCTAAGGAAGGCGAAGGCGATATCGGCGCATCGCCCCAATGCGCTACACGACTTGATACGGTCCGTAGAAGCGCGGACTGAGCTTGCCATGGGTCACACTAGGAAGGGACGAACCCTGCCTGTGAGAGATACGTAGCCATACCCAATCATCCACCGCAAAGGTAACCTCCCGATGATTGCGATTATAGTAAGAGGCCGCAGCAGCTTGAGCCTGTAGTAGCCGATCGCGTACCTCCGTCAGGAATTCATCACGATCCAACATCTGAGATTCGATCGCCGAGTCGTGCTTCGCTTTTGATATAGGAGCGCATGCTCGGTGGGTCACGACCATACACAACCTTGAAAGGAGTCGTCTTGAGTGATGATTGAAACGATGTGTTGTAGCAATATTCAAATTTACGGCAACCAACGAGTCCTTTGTTTACGCCGATCCCCGCAAAACAACGCAGTACATAGAAATAATCTTGTTTGTCACTTCCGATTGACCATCGACCGAGGATGGTAGGTCAGACTATATGAAGACGGCACCCGCTTGATTGAAATAACTCTTGCCAAAATTGCTTGTAAAAACCACATCGCGATCAAACACAATGGAGGAAGGAATACCATGGAGTCGCACCACTGTGTCAAAGAAGACCCGGCTCACGGATGCTGCGGTGTAGGGATGAGCCAACGGAATGAAATGCGCCGCTTTAGAAAAGCGATCCACCACAGTGAGAATGACGGTCTTTCCTCCTGATTTAGGCAAACCTTCTATGAAGTCCATAGCAACATCGAGACCATCTTGTATGGGGCACTTGAAGGGATTGGAGGAGGCCGGCAGGATGCAAGTGTTCTGTCTTGTTGCGTTGGCAGACCATACAATCGCGAATAAATGTCTGGAGTAGTTGCCGAGCTCGGGGAATATGAAAATCTGCCTGCACACGCGTAAGTGTCTTCTGGACTCCCTCATGGCCGATCTCATGGCAGGTAGCGAAAATGGTGGTCACAAGGGACGAGGACTGGGGAACAAAGATACGTCCTTTGAATAAAATAAGCCCATCACAGATGGTCCATGGGTCCAATAGGCGGCCTTCCTGGATATCCTGCTGGATGGAACGCCATTGCGCGTCACCTGGAAGATCACGACGTAAATCATCAAATAGAGTCAGAGATGGACCGGTAAGAGCCATGAGCATGGCTGAAGGAGAATCACTGTCACGCCGGGAAAGAGCGTCGGCCACAGTATTAAGCCGGCCCTGCCGATATTCCATGGTGAAGTCAAAACCCGCCAATTTGCTAACCCATTGATGTTGAGGAATAGTCGACAGCCTTTGATCTAGAAGAAATTTCAAGCTATAATGGTCGGTGCGGACAAGAAAAGAGCGCCCCCACACATATGGACGCCAATGACGGACGGCTTGGACGAGGCCGATTAATTCTCGCTCATAAGCGGCGAGCTTAACGTGGCGAGCAGCGATAGGCCGACTGAAGAAGGCAATGGGCGCAGCACCCTGATGTAGGACGGCCCCAAATCCGGAACCCGATGCATCACACTCAATGATGAACGGAAGGCCAAAATCCGGTAATTGAAGAACCGGGGCAGATGCCAATGCCTTTTTGAGGGACGAGAATGCATCCGCTGTGTCGGAGGTCCATGAAAAGGCTTCCTTGCGCAGAAGGCGTGTAAGGGGCGCGGCAATAGCTCCATAATTCTTGATGAAACGTCGATAATACCTAGCTAGCCCAAGGAAAGTACGCACCGCTCGAACAGTGGTGGGGATCGGCCATTCTTCAATTGCTGCCACCTTCTGTCGATCCATGGTAACACCCTCGGCGGAGACGACGTGGCCAAGATATGCCACAGAAGTAGTGCCAAAAGAGCACTTAGAGCGCTTGAGCACTAGTCCATGCTTGGGATAATTCTCGAAACTGCATTTAACATGGCAGAGGTGTTCGGCCCATGACTGACTAAAAATCAGTATATCATCAAAGAAGACCAGCACAAAACGGCGAAGAAAACGACCCAATACTTCATTTATGAGTGCCTGAAATGTTGCAGGGGCGTTGGATAACCCAAACGGCATCACCAAAAACTCAAAGTGCCCATGGTGCGTGCGAAATGCCGTCTTGTGAACATCATCGGGGTGCATGCGCACTTGATGATAGCCGGATCGAAGGTCCAGCTTGGTAAAGAAACGCGCACCCTTAAGCTCATCCAAGAGTTCTTCGACCACTGGAATTGGGAATTTGTCTTTGATAGTCTTGTCGTTGAGGGCTCGATAATCAACACAGAATCGCCACGTGTTGTCCTTCTTACGGACCAACAATACTGGTGAGGAGAATGCCGACGTGCTGACGCGTATAATGCCTTGCTGCAGCATATCCCGACATTGTGCTTCTAACTCATCTTTCTGTAACTGCGGATAGCGATATGGGCGCACCGCCACTGCATCTGTCCCAGCCTTCAAATGGATTCGATGGTCAAAGGTGCGGGAAGGCGGAAGGCCCTGTGGCTCAGCGAACACAATAGGGAACTCTGCTAGTAAGGCGCCATCAAGTCTGTTGATGAAGTGGTCATGGTCGCAGGAAGGATATTGCGATGACACCCCATGAAGGCAAACCTGGTGATTTTCCCGCCAAAATGTCATCGTGAGACGTTGGAAATCCCAAGTAATGGGTCCCAATGTTTGAAGCCACTGAACACCAAGGACAATATCAACCCCTGGAAGTGGAAGTACGTAGAAATCGATGACAAAGGTGTGGTTGGTGATGTCCAGAGCGACCCGGCGACATTCGCCGCTGCCGCTGATGCGTTCGCCATTAGCCACTGCCACCCGGAAGGAAGGGCTGGCTGCTGCCACTGCCACACCTGCATGATCTGCCGTACCTTCGGAGATAAAATTGTGGGTGGAGCCGGAGTCGATGAGCGCCGTGAAGTGATGATCGCCTATGCGACAGAAGACGATTGCGCATTGGCAAAGAATACCGGTCAAGGCGAACAGGGAGATGGATGGAGACTCGCTGTGCTCAGCCCCGTCCCCTGTATTCTCATCATCCGGAACAACTTCCAAGCTGAAGAGCCGTTGGCAGGAATGCCCGGGGGTATATTTCTCTTCACAATTGTAGCAAAGCCCCAGGCGGCGGCGTTCCTCCATCTGTGCCCGAGTTAACTTTCTGATGAATTTAGTGCTCGAGGCATTAGTGTCACTCCCTTTTTGTGCCGCTCCCGTCGGAGCTACACCAGCCGTGGTGGTCGAGTTCGCAGCCGTCCATGCACCGCCTCCAGTCTTCATGCCGCTGCCTTTAGAGACCACGTGGGTTATCCTCGAGTCGTGTGGTGCCGCAGCGCCATGAGCCCGAAGCTAGACTCATAGCCATTGCTAAGGATCGTGGGCGGCGGATCAACAAAGAATGGCGATCTTCTCTTTGAGTCGTAGTAAACATCTCGATCTTCAGTGCGCGGGAGATTTGCACGAGGAAGTAAGGCTTCAAACTCCTTTTGATATTGTGACACCGTCCGGCCCGACGCAGCCGCTTCACTCCATAAGGTGATTTGCCGTGTCGGCGTCTCAAACGAAGATTGACGAGATCCTTGAAGTGTGGCTGTAAGGGCCCCATCTCCTCCTCCGAAGCATGTACCATCTGCTGCGCTTCCTCGCAAGTGATATGTCGCAGTCTTGACCTTATCGTCTTCCGCTGCAGGCCGTCCTCGGAAAAATAGTTCACGTGAATTCAACCAAGGAAGTGGATCGTCGGCACCTTCAGATGTCGCGAAGTCCCATCGGAAGGTTTTGGGGTCGGCCGTCGGTAGCAAGGAGTCGCCTCTCCGGTCATTGTGGACTGCAAGCGCCACCACCAAACATCCCGCCACAAGCGATCATGGCGACCTCCTCCACCAATTCATTGCTGTTGCGTCGTGAGGCTAGCTTCACGCCGCGGGGGAGGTACATAGATTGTATCCTCCGCACTTTTGTCCTTGTCACCGCCGCCCACTAGTGTGCTCATCAGGTCATCTACCTTGGCGATGCGTGCGTCATGGCGGTCCAGTCGCGTGGTGAGGGTGGCGAACTGAGCCGTGTGTCCATCTTGAACCATCGCCATGTCTTCAAGTTTGCGAAAAATCTGATCGATTTTATCCGCCAGAGCTCGAACCTCGTCGCTAGCCATGGTCTCTGATACCAAGTTGTTATGGACTCTACTCCGAAGGTTGTATTCATGCGAGATCGCGACTGGAGACTCTCGGACGTCGCCGAGTTGGCGCCGCCGAGGATGGCGTGACGCACCAAGGAGGCTGCGCATTTGAGAGTAGAAGAGGTAAAATGAATACTTCTTCCTTGTTCTTTATTTCCTCTCGACTTATGCTTAAATAGCCTTGGTTTACATGGGACTATCCTTATTGCTATAAGTCCTAATCCAACTAGGACTTGGACTCCCAATCAGACTAGTATTATCCTTATTGCTATAAGTCCTAATCCATCTAGGACTTGGACTCCCAATCAGACTAGTACATGGACTCAACTGAATCCTAAACCGACTAGGACTTGGACTCCTAATCAGGTTCGGTTCCGGCGCACATAATGCCTGCCGAACCTGACATAAAAGATGCAGCCTACTGTGTGCTAGGTTGGGTGGCAGAATGGCACATTCTGGCAATTCCGGCCGGTACTGGAATGGATTTGATAAGCCTGGTGACGCTGCCGTGTAGATTGGTCATCTCCTTCCTCACACCACAAAGCTCATCGGTCTTGCCCTCTATAACTCTAGCCTAAAGGAGCATTTCATCGAACAATTTGGCGGACACCATGATGTCCAGCATGGCGGTGGTACTGTCGCAACCGATGTAGAGACCCTTGGCATCATTGCGGATGGAGTTGATACTAGGGACATCTGCATCTGTAGCATCATCTTCCTTGATGTCCAGGACCTCGACCTCACAACCAGAGCAATGATTCTTGCTCCTCACGACCCAACGCACTGGGTGAGGAGTGATGCATACCCGTGATACCCACTTGACAACACCTCGGCGCCCCGCCCTCTCTTCTCTGCGTGGATGGAACAGCATCAACAACCTCAACAGCGAGTGAGGCGACAATAGGCAGTCATGCCTAGGGCAGCGCCAGCAAGTGACGAGGTGGTCGTGGCCGCAATGGTCCAAGGTGCGACTAACGCAGCAACAAGGGTGGACCCAGTTGTCGGTTTGCCGGTGTTTTGGATAGGGCATGGTGATGCCAAGCACTTGGCGGTTGCCATTGTGGAGCTGCTAGTGGGGGACTACAAGCAGCTAGATGTCCATCCAATAGCAGCCATTGTAGATGCATCGACCATCGCTTCCTAAGCCCGAGCAGCCTCATGACAGGATCAAAAAGCGATGAGAGTTGCCACCCAATCCGTCCTCTCGTACACATACACATTCTCCACCACTCCCAAAGGATCAAATATTTCTTTGGCCACTGGATAATGTGTAACACCTTGGCACAAATTTTGCTCTAAGCCTAGCCCACCGTGGGGTGGACCCAAGCATGGATAGCATCTTCATGTAAAAGAGTTAACCCAGAGGTGCTATATTTGGACTCAACATGTATTTATATACCACTACAACTCACTTTAGACATACAATGTAGGACTAATCCCACCACCACTCTTCATAGGCCACACGGGCCTTCACACTAAAGGATACACCCTCCAAGGGCTGACATCCTCAGCACCACACCATATACACGATAAATGACTAGAACCACCCATTGGTATACGTCTATGCATCTAATGCCAACGCATATGCCATGTTGTGTGTCCACTTTGGGCATTTACCATGTATATAGTGTGCTACCGAGGGCATCAGCCATTAAGGGGATGAATGTAATACCCCGACCCATTAGTGTGAATGCCCATATAGCCAATATTGGAGTGGTGGTGGGATTAGTCCCACATAGCTTATCTAAACTGAGTTGTAGTAACATATAATGCCTGTTGGGTCCAAACGTAGCACTTTCGGGTTAACCCCGTCACACAAAGCGAGGACAAAAGTGTAAGCGGAGTACTATGCATTCGTGGACCTGCCCCACGGTGGGTTGGGCTTTGAGCAAATTTTAGGCCAAGGTGTCACAGCTGGTATTAACGCATCAACCTTCGTTGCACGGGAGCGTGTGGGACAGTGTTACTTAGACACCCGTGTCTAAAAAGTTTTGCCGAATCAAACACCTCGAATCCAAGTCTGATTCCGGCACCCATGTCCAATTCCGATTAGCATTTTCCATGTCCAAAAAATTTTGCCGAATCGGGCACCCCGAATCCAAGTCAAATTCCAACTCACGTGTCCGTGTCCAAGTAACAGTAGTGTTGGACAAGGGCGCGGGCATATGACGCGTGTGGACCCCGAGTAGACATACAACATAGCATGTGTGTTGCCACTAGACACACAGACGTGTACCGAGGGGTGGTTATGGGCGTTGCCGTGTATACGGTGTCCTACCGAGAGCATTAGCCCTTAAGAGGGGTGAATGTAATACTCCGCCCATTAGTGTGAAGGTCCATGTGGCCTATGTGGAGTGGTGGTAGGGTTACTCCCACATTACTTGTCTAAAGCAAGTTATAGTAGTATATAATGTTAAGTCTAAATATAGTACCTTTGGGTTAACTCTTTTACACAAAGTAAGGACAAAAGTGTATGTGGGGTGTTATGCATATGTGTGCCTACCATATGGTGGGCTATGCATTGAGTGAAATTTGGGCCAGGGTATTACAGATGGTATCATAGCATCAATCTTCATTGCATGAGTGCGTGTGGGACAGGAGCGCAGGCTATGCGCATGGCACATGGACCCGGAGTCAACACGCGACATGGCATAAGCGCTGGCACTAGATGCATGGACATGTACTAAGGGGTTGTTCTAGTCATTTGTCATGTACACAATGTGTTGCTGAAGGCATCAACCCTTAAGAAGGGTGAATGTAATATGCTGGCCCATTAATGTGAAGGCCAATGTGAAGCGGTGGTGGGATTGGTCCCAGATTGCTTGCCTAAAATGAGTTGTAGTGGTATATAATACATATTGAGTCTAAACATAGAACCTTCGGATTAACTCTTTTATACGAAGAGGAAACAAAAGTGTAAGTAAGGTGCTACGCATGTGTGGGTCTACCCCACGATGGGCTAAGTTTTGAATGAAATTTAGGACAAGGTGTTACATAGAGAACAAGGCTCATAATGACGTGAAGAACACCTATTGTGGCCATCTCCTGATGCCCTAGCAATCCATCGCACACCAAGTGAGCATCAGCTCGAGAGGTTCCCTTTACACTGCGCTACTTGCTGCTCGCTCACCATGCTATGGCTCTCCATCTTCAATCTAAACGCTATTTGTTGCTACTGCTGGTACCCAATGATTGCATTTGGCGCGCCAGACATTTGGTCGAGCACTTGGTGTGCACTTTTCGTACTTGGATAACTTTGGATCAACACCGTAACTTTCTATTCCTCTAAGTTGATATAACCTTGGTCAGGAATTACGATGTCTACCTGATGCAATCGCCCACCCTTTCCTTGAATTTACAGATCAATATCTAGAATCACGAGTAGGGGAGAGAGGCCGTGGTACCAATTGTTGTGTCCCGTCACTACTGAGGGATCACCAGTGATAGGTACAACCAATTCAGATGATAAGAACAGCAATTTGAGACTGCGATGGGATTTGGGGAGAAATCAGAGAAGAACAGTAGAGGATAGGGAATTTCATATTCTATTTCTTCAATGATTCAGTTCAGTGCAGGGGTTAGAGCTTTATAGCATGTTACATGCACTAACCGATGTGGCCATGGTCCATGGACTCACCACACAGAATTAGTACATGTCTACACCCACTATTCCCTACCCCACCTGTCATCATCTTGCTTCCCATATGCATGACAGGGCTTATACCTCTCGTCAATCCCTTTTGCTTTACCCTTTCTTCTTCTTCCCTAGACTCACTTTTCTAGGACTAGTGTTCCCATAGACGGTCGCCTAGGCACTCGGAGCCAGCCTGCTGTCACAATTTGCCTTAATTGGCAGGCTGGGTGGCGGAGCCACCTGGGCAGTCCAAGGTGGAGCTGGGGGGCGTTAGGCAGTCCAAAGCGGCATTGAGAAATGTTTACTCGGATACTTCAGAAAACCGGCGTATCGGTATCGGATACTCATATGTATCAAATATGATCGGATAACATATCCTGCCCATACCGATGAATTTCCTATTTTCAAAAAATAAAATAATTCATGATACTTACCTGATACTTCCCCAATAACTCTCAACCATTATACCTCTACCAACTCAGAAGGGGATGCTGAAATCATTTATTCCCATCCCGCAATCCCTTCTCGCTCCCTACACCACCGCCCCTGCTCCTTCCCCTGGCTCTCATGCCAACATTCATCTCCCCATATAGATAGTGGCACATGGCACCCCTCTCTCTACCGATGTGACATCGTCACTGGTCCTCACACAGAGTGAGTCATCCCACTAGTACCCTTTTTCCCTCTTAATTGTGATAGTGTGGTACACTCCCAGGCAGCTAGCAGTAGCTAGAAGCTAGTGAGGGCAGTAGCAACTAGAAGGCATATGGCTATGGCTGGTAGAAATAGAAGCGCATGATTGTGGAAACGTTTGGGGCAGCAGTAAACTAGATGCCCTAAGCCACTTGCTATGGGTTGATGGGCCTTCAAGATGATCTAGCCCATTTGCTTCTTCACTTTCTTTGTTATTGTCTCTTATGTCTATTTTATGTATGATGTACCATAACTCATATGTTTCTTTATTATTTTATTTTTATTATATATACACACATGTATTGCTGTATCAGTTTTTTGGGAAATGGCGTATTGCATATCTGTATCGGTATCGACGTATTCAGGCATCTTAGGCGTTGAGGTCAGCTAGATCAAGGTTAGCCCGGGCCAAATTGACACGTCATCATTGTTTCCACCGCTGAATCCACCTCACCACCACCAGATTTGTCTTCCTCGCTAGCGAGTCCTCTCCCGCGTCGATTGGGCCACCCCCAACGATGAATCCTCTTCCACTATCGATTTGGTCCTCTCCTCTACAAAAGTGCTCCCTCCCTCCTTGTGGGCTGCCTCTGCTCCCCCTCCCCTTCCCTCCCTCACCTCCTCTCTCCCCTGTTCGCTGGTTTCCAGGGCCCTCTCCCTTGCTATCAACTCCTCCTCCCCTGTTTTTAGTCTGCTGCCTTGGCGCTAGGCGCCACCCAACCGCCCGACTAGCGCCTAGCGCCTTGGGGCACCATGTCTAGGACTTTCTTTCCAACGGTCTTCTTCACCTAACCATGGCTAAGAATATGGTATATCTGCAGCCTCCCTCCCTCCCTCTTATCTAAGACGAACCCTGACGTTTCACTCATGTATCGGGATTGTTTTAATTACTCTTTCACATTAATAGACAGATATGATTGGATAGTGGATACACATTGGAGCCTTATCAGTGGTGTACTAGTATCCGATATGCATCACTATACTGGGTTCACAACTTATCTAACGTATCAGAACATTAGATCCCCCCCCTCTGTGTACCAATATCCCACACATATCACGATACTGGTACACAACTTACCCAACGTATTGGAGCATTAGAGCTCATGAATGACTAATAGAATCCCTGCAAGAACAGTAACAGGTCGTGGGACCCAACACCATGACAATTACATGAACAGATATAGAATTGCAGGCTAGAGAGATTATAGAAATTAAGTGTGGCACTCAGGCTGACAGTTTGCAACTTGAATTTGGATCCATGGGGCAAAACTTGGCAGGTGTGCTCAGCAAAGTTGAAAACCATGTAACAAAGGTGCAGTCTGAGAGTGCTCAAGATGGTGCTGCAGGAGGATCCGTGAGGTAAACTTGAGCAGGTATGCTCAGGAATGGCTGCTATCCCTCTAGTGATACTTGTAAACTTGAGCACATAGCTGGGCCTAGCATTCTTTCGCTAACAGTTTGGTTCAGATTTGACTAAACCAAAGCTCATCATCATCCACCTAAGTCTGTCATCAAATATTTAGTCCTGAATGGCCACAATTCATACTTCCTAGCGGAAAAACATGGAATATCACTAGCTAAGGCCATCTTGATTAGTTTGAAAATGTAGAACAAGTTGGATGGGCACAGCAAGATGCATATCTACAACACACTTTCTGCACAAACGCTAATTGAAATACTACAAACAAAATACTAATTGAACTGCATTGTTTGAATGCTAGGGCTACAAGTTTTAGCGAATATCAGGTAATATAAGCTTCAAATGCAACTAATAGTTTCGACTTTCACTCAACTAGGGTCTATCATCAATTCTCTATTTGAATAAGGGATAATTCATACTATACCACTTCGAAGGTTGGCAACCACCGAAATATTACTCCAAAGATTTCTCTTTAGAGAATACCATTCCAAATCCCATTTCCACTCTTTCCCCCTTTTTAAATCATTTTGCACCTTTTAACCCATGCGAAAAGACACATTTGCCCCCACGCTTAATAGTATGGCATTTGCATTATTATGTTGAGTAGCTATATGTTAAGTATTGCATAGTATCTAGCATTCTACCTGATTTAGCATGCCCTCAGCTTCCCTGACTCTAGAACCTATGTTAGTAGAACGTTAGTCGATTGTATGTTTTTAAATGTGTTATGTCCCAAACTGTTAGAATCCTCATATTGCAATGTGTATCTCTTGTTCAACCAGCTTCCTTCAATCCTACTTTTTTGTTTTGCTATCAAGTACTTTTTCGAGACACATTGTTTTTAGCATATATCATGTGTGAATATGTTCATTGTATATTTCAATCCTGCACTTGATGGTTGCTTCCATCGAGTATCTTATGTGCCTGGATGGCATGGTAAAGACAACATCAAGATAACTTACATTAGTCACGGGACATAGCGGTATCCACAACAGAGCATTATTCACAACGGAGCCTCACGGTCACAAGTCACAGGACCACGGTCACAGCCGGCCTAGCCCAATCATTTTTGCAATCTCAAAACAAAATATTTGGTTGGTTCCCACTAGAGGGGAAATGTGTATTTTCACGCCCGTTAAAAGATACAAAATGATGTAAAAATGAGGAAAATAGTGAAAATGATATCGCGTGCAACCAAACATATTTAAAGTGGTATTCACTAAAAGAAAAATAAATGGAGATATTGCGGTGGTTACCTTAGGAGTGGCATATTAGGAATTATCCGAAAAACAAAAGGTTAGAAAGGGCAGGAGAGGAGCGGTGGAGCTCACCTGTCGGAGTGGAGGATATCCTTGATGAGCTGCACGACGGGGTCGATGTCGCAAAGGATTTCCGCCTCCGCGGCCCTCCACGGTAGCGGAGGCTCCGGCTCCGCGCCCGGGGCGTCGGGCAGCTTCGACGCCGGCGGCTGCGGGGCGGCAGGGGTCTCGTCGGAGGTGGGGGCGACGGAGAGGAGGCGGCGGCGGGACAGAGCCGGTGCAGCGCACGGCGCCAGGCGGACGCGGAGGAGGAGCGGCGCGGCGGCGCGGGCGAGGGCGGCGGCCAGGGCCATGCCGCTCGGTTACGGCGGGGTGGGTAAGCGTGAGGTGGAGTGACTGGTGAGCGCGGCGTCACTCAACGGTCAAGAGGTGAGGCCCACGGAACGGAACAGCCCCCGAAGCGCGTGTGCCGTCTGCCGTGCGTGTTTGATTGTTTTATCGCAGATGAATCATGAATGCTGATGCCAATCCGCGTCAGTTCATAAAATGCTCTAAAAAATTTAGCCTTCTAATTCGATTATTTCGTAGAACTGTAACCTCAGGATCAAAATCTCTACTAAATTATAAAATAGTTTTTATAATAAAAAAATTCATCACACCATGAAAAAAAACAATGCCACATCTTTCTCTGTGTTATCAGTTATCACATGGAAGTCGCAACCATCCGCATGTTATTATGCCATGATATCTTTCAGCCACCCACAACCACCGTTTCGTAACTTTTGTTGGTGCCCTCTATCACTTGATCCAAAATCACCACCTCCTCAAGCCACTGTCGTCGAGCACGAGTCGTTGAGCAGCAGTGTCGTGCAGATGCAGTACATCCTCTGATCTACCTCCGGCAACATTGATGCCTAAGACCTACGCAGGCAAGCTCCTGTAGAGCGCTCCTCCCTAGACTTCGGTTGAGCACCACCGCGTCGATCTAATGGCAATAACAACAACGAACTGACTATAACTTCAACCTTACTTCGACCTCGGCGTCATCAACATAACTCATCGCCGCTATAGATCTACTTGGTCGAAACTCAACCTAGACACCGTGATCAACACGTGTAAGAGATCAAAGAAAGCATAGGTTGACCTCTATCGCTACCTCGGAATTCTTCCCAAGGTTATGGGCGTTGGAGACGGTAGCGCCTAAGACCGCCCTCGATGTTCACCGGGACAACCTGGAGGGGATCAAAGTGCTGCTGGATGTGGTGCAGTTCATGGCCATGAAGACATGGAGTCCTTGGTGAAGGTGGCGTCCGCTGTTTGGCGATGCACTGCTGTATTCTTCCAATATTTACCTATTCTTGCCTTATTATTTTTTAATAGCGTTGATTAAATTTGATAAGCATTTGGTTTGTTACCAAATTTTGACATGATTCCCTTCTCCCTTGGGTTCTATAGTCTATTTTCTTGCTAATCTTTGGCCAAAATATTGATAGCCAATTTGGTGACCAAATTTTGGTAATGCCAATGGAAAGGCAAGCATTACTAAATTTGTAATCAAACTACCCTAAACCATCAGTTTCTTGTGCAAGCAGCTGAAACGAAAGAGTTTTGAGAGGAATGGGATCTCATCAATGGCCGGTATACCAAGTTACCGACCCAATATATTCGAGCTGATATGCAATGATTACCCATTCAAAAATACAAATCAGACCGAATGTTCAAGAAAGTGTCCATGTAATGTGCTTTCAAAACAACATATTAGCTGAGATCAAATGTCTCGAGGTGTTGATAAGCATACAAAAATATATATAGTCCGATTAGGAGTGCTAATCTTGATTGCCTCTCATTATGCAGTGTTACTTCTTGACGAATACTGATACCAGAGGTACCTCACAGCAAGGTCTTGGTCAGGCTACGAGGGATCTCCCACCTACGACACGGCCCCACGGAGCGCGCCGATCCGATTACGAGTCGGACTCCTAGCAACCCACAGTCAGGCCTCGGGTCGGAGCTACCGAACACTCTTACTCAATCGCCGAGCGAAGGCACAAGCGTCCCCCGACCCCGTCGCTGGTCGGGACCCCGGAAAAGCCCCGTCTAGGTGACTACGGCCATGTCATCGATCGACCCCGAGGTCGGCCAACCCTCATCTGAACAAGGTAATCTTGCTAGGCGTTCCTTCCCAAAGCAATGTCAGAGACGCCGCCCACGCGGCCCCTACCTCTGACAGGCGCACAGAGGACAGGAACGTGCCTTCCCAACGAAGCAACGCTAGCTAACCCTACCGATAGGACGTAGCTAGCTGAACCTACAAAAGCATCATGGCGCGCGCAGGGACCCGTCAATTCCGGAGATCGCAATCTCCAAGGATAGTGCGCCCTGGTTGTCCCTCTCTCCTAGACCCTATGTAACCTGCTCTCTTCGCCTATATAAGGAGAGGTGGGATCTCTAGGTCGGGGGCTCTCTCTCTCTCTCGTTTTCTTCTTCATGCACCAGAAAACTTTCTCCGGGCGTTGAGCATCCGGCTCGTTCCCCCGACCCCGGTGGTCGGACGAAGCTCCCGAGCTCACTCACACAAACGAGCACTAAGGGCCTGTCCTTAGTCCTCGCATGTAATCCGCCATACCCCAGATCAACAAGATCCTCCGCCACAAACTGGAAGTAGGGACGTTCGGCCCGAACCAGTATAAATTTGGGACTCCCTAGCTCGATCCAGTGTTCATCCGAGGCTTCGTTAGCCTAACCATTCGAGGAGAGGGGGCGCGCGATCCCCTATACTTACAAATCTACTTGCCGGTTATGCGAAACACCGACAGTTGGCGCGCCAGGTAGGGGGATTTGCGCGTCATCTCCGTGATCTCCGGATTCCCATTTCCCTCCTCGATGGTCTTCTTCACCAACGACGGCGCGAACTCGACGACGTGTTCGTGTCAGGAGCGGAGCTCGTTCGCCTTCCTCGACTTCACCACCCAAAGGGGTGTCCGCAGCCGCTACGCCACTCCAAGGATCCCCGTGGGCGGGCCCTTCACCGCTATGAAGGTCTCCCAACTCGCCACCGTTCGACTGGAAGATCCAGATGGTGATATTGCAGCGCTGGGACCTACGCTCCGGCCGCCCTCGCGGCTCCTAAAGGCTATGGTGATTCAGTGGGCGTTACTCGTGAAGGAAAGAGGCAAGATATCGAGGAAGATGTCCAAAAAACATCACACCATACAAAAGCAAAAGGAAGTGGAGGCGCCAAAGAAGTTCTCACCGAGGCGTCATCACTATCCAAGCCGTTGCTGCTCACGACGACGTCCCCCTGCGCCGCAACTTTCTCCGCAGCCGCTCGCACCCTGGCTCGAATAGGGCTCGCGTCTCCTTCGATCCCGGCGACGGCCGCCATCGGGTCGAAGGTAGCGTCGCGGCCGGGCGAGAAGAGAAAGACGCGTGCTCGCGACGTCGATGGCGAGCCCCCGCCCCTCGCGAATGGAGCGCTCGCGTAAGGCTCGGGGCAGATCGGCGAGGGTGTCGGCCGCCTGGGTGAGCCCGTGGGCATACCCCGTCGAGGTATGGTCCAGTGGTTCCTCCAGCCTCACCCCAAGCGGCTTCAGGCTCCTCCCTATGCTCTCGAAGACCGGGCGAAGCATAGGCAGAAGGGCCTCACGCGAGGCTCGCAGACTATTCATGTTGTCACGGCGGCTCGATCTCGGCGGCCTCGGCTCGAGCCTGGCCGCGGATGTGTCTCCTCGCTCTCCTTGGCGAAGCCTCTCGCATGCCCGGGTGAGGGCTACATTCTGCTTGCCGCCTCTGCCGCAAGGGAAGTGGCCCTCGCAATATGGGCATTAAGAGAGGCCTCCAGCCGTGCCAATGCGACTGACAAGTCCGACGACCGGGCCACCACCAAAGGAGCATGACCCGGAGCGATCGGAGGGGCATCGGAAGCTGCGCCACCTGTGTCCGTCTCCCCCGTCGCGGCGACCACAGACGGCCGACCTATACGCAGGCCGGAGGCGCTAAAAAGGGGGAACGGCCCGATGTCAGCAAAAGGCGGAAGGCGGAATTCAAAGCCACCCCGAGGCCGGCAGTCAATACGTACCCGCGGAGGGGAATCCTAATGCGAAGGGACGACGGAGGCAGCATGACCCTGTCCCCCGTCGCGGTGCCAGAGGGCGTCAAGGCCGAGCGCCTCTTGAGTTCGGGGCCGTGGGCCGCAATGCCTCCCATTTCCAAGCCACCCGGTCACCGCTGCCGTCGGCCATCCTGCCGTTCGAGATTCTGCTACTCCTTCTCTCTTGCGCCGGGACAAAAGGGCAGAAAGAGGTGGAAAAGCGAGATGACGAAAAAGAGTAACGGCCCCCAAATACTCCGTGCAGTCTTTTCAAAGGCAGGGCGAAGTGGCCACAGTGCGCACATTAACTTCGCACCTCGAACGACGTGACGCGCTCTCTCCGTCCCTCCTGTGGCGCATCATGGCACGACCCTTCAACTTCGGCCACTGGACGAACCGCATCGGGAAAGGCGGGCCAGAACCGCCACGACTCCTCCCGCCTCCAAAAATAAAAGATAAGGCAATCTTTCCCTTACAAGTTCTTCTGCATTCGTTTTCCACTCCGCGTCCGAGCGCTGTGTAGTGATCGTAAGCCCGATCCCCACATATCGCTCGGGGGCTACAAGCTCACACCCTCATGGGTCGGGTGACCGAGTCGGCTATGTGGTCCTCCCTAGCGGTAACTTCCTCGACCCGAGCACTACGGCCTACGCCCCAGCGGCTACGGTTGCGAAGTAGTGCTCTGTGGAAAAAGGGAATACCCGTGTGGAGCAACCTCTAGTCGGTCGGAAACACTCCTCTCCCCCGCAGGTGTAGATGAGCAGCGTATACCCAAGGTTCTTACACTCACGCGGGCCGGGCAATCCGGTCTGCTATTAGGTCCTCCCCAACGGTAGTCCCTCCGACCCGAGCGCTACGGCCTACGCCCCAGTGGCTACGGTTGCGAAGTAACACTTCGTGGGAGAAGGGAACACCCGTACGGTACGATCTTTGGTCGGTCGAGAACATTCCGGCCCCGCGGCGAGTGCAAGCGAACCCCTCATTATCCGGGCCTTCCTAAAAACGTCAACACGACAACCCGCGCTTATATGACCCCCGTGGTTTCCCAAGCCACGATCGTCGGTTGTTCGTCATCCCCAGAAAGCACGGAGGATGTAAATCGGACTAGTATGATGATCCGAACGGCCATTCGGTTCCCCCCGCGATGGTAACCCTTTCGGCCCAGTCCATGGCATTTTGCAGGAATGGAAATCGCGAGAAGCAAGGGAGCGGCAATGTCGAAGGATGGGAAAACGACCTGGCCCCCGTTACCTCAGAATTTGCAGGGACCTATTAAGGTGCGTGCAAGCCGGACACACATCAACCGGTCGTTTACCAACTCAAGCATCATGTATCGCGTCACAGACACTACGACAAGCCGTCGGTAAGACATGCCGCCCCCCGACCGTTTCGTTTCGCATCTTAATTCCCGCACGCACATTAAATGCTTGCAGGGACGTCGGGGTATCGCTCCGGGCTAGACGCCCCGCGACCCCTTAACTCCCGCCTTCGGGTCGGTTCAAACCGACCCGAGGCAGGAGGAAAAGCCCACCAGGCCTTCGCGGCCTCGAGGTGTGAAAGGACCGAGATGTCGCCTAGAGGGGGGGTGAATAGGCGTTTACAAATTTTAAATAGCAATGAAATTTAAACTTGGATACTCGAATTCACTTGATCGTCGAGTGGTTGAGACGATCCAGAGCCAAATTTCGGATAGTCCGAACTGGTTCGAGCACAAGAACCCTAGAAAATAGATCTAGCAAATCTAGAGTATGATCCTAGTGTCAAATGATGTATCTTGGCTAAGATTACTTGCAGAAAGTGAAATCCCACCAATATCTACTGCAAGAACCTATTAAACCCTTGAATCTCCAAAAGATTTAACTAAGCACAAAGTGAGTAAGTGAGAAATTCAAGAACCAAGAAAACACACCGATTTTTCCCGAAGTTCGGATCCTTGAGGGGATCCTACGTCTCCGTTGAGGCGGCACAAAGACGGGGTCTCTTTCAACCCTACTCCTCTAGGTGTTGCACCGAGCACTCACCTACTTTTCTTTGAATCCTTCCCTTGCGGAGGTGGATTTGACCTTCACAAACTTCCGGCGGCGTCCCACACGAAGATCGGGAGCTCACCGGTGACTCCTAGCCGTCTAGGAGTCCTCAACCTCCAAGAGTAAAAGATCTCGCAAGAAATCCGATTGAGGATGAACCACGTGCTCAAGATGAATCACAAAGCCTTAATCTTCCAATCTCTCAACTTAATCTCCCTCCAAGGTTTCAAGAATCAAAGATTTGAGGGAGGAGAATCACTTAGACTTGAGAGAGTGAGAGAGCTGTTGAAAATGTATTGAATGCACTTCCCTATCTGTAGGTGGGAGTTGGGGAGGTATTTAAAGCCTCCAAAAAACTAGCCGTTTTTCACTTCAGCCCGAGACTGTTCGGATAGTCCGAACCGGGGTTCGGACATTCCGAACCAAATGGAATCAGGGCTACTGAGTATACTGTTCGGATAGTCCGAACGCGACTTCGGATAGTCCGAACCAAAATGACCTAGCCCTAACCGAGGGGGTCCGTTCGGATACTCCGAACCAATGTTCGGACATTCCGAACCAAAATGAGCTCGACCAACAGAGAGGGCTAGCTCGGATACTCCGAACCTATGTTCGGACATTCCGAACCAATTTTTGCCTGAGCAACCGAGAGGGCCAGTTCGGACATTCCGAAGGTTTGTTCGGATACTCCGAACCATTTTGAACTTTTTGCCCCCAAGACTTTACACATTGACTCATATTTAGACTAGGATTCATCATTGAGCACCTTGGATCATTCTAAAACTATTTCTTGCCAAATCCCTCTTAATAGTACGGCCATCCTTAAACTCAAATAAAATTTAAAAAGCATATACAACCGTTGAGTTTAACCGACGCCTTTTCTTCTCGAATTTGAGGGACCTTTTTCCTTAAGCGACTTTCCCATGAGCGTATTCATCTGTTCATAATACTCATAAAGCTCATTAGTCACTTAATCTTGTTGTCATTAATCACCAAAATCATTAAGGGGCCTAGATGCACTTTCAATCTCCCCCTTTTTGGTGAATTGATGACAACACGATTAGATTTAGATAAAATTTGAAATGAGAGAGTATTTGGAAAACCAAATACACGGAGAAGCTCCCCCTAAATGTGTGCATTGAAATAATTTGAGTGGAATGTCAAATGCACAAATTTACGGGAAATTTTGCGAGAGCTCCCCTAAATTTCTGCTTTCGAGAGAATATAACAAGATATATAGCAGATAATTTGCATAAATAAACATGACATGATATCACACAAATGCATTGCTAAAAGGAAATTGAATTCAAGCAAATTGTTCGACAAAATTTCAACAACCAACAAGCATAAGCAACAATAGCAACAATAGTTCAACTAGGTCAACCAAACACAAGTATAAGCAATCTAATGCAAACGAAATAAATAAACTAATGCTCCTCACTCCCCCTTTGGCATCAAGGCACCAAAAGGGGTCACTCCTCGCTGCCATCATCATCGCCGCATTTCTTTGTCATTGTCCCGAGCTGGCACATATTGAGAGTCGCCCTCATCGTCACTAGTGGGAGCAGAGACGGCGGAAGATCAAAGAGTCACGTCGCGAATCAACTGTCATTGAATCGATCGACTCGGACTCTCAAGAGCGTGATAAGTTGAGCTTCCCTTTTATGACATTAAGCTGACGGCGAGTGTCGGTGATCTTCTCATTCATCTTCTTGATCTTCTTATGATTCTTGATCCCAAGACAGAAAATAGCACGAAGCATGTTCTTGATGGAGCCGCTTGGGGAAGAAGGATCAGCTGCAGAAGGTCTCACAAGGAACACGACGACCTTTGGGAGCTAAAGGAGCAGCATTGGCGGATCGAGGAGGTGGAGCCTTGATCGATTTAACTCGTGACGCACATGCTCCACATCCTTAGCAAACCACAAGCCCGAGATGCTCTCCACCATACACATCACATAGGGCGCAAAACCGCAGCTGCTACGCGGGCTAAGGGAGTTGAGGCGGATCTCTTGCCATATAAAATCAAACACATCGAACGGCCTAGATCCCTCGCCAATCCTCAAAAGCAGGTTCCTAGAGTAGGAACTGATGTTGGTGGCGTCTCCCTCCTTGGGCCACAAGGTCTTTCTCAGCAACTTGTAAAGAATAGCATAGAATGGTTTCAAACCTTTTGTGGTGCCCAGCTTGAAGTTCTGAGAGTCATCATACAACGAAGTCAAGTCATTGATGCTGGAGGAGTCAAACACATGCAGCTTGTCCAAATTGTCCCAGCCTTCAGTGGAAAAACCAATGCAGTCAGCAAATTGAGCCTTGGTCACCGCATAGTTAGCCCATCCACCATGAACCACATGGTGCTCTCAGCATCTGTGTCGACATACAGAGTTGCATAGAACTGCACCACAACTTCATTATTCCATTTGCACCTGAAAGACATGATCTCTCTCAAGTTGTGGTGCTCACAAGCAGCAATCACTTCATTGAAAATAGAGTCCTCCTGCTGTGCCATGTAGTCCCAGTCAATGTACTGCATCAAGGCCACTGGGTTCTTCTTCTCAGCAATCACAGAGTCATAAAAATCCTGTTGGAAGTGATTCCAGAATCGCTTGTCCACATAATCTTCTTGCAAATACAACAGTGGATCCTGACTCCTATGCTGGCGGACTTCTTTGCCTCTCCCTTGCCCAATACAATAGTCCACCTTCTTCTTTGGAGTGACACCCATTGAGTAGCACAAACAGCAGGGTGAATCTCCAATGGATCGATCAGCGCTCCTTCCCTGCGCTGAGCTGCACACTTAGCTGCCCTCAACCTAGGCATGGCAGCCCTAGGATCCTCAGCACCACTGCCTCCCTGACCCTCATCACCTTGTTCACCGCCACCATGACTTGGAGCACCCTTATGAGTTGTCTTCTTTCTCTTGCGAATGACTTGGCGCTTCTGTCTTCCGGCTGACTGAGCGAGAGGAGACTCTGGAGGGGAATCTTGAGGAGGATCAGCAGGAGCCGCCGAGGAGCCACCGGCGGGAATATCATGCCTAGCCTTTTTCGAGCGAGCCGCATCGATGTCCGCTTGGCTAGAGCGAGGATTGCCACCCTAAGAGGGATCCATCCTAAAGGTATACAAGGGTGGAAACAAGATTAGACTCTAATTATGACCTAGATGATCAATAAAGGGTTAAAATGAAGTCACATTCTTCGGATAGTCCGAAGTTATCTTCGGATAGTCCGAAGGTTTCTTTGGATAGTCCGAAGCTTTCATTCGGATAGTCCGAACTTCTTCGGACACTCCGAATGAAAACTCGGACATTCCGAGGTGACAGTTCACAAACCCTAAATTTTCAATCTAGATAATAATTCAACAATACTAAGAGCTAATCATAGAGAGACTATCCTAGCAAGATCTAGAATGGTCTAGGGTCCAAGAATTCTCAAGATAAGCACGAAAATAACAGGTGTTCGGAGAGGATTGAACCAACCTTTGGAGAGTGAAAAACGGTGAATCCAAGACGGATTTAGGGCAACCAACAGATGGAGATGAAGCCCTTGACCTTGAGGAAGATCTTGGCGCCCCCAAACCGCAAAAGCTTCGGCCAAAATTCGAGATCCAAGAGGAGGGGCGGTTTTGAGGAGAGAGAAACGGAGACGGGAATGAAAAGGAAGAAAAAGAGAAGAAGGGACTCGGGCTAGCTTTAAAAACCCGAGACCACACTTCGGACAGTCCGAACGTAAGTTCGGATAGTCCGAACCAGTTTGGATAGTCCGAATGGAATTTCGGACAGTCCGAACTGTTTTCTCAGGATGGTATGAAAGCAAGGACAGGAATGACTCCGGAGCAAGAAATGGATGAGAGGACCTAATGAGTCAAGTCATCAAGTGATCAGCAAGCCATACAACAATTCAAACCATGATCACAAGATGATTGACAAGATCCGAAGATCAAAAACCATTAAACACAATAAGATGAGAGAAATAAAGCAAATAAAGTTTTTCTAAAGCATTTTGCAATCACCAATCAAATTTGTGAGCATATTTTAAGCCAAATTGCGAGAGTCTAGAATATTTAGCCCACTCCTCAACTCACAAAATCTCTTCTCATCAAGTGGCTTGGTGAAAATATCGGCTAACTGATCATTTGTGCTCACATGTTGAATTTCAATATCGCCTTTGGTGGAATGGTCTCTTAGGAAATGATGGCGGATATCGATATGCTTTGTACGGGAATGTTGGACGGGGTTGTTGGCAATTTTTATGGCACTCTCATTGTCACACAAAAGTGGCACATGGTTATAGGTTAGGCCATAATCATTTAGAGTTTGTCTCATCCAAAGCAATTGGGCACAACAACTCCCGGCCGCTATGTATTCGGCTTCGCTGTGGATAGGGCTACGGAATTTTGCTTCTTAGAGGACCATGAAACAAGGGATCTACCTAAGAATTGACATGTCCCCGAAGTACTTTTCCTATCCACTTTACATCCGGCATAATCCACATCGGAATAGCCAACTAGCTCAAAAGATGAACCTTTAGGATACCAAAGCCCAAAATGAGGAGTGTGCACTAAATATCTCAAGATTCTCTTCACGGCCACCATGTGGCACTCTTTAGGAGCGGCTTGAAATCTTGCACACATGCACACACTAAGCATAATATCGGGCCTAGATGCACAAATATAAAGTAGAGAACCGATCATCGAGCGATATACCTTTTGGACAACCGGTTTACCTTCTTTGTCGAGGTCTAGGTGCCCGTTGGCTTGCATTGGCGTCTTGATTGGCTTGGCGTTCTCCATACCGAACTTCTTGAGCATGTCCTTGATGTACATCGTTTGGTATATAAAAGTTCCTTCCTTGAGTTGTTTGACTTGAAATCCGAGGAAGAACTTCAACTCGCCCATCATGGACATCTCGAATCTCTTAGTCATAATCCTGCTAAATTCCTTGCACAAATGTTCATTAGTAGATCCGAAGATAATGTCATCAACATAGATTTGACACATAAATAAATCATCATCAATATGTTTAGTAAAGAGAGTGGGGTCGGCCTTACCGACTACAAAACCTTGACCGAGGAGAAAATCGTGAAGACACTCGAACCACGCTCTCGGTGCTTGCTTAAGCCCATAGAGAGCCTTGTGTAGGAAGTAGACATGGTCCGGATGGTTTGGGTCTTCGAAGCCGGGTGGTTGCTCAACGTAGACCATCTCGGAGAGTGGTCCATTTAGGAAGGCACTTTTCACGTCCATTTGATACAACTTAAAGTCATGGTGAGTAGCAAAGGCAAGTAATATTCTAATAGATTCAAGCCTAGCTACGGGAGCATATGTTTCATTGAAATCCAAACCTTCGATTTGCGTGAAACCTTGAGCAACTAACCGGGCTTTATTTCTCGTCACTATTCCGTTCTCGTCTTGCTTGTTCCGAAAGACCCATTTGGTTCCAATCACATTTTGCTTAGGCCTTTCGACAAGTTTCCACACTTGGTTCCGTTCGAAGTTGTTTAACTCCTCTTGCATAGCCATCACCCAATCCGGATCTTAGAGTGCTTTTTCTACCTTAAGCGATTCAAGAGAAGACACAAAGGAGTAAAATTCACAAAAATTTGCGACACGAGATCTAGTAGATACTCCCTTGTTAATGTCTCCAAGTATGTTGTCGACCGGGTGATCTCGTTGTACACTTTGATGGACTCTTGGATGAGGTACGGTTACGTTGGTTCTTTGGATTGGGCCCTCATCGTCTTGAGTGGCATTCGAGCCGTCTTGAGCTCGCATTGAAGAAGAGGGAACATCATCCGGAGCGTCCACCGTCACATCATGAACATCTTGAGTTGAAGTGCTTGGAATTGCATCTTCCTCAAGTGGTCTCACTTCTCCAATTGCCAATTTCTTGATCGCTTCGCATGGGGGTTCCTCCCTGTCAATCACAGCACGATCAACTTGTTCTACTTGAGAACCGTTAGTTTCATCAAACGTCACATCACGCGAAATTTCAACCACACCGGTGGTGTTGTTGAAAACTCGGTATGCATAGGCATTTGATCCATATCCAAGCAAGAAACCTTCATCTACTTTAGGAGCAAATTTAGAGGACTTAGCTTTCTTGTTGAAAATGTAGCATTTGCTCCCGAAGACTCGGAAGTAGGATACATTCGGCTTCTTGCCGGTGAGGAGCTCGTACGCCGTCTTTTTCAAAATCTTGTGGAGATACAGACGGTTGGTACTATGGCACGCGGTGTTGATGGCCTCCGCCTGCAATATGCTCTGAGACCTTGTACTCGTCAAGCATCGTGCGCGCCATCTCGATGAGGGTTCGATTTTTCCTCTCGGCTACCCCATTTTGTTGAGGGGAATAGGGAGCCGAGAACTCATGCTTGATACCTTCTTCATCGAGAAACTCCTCAACCCCGTGTTCTTGAATTCGGTGCCGTTATCACTCTGAATTCTCTTGATCTTCACCTCAAACTCATTTTGAGCCCTTCTCATGAATTTCTTCAAGCTTCCTTGAGCTTCACTTTTATCATGCAAGAAAAACACCCAAGTAAAGCGCGAAAAATCATCAACAATAACTAAACCATACTTGTTCCCTCCAATGCTTATGTAGGCAATCAGGCCGAACAAATCCATGTGCAGCTCCAAATGCCTCGAGGTGGTCATCACGTTCTTCGCGGGATGAGTAGCTCCAACTTGCTTTCCGGCTTGACATGCGCTACATACCCTATCTTTCTCAAAGACAACATTGGTTAATCCAAAGATGTGATTGCCTTTAAGAAGTTTATGGAGGTTCCTCATACCAACATGGGCAAGTCGGCGATGCCATAACCAACCCATGCTAGACTTAGCCATAAGACACATTTCAAGGTTAACTCTATCCGTAGTGAAATCTACAAGATAGAGATTCCCTTTCAAACGTCCCTTAACGGCTATGGACCCGTCATCCCTCTTAATGACATCCACACCCTTATCACTAACACACAATTGTAGCCCGCTTCACACAATTGAGCAACGGACAACAAATTGTAGCTTAGTGATTCGACAAGCAAAACATTGTTCAAATGAAAATCATTTGTAATAAGAATTTTACCTAAACCTACTACTTCACCTTTTCCATTGTCGCCAAAAATGATGCTTTCACTATTCGTTCCATTGGCGTCCAAATGAGCAAACATTGCCCTTTCTCCGGTCATATGATGTGTACATCCGCTATCCAAGATCCAACTTGATCCACCAGAGTTGTAGGCCTACAAAATGAAATTTAGTTTTTGCTCTTTGGTACCCAAACTTGCTTAGGTCCACGCACGTTAGTAACAAGTGATTTAGGGACCCAAATAGATCGTGATATAAGAGTTATCTTTGGCTTACCCCAATGTGACAAGCAACTACCCGACCTAAGTTAGTTTTCTTAAGTACATAAGATGCAAAGAATGTAGAGTGAGTTTTGTACTTAACGTTTTCCTTGCTCTTAACAAATTGGATGGGCATGTTTAAAGGAGCAACCACAATATTGCTCTTTTTCCCTTTTGGTGGAGTATATCCAAGCCCATGCTTCATAGTGTTATCTTGTCGCTATCTAGAACTCCTCTAGTCCCTTACTTGCCTTGTAGGACTTTTGAAGTCCATCTTCGAGCATCCCCTTGAGCTTCTCATTTTCATGTGCTAACACTTGCAATGTCTCAAGGTTAGTGGCATAAATATCAATATTAACGTCGTAGCATCTAGCGCATCCATTGCTCGTGGAAGGTAACAAAGAATTGGAGCTAATGGTTGAGGTAATCGGAGGGCTATTCTTGAGATCAACAAGCTTCAACTCAAGAGCCTTGCAGGCGTCTTTTGCCTTAGCAAGTTCCTCTTCAAGTGAAGCGTTGGTGATCTCGAGACTAGTCACTTCGGATTTGGTCAATTTTAAGTTTTTAACCAAATCCTCATTCTTCCCTTTTTCAAAAGATAAGCTCTTCTCTAGCTCACGATTTTTCTCCTTTTCGAGGATGAGAAAATCCTCTTGAGCCTCGAGAGTAGCTTCCTTTTGTTCTACGACTTCCTCCAATTTTTCAATATCTTTTAAGAGCAAATTTAATTTATGAATGTCAAAATTTTTCATAGACTTAAGCACGGTGTTAATGTTATCATCATCACTATCGCTATTGTGCTCATCTAGACATTCATTAGCAATGGAGGGAGTGGAGACAAGTGATGATATCTTGTGCCCCTTTGCCATGAGGCACATTGGAGCAACCTCATCGTCATCGCTCAAGTTGTCGAAGAGGCCCTTCGACATTGTTGGAGTAGAGGATACGGCGATGGAGACAGAGGCAATTCCTCCTTCTTCGTCGGAATTTGACTCAGAGTCGGAGTCGGAGTTGGAGTCGGTGTCGGAGTTCCACTCCTTTCCAATGTAGGCACGACCCTTGCCCTTGTACTTCTTGCTCTTCTCCTTGTCCTTGCCCCGGTACTTGTCCTTCTTGTGAGACTTCTCATCTTTATTCTCCTTATGCGGACACTCGGCAATGAAATGGCCGATTTCACCGCATTCATAGCATCTTCGGGTGGAGTGTCTACCCTTTGACTTTCTTCCAAAACTCTTAGACTGACCTCCTTGTCTGAAGTTCTTCTTCTTGAAGAATTTGTTGAACCTTCTCACGAATAGAGCCATATCCTCATTTGTCAACGGACCACAAGACTCTTCATCTTCACTTGAGCTCTCTTCTGCTTAGCGCACTACCTTGACGGCCTTGAGGGCAATGCCTTTCTTTTTGCCCGACTTGAGTTCTTCAACAACTTCGGCTTCCTTTACCATCATCTCGTCCATCATGAGCCGACCAATGACATCATGAGGTGTCAAAGTGTCGAGGTTGGGCCGGTCTCGGATTAATTGAACAAGGTTGCGGTTGGTAGGAGTGATCACGCGAAGTATTATCTTCACTACGGCCTTGTCCGTAAGATCAGTGCATCCAAGGCCCTTGGCTTGATTCACAAGCACCATTAAGCGGTCAAACATTTTATTGTAGGACTCTCCTTCCTCCAATGTGAACCGGCTTAGCTCACCAATAATGAGCTCTATCTTTGATTCGCGGACACTTGAAATTCCTTCATGGTCGACCATGAGCCTATCCCAAATGGTTTTGCTTCCTCGAGTCCGTCGACTCGGTTGAACTCGTAATCACTCAAGGCGTTAAACAAAGCATTGACCGCCAAATCATTGAAATGTTGATCTTTGTCTTCTACGGGAGTAAGGTTGTTCGGATCAACGGGCTTGAAACCTGTTTGCACAATCTTCCAAATAGAAGGGTGAAGCGATCTCAGTGCATCTTCATCTTATGTTTCCATGCGGCATAGTGAGTGCCGTCGAATAATCTGGCCAATCGGAGGGCACGGAGACATAAGATGAGGAGCTTGAGACACCAAGAGAGGTATAATCAAATGGAATAGCAACCCCAATACGAGCCCGTGCCCTTGTCTTGGTCATGGGCTTTAGATTCTTCTCGTATCGACATCTTAGATTCTCCAAGCGGTTAAGCCAAACTACGGAGATTTGGCTCTGATACCAATTGAAAGGACCGAGATGTCGCCTAGAGGGGGGTGAATAGGCGTTTAAAAATTTTAAATCGTAGCGGAAATTTAAACTTCGGATACTCTGAAATTCACTTTGGACTGTCCAAGTGGTTCGGACAGTCCGAGCCAAATTTCGGATAGTCCGAACTGGTTCAAGCACAAGAACCCTAGAAAATAGATCTAGCAAATCTAGAGTATGATTCTAGTGTCAAATGATGTATCTTGGCTAAGATTACTTGCAGAAAGTGAAATCCCACCAATATCTACTGCAAGAACCTATTAAACCCTTGAATCCCCAAAAGATTTAACTAAGCACAAAGTGAGTAAGTGAGAAATTCAAGAACCAAGAAAACACACCGATTTTTCCCGAAGTTCGGATCCTTGAGGGGATCCTACGTCTCCGTTGAGGCGGCACAAAGACGGGGTCTCTTTCAACCCTACTCCTCTAGGTGTTGCACCGAGCACTCACCTACTTTTCTTTGAATCCTTCCCTTGCGGAGGTGGATTTGACCTTCACAAACTTCCGGCGGCGTCCCACACGAAGATTGGGAGCTCACCGGTGACTCCTAGCCGTCTAGGAGTCCTCAACCTCCAAGAGTAAAAGATCTCGCAAGAAATCCGATTGAGGATGAACCACGTGCTCAAGATGAATCACAAAGCCTTAATCTTCCAATCTCTCAACTTAATCTCCCTCCAAGGTTTCAAGAATCAAAGATTTGAGGGAGGAGAATCACTTAGGCTTGAGAGAGTGAGAGAGCTATTGAAAATGTATTGAATGCACTTCCCTATCGGTAGGTGGGAGTTGGGGAGGTATTTAAAGCCTCCAAAAAACTAGCCGTTTTTCACTTCAGCCCGAGACTGTTCGGATAGTCCGAACCGGGGTTCGGACATTCCGAACCAAATGGAATCAGGGCTACTGAGTATACTGTTCGAATAGTCCGAACGCGACTTCGGATAGTCCGAACCAAAATGACCTAGCCCTAACCGAGGGGGTCCGTTCGGATACTCCGAACCAATGTTCGGACATTCCGAACCAAAATGAGCTCGACCAACAGAGAGGGCTAGCTCGGATACTCCGAACCTATGTTCGACATTCCAACCAATTTTTGCTCGAGCAACCGAGAGGGCCGCCTCGACATTCCGAAGGTTTGTTCGGATACTCCGAACCATTTTGAACTTTTTGCCCCCAAGACTTTACACATTGACTCATATTTAGACTAGGATTCATCATTGAGCACCTTGGATCATTCTAAAACTATTTCTTGCCAAATCCCTCTTAATAGTACGGCCATCCTTAAACTCAAATAAAATTTAAAAAGCATATACAACCGTTGAGTTTAACCGACGCCTTTTCTTCTCGAATTTGAGGACCTCTTTCCTTAGCGACTTTCCCATGAGCGTATTCATCATTCATAATACTCATAAAGCTCATTAGTCACTTAATCTTGTTGTCATTAATCACCAAAATCATTAAGGGGCCTAGATGCACTTTCAAGGTGGCGAGAAGGCTTGAATGCCTGACGAATAAGACCTGGCCGTGGGTCCCAGAGGCAGGGTCCACCGGATGGGTCCCTCACCGACCCCGGCAGGCAAGCGAGCG
Source organism: Guadua angustifolia (assembly GCA_036346375.1). Classification (NCBI taxonomy): domain Eukaryota; kingdom Viridiplantae; phylum Streptophyta; class Magnoliopsida; order Poales; family Poaceae; genus Guadua; species Guadua angustifolia. The sequence continues at coordinate 12,396,206 of CM070514.1, forward strand.
AGGGGCAAGTTTTAGGCGAACCCTGGGTCTCTAGTTGGGTTGGCGACGACCAATCGCTTTTGCTCGGCCCGAGACCATACTTCAAACTCTCCATGGAGGCCCCCGAAGGGCAAGAGCAGTGCGCCCCGAAGTTACGAACGGCTCGGGGTCCCAGACGGATTGAGTAAAGAAAGGTTTTTATGGTCACCCCAGTGGTCGGACACCGACGAGGATTGTCCGCCGGAGGTCGCTTGACCTCCAGGCCCACTCGGATAACCCGCTCGCAGCTCCACGAGCATGGTGTTCGGCCGACGAGGCAAACACGCGTCTGCTCACCCCCTCCAGGTCCCACACCTGGGGACGGGCGTATATGTGGGATCGACAGCGGCCTCTCCTCTCGCAGATCGCCTCGCCCGACGAGGACTCGAGACGGATGCCCCCGCTCGCTCGGCGTTAAACCAAAGATGACTAACACGCCCACTACGCGTAAAAATAGCACTAACACGCCCACCACGGTGTAAAATAGCACTAACACGCCCACCACGGCGTAAAAATAGCACTAACACGCCCGGCCGACGTTAAATAAGCACTCGAACCGGAACCTCTCGCGAAGGCATCTGGACCTCCTGCCGACCACGGTGCATCCGGCCGACGTTAAATAAACACCCGAACCGAACTTCGCGAAGGCATCCGGACCTCCCGCCGACCACGGCCGCGTCCGGCCGGCGTTAAATAAGCACCGGGAACCGAACCTCTCAAGGCATCCGGATCTCCCGCCGACCACGGCGCGTCCACCGGCGTTAAATAAGCACCCGGAACGGAACCTCGCGAAGGCATCCGGACCTCGCCGACCACGGCGCGTCCGGCCGACGTTAAATAAGCACCCGAACCAGGAACCTCTCGCAAGGCATCCGACCTCCCTGCGACCACGGCGCGCCCGGCCGACGTTAAATAAGCACCCGGGAACCGGAACCTCTCGCGAAGGCATCCGGACCTCCCTACCGACCACGGCTGCGTCTAGTTGTGACGTTAAACAAGCGCTTGGGAACCGGAACTTCTCGCAAAGGCATCCGGACCTCCTAGCCGACCATGGCCGCATCCAGTTGCGACATAAAACCGGCGTCTAAAAACTGGAACTCTACGCAAGGTGGCCAGGCGTCTATCCTCACTAGCTCAGCATCAAGCCGGACCCCTCCGACCAAATCGGTCGGACTCGTCTGACCCAAATAACCCCCCGACCAGTTCTTCGATCTACTCGGGGCTCGAACTACACCCAGGTCGCTTCAAGGCCCGCCGGACGGAAAGGTTCGACCTAGCTGGGAGGATCCCGCGCTACATGATGAAACCCCCTACTCTGTGGCGTGACCAGTAACATCGAAGGGGTCGCAAGAAAAAGAAGCCCTAAGCAAACAAGAAGACGACCGCATTCAAACAAGGCATGGGGCAACACCGAACCTCCGATTGTCTCCCAAAAATCGGGGGGGGGGGGAGTGTAACAGCCCCATTTTCGCTAATCCGGTAAGTGAGGCTAATGTCTTTCATAATGTCAATTAGATCCTCATTCAATTGTAATCATACAAGTGTTAGGACATTCATCTTGCATAAAGAGGGAGTAACAAAATCCTGAAAACCATTAAAAAAACTGCACACATGTTATTTCCACTTAGTCAATGACATGTGGGCCATGTTCATAAGAGAAAGGAGAGTAGGCTACACATACCTAACATACCATTTTTCACTTTACTCACCTTTACCCACTTACCTAACATGTCAATGACACATGGGACCTACCTTGCATAGGAACTTGTGGGCTGCACATCCTCTCCATGACTTTTCTCACTCCAATCACTTCTACCCACTCTTCTACTTACTCTATGACATGTGGGACCTAGCCCCACTTGTAAGACATGAATGGCAGCCATATATAAGGTGATACACCTTGGTTTCTCCTCCCAATACTGCCCATTTGCTCAGCCCAAACCCAGAAAACAGCAAGAACTCTTCTTCAACACCTTGCCATTCTCCCCACAAAATCCACTTAAAGCTTGAGTTTGAGCTTGTGCATGTTACACCACCTTGAAGCCAAGATCAAGAGCTTCAAATCCATCCAAGTGGATTCTTGAGGCAATAAGTTTTTGGTAAGTGGCACTCATTTTCTTTTCCTCCCTTGTTCTGAAATTTGTGCTCTTGTGACTCATTCCTTGCCTTTCCATGGAATCCATCCTCAAACCTTGGATCGGGTCATGCATGTCGCACGGAAGCTTGAGGAGGAGGGCTAGTGGCTGCTGCAAGCACGAGCAAGTGGAGTCGCGTCATCTACGTGAGCTAGGAAGGAACGAACCATAAAAACCGGCGTTGCGACACCCTTTTGTCATTCCTCGCATGAAACCAACCATCACCACGCAAAAGTAACCCCATAGTGGTAAGAGCCCACCCTAGTCCACCCTTTTGAAGTCCTAGTGCATTGCTGTGAAGTTTAGAAGCCAATAGCAAAATAGCCATTTTGAAACAGACCTCTCAATCCGGATAGTCCAGGTATTTAATCCGGATAGTCCGGGGTTTTAACCCGGATAGTTCGAGAATTTAATCCGGATAGTCCGGATATGCTAGAACAGGGCAGACCTAGAGGGTCAGCCCAGATAGTCCGGGGATTTAATCCGGATAGTCCGGGGATTTAATCCGGATAGTCCGGATATGCCAGGACTCGTCACACCGAGGGGGTCGGCCGGACACTCGGGGTTAATTGTCCGGATACTCGGACATAATTCAATAAAATGCCTCTAAAACATGAAATTTTGACAACCAAGTCCAAATTTCGCAAGACTAAATTGGTATTTTCATATTATAATCAAGTATTGTGCATCATGAGCATTTCATACATCTTTTAATCATGTGCATCTTTGGATTTTTGATTTGGTGTTTATGGACTTGGGTCTTCTCGTTAGGTGTTGACGTTTCGGAAGGCACTTTAGAATCTACGACTCACGCCTTGAAATCAAGAACGAGCGAAGAAGGCACTACTTTACTCCTTGACCATGATTGCTCCTACTATTTGAAATTTAAATTTTTGGAATTATTTTTATCAAATTGCATGCTTACTTTCAATTATAATTATGTTTGGGTAGAATTCTTAGCTATTACCACATTGTGATGTTATCCCCTTATCATGTTCCTTTCGAGTTCGATTGTCGCCCTAGGAGGAGGGTTTATTCTTATTATATGGGTTCGTGCGAATTGCTTAGCCATGCTTAGAACATCGTTAGAAACCGCGATAGATGGACTTAGTCCATTGGTCGCAATGATTGAGAATTATTATGATTATGATGGTTTCAAATGTTGGTTCATGAGTAGAGATGTTGGTTAAGGACCCTAAGGATTGAATCCTGGTGACGTCTCTTTGAGTAACTATCGTGCGAACCACATGCCGTTTATGGGACCGGCAGTAACCAAGTACTTGTGTATGACTAGGTCTCAGAAACCATGTGCACTCGAATTCCTTGAGCTTAGTGGAGCGTTATGAATGATCACGGAATTCCTTGGGCTTAGTGGAGCGCCATGAATATCCTCGAGTCCTCGAACTTTGTTGAGTTGGGGATGTCCAACAACGGGTGTACTCCTTGATCCACACACACCGTTAATCTTTGGCACGCGGGATCGAGGGTCACGATATCCGGATGGTTTAGATACACTACCATGCATTTGGAAAATAGTTTGTCACGTTCACCTCGGCCGACACATCAAAGGAAATGTGTTAATAGCTTGGCTTACGAGTGTGACGTGTCGTGTGGGTAAAGTCGTACCTCTGCAGAGTTTAAACTATTCGAATAGCCGCGTCCATGGTTAAGGACGATCACTTGAATTGTCAGTCACTGGGCGAGTAATAAGGACTTGGTAAGAATGGGATGGGAGTGGGAAAAGAGACACAAGTATTGGAGTACTTATGTGTGTAGTCGAACATGAGCGATGGAACTCATGGTTCGGAAAATGCTTGAAGGCATGATGCAAAATGTGATTATGATGATGTTATATTATGTATTAGATTTTACAAATGTTTACTAAATGCAAATTCTTTTCGATCTATACATGTTTACGATTTATCCCAAACATTGCTTTATGCTGAAAATTGCCATTTTGCTTTCCTTTTATGTAGCAACCACATGTAACTAGAAATCAACATGCAATGTATATTATTGTGCGAGTACACTCTTTGTACTCAATCGGATTGTCCACTTGCTGCAGGTGAGGATGAGGCACTACCCGGTGACTTTTACAAGGCGATTTCGACAATTCTAACGCTTAGTCGCCGTTTTGCCCCAGCTTGGTTGCACGAGGGTTTGGGGCATGCCATGTTGGCCCTTTTGTCGTTTATCTTATAATTTCATTGCTACTTGATGTAATAACTCTAAATATGTCGTTATGGACAGCAGTCCTACTTTTGGGAATGTAATAACGTTTATGCTTCCGATAATTGTGTATGTGTTGTGATGTCAAGCTGTTGATGAGAATGCTCGTGTTGGCAAACTATCCCGGGACCAACACGGTATAATCGTGGGAACGCCGAGGTTCCTTGATTCACTTGGGATGTACCGTGCAATTGAGTGAATCAGTGGAATCCCGGGGACGGTTCCCCACAGGCAGAAACAAGCAAGAAAACAGGAAAAACTAGGCGCCGAGCACGCTCCGGACCGCTCGAACAAGGGCATCCCTCGCCTTGGCGAGCTTTGGGATGACGCCGATCAACGCGTCAACAGCAGTGGCGGCGTCACGGTCGATGGCGTCGAGCCTCGCCCGTTCCGCCATGGTGAGGTCGAAGTCCTCCTAGAGCTCCGCAAGGAAGGCCTCCTCGTCCGTGGGCGCCAGCGGCGCCTCGTCCCCGAAGCCAAATACCACCGGCAGACGTCTGCCGCCGGCGGAGGGTGACCGAGAAGAAGCCATTGCAACCTCCAAGCGATCCGCGGAGATCCAAGGCCTAGACTGAGAACAGCTACTCCGATCCACGCTCCCGCGTCACCTTATAAACACGCGGCGCGCGGAAGCCGAGCAGGCCCAAGTTAAGGAAGGCATGGGAAGTCGAGGCGTCGCCGCTACTACGAAGGAAACATGTTGCAGAAGTCGAAGGGTCCATCCGAACGCCATGCGTTCCGGTCGACCAGAGACTATCGACGACATCGATACCAGAGGTACCTCACAGCAAGATCTTGGTCAGGCTACGAGGGATCTCCCACCTATGACACGGCCCCACAGAGCGCGTCGATCCGATTACGAGTCGGACTCTTAGCAACCCACAGTCAGGCCTCGGGTCGGGGCTACCGAACACTCTTATTCGATCGCCGAGCGAAAGCACATGCGTCCCCCGACCCCGTCGCTGGTCGGGACCCCGAAAAGCCCCGTCTAGGCGACTACGACCACGTCATCGATCGACCCCGAGGTCGGCCAACCCTCATCTGAACAAGGTAATCTTGCTAGGCGTTCCTTCCCAAAGCAACGTCAGAGACGCCGCCCACGCGGCCCCTACCCGACAAAGACAGAGGACAGAACGTGTTTTCTAGCGGCAACGCCCACTAACCCTACCGATAGGACGAGTGGCTGAACTCTAAAAGCATCATGGCGCGCGTAGGACCACAATTCAAGATCGCAATCTCCAAGGATAGTGCGCCCTGGTTGTCCCTCTCTCCTAGACCCTATGTAACCTGCTCTCTTCGCCTATATAAGGAGAGGTGGGATCTCTAGGTCGGGGGCTCTCTCTCTCGTTTTCTTCTTCATGCACCAGAAAACTTTCTCCGGGCGTTGAGCATCCGGCTCGCTCCCCCGATCCGGGTGGTCGGACGAAGCTCCCGAGCTCACTCACACAAACGAGCGCTAAGGGCCTGTCCTTAGTCCTCGCATGTAATCCGCCATACCCCAGATCAACAAGATCCTCCGCCACAAACTGGAAGTAGGGACGTTCGGCCCGAACCAGTATAAATTTGGGACTCCCTAGCTCGATCCAGTGTTCATCCGAGGCTTCGTTAGCCTAACCATTCGAGGAGAGGGGGCGCGCGATCCCCTATACTTACAAATCTACTTGCCGGTTATGCGAAACACTGACACTTCTCTAATGATTGTTGTTGTTATAAAAAAAATACATTGCAAATACATAATAGTTAAGTGTGTACATATAGTTCGTGAAGTTTGTTATTTGTATGAGCATGATTGTCACTGGAGAATTATATATGCAGTACGTGCCCGCCTCCCTCTGATTTTGTTAGTATAATTTAAAGGGTTTTCATGTTCCGACAAATATCCATGACCGTATTCGTTTCATATCAGTATCCGATAGTATTCGTATTCATATTCGTATCTGGGTTATTTGTATTCGTATCAGAGAAAAATATGAAAACAAATATGGCAAAGCCATTATCCATCCATATCCAATCCGTTTTCATCCCTAATGGCAAGGGGAGAGGTAGTGTTGGTGGTAGTGGAGGAGGAGAAGTGGTGACACGAGAGATAGAGAAATGTGTGGCAGTGTGCTCCTCAGCGGAGGTGGGAGATGGCAGCACTTGCCATTGGAGCCTATGATTGGTTCACAATATTTGGGTTGGGGAGGAAGAATCGATCTTTATGGGAAGTTAGTTTGTTTCTTGATAATTGCTAATTTGAGGATACCCTCACCAAAAATTTAGTAAGAACACCGTCTCTTTGTAACAAGTGATATCATCTCCTTCGTTCTCCCACTTTCCTTTCTCTCAAAGACCCTCTTATTATGACAAGTGACAGCATCTCCTTCCTTCTCCCACTTACCTTCCCCCTCAAATGACCTAACAAGTGGCAGGACCTCCTTCATCTCTTTTCCTCCTCCATTTCTTTCTCCCCAAACTCAAAATAGTTTTTTGTATTTAAAATTTTTCCCCAAAACTTTAGAATATAGGTATTTTTAACCACTTTCAAAAAGTTTTTAATCAAAACTTTTCGAACTGAAAGTTTGTTGGATAGAAACTTTTTGAATCGAAAATTTTGAATTGAATGTTTTCGGAGTTGAAACTTTTTATTTAAAATTTTCAAGTTGAAACTTTCTAATTTGAAAATTTCCAATTAAATATTTGCAAGTTAAAACTTTCTGATTTGAATTCTTTAATTTAATTTTTTTGAGTTCAATTTTAAATTATCTTTTGAATCAAAACTTTGAACCAAATATTTTTCAATTGAAAGTTTGTTCAATTGAAACTTTTTGATTTGAAAAATTTCAAGTTAAAACTTTTTGAGTTGAAACTTTCTAATTTTAAATTTTGCAATTTAAAAACTTTCAAGTTAAACTTTCCTATTTAAATTTTTTAAGTTGAAATTTCCTATTTAAAATTGTCAAAGATAAATTTTTCCAATTTTAACTTTTTGTGATAGAGAGGAAGGATGGGAGGTGGGGAACGTGGGTAGGGAAGATGGAATGGAAAAGGTGGAGATGGATGGAGAAAATGACGTATATCATTCTACGAGGGAATCCTTAAATTTATTCCCTCAAACTAGTCATACCCTGTTTCTTTTATAGGACTACATGAGTTATGGTCAAGTGGATCGGTGGTTTACACGAGAGAGCGGTTTAGGAGAGGGAAGGACACCAATGTGTTGGGCCTCCTAGGATGTGGGCATTGGTAGCTGACATAGTGGGATATGGTAGCCCACATGTCAGCACTTTGGTTTTTCCAGTGTTTTGGGAGCTGGTTTTTCAAGAGATCATGCGGAGGATGGCCTTAACGAACACATTGCATGCACGAGGGAAAACAAGGACAGCGGACAAACGCTCCTTTCATATTAGTAAAGATAGAGAAGAGATGTGTCATGCTTTATCAATAAACTTTTAACTTCCACGCACTTAAGGTCACCGCACAAATGAGCCCACAAGTCATATACACACGCTAAAGTAAGTGCCTTATGGTGTGCCACCTAGACACACACTCGGACCTTCTAATTTACGGACCTTCTAATTTAAAATAAACTTTGTATAACTGCAGCTTTTACTATAAAACATCAAGGACCTGCAACTTTGAGTTTGGATTTCGAGGAATTCTACGTTTTAAGAGAGATGAAGCTATCCAACTTCAGCTCTGTTTGTACTTGAGGCGACTTGAAAACCCCCACCATAAGTCGTACACGCACGCTAAAGCAAGCCCGTTATGATGTGTCACTCGGGCACACCACGCGAGCGCCAAGCCACCAACACGGCTTGAATTTTGTTACGTAGGTCTGTTTGATAAAGCTCTAAATCTCAGCTTTATCTGAGATTTGAAATTTATTGGCTAAAATAAAGTGAATTAAGACTAAAATAAAGTGAATTAAGTTTATATTTTTATCTAAAAAGTAAGCAAGATGATCTATCTAAACACTCTTAGGACCTATTTGGTAGAGCTCCAGATTCCAGTTTCTCCTGAAATCTAAAATTTTTAGGCTAAAATAAAGTGAATTAAGGCCCCGTTTGGTACGGTTCCAGATTCTAGTAGAAACGGAAACGGTTCCGGATTCTTGGTAGAAACGTTTCAGGTAGAATCAGAATCCGGAGGAACGGGTTGCTAGCCGATTCGACCACGGCGTGTAAAAATCAGAAACGATTCACTTTGAAACGTTCTGAGTCCTATTCCGTTTGGTTGGATATATTTCAGATTCTAGGAGAAACAATCCGGTTCCAAGTTGCCAAACAGGGCCTAAGTGTATATTTTTGGTCTAAAATGTAAACAAGATGATTTATCTAAACGCTCTTAATGTACTCACAGTTTCAGCTTCACGAATCTGGAGAAGCTAAAATTTTCAGCTTCATCAGATTCACGAATCTGGAGAAGCTGAATCCCTACCAAACACACTCTTAATGTACTCACAGCTCTAGCTCTATAGATCTGGTGGAGCTAAAAATACCCAGTTTTACTAGATTTACGGATCTAGTAGAGCTAGAGCTGGAGTTCTACTAAACACACCCGTAGACTAAATTTCGTCTAACTACGACTTCAGTGTCAAATCCACTAAGAAACTACAATAATTTTCAGTTTGGATCTCGAATAACTGATCAGAGACCGTTGGCAACGCCACCCGTATATCGCTTGCCGCCACTTCGTGCCGTTGTGTCGTCATCCGGCCGTGCCACCGCGCGAAGACATGCGGGCGCTGGCATGGTGGCGGCATCCTGAACATGCGTGGAAGGTGATCGCAGCTGTAAATTAGCAAGGTGGCACACAGTAACGGGGTGTTTCAGCGTGGGTGTGTGTGACGACACTTACAGGTATTACATGATTTTCCATTTTAGCAGTCGTTTTGTTTATTTAGCACTTTATGATATTTTAGTTCTCTATATATTTTTTTGTTATCCAAGTAATGTTGCGAAATTTTCGTTGAACATTGTCCAGTTTCTAAGTAATGGTGCCGTATTAAGCCACATACATCTTTATCTATCCGGCAATGTCTGCTTAGCACACAATGTCCTGCAGTATTGGCATGCCGGGGAACAAAACGAATTTCAAACTCAATAAACTTAATACAAAGCTCCTGAATCATAGTGAAGGGGGCGATTTATGCTCCTAAAATGGCAATGAGTTCTGTAGTTTATTGCAATATTTCACCGATTTTATCATTAATTGTTCAGACATCATTAATTAATTGCCAAACACACAAGATATATTTTAGTTGACCTTATCTCAAGGATCTGAAGTGAATCACACCTTTCAGAGCAAATATAGAAAGAGGATGTCAAGACGAGGGAAATCCAACTTGGATTAGGGATGACAATCGGGTGGGTATCTCTGGGTACGACTGATGCCCACCCAAACTCGAAACCCGAAACTGTGCCGTCCACCCGAACCCGTTAGGCTTTTCAGGCATAGAATTGTGCCTATACCTGAACTTGATTGGTACCCATGGGTAGTTTGATGTAACTAAACATGGGCACCTAGGATACCCACTGATGTAACTAAATATTGTTACCCGAACCCAATGGATACCCATTGATGTAACTTAATGGGATTACATGTGTCTCTAAAAAGTGGGATCCATATGTTATAGGATATCCATTGGGTACCTATGAATACAAATTAAAGGCTGTTATATACTACTCCACTAGATCTGTGGATCCGTGAGCTGGTTTTCCTATCCACAGATCCGTGAAGCGAGCCGTGAGTACATTAAGAATGTTTAGATGGATCATCTTGTTTATATTTTAGGTCAAAATATAAACTTAATTTACTTTATTTTAACCTACAAGTTTCAGATCTCAGGAGAAGCTGGGATCTGGAGCTCTACCAAACAGGCCCTAACACTCACGTTCATCCTATAACCTTATCGGATATCCAAACCCGAAAATCCATAGATCTAAAGTGCTATTCATACCCATTCTTATCGGGTTGGGTTCCTGCGGATACCCAAACCCATAGATAAAACTGCCACCCTAACTTGGATCACCACAAATCGGCCCTCTAGAGAAGAAAATGACTAATGATGGTGACGATATCACTCTCTAGTAGGACCACCATGTCAAATGGATCATGATTCGTGAAGGCTCTAAAATAGTATTTGGCTTCATGGCAATGCAAACCTCTCCACAATGCTAAAACCCTAGGATTAGCTATATATAGGAGGTTGATTGCATCTACACAAAGGAGAGGTGAAGAGGCAACTAGGGGTGCAAACGGAGCGGATACAGACGGATTTCGCTCATTCCATATCATATTCTAAATTTTTTCTCGGATATAGAATCGGATACGGACAGTGCCGGATTCGAATACGAATATGGATTACTTCGGTCGCGAATACGGAGCGAATACAGATCGTTCCGGATACAGTTAGTCTCGGTCACGAATAGTTAGTCGGATAATATGTGAAAGCAGAAACCATATATGTCACGTATATTAGAATCAACCAACCATACATAAAACTTTACTAGAACCTTCAAGACATATAAGTGTTTCAAATTCAATAATAGTTGCCTTCTCTACATAAGAATAATATGCAGTCAAGTATAATTCCAATCAACATATGAACATATATGATGTAGCACATCCAACCACAATCAAGCGTTTTTGTTTCCCAAAAACCATATATCCAAACATTCCACATTTCATTTACACTACGAGGTAGTAACTGGACTACACATCCAACCACAATCAAGCTACAGTGGTAGCTAGTTTCACATGGTGCATTGTATATGCAATACAGAGTAATTAGTTCTTACACAAGCTGTGACTATGAATCCTAGGAAGCATCAGCAGGTATAAGAAAAGTGTACCTAGGGCAAAAGCGTGGCCTAAAAAACGATAAGGGTCTACACACCACTAGACATGCAAAAGTTCCAATGGTCTCTTCGCAGATCTGAAAAAGAAACATCAACAATGAAGCATTAAGTATAAAGTGGAAAACTACGTAAGAAAGTCTTAGTGTTGACAACAAAAAAGCGTACCATTAACTTAATATTCACTGGCCAATCACCAACATATCATCCACATTCATCCTATCATCCTAAAAAAATATTTCGATTGACACAAAAAATGGTGTAAATGAGCTCAAAATGAAAACAAAGACAAAGTTCAACTACAAATGGACAATTAGCAAACCTCCTCATTCATGTATGGTGTAGCACATTCTTTATCCTCCAAGTGCAAATCCAACTCATCAACAAGTGATGCTATCTTCTCCTTATAACCTGTAATTTAAAAATGTCATGAAGATAGTAAACAAAAGTTGAAAGTGTTGCAAACTATGAACTTAATGACTTATTATTACCTTTCCTAGATGAAGATGCCCAGTCCTTGGAACAAATTAGAGCCTCAACCACCTCACGCTCTAGTTGACTCTGAAATGGATCAACAATACGTGCCCCAGCATTAAAAGCTGACTCTGAAGCAACAGTTGATACTTGAATAGCTAACACATCACGGGCTAGTTGTGAGAGAACAGAAAATGTCCCTTGATGTGTGTTCCACCATGACAATATATCAAACCGTGCATCCTTACCACTAGGATCAACCCATCGAAGTGGTTTTTCTTTCATGTATACCTCCAATTTATTTATACCACCATGTGTTGTCAAAGTTGCATCCTCATACAAGAACTGTTCAATGTCAAAGTTGGCATCACCAAGTGGCTGAGAAGGTCCTTCTTTAGGATTAGACTTTGATGTTTTAGGTGTATTGGATTGGTAAGCTTCAAACAATTTTTTGACAACATCAATGAAGTGATTAACTTCATGGGTTGCCCTCTCATGATAAATCCTCCCCATAAAATATTCAACTAGCATTTTCTTGTATCTAGGATCAAGAAAGCATGCAACAGCAAGAGCTATGTTGGACTTGTCCCAATACTTGTCATATTTGGCTTTCATAGCCTCTGCCATAGAAGATATATTATCATCAACACTATCACACCATTTTGCAAGTGCAATCTTAATCTCACAAAATTTCCACCAAAATAGGTTTGATGTTGAATATTGATTTCCAGAAAATATAAGAGTAACATCATTAAATTTTTGCAAACATTTGCATAGTAATTCTGCCATATCCCATTCTTCATATGTTGGAGCACACTTCTTATATTTATCCTTGTTCAAGTACAACAACCTATCAAAAGCCCTCCTATAGTAAATAGCTTGCTTTAGCATTTCATATATAGAGTTCCATCTTGTAGGCACATCTAAAGGAAGATCAGATTTGTTGTCTAAATCACATTCTGATGCACACTTTTGAAATTCCTCCCATTGCAATGGAGAATTCTTCACAATTGCAATAGTAGCTCTAATATTTTGAACTGAAGATGCAATTAATTTCAAACCATCTTGGGTAACAAGGTTTAGTATGTGGCAGAAACATCTCACATGAAAAAAGGCCCCATCACAAATCAAGGGAGAATGCTTATTAAGCTCAGTCACAACTTCTCTAACACATTTATCATTGGAGGATGCATTGCCTAGAGTAAGAGCAAATAACTTCTTCGCAATGTTCATAGACATGACACCCTTGACAAATTCATTTGCTAGATTAGTTCCTGTATGGCTCCCTTTGACATGACTGAATTTAACTATTCTTTTTTGCATACGCCAATTATCATCAATCCAATGCACAGTGATGCACATATAGCCTTTATTTTGATTAGACGTCCACATGTCCATAGTGGTAGAAAATCGACATGAAAGAGTTTTAAATTGTTTATACAACTTCTTTTCATCCCCAAACATTTCCAATATATCTTTTCTAGTGATTGTGCGAGACTTGAATGAAAAACCAGGACGTAGAGACTTGATGAAATCAACAAAGTACTCATGCTCAACCATAGCAAAGGGATATTCATGCATAACTATTGCCAAGTAGAACTTCCTTAGGCTAGCTTCAGCATCATACCTGTAAGTCTAAACAATTGCACTATTTGTTCACCTTCACCCTTCTCAAGTCAGAGTTGTTGTTGGCCTTGCTTTACAGCGTGCTTGAATTCCAAATGATTCCACAAGGCTTTCGTGCCCCTTGAGGTTTCACCTCTAGCTTTGTGCGGACATTTTTTGCATTTCACCCAAACTTGTTTCTCCTCCCCACCATCTTTTGTCTTAGCTATCACCTCATACTTAGTGTAGTGTTCCCAAACCTTAGAGGTACACTTCTTCTGCTTCTTTAGAGCAGGCTCAACTTCTCCCGTGGAGGTCTTAACAGAAACACCTCCCACTGCTGCGGCTGTCTCCAAGTCATATGCGACAAGTGCACTGTCATTCGGTGGTGGTAGCGCCGACTGGCTCATACCAACTATAGTAGGGGATGCTCCTGTGCTTCCACAAATGCTCGCACTTCCACTTGCAGCATCCATCTCAAGTTCTCAATGCCCTACATGTTACAAATAGCATCAAAACAAATTGTCATGCACAAAATGAAAATATTGAAGTAGTCGTGGATTTCACCTCAAAAACCGAAAGGGTAAGACTTACCATATATATGCTACCTCTAGGGCAAGGTCCTTTATGTGAAATCAAATTAAGTTGTGTCCTTAAGGGGCATAAATGAGTATATTAATTTGGGTCTTACATGGCACACAGTGTAGTCATGGAATCTCAGTATCTCACCAATAAATTAACATTATTGCTGCATACATACAAATTAAATCTTTATAATACAAATTACATGGCACACAGTGTAGTCATGTTGAAGATACAGTTTATATGAAGACACAACAGGAGTACACAATCTTTATAATACAGTAAAGAAATACCCTGAGCAAAGCAAATCTTTATATCTATAGCCTCCCAGGAGTACACAATCTTTATATCTATAGCCTCTCACGAAGTTTCTTCCAGATACTCCAGAAGCTATTTCCACGTATGCAAATCTGACGGCAACCTGAGAAACATCAGTTATACAATTAAAAAAAGGTGAAAAGCGCCAAACTAAAGCAAAGAAGCCAAATGACAGGATAAGAAATTCCAACCAAGGAAATATCTTCTTCGAAGATGAAACCACGCTACACGCTGGACATGTCATCTAAAGAAAATCAAGCAAGGCACATATCAACTCATGACAAAGCACTTCAAGATGCTAGTTTCAATTTCAACGTTAATCACTCGGGCTTTAATATGTCCGTAATCAATAGTTTAGATCATCTCACGTAAATATTTGTTTTCCATGTGTAAGAATGAAAAGAGTAAATGAACACCTACACAATTTGGATGGAAGTGTTCAATTGAGTATGCCGATTGTGAATGCTCAAGGAAATTGAGTTGCGAATCTCATGCAAAGATAGAGGAAAAAATGCAATCATACCGTTGTTGATTGGAAGTACTCTTCTAGGTCCAGCCCTTGCTCAAAAAGATTCAGATACATACGCAGTTCATGCATTAGTGTGATAGTGAACACCACTTCATGGTGAATAAAAGTTAAAAGGGTAAAGAGTGTTCTATATTACTTCTCACATTCCATAGTGTAAAACATTAATGGCTTAATGCTCAAATTACAAGATGTTGCAAAAGAAAACCAATACTTGATACCTGAGCTGCTTTTGCTCTATACTTATTTGATCTTACCTAAGTAACATCAAAATATTCGAGCACCAGTATGAGCTTACCCTTTTCGTACTCCAGTGCTTGAAGTATCATCTCAAGTTCTCAACCTTCAAACATAAAATAAAGAAACGAAAGGTTACTTCTCTGTAAAGGAAAACACTAGATCCAAAAGTCGATGTCTATCTAGGTCCTATTTGATTCTCCACACTGGGACCCAACTAAGTTAATCACACTTTCAAGTTATGACATTGTTGGTTTAATGATCTCACCAATTGACATCTAATAGCCTGGAACAAGTGCTTATCTTCTATCTGTTAATGCATTAGCAGGTCAACAGTTCATAGTCCAAGTACATTGGCTCTTAAAGATACACATCTATAACGATTTGCTGGGAAAAATAATGATGTAGCTGGCCAAAAAATTGAACCTTGTCAAAATCTTTGACAACCTTTGCTTCCAAAGAGGTATTCTCCTCATACTCCATCCATAGTTCACGAATTTCTCCTCATACTGCATATAAATGTATAAGGGCAAAGAACAATACCAAAACTCGTTAGTCTGTCTACTTTCGTGATTGCACTGACAAACAAATGTTGGATGGTAAAACATGTCCATTTAAGCAATAGCAACAGAAGGATGAATATGGCTTAAAGGATGGATAACAAGCATTAGAGATGGAATCAATATTCATAGCATTTAAAGGAATAGGGTATTCAGAGAAACGAATCTTGGCTCTTACCTCTTCGCCGGATGGGTTGGGGATGGCGGGGCCGCAACCGACTGGAGCCTGGAGCAGGTGATGCGGCTGTCGGATGGGTTGGGGACGGCGGGGCCGCAACCGGCTGGAGCCTAGAGGAGGCGATGTGGCCGCTAGATGGGTTGGGGACGGCGAGGCTGCAACTGGCTATAGGAGGCGATGCGGCCAGCTGTAGGAGGCGATGCGGCCGGCTGGACGGCGGCGATGACTGGGGACTGGCCGACTGGGGACTAGGGTTGGAGGCAGCGCGGGAGATGGGGACTGGGGTCGAAACTCGGAGGCGGCCCAACTCTCGTGGATTTTGGAATTTGGACAGGACGGTGACGGGTCACGGGGTCAGTACCTCAGCTCAGCGGGTGTGGGTGTGGTTTTTAATTGGATCGTTATCCAGATATATCCGAATAAAATTACGGATATATCCGAATCCGATGGATAGTTCTGTTCCGAATCCGTTTCCATATCCGAAAAAACTATCCGAATCCGTATCCGATATCCGAAAAAAAACCCGGATATTCAAAATTACGCTCCGAATTGTATCCGAATTTATACGGACGGACGGACGGTCGGGAATTATCCGCTCCGTTTGCACCCCTAGAGGCAACCACCGACTCATCAATCCGTATCCAGAACACCATCTCCACTATATTTTCCATCATAGTTCATCCTCGACTTATCCGTTCTTGTAATTATTTATCAATTGGTGTAATCAGAATGTCGGTAACATCTTTATTAATACATCTGTGTTATTTTCATATTGTTATCATTATTTTCTTCATTATTTGTGCGTGTTCACTTCCTAAATTCCGGTAAATTGGTAAGAAAATGCCAAAATTATAAAATTTTGCCACTAACCTTAACCCAGAACCGAAAGTTATATTTTTGGAACTTATTTTGTAGAATTAGATAGAAATCACATTGAAAACACTAAAAGAACGTTGTAGGCCCACATGGGCTAAAGACCACTTATAAACAAGCCCTAGGCTTGCTAGCGCAGTCCAGCACTAGCCCGTGCACTGCCTTTCTACTCCATGTTCTCATGCAAAGAACCTTCTAAATGTCCCTAAAAATCATGAGTTCACATCAACTCGGGAAATGATCAACTTGCACGTGAAGAAAACAGACTTTTCTTAATTTTTGGAAACCAATCTTTTGGAAGCTGAACCAACCTCAACTGGTTAGAGCCTGGCCTGGTTGCACTCTAAGACTGAAAGGATCAACCGCCGCTAGACTCTGAATTAGAGACTGGTGTGTCTCGGCGCTAGAAGCCTAGCGCCATGAGGTGCTGACCAAACCCCTCCTCCCATAAAAAGGGCACCCCTCTGTAACGTCCCGAATTTTGGCCAGATTTTAAATTTTGGAGTTATTTGAATTTTTATGAATTAATCAACCTTTATTTGCATTTAATTGCATTTAATTGAATTTATCTAATTTTTCTGGGATTTATTGGATTTAATTGGAATTTATTTATATCATTTTCTCTTGAGTAATTAAATACCAGAAAATGTAATTATCAAAAATTAAAACTAATATTTTATTTTAGCTCAAAATGCTCTAAAATATTTTCTAGAATTTTTCTAGAATTTTTCGGGTATTTTTAGTGCCCCAAATAAATACTTTGAATTTCGCTTTATTTTTATTCAGAAACCCGAAAATGGTTAGCTACAGTGTTGGGCCGCCCAACACTGTGCTCGCGACGGGAAAAACCCTAATCGCCGCTGATCTGGACCGCTCGGATCGATCCAACGGCCGACGGACCGGACGACTCGAGATCAGGCGCGATCGACCGCACCGCCGTCTCCTGTTGGCCGCCGCGATTTGCCGGTGATTTGCGCGAGTTCCAAGGCATGTCCGGGAGAAAGAAGTACACCCCCGAGCTCAGCACTTCCCTCCGGTCATTTCCCCTCATCTCTCTCGCCACCATCCAACAGAGCACGCGATTAGCTCGCCAGAGTTCACACTCTTCCCGCTTCGGTTTTCTTTTCGTGGTTCGCCGTGTTCGCTGCTCGCCGCAGCCGAGACCTTCCCGAAGTTCCTCGTGATCACGCCAAGACCGCTGGGTTACCTCTTCCGACCGGAGGCACACGGAACGCCGCGCTGCGGTCATCTTCCTAAGTCCGCGCACCCGCCGCCAAGATCTTCATCGACTCGCGGCAACCTCACCGCTCGATCTTCATCCGACGCCCAAGGTAACGCCACGAGGCTTGTTAATGCAGTATCGCCGTAGACTTTGCGCCGCCTTGATTCAATCCAACGGTCGAGAGTCAATCGTATGCGTGGCTTGATGGTTCGTCGCCGTGGTGTCACTCGTTGGTCCAGTATCGCGCGGGCCCACTTGTCGCTGGGAGGATCACGGCCGTGGTCAAGGGCGTCGCGGACGTCATCCGGCCCACCTGTCCGGGCCGAGGGCGACGTGGTTCACTCGTGCCGACACGGTCGAGCCGTGGGAAATTAGTCGAAAATCAGTGGAAAATAGAGGATTAATTCGGTTTATTCTTTTATGAATTTTTAGAATATTGTAAAGGCTATAACTTTTGCGTTTTAACTCGGATTTGAGTGATTCCAGTGTCCAAAAATTTGTAAAAATGTGAACTATTTAATGGTGATTTTTATTTTATTTTTAGAATTTATCTTACTGTCTGTATAGTGTGTTTATTGTGTGCTTGCTTGTGCCGAGTAGACTCCGAGTCGCCGGGTTTCGTCGAGGGAGAATTTGAAGACCTGTCGCAGAACCTCGACTGTAACCAACTCCTCTTCAAGGCAAGTCATGCTTTGACCATATTGCCCTAGAATTTAAAATATATTTTGATTCAACTATTGTATGCTATGTTAAGTATAAATGATGTTGTTTAAATGGGATCAATAGTTACAATACCCATCTTGTTTATGCCACCTTGATTATAATGTTTATAGGCCCTGAAATCCTTGTCCACCCTAAGATGTTTAATATGTTGGTTATTAATATGACGCCAACACGGAGGCTAGACCGTGATAGTTGCTTAGTCCGCTTGGCGCGATGAATGAATTTTAAATAACAAATGAATATTGCCTAAACAATTATGGAACGATTTTTGTAAAAGTACGATGATGTCATATGATGGAATTGGGATAGTAACCGTGTGGTGCTATTCGTGAATTGATGTGAACAATGGCATGTGTTGCTTAAATATAAACATGGGGTGGGGAAATGTTTTGGACCAAGGTGGCAAGAAGGCTTCGTGCTGTGGGCCTGTGGCAATGGGTCGATGAAAGAATGTGAAGGCTGTGTCGAGATGAATAAAATGGTTGTCTTGTTCGTGATGCTTAAGGACTTAACCTTGCGAGCCTTTGAACTGAAGTTCCGTGTACAACCACTTGTCCTAATGGGACGGACCTAGTTAAGTAGGTTTCGACCTCTTTCCTTTGAAACCTTCGGGTGACAAGGCACATCAAGTAATCAGGGAAGCGACTGTGCTACGGCTTGGTACCCATTCAACTAAGTATTTGCTCTGCCTAAACTTCGCCTGAGTGAGGGAAGTGTTAGAAGGAAGTGTCTGAGGGGTTCATCGGTCAAATGTTAGTCTCTGAAAGACTTTGTTACAATCAATCGCTCAGGTGGTGAACGATCAGATCCTCGTGGGTAAAGTGTACAGACCTCCGCAGAGTGTGTGTGTGAATCTATTCAATAGCCGTGTCCGCAGATCGACATTGCTCGGTGATTACAAATAAGGGTTAGATTTTATAAATAAAAGATGTGGGATGGGTGGTCGTGTCAAGGAATCAAATTAGGGCTGTGCCAAAACCCTTGGAAAAGAATTGAGAAATTAATTATTCATAATATTGATTTTATCGCCTTCAATCTAATAAGGATTACCTATTAAAAGAAGTGTCGCTTATGCAAAATAACCAAATAAGCCTTTCTTTGGAATAAGCCATGCATGTAGTAATAGAACCGCATTGTGCATGACTTGTTGAGTATGTGTATACTCACCCTTGCATCGACAAAAACCTCGAAGAAGAAGAAGCCGTGCAGTTTGGAATGAAGAGTTCGTCAAGGCCGGGAGGACTAAGGGTTGGGCCGCACTCAAGAGTTCGTGGTCATGAAGAGTTCATCGCTTTACTTTTGCTTCCGCCGATAAACCCGCTTATTTGATATTTATCGCTGCGTGTGGCATCGTAAGGTGGCCATAAGGCCATGTAACTCGTTATTATTAATGATTGAAGTACTTTATTTACTTAATTCATTGTGTATGATTGTGGTACTTCAACCTGCTTATCCTGTGTACTAGCGTGATCCTCGACTAGTACGGAATACACAGAGTGTCCGAATCCGTGAAAATTCGGGGCACGACAGGGATGGTATCAGAGCCATACTGACTGTAGGACTTGACCCTAGTTAGACTGGCCGTTTTAATGGAGTCCAAATTAATTTCTAAAGAATAAAATCTGACAAGAATAATCAATGAAATCTTGACTCATCTCTTCTTCTTTACTTCATACCTCGCAGTATTTTTGCTATTACTTTCGTGTTCTTTAAAAATTTGTTGTTCGACGCGCTGTTTTGGCGGAGATGCGATGGTTCACTCCTTTGGAGAGCGCCACGGTGGCTACGTTGCGAGCTCGGAGGATGCTCCTGTGTTGGGAGGTTGACCGACCACTCTACAAGTCCCGCACCGATAGTCAACGGATCGCCGTGGATGGGAGACGACTCGACCTTGTACGCCGGGAGCACGCTCGCGTTAGTCGTCCGCTGCCGCGGTGAAGCGAGCAGCCACGAGGCGGGCATACAGAGTGTGCCCGAAGTTGCGCCAGGCCGGATCAGCCGGGACCACGGCTTTGAGAGTGGGATACCGCCTTCGTGTGCACTCAAGACGCTGGTGGACTGCAGTTCGCTGACTGGAGGATGACGCCGCTGTCAGACACTGGGCAAAGTTCGCCACGACAGAGGAGGTGATGGACGCCACGACTACGGAGCTGCAGGCCGCTTCATCTGCGTTCTGGAGGAGACCGAGGAGGCCTTACGAGAGACCCGCATGCACGCTGCTCAGAGGATCGCCGTGGAGGAGGCTCTTTACGGCAGGGAGAGCTGACGCGTCATGGAGCTCGACGACGACGACGAGGAGGAGCAGCCGCCAGCCAGGCGCCGAGACCAAGCATGTGGAGCCCCAATTTGCGCCAAGGGGAGGGCATGGGGACCGGTTTGCCTCGATGCCGCTCACCCGCGGTTTACGTGATCGGCGAGCGAGCCGGGTTGGCTCGATGAGTGATGCTTTGTCGTAATATCTGTGGCCGCCTTTTATGCTGAGACTCGATTGTTTTGAGTCGCGTCTTTATTTCCTAACTTTAGTATGGCGTTGTAATGAACAATTGATGTGATGGTTGTGATTGTCGATGGTTACATAGTCCTTAGACTATGTACTAAACCATACTTAATTATTATTTATGCTTGAATGCTTAATGGTTCTATTTAAGTTACACTGCTTCCCGTGATAAGTTCCATACTGTCTATTCTTTTCCTCTTATCTCTAAAACCCAAGAATCAACAGATGGTGAACACTGCAACAACGGAGCAGAGGCGGTGGATCACGCCACGCGAGGCGATCAGACTATACACCGCCACCCAGCAAAGACCGCCAAGGATATGCAGAACTTAGGCGATTTCGCAAAGACAAACGCAGCTTAATGCAAACAATGATGACAAAGATAACAACAAAGACTCAAAGCCGCCGCTAACAACCAAGATGTGAATAATGGGCCACGTCCGTACTCAAGATTATCTGAATTTATGAGGACCCGACCGCCCACATTCTCGGGCAATGCCAGTCCACTCGAGGCAGATGATTGGTTGAGAACTATCGAAAGGAAATTGCACATAACCCAGTGTGAAGGACATGAGAGGGTGCTTTATGCCTCTCACCAGCTTGAGGGAACAGCAGCTGAATGGTGGGAGAATTATCAAGCTGTCCGCAGAGAACCCACAGAGATTACTTGGGAGGAATTCACCCTAGCTTTTCGTCAATACCATGTGCCGGAGGGTATTATGGAGCCGAAAAGGAGGAATTTCGAGCTCAAGCAAGGAGGCCAGCAAAGGTCGAATTATCTCAATAAATTCACTCGCTAGCACGCTATGCACCGGATGACGAGCGACAGACAAAGCAAGGCGCCTCGCTTCATGAAGGGACTTAACACAGATGCGGTGGGACTAATTACCCACACTTTCCGGATTTTCAAGGCGGTGAACAAGGCGCTCATATCGAAGACAAGCGCAAAGAATCGACGACAATCGCAAACGCCGCATGGCTCGCAAGGAGGACGCTCAGGTCATCGAAACAAAAATGATACCCCAAAGAATTCACCGATTCCAGCCAGGAACAAGGTCGACGCCGCCACCAATGCCAAGACCACGGACAAACCCTCGAGACTCCCATCGTAATTAATAATCGTAATAGTGGAAATCAAGAATGGCGTGAAGGCGCCGCTACAATCGCAACGAGACGGGCATTTCGCCAATGCGTGCCCAAAGAAAGGAGGCGTGACGCCAGTACGCTTCAATCTAGGGAGCACCCCAGCTAAGACCCCTACCCAAGGAGAAAGCCGAGTACCTGCTCAAGCTGGAGCTACGCCACAGGCATTCACACGAGGCCGATTAATCATATCTCCGCAGCATTTAAGTCCACAATGCTACGGACGCCGTGGTTTCGGTAAGTTCCTAGTCAACTGCCGGCTACCGTACTATTTGATTCAGAGCCAGATTCGCTCGCTTTCGAGATTTTGCCGTGACAAATGATCCGGATATTGTTAACCTTAAGAGTACACTCCTAGTTCAATCTCGATCCCAACTCCGTTCTCGTGTCGGATGTTCCGAGTTAAGCTACTAATAAAAGGAGTAGAGTTCCTAGCTAACCTTATTATATTAGATACCCAAACCCCGGATGTTATCCCGGGAATGGATTGGTTGACTAAACATAAGGTCAGATTAGACCTGTGGACGGAGAGTTGTGTCTATTGAGAGCCCCAAGGTAGGAAAGTGGAATTTCAAGCAAAGGGGGCCGAGGAGGGCAATTGTTGGTAAACAATTTGGAGACTGTCAAGATAAGAGATGTACCAAATGGTCGATGAATACCCAGATGTTTTTCCCGAGGAATTACAGAATGCCACCGCATGAGACATAGAGTTCAGAATTGACTTAGTACCGGAACAAAGACCGATAGCAAAGAGGCTATATCGGATGTCTACCAAGAGTTGGTAGAAATGAAAAGCAAATTGAGGAGTTGTTGGAAAAGGATTTATCGAGACCAAGCTCGTCACCTTGGGGAGCACCGGTTCTATTTGTTAAGAAAAAGGATGGGAGCTTTTGATGTGTATAGACTATCGCAAGACTTAACTAAGTGACAATAAAGAATAAATAATTCACATTCCGAATAGATGATCTTTTCGATCAATTAAGAGGAGCAGGAGTATTCTCCAAGATTGACCTTAGATCAGGATATCACCAGCTGAAAATCAAGATAGAGGACATACCCAAGACCGCATTTTCCTCAAGATATGGACATTATGAGTTCACCGTTATGTCATTTGGATTGACCAATGCGCCCGCATACTTCATGAACTTGATGAATAAAGTATTTATGGAATACCTAGATAAATTTGTAGTGGTGTTCATCGATGATATATTGGTTTATTCAAGGACGGATGAAGAGCACGCCCAACATTTGAGATTAGTGTTGGAAAAGCTAAGGGAGCAACGGTTGTATGCAAAGTTTAGTAAGTGCAATTTCTGGAAGAGTAAGGTAGATTTCTTAGGGCATGTCATGACAGCCGAAGGGATCGCAGTGGACCCAAGCAAGGTTGAGACAGATGCTACATTGGGAGTCGCTTAGCACAAGCAAGTTCGAGTTTCCTTGGAATGGTGGTTATTACGATTTATAGAAGGATTTTCGACAATTGCAAGGCCAATTACGCAATTGCTAAAGAAGGAAAAGAAGTTTGTTTGGACAACCGGATTTGAGAAGAGTTTCCAAGAATTGAAGAAAAGATCGACATCAAGACCAAGTGTTAGTTCAATGGACGACGCACCAAAGTTTTGATATTTACTACGATGCATCACGCCAAGGGCTTGGATGTGTATTGATGCAAAATGGAAAGGTAGTCGCCTATGCATCAAGGCAGTTAAGGCCACATGAAGGGAATTACCCGACGCACGATCTAGAATTAGCAACCGTAGTGCATGCCCTGAAGATATGGCGCCACTATCTCATTGGCAAATGATGTGAGGTGTATATGCACCACAAAAGCCTTAAATACATTTTCACCCAATCTGACCTAAACATGAGACAAAGGAGATGGCTAGAATCGATCAAGGATTACAACATGGGAATCCATTATCATCCCTAAGAAGGCCAATGTAGTGGCCGATGCCCCGAGTCTGAAAAGCCATGGTCTAATCCGAAAGTAGAAGAAAGTCAAGAAGAACTATGTAAGGACCTTCAGAGGTTAAAATCGAAGTTGTTCCTCAAGGATTCAGAGCTGCATTAGAAGTAAAGCCTATCTTGGAAGATCAGATAGAGAAGGTCAAGAATGATGAGAAGATCGAGAGAATCAAGGCCAAGATG
This sequence comes from Guadua angustifolia, assembly GCA_036346375.1. Lineage (NCBI taxonomy): Eukaryota > Viridiplantae > Streptophyta > Magnoliopsida > Poales > Poaceae > Guadua > Guadua angustifolia. The sequence goes on from CM070514.1 coordinate 12,420,513, forward strand.
GAGGAAGGACAGCAAAAGATTTTAAGTCGATTTAACAAGGTACATTGTGGATGAAAGAGCGTGATTTAGCGCACTCCAACAAAAAAGGAATTAAAGCAAATATTGAGGAAGCTCATGACTCCAAGTATTCGATTCACCCAGGAAGTGCAAAAATGTATCAAGATTTAAAAGAGAGATTCTGGTGGCCGAATATGAAGAGAGAGGTTGCTGAACACGTAGCACTATGTGATGTATGCCAGCGAGTCAAAGCTATGCATCAGAGGCCGGCAGGACTGCTGCAGCCATTGAAAATACCAGAGTGGAAATGGGAAGAAATCGGAATGGATTTCATTACCGGATTGCCAAGGACGCAAGGAGGTTATGACTCCATATGGGTTATCGCGGATCGCTTGACAAAGGTCGCACATTTCATACCAGTGAAGACCACCTACTCAGGAGATAAGTTGGCAGAGCTATACATGGCGAGAATCGTATACTTGCATGGAGTGCCAAAGAAGATAGTATCGGACAGAGGTACCCAATTTACCTCAAGATTTTGGGATAAATTGCATACAGCAATGGGCACTCGCTTGAATTTCAGTACAGCTTATCACCCGCAGACGGATGGACAGACAGAAAGAGTCAACCAGATATTAGAAGATATGTTGAGAGCTTGTGCGTTAGCATATACATCAACTTGGGATAAATGTTTGCCATATGCAGAGTTTAGTTACAACAATGACTATCGTGCAAGTCTTCGATGTCACCTTTGAAGCATTGTATGGTCGACCTTGTAGGACGCCGTTAAATTGGAATGAGACTGGTGAGCGTCGTGTCTTCGGACCAGACATACTTCAAGAAGCCGAAGAGCAAATAGCACTGATCAGAGAAAGGTTAAAGATTGCACAGTCAAGACAGAAGAGCTACGCAGACAACCGCCGTAGAGATTTGAGTTTTGAACCGGAGGATTACGTGTATCTCAGAGTTACGCCGCTTAAGGGAGTCCAGAGGTTTCACAAAAAGGGTAAACTTGCGCCAAGATATGTAGGGCCATTTAAGATCATAAGTCAGTAAGGGCTTAAGTCGCTACCACCGGAGTTACCACAAATACTAGCAGAGTGCACAATGTTTTTCATGTATCGCAACTCAAGAAGTGTCTCCGTGTGCTCCGAGGAACAAACGCCATCGAAGAAGTTGAACTACGGAAGACTTGACTTACAAAGAGCAACCGATAAAAATTTCGACACAATGGATCGGAAAACAAGAAACAAGACAACCTGGTTTCAGCAGAGTTCAAGGAGCAACCACACAAAAAGTGAAGCCACCTGGGAACAAGAAGAAGATCTGAAAAAGGAATTTCCAAACCTATTCTATAGTTAAGCCTCTAATCTCGGGGACGAGATTCTGTTAAGGGGGGTAGGTTTGTAACGTCCCGAATTTTGGCCAGATTTTAAATTTTAGAGTTATTTGAATTTTTATGAATTAATCAACCTTTATTTGCATTTAATTGCATTTAATTGAATTTATCTAATTTTTCTGGGATTTATTGGATTTAATTGAATTTATTTATATCATTTTCTTGAGTAATTAAATACCAGAAAATGTAATTATCAAAAATTAAAACTAATATTTTATTTTAGCTCAAAATACTCTGAAATATTTTCTAGAATTTTTCTAGAATTTTTCGGTATTTTTAGTGCCCCAAATAAATACTTTGAATTTCTGCTTTATTTTTATTCAGAAACCCGGAAAATGGCTAGCTACAGTGTTGGGCCGCCCAACACTGTGCTCGACGGGAAAAACCCTAATCGCCGCTGATCTGGACCGCTTGATCGATCCAACGGCCGACGCGGACCGGACGACCTCGGATCGGTCGCGCGATCGACCGCACCGCTGCCTCTCTGCTGGTCAGCCGCGATTTGATTTCAAGTGATTTGCGCGAGTTCCAAGGCATGTCCGGAGAAAGAAGTACACCCCGAGCTCAAGACTTCCCACCGGTCATTTCTCATCTCTCTCGCCACCATCCAACAGAGCACGCGATTAGCTCGCCAGAGTTCACACTCTTCCCGCCGGTTTTCTTCGTGTTTCGCCGGTTCGCCGTTGCCTCCGCCGCAGCCGAGACCTTCCCGAGTTCCTCGTGATCACGCCAAGACCGCTGGTTACCTCTTCCGACCGGAGGCATACGAAACGCCGCCGCCTGCGGTCATCTTCCTAAGTCCGCGACCGCCGCCAAGATCTTCATCGACTCGCAGGCAACCTCACCGTTCGATCTTCATCCGACGCCCAAGGTAACGCCACGAGGCTTGTTAACAGTATCGCCGTAGACTTTGCGCCGTCGATTCAATCCAACGGTCGAGAGTCAATCGTATGCGTGGCTTGATGGTTCGTCGTGTGTGTCGCCTTCGTTGGTCCAGTATCAGCCGCGGGCCCACTTGTCGATGGGAGGATCACGGCCGTCAAGGCGTCGGCGTGACGCCATCCGCCCACCTATCGCTGGGTCGAGGGCGACGTGGTTCACTCTGGTGCCGACACGTGTCGAGCCGTGGGAAATTAGCCGGAAAATCAGTGGAAAATAGAGGATTAATTCGGTTTATTCTTTTATGAATTTTCAGAATATTGTAAAGGCTATAACTTTATGCTTTTAACTCGGATTTGAGTGATTCCAGTGCCCAAAATTTGTAAAATGTGAACTATTTAATGGTGATTTTTATTTTATTTTTAGAATTTATCTTACTGTCTGTATAGTGTGTTTATTGTGTGCTTGCTTGTGCTTAGTAGACTCGAGTCGCCGGTTTCGCCGAGGAGAATTTGAAGACTGTCGCAGAACCTCGACTGAACCAACTCCTCTTCGAAGGCAAGTCATGCTTTGACCATATTGCCCCTAGAATTTAAAATATATTTTGATTCAACTATTGCATGCTATGTTAAGTATAAATGATGTTGTTTAAATGGGATCAATAGTTACAATACCCATCTTGTTTATGCCACCTTGATTATAATGTTTATAGGCCCCAAATCCTTGTCCACCCTAAGATGTTTAATATGTTGGTTATTAATATGACGCCAACACGGAGGCTAGACCGTGATAGTTGCTTAGTCCGCTTGTATGATGAATGAATTTTAAATAACAAATGAATATTGCCTAAACAATTATGGAACGATTTTTGTAAAAGTACGATGATGTCATATGATGGAATTGGGATAGTAACCTGTGTGGTGCTATTCGTGAATTGATGTGAACAATGGCATGTGTTGCTTAAATATAAACATGGGGTGGGGAAATGTTTTGGACTGGGCAGTGGCAAGAAGGCTTCGTGCTGTGGGCCTGTGGCAATGGGTCGATGAAAGAATGTGAAGGTCAGGTGCCGAGATGAATAAAATGGTTGTCTTGCCCGACAGCTTAAGGACTTAACCTTGCGAGCCTTTGAACCGAGTTCCGTGGTACAACCACTTGTCCTAATGGGACGGACCTAGTTAAGTAGGTTTCTGACCTCTTTCCTTTGAAACCTTCGGGTGACAAAGGCACATCGATGCAATCAGAGGAAGCGCACTGTGCTACGGCTTGGTACCCATTCAACAGTATTTGCTCTGCCTAAACTTCGCCTCGAGTGAGGGAAGTGTTAGAAGGAAGTGTCTGAGGGGTTCATCGGTCAAATGTTAGTCTCGAAAGACTTTGTTACAATCAATCGCTTATGTGGTGAACGATCGATCCTGTGGGTAAAGTGTACAGCCTCCGCAGAGTGTGTGTGTGAATCTATTCAATAGCCGTGTCCATGCAGATCGACATTGCTCGTGATTACAAATAAGGGTTAGATTTTATAAATAAAAGATGTGGGATGGGTGGTCGTGTGTCAAGGAATCAAATTAGGGCTCAGTGTGCCAAAACCCTTGGAAAAGAATTGAGAAATTAATTATTCATAATATTGATTTTACCGCCTTCAATCTAATAAGGATTACCTATTAAAAGAAGTGTCGCTTATGCAAAATAACCAAATAAGCCTTTCTTTGGAATAAGCCATGCATGTAGTAATAGAACCGCATTGTGCATGACTTGTTGAGTATGTGTATACTCACCCTTGCATCGACAAAAACCTCGTAAGAAGAAGAAGCCGTGCAGCTTTGGAATGAAGAGTTCGTCAAGGTCAGAGGACTAAGGGTTGGGCCGCACTCAAGAGCTCGTGGTCATGAAGAGTTCATCGCTACTTTTGCTTCCGCCGATAAACCCGCTTATTTGATATTTATCGCTCTGCTGCATGGCATCGTAAGGTGGCCATAAGGCCATGTAACTCGTTATTATTAATGATTGAAGTACTTTATTTACTTAATTCCGCTGTGTATGATTGTGGTACTTCAACCTGTTTATCCTGTGTGTACTAGCGTGATCCTGGACTAGTACGGAATACACAGAGTGTCCGAATCCGTGAAAATTCGGGGCACGACACCCTCCCTCAGTTTAGAAAATCCCACACCTTGCGTTCCACACAATTTCAATGGGTTTCAACCCCCAAAACCATACCTACTAGTTGATACGGCTAATTTTAGTCTAGTTCTAGGTGGGGAAGCCCTGCCACAGATTACAGAGCATATGGTCCGGCTTCTCTAGAGGTAATGATGTAATCTCTAAGGTTCTTGTAATCTTTCATATTCTAGTCGATTTGATTTCTAGTGGCTCCTTCTATTTCTTTGCAATTGTCTAGTTCATGCAATATGTTTGCTTCCAATCTATTAGATCAATAGGTTGTATTAACTAGTCAGTTTGATCGTTGTGCTTGCAGCGATCTAGTAGAACCTTGTATGCTAGTTTATTACCTTGAAAATAGATTGCTCATACGTTAGAAAAATTCATACTAAAACAGGGTCAACACGTGATTAGTGGTGATCGCACTAGTGCATAGAGATTAGAGAGGAGCAACCACTGGCAACTAATTTATGTTTCGTCTTGTTCTTGATTCATAGACATGATAGATAGATGTGTGGGGTGTATAGTGTATCCGTAGTGGTTGTGGTTCAGAACTAGTATGAGTGTACAATAGAGGTATACTTTTATGTCACTATATGATTTTAAAGGCATCTTGCGAAATGCCATAATAGCACCTTGTCGGTGTTTTTCGTCGGTAGGATTTCTCCCAGGATGGAGAATAAGGTTCGGTAGAGGGCGTCTTCGCGGTCGGACACCCTAATGGCTCTCCCTCGAGGGATCCGGGGGTCAACAGATCAAAGAACACACCAATGTACCTGTGTTCGGACCCCAAGTGGGTAATGTTCTATGTCCTGCTAGATCTTTGTTGATGTATATTGAGCCGGTTACAATGCTTTTCCCTCAGGTTTTCTGCTCATTTTTTGCTCTCTTTTTCCTTTTCTTTCCCTCTCAGTTCGTTCCGCCCCCTCTTTCATGCATCAGAGCTCCCTTATGTAGACTAGGCTAGCTCAGGCAGGTGAGAAGGTGACATCATACTGATCTACGATTCATTTATTACACCCATCACTGTAGTCCTGTCCCCCAAGCCTCATTCTCCGTGCCGCTGTATGGCTTCGCCCGGTCCACCCGGGATGTGACTTTCCTGCGACAGGTTAGGTGTGAGGCGTCAGAGGTATGGGACGTCGTCGTGTCAACAGCAGAACTCTTCGTAATCAATGGCTCTGACACAGCATGTCAGGGGAAGGAGACTTCGAGGTGAAGCCACCTTCTCATCCTTTTGGTCACCCGCGGGTCTGGCGAGTAGGGCTCGACGCCTCACCGCCACCAGCCGCCACGGGGCGCACAGACGGGCGAGGGGTGGGGCTCGACGTCACCGCCGCCAGTCGCCACGCGGGTTTCGGTCGCCGCATGAGTGGGGCCTCGATCGTCACCGCCGCTAGGCCACCACATGGGTCGGCCGCCCAATGAGTGGGGCTCGATCGTCACCGACGCTGTGCCACCAGTGGTCTTACTTGTCTGCATGAGAGGGTAACTCGTGTAAAGTACGCCGACAAGAGACCCCGGGTCCGCCCCGAACGCGCTAGTTTCTTTTTAGGCCTCATTTAATGTCGGTGCGTTCTCGATGGACCCACCGCTTCGAAAGTACGCAACTGCCTCCGCCCCTCCCCGCTCGCCGATTTTTCTTGACTCAAACGCCGTGGTACTTTCGCCTTTTCGTGAACTGTCTGTGAGGGGCCTATATATACGCCAAGATCCATGACCAACGGTTCACGCTTCTTCGATTCCTCAAGACTTTGCTCTTTTGCCCTTTCAACTCCCCATCTAAAGATCTTGCTCTTGCTCCAATGGCATAATCCTTTCCATCTTCGTCGACAGGAGAGGGTGGCGATGTTTCCAAAATCGCGCCGAGGGTTCCTCCACCTTCGCTTATGGAACCTCGCATGCATGGTGCGAACCCGGGAGATCGCTGCGTCTTTGCTCGGGATTATCAAGGGCTCGGTGCCGCCTTTTCTCCGAATTCCTCTTCACCGTCCTCCATTTCTACGAAACCCACCATCTTCATCTCACTCCCAACACCGTCCTCATCCTCTCCACCTTCGTGTACCTCTGTGAAATGTTCATGGGGGTGATGCCGAATCTCCCTCTTTTTCGGTACTTCTACATCCTTCGCGGCTCCACCGATGGAGGGATCACGGAGAGCTGCCATTTTCGTCTCCGCGACGGGTTGGCCCCCCGCTACATTCCCTTCCAGGCGAAGTCCAACTGGAAAGCGTGGTGGAGCGACTGGCTGTAGTCGGCGACGACAGCGGGGTTGACGCTCTCGGGATGCTCTGCGCGCGAGAGTTGGAGCTCGCCCATCGAGGAGACGGCAGAACTCCTGGCGATGGCGGCCCGCATCAACTGTCTGTGAGACGCCAGCCTGACCAGGGCACTGGTAATCCGAGATTTCATAGCCCGGAGGATCAGTCCCCTTCGTCGACGTGCCTGCCCTACATGGCAGTACACGGGTGACGACGACATGACCCGCACGCACCCGGGCCGTAAGCTCCTATTCTTCTTACGAATACATATTTTCTTTTGTGGTCGCCATCAACCAACAATCTTGTCTTCCTTTTTCCACCAGACGCAGGGAACTTGGACGGCCCCGCCATCTCCAAATGGCTGGCCGGACTGCTCCCGCCAATGCCGAGCGGCCTGGATTTTCTCGCCGGGGCCCGGCCGCTCTGCGATCTGGAGTCCGCGGAGCGCCTTCGGATCGTTAAGCTGTTTCCAGCAATGGACTCTACCGGCCCTTCGGCGCTGCTGGCCCGTGGTCCCTTGGTGATTAGGGATCCGGTCCCAGCTGACGATCGAAACGCAGGCAAGCGGTCGTGCCCTCCGGACGCCACGGGTGCAGACCCCAAGAGGCCTCGCATCGAGGACCGGACTTCTGCCCCGTCCAGTTCCACCGTGCCTCCGAGCACAACTGAAGCGATGAGTCCTTCGTCAGGTGCGGCGATGTCGTCCGCTCCTTCCACGGCGCCGTCGACCTCTGCTGCCCCGATGCCGGCGACGACTGCTGCCACAACGCCGGCGACTATGCCGCCGCGATGTCGATTCCTCCAACACCTAGAGTTCCTGTCACCGCACGGCAGGGCGAGTTTGAACTCCCGATGGCTTCCTTCAGCTTCCGCTCGCCTCCCAGGGTGGCTCCTCCCAATGCTCCGGATAGACAGACGCCGCCTAACCATCAAGCAACGGGGACCCGGTCCAAGTCTCGCTCAAGGCCACCGATGCGGCTCAGTAGACGCCACGGCGCAAGACCTCCATCCTCCCCACTCAGCACCTCCTCGCCTTTTCTTCCCAAATTTAGCGGCATCGCTCGTTTAACTCGGCAAAATGCTCGAGTCTTCGGGCGCCCTCCTCACCGCGACCACCCAGCGTGGAGTCCAGATGACTCGACAGATGGCGACGCTTCAAGAGGAGCGGGCGCAGGAAAGGGAGAGGAGCGAGGTTTTGCCGGGCGCAGGGAGGGCGAGAGGGGCAGCCTCGCTGTTCGCACGGAGGCTAAAGCGGCGCAGCGGTGGGCTAAGGATGAACTGCGCCGCTCACTACACAACTTCAGCGTGATGCTTCACTCGGCGTACCAGCGCATGGCTAGGAGTTTGCAGCCGCTGGGGGTGGAGTTGAACGAGCAGCTGAGCCTTTCTTCGGCGATACAAAGATGAAAACCGTGATCACCTGTTGCCGAGGCGCCACCACCTACCCGCCGCTTTGTCCGCCGCTTCCGCCGAAGGATGGCAGTTGCGGCCGCCACGGCGAGTACGTCGGCCGGCTCTCACGATCACCGCAACTCCTCCTTTGACCCCATGGCTACCGTGATCAGGATTGAAGGCAACGAGGCCCAGGCGTAAGCACGTGCACGAGAGGCCTCAGAGTACATCACCGGGCTGATGACGGTGGAGGACCCAGACCTCGACGCGGCGATGGCGGAGGCAGAAGTTGAGGAGGTCACCTAGCACATCCAGATTGCCAACGACAACTGATGGCCTGGGCCGCTTTCCTTGTTTTCTTTGCTTGTCTATGATCCTATACAAACTCTTTAGTCAAGTTAATGAAATTATCATCTTTTGCCTTTACCTGAATGTTTGCTTGTCTGCGTTTGGTTGCGTTTGCTCAACTCAACCATCGGGCGACCAGCCCCCGGCCTTGCCACGATGCGAACTTGAACGCTTAGGTTAGGTCAATGCTTCGGCGCTTCTTTGGTGATCGCATGCAACTGCTACAAACATAAACAAAAGTTACGCAAGACACGCAGGATGTAGACAAATAGAGTCTTAAGTCCCTGTGCAAGGTTGTCACTGGCCCATGCCCTTTCGGAACTTAGATCCTAGTGATCTCTCGGAACTAGACCGCAGCGCGGCGCGGCAAGGCAGCAGGTCCCCAGAGTGGTTTTAGGCCAGCGGTGTCCGCGGTGACAACCCGGGGTGTACCTGCCGCGTTTGAACACCGTGCCAAACTCGCCCTCCGGTCGCCCATCCTTGCTCGACGCTAACGCTGGGTGTCTCCCTTTATCTGCAAGGAGCTGTTAGGTTACTAGCGCCCGTGACAACCACGCACAACCCGACCCAACAGGGCGTAAATACGAAAGACAGATCGATAATACACAATGCAAACAACTTATCTTGATCACAGGCCGCCGCTAGTCGACTCTCGAAGGAGAGTTCTCCCTAGCCGGCCGAGGCGAAAGCAAACCGACACTTACAACTTCTCATGGGTAGAACTTCAGAATAACCCAAGTTGTGGGAGTTCGCCCTCTTGGTCGCCCTCAAGGCCAACTGCATCACCCCGGTCGAGAGACCGAGACCACCTTAAAGGGACCCTCCCATTGGGGAGATAGCTTTGTTGCACCCCAGCATGCGTTGAATTCTCACAGAAGACCAGTCACCCATCGCCAGTGTTCTTCATGGACCCGGTGGCGTGGTACCACCGAGACTTTGTTGGTACCGAGCAGACGCAAGGTCGCCTTGGCCGCATGCCTCCTCCGTATAAGGTTGACTTCTTCTTCATGGTGGTCTTCCTGCCCTCATCGAACGCCGAACGCTGGGGAGCCGAGCAACAGTTTCTGGACGAAGGACGTTTTCTACCCTATAGACCAGGAGGAAGGGTGTTTCTCCAGTCGCCCGATTTGGTGTGGCTCGAAGCGACCACAACACAACCGGAAGTTCTTCCATCCATCATGCCCCTCTTATGGAGCCGATCAAATGCTCTGGTCTTAAGGCCCCTCAACACCAAATACATGGCGCCTCCGCGGCATTATTACTTCCTGATGGGCCATCGGCAAAGCATACCTTGGTGCCCATCTCATCACAAAACCCGTGAATGCCGCTACCGGTGAATTGAGTGTCGTTGTCCGTGATGATGCGATTGGCACTCCAAAGCGGTAAAGATTCCGCATGAACTTGATAGCAACGAAGCCATGATGGCGCCGCATCGCATCGGCTTCAACCCACTTGGTAAACTTGTTGATGGCGATTTAACGATGGGTGAAGTTTCGTGGGTTCATGAACGGGCCTAGGATATTCAAATCTGCATCGCGAACGCCAAGAGAGCGGATGGTTTGCGAGGTTCGGGCCTGGTCGGCGGGTCTCGCTGGCATGAAACTAGCATGCCTCACATCTCCTCACCAGCTCACAGGCATTCTGGAGGGCAGTAGGCTAATTAAATCCTTGGCGGAACGCTTTGCCGATCAGCGTCCGGCTGGACATATGGCTCCCGCACATGCCTCCATAGATATCAGAGAGAAAATTGCTCCCCTCTTCTTGAGTGATGCACTTCAGAAGAATTCTGTTTTTACTCCGGCGATATAGGTCCCCACCTACCAAAGTATAGCACTTGGCCTTGCGTGCAATTTTCTCGGCTGACGCATCATCGTCGGGGATCATTTGGTCCCACAGGAAGGCTAGGATTGGATCCATCTATTGCCCTTCCCGGCCAAGTGCGGCGATCACAGGGTGATCGCCCGGGTACTCCGCCTGGCCAAGCATTTCCCACGACACCGCTCCAAAGGGCGCCGGCGCCGCCCCTCCCTAAGAGGGGGTCAAGTCGCGACTATCCTCCCTCCGTAATTGGGGGCCGAGACACCACGCGCTTTCCTCCTCGAATCGGAGGTCGAGATAGCCACACCGCCGCCCCTCCATGTACGGGATCGTGACGACAACGATAAGCCTTTCTTCAAAGACCCTGACTGGAACAGCAGATCTTGATGACGCGAGCTGTGAAAGCCCATTCGCCATATGGTTGTCGCATCGAGGGATATGGATATATCCTAGTCCTTCGAAGTGGCGTTCCATCCTTCTGACCTCCGCCAAGTACGCGGCCATGGTAGGGTCAGAACATTGAAATTCCTTTCGTGCCTGATTGATGACCAGCAGGGAGTCGCCTCTGACTTGGAGGCACCGAACGCCTAACACCGAGGCGGCACGCAGCCCCGCCAGCAGGCCCTCATATTCGGCGATGTTGTTGGTGGCCTTGAAGTCCAGTATACCACGATCGGAGGATATCACGGCCGGGGAGACCAGACAACTCCAGCCACCACGCCTTCGAGCCTGAAGGAGCCGTCGAAGAACAAAGTCCAGGGAGAAGGCGCGGGTATCTCTTCAGCTTCAGGAGCGGTGAGAGTCCATTCGGCAACAAACTCCGGCAGCTTTTGGCTTTTGATGGCGGTGCGGGGTACAAACTTGAGACAAAATTCCCCCAGCTCCACCGACCACTTGGCGACACGGCCTTCAGCTTCCCAATTGTGGAGGATCTCTCGCAGAGGGTAGGCAGTGACCACCGTGATCTCTCGCCCCTGGAAGTAGTGCCGCAGCTTCCTGGACACCATCAGGATAGCATACAAAGATCTTCTATGCTTATGTACTGGTCTCCGCCTGCAAAGACCTTGCCGACGAGTAGACCGGCTCGGATGCCCTCCTCTCCACCACCAAGATCAGCGCCACCACCGCAGGGGTAGCGTGATGTACAGAGAGAAATGGTTTACCAGTTCGGGGCGACCAAAGACGGCAGGAGGAGATGTACTACTCAAGTCTTCAAACGCGTTGGGCCTCTTCACCACTCAAGTGGTTGGTCTTTTCAGAAGCTTGAATAGGGGCACTTTTTCTCCCAACCGGCGATAAATAGTTCGAGGGACGCCAAGCTTACCAAACCGCATCAGACTGCTTGAGCCGAACCGGCGGCTTCATGTGCTCGATGGCTGCTATCTTGTCAAGATTGGCTTCAATGCCTCGGCTGGATACGAGGAACCTTAACAACTTCCCAAAGGGCACGCCGAACACACATTTCTCGGGGTTGAGCTTTAAACAATTCTTTCGGAGGTTGGCGAAGGTTTCCTCCAGGTCTTCAATCAATTCTTCGCTCTTCTTAACTTTCACAACCAAGTCATCGACGTACACCTCAAGATTTCGCCCTGTCTGTGGGCGGAAGGTAATATGTATGGCGCGTTGATAAGTGGAACCAGCAGTCTTTAACCCAAAAGCCATTCTGATATAACAATAAACGCCCATTGGGGTTAAAAAAGCGGTTTTCTCTTCGTCTTCTGCCGCCATGCTAATCTAGTGGTACCCGGAGTATGCGTCCAGAAAGCACAGCAGCTCTGACGAGGTCTGGAAGATTTCTGACAAGTCAACGCATGGTCAAGGAGGGCTCCCAGCCTTTGACATTGCAGTGAAGGACCGCGACCGCGACCTAACGACGCCGCCTCAAGACGACTCGAGCTCGGTGGCGCCCCCTGCTCCCCGCCGACCTCGACCTTGGCTTAGGGGCGTGCGTGTAACATCCCAAATTTGATCAAGTAATTAAAGTGGCATGTTTTGATTCTTATTGTGCTTTGGATTTTCTTATTGAGTTATTTATGGAGTTAGTTTTCTTCTTCAATGATTTTATGCCTAATGAAACCTTAAATTGTCAAATCTAACACATTGATGAAACTCAAAGAAACATCAAACAACATGCTATAGCAAATAATTTTGTAAAATACTAGAGACCAAAAGATGAATAAAAACTAATTTTACAGAATTTTGGCACACCATTTATAGAGCTTAAAAATTCAAAAACAGATTGAAAACCAGTCTAGTTTGAAGAATTACTGTTCTTAAATGACAATAGATAATGAGATGAAACCAAAGAAAATGGAAAGTAGAATTCTGGACTACTTGCTCAAAAATTTGCAGAATTTTTCAACCAAGTCTTCACCCCTTGCCAAGCCTGCCCAACTGACTTGTCACTTTTGCACTTAAAATTCGCCCAATGGCCGATCAACGCCTGCTTCACTCGATGAAACTCAGAGCTATGCCTCCGCAGGTGGTCCCACGCAGTGCTCAGTCTGCCTGGCCACCCTTCTCCTTCTCTCCTTCCCTTCTCCCTCTCCTCTCCGCCTGAAAGTGCCGCCACGACAAGTTCCCGTCACTACATGCCCACCAGAGGATTGCGCCACGCGCCGCTCCGCCAACATTGCTCTCTCCGCTACCCATCTCGAGTGCCGTTACACCTCGCAATCTCCGCAGAGCCATAAAATTTGAAGGCCTTCGATCGCTTTGTTTCGCTGCTACTCACTTTGCCGTGGAAACCATTCGCCACAAGCAAGCACCGAGACAGCCTCATTCAAAGGAGCACCTGTGAGCTTGCCTAGCAATCTTATTTCTGCGCCTACCGACACTCAATCTCCTGAAGTTGCTTCTCGCCTTGCATGCAGCCAAGCCGAGCCTCGCCATCTTTTTCTCAAAGACTGCACAGAAGCATCCGCAGCAAGAGGAGCTAGCTCACCAGGTTCTGCTTCCTCCGCCAATGCCTCCACGGCCAGCCGTGGCCTCATTGCTAGCTCTAGTGGCTCTGTGCTGCCGCCCAGAGCATCCTCACCGAGCCACACCTCTCCGTGCAGCTCATCTCTTCAGGTTTTGCCAACCGATCCAAGCCCAGCAAGCCGCAGCGCCATTGCCAGGTTTTGAAGCTCTAGGGTTTGTAGAGGTAAGCTTAAGTATTTAGGCTTGAAAATTTGTCACTAAAGGATGCATGGCATAGTGGTAGTGCACCAGTGTTTGGACTCAGCAGGTCTTGAGTTCGATTCCCACTTCTGCACTTCTTTTTTTTTATTTTCTATTATTTTTGCCTTCCGCAATAAAACCCTTATATCTTTTGCTATGAATCTCCGATTAATGCAAACTCAGTTCCTAAACTTGAGTTAGTCAGTAAGGATTCAAAATATGCAATAAAAGTTATGTGTTACTTGCAGCAAAAACTTTTAAATAGAATTTGAATAAAAGTCATATTTTAAGTGTTATGAACAAACTACGAAATCCCTAATTCTAAAGATCATGAAATAAATCACTTATGTTCCTGCAACCTTGAATGTTCCATTTTTGCATAAACATTTAGATTTCAATGTGATTTGAATCAAAAATCAAGTGTAGAAAGCCTTTCTTTCATGCAAGAATCAAAGGGTTAAAATATGAATTAAACGAGCTCAAAATTTAGTGAAACTAGTTTAGTTGCACTTTCGGGATTGCAAGGATCAAAAGTATATAAAAATATTTAAATTTTACCTTTGTTTGCATTAGCTACTTGATAATCGAACATTCAACGCGCAAAACGTTCATTTGGTCGCAACTTTAGCAAACGGACCTTAAACTCGACAAAATCGACTCATGTGACCTTGAAATGATATTCTTAGCTTACCATGCAAAAATAATATCAGTTTGATCAATTTTGAGTTAAGCTCATATTAAGCCTAAATCACTATTCATTGGAAAAACACCTTGAACAAATGAGGAATATCACAAAATCAACTTTAAAATACTCTTAGGGATATTCCCTACTAACCCCTGAAAAATTGTTAGATTATCCCACTCGGTGTAGTCGCAACTGAAGAAAGGAAACTGAACCGCAACAACACTAAAGGTGTGGTCATTTAAGCCTTTTCGATAGTCCGTAAAATATCACACACAAACATAGAGTTATGAGAAAATAGCCTAGGATCAGTGTCTGATAACTATGCTACCATAATCAGGAAAAATATATTAATTATAACTTCATTTGCATATTAATCCAATCACAAGAAAGACCCTAAATGATCACAACTGCATAGAATCGTTATCACTCAAGCTTCTTCAAGGACTTGTAAAACAGTTCGTCTAAACACAAACTTTAAGAGAATTGGTCCAGAAACTTACTACAATATATGGACAACCAAATTATGTCAAAATATCTTAATTACGACTTACTTATTAAATAAAATACATTAACGCAAAAACCCTAAATGATAATATCGTCGGAACCGTATTATGTGAATAGTAAGAGTAGAAGTCTTTATCCAAGATTGCCGCAATGCAAGAAATCATCCTATGACTATATAGCAACAGCGAATAACTTTAAAGTTCAGATCCAACTTGTAGAAATTGCTTCCATGCATGAACACTTAAAGTTAAGCACTATTCAAGCAAAACCTTTAGTGAACGTTTTACTTTTATCGATCAAAACAATTTTTGCATCTTGAATTCGAAATTGTAAATACCAAAACACACAATTATAACCTCTTGAATTCGTAAACAAGCCTATGGTGTTCATAGCTTAAGTTCAATGAAATCGGTGAATGAAGGTATCATATTCATGATTAAAACCTCACATAAACTAAGTACTAATAAGATTCCTATGCAAACAATAATTAAAGAACCCAAAATCCACCATGACCTTATTGGTAAGATTTAATTTGGCAATGTTATCTGATTTCTTTTTGTCCCATTTTGATTCGATGTTATTTGCTTTTGTCTCGGTTATTATTATTCGACGATAGACGCATTTATAATTCGGATTCGGTTATTAATCTATAATCGACTTCGATCCGGATTATATTCCCGATTTAAGAGCAACCAGCAAGCACCTCCTTTGACCATCTTGATCCCATATTTGCAATGTTATTTTGTTTTATCAAACTATATGCATGCGTGTATGTTTTAAACTTGCTATATTGTGGGTGATGGTAGCTAAATCCAATTGTATGCATTTCCATTACCTTGACATTTGAATTACTGCCATTGGAACCTAGTTATGGTGTAGACAATACTTGATGTCACTTGGGTAATACTCACGAATTATCTTATGCTCATGCTTAGACTTGCTCACTAGTTTGGTTTTAAAATGATGGGAGATGTTTCAACTACATTGAGCAAACTTTGTTTAAATGGATGGAACCACAGTACGGTTTCCACTTAATTTGATGAAAAATCCAACTCAAACTTATGATTTAGACGCAAGAAGTTATTACTTAACCCGAGGCGTGAAAAGGACCTCACGCAGTAGTTAGGGGAGATCCTCGCCCGGTCAATTAAGGACCGAACTTGATGCTAACACCTAAGTGTTTCGGTGCAACCATATGTACTAGTATGGGATAGCCTAAGCTCACTAGATTAGTTAGAGTTTAGCCTTGCACTTTGGTAGGCCGAAGTAGTATGGACGATCCGACGTACTGGAGTCGTTCTAGGTGCTCCCTTCACCGAGGTGTTGGGGCACAAGCATTCCAATACAACGGTGCATGCCTTATCATGGGGAGAGTTCACGATGGGGCACCATCGGTTCAAGATCTCTTGAACTGTGGCAAGGGTTTAACATCACTGTCGCTGGTGCAAGGTTAAGCTTTAACTAGTTGAATGATTTCGTCACAGTTTAGCAAATCGGGTACGGTGAGTACCGCGAGGCATGGTTGACATGATTGCTAGAATGTGTCATGTGGGTAAAGTGTACACTCTCTGCAGAGATTAAAATCTAATTAATTAGCCGTGCTCGCTGTCATGAGCAACTTGGGAAAATACTGTCAAGTATAGTCTTGGTTTTTGCTAAAACTTTTGGAAATGGTGTCGGATTGAGTTGGTGAATTGGGAAGCCAATGGTGGCTGTTTGTACTTGTCATTTGCAGCCAAGGAGGGCTGTGAATTGCTGTATATGAATTCTACTTACTGTTATATAGCTTCTTATCAAACGCTCTTTACAATTTCGATGTCATTCTATGAAATGTTTACTTGCAAACAAAACCTGCCTTATGCTGAAATGAGACTAGTGTAGAAGCTTGTACTCCTTATTCTAGCGTGCATTTACTATATTCCATACACTAAAGTCTTGCGAGTACATACGTGTACTCATGGTTGCTTAATCTAAACAATATAGACGAAGGTACGGAAGAGTGCCCCGATGACTCCTACTTTGCTCCGGGGTTTGATGATCATGTTGACGAATGAATTTGGGCTTCTCCAAGTCGGTTGCCTATGGGTTTATGGATGGGCATACCGTTGTCCCACTTTTGTTAGATATGTTATTTCCACTGCACTTTACTTTTGGACATGTACTATTTGGCCGGTCGGCCACTACTTGTAATAGTAAGTAGTTGTAATAGTTGTAGTTTATGTTTATGCTATTCCAATTGCTTAGAATCATGTGTATGTGTTGTGATACATCTCGAATGCGGGATATGTGGGTGCTAGGCGTTGATCTTGGGAACTAGCACTAGACACATATCCGGGTACCTGGAATTGTCATCAACCATCAATGCATACACTCGTGCGACCGTCATTCTTTGGCTATTGCTCGTGCTTCCCTTGGAGAGTGCGGGCGATACCAAGGTCCTGAGACGGATGGCGAATGCTATGCGTGGATGAGTTGGTCCCAATCCCAGATGGTTGTTGGAATGGAATCGAAACTCTCATGGACGCGTAAGTGTGTAAGTGCGACTATATGGCTCATATTTGTTTGGGTGAGGGCCATTTAGTCAATACTCCGTGCACGGGACTTTTGGGTGGCAGTGAGCATACACTTAAGTGGAGTATGGGTGTCACCTCTAAGTCCAACGCACGTGTGAGGATCGATTCATATTTCCGGGTGCCTACAAGAGGTGGTATCAGAGCCCATACGACTATAGGAAAAGCCTTAGTTAGCATGGTCGATAGTTAAGGATAAAGCTTTCTCTTAAAAGAATATTTTCGGGTATAAAAGTTTATTTGTGAAAATGTAGAATGCTATTCTCATCTCTTCTATAGGTTTTCCTACTTATCCTTCTTTTCAAAAGGATTTTGAACTCATCTCAAACTTCAAAGATCGGTTTTCCGGAAAAGTGACACCATAAGACTTTGTTCTACTTCGCATGACATTCAACTTAATTGAAACCAAGTTTCGAACTTATATAACCTGAAGTTTTGAACTCTAAAATTTGCTAGGACCAGCGTGAAGCTCTTAACCTCTCCTTGTTCTGAACCATCTCCTTGGAGATGAGAATTTTCAAAAACCTTACCTTGATTCAACAACTAGATAGGCCGCAAAGCAAGTAGGTGTAAGGTTAAAGAAGTTAGGTTATTGTTTGTCCAACTTAGAGACATAGAAAACGTTCACTAAAATTCTGGAAAGGGTCACCTCTGGGTAGAGACCAAGCCCATAGGATTTTGTGAAATTCCGACTTAAGGAACAAGGGTTGCAACTCAAAAAGGGGGGTAGTATGCGCAGAATAGTTATTCTGGACAGAGCCCCGTTTCTTCAATTTTGTAGGAAATTCTGTCAATGCAAAAATTTCAAAAATTTTACCCTGGTAAATTGTTCTTCTAGGAAGCTGCCCAAAAATTTTCGTAATTTTGTAAGTTCTGTAGCAAAGCATTTTAGAAATTCCGAACCTATTGTGCGTAATCGATAACAATGCCGATTGACGCTTTTGATCACCTCTCCTTCAACCACTTGTGCTTCATTCCGCATAAGGTCTTGCTAACTTGCTACTTTTCTTTTCTTTGATGGCACGCCGCTGGGAGCCTCGCTACTATACTCAGTTATGTTTGAGGGCACCGCCCAGCCAGACGCTAGGGATATGATGCGTCGTGCAGGTTTCACGGAGACGCCGGAGTATCTCATATCCTACGCAGCGACTAGCCCAAATTCTGGGATATACGCTGTGGAGGTAACCATCCATGGTCGCCATGTCGGGGAGCCGACGCGACGCTATCTTGGGATGGCGCCAACACTGCTTACGACGACCTTCCCGAGCCTATGCCGTCAGATGGGGCCTATGTCGCCATCGTTCGACTCCGCCACGACCTTCCCGAGCTGGCGCAGTTGTGTCCCCACTGTCCCTCGCGTGAGTGGGATAGTATGGTTAACACCTATGCCGTCCCATATGCCACTTCCGATGCCACGCTCGCTTGGCATGTGGGACTATTGTATGGGGCGTACAATCATGCGGAGGACCTCCCTCGCCCCTACGGTACCTACCGCCGCGTCATCCGACAAGTTCGGATGTCGGTGAGAGGTACTGGACGCCGTGTCACGGCCGTTCGCTTCGACGGCCCTATGAGTGCGGTGTAGGGCCAAACTCTCCGATTTGGCGGGTGCGAGTATGAGCTGATGATGCCAGATGCACCAACATCGCCACCCGCTGCCCCTTATGCCTCTGACGCCGCCAATGATGGTGGAGATGCTTAGAGCATGGCCAGGTGGCTTAGATCGTAGTGCTCACTTTTGGGGAAAGGTGTGAGCAAATTTTGGATGTACTTTTGCGGCGTGAAGGTTGTAAAGACGCCTTCAAGTTGGGCTATGTCAGTTAGAATGGCCCCAAGATGTAATCGAACCTTGTGTTGTGTTTAATTATGATATCGTTATCGAAATCTTTTGGGCACATCAAAATCTGTCCTTGCTGTCCACAAATTTTATTTGAGCATGAAAATCAGTTCTCAAATCTGGAATTACATGCCAAATCATTCTACCTTCATTGCGCATATAACTCAATTCATTACCTTATCTGTTTTGCATGCATTGTTCAATCTTGGTGTGCTTATCAGGATGCCAAGGACTCAATCCATGCGCGCAATCTTGGCTAGAGGTGCTGCCCGTGATGGCCGCGTCCTAGAGAACGAGGTGCCCAACCCTGTGCACCCTAACCCGCTGCACCCGGGGTCGCACTCTGGCGAGGCCCAGCATTCCGGCACGCCAACAAGAGGGCAAGGAAGTGCTCACAGCCATCAGGAGGCTCAGAGTGAGGAACTACCTCCTCCTCCATCAATGGCACAAGTCCTTGTAATGCAAACTCGGCTTCTTGAGAGAATGGTGCAAAATACCGAGAACTTCAACGCCGTTGCAGCATATGGCGGGATGGCAGCAATGCCGCCTCATTCACGCTTGGCCGAGTTCCAGCGAACTCGTCCACCAAGTTTCTCCTCGTCGGCCGACCCCTTGGACGCTGACGATTGGCTTCGTGATATCGAGGGCAAGCTTGATATCGCACAATATAATGAGGAGGAGAAAGTGCAGTACGCTGCATATTACCCCCAGGGTGCCGCAGCAGCTTGGTGGGATAGCTTCAAAGCTATTCGCCCGCCGGGTCAAGTCACTTCTTGGGAAGCTTTCAAGGATGCTTTCCGCTCTACCCATATTCCCTCAAGCATCATGGAGATCAAAAAGAGGGAATTTTACAATCACAAGGTTCTATGACGGTTATGGATTTTCTCCACCGCTTTAACTATCTTGCCCGATATGTCACCGATGAGATACCAAGCGAGACAAGAAGGGTTGCTCTCTTCCGGGAGCGTCTCAATGAAGAGGTACGGCACTCTCTTGCTGCCCATGACATCCCCAACATGCAAGCATTGGTAGATAAGGCTATCCGAGTGGAAGATAGTGCTAAGGCGGTGATTGAGAGCCGCAAGCGCAAGTGGATAGCGCAAAAATCAGCAAGCAGCGGTACCCCAAAACCGCGTACTTGGCAGCCGTCCACTGCCCATTCTTCTGCACCACCTTTCAAAAGACCTCAAGGGCATGTTTCTCGTCCTTCACCACCTGCGGTTCAACAATATAACCGCGGAGGACAGTTCTCTGGAAGTCAGAACAAAGCTGCAACGGTCACTTGCTTTTCCTGCAATGAGAAGGGGCATTATGCGAATAATTGCCCACGAAAGAAGCAATCAGTGACTCGTCCTCAACCCCAAAATGCTCCGCCACGTCCTCAAGGTGCAGCAAGTGGGTGTGGAAGCTCTCAGAGTGCTCGGTCAGCTCCCAAGCCAGCCCAAGGCAATGGGCATGGCCGCCTTAATCACGTCACTGCAGAAGAAGCAAACAATGCGCCCGATGTGGTGTTGGGTATGTTTCTTGTGCACTCAGCTCCTACATTGGTATTATTTGATTCCGGAGCATCTCATTCATTCATATCCATGAAATTTGTTAAACAACAAAAGATCAAAGTCAATTGCTTGGATAACAACATGTTAATCTATTCACCCGGATCAGTAATGAGAGCAAAATTCATAAGTTCGGGAGTTCATATTGTGATCAATGGGGTAGAATTCAAGGGAGATTTAATCAACATCAGTTCACCCGTCTTGATGTTATACTCGGCATGGATTAGCTATCCAAAAATAAAGGGCATATTGATTGTGCCAACCGAGCTATATCCTTAGTCAATCCCGATGGTGTTCATGTCACATACACCTCCAACCAAGGCTCTACCCTGCAACAGCCATCCCTCCACACTCTCTTAGTATCTGAAGTGCGTCAGGTACCTGTGGTATGTGATTATCCCGATGTCTTCCCTGAGGAGTTACCGGGCATGCCCCCGGACCGGGATATAGAATTCGTCATTGATCTTTTGCCCGGGACCTCACCTCTCTCCAAACGCCCTTATCGAATGCCCCCAGATGAGTTAATTGAGTTGAAGAAACAAATCAAAGAGCAGCTAAACAAGGGTTTCATTCGCCCGAGCTCATCACCATGGGGAAGCCCGATACTGTTCGTCAAAAAGAAAGACGATAGTCTCCGGATGTGTGTGGATTATCGTTCATTGAATGAAGTTACTATCAAAAACAAGTATCCACTTCCGCGAATCGATGATTTATTCGATCAAATGAGTGGGGCACAAGTCTTCTCAAAAATTGACTTGAGACTTGGCTACTTTCAACTCAAAATTCGCCCGGAGGACATTCCAAAAACTGCTTTCACCACTCGCTACGGGTTGTATGAATATACCGTGGTCTCCTTTGGACTCACTAATGCACCTACCACATTCATGAATCTTATGAATAAGGTGTTCATGGAGTATTTGGATAAGTTCATTGTAGTATTTATCGATGATATCCTCATCTACTCCAAGGACGAGAAAGAGCACGAACTTCACCTGCGCATGGTGCTCGACAAGCTTCGCGAGCATCAACTCTATGCGAAGTTTAGCAAATGCGAGTTTTGGTTAAAAGAAGTTGGCTTCCTAGGCCATGTCCTATCCAAAGGAGGTGTCGCCGTTGACCCGAGCAAGGTGCAAGATGTGCTCGCTTGGGAACAGCCCCAAACTGTTCCTGAGGTCCGAAGTTTCCTCGGTCTTGCCGGATACTATCGCCGGTTTATTGAGAACTTCTCCAAAATTGCTAAGCCAATGACCGAATTGCTCAAGAAGGAGAAGAAATTTGAGTGGTCACCGGCTTGTGAAGCAAGTTTCCAAGAGCTGAAGCAAAGGCTCACATCAGCCCCAATACTTACATTGCCCGACATACACAAGAGCTTCGATGTATATTGCGATGCATCTCGTCTAGGCCTCGGTTGTGTGTTGATGCAAGAGGGCAAGGTTGTGGCTTATGCTTCTCGTCAATTGAAGCCTCATGAAGTCAATTATCCCACTCACGACTTAGAATTGGCAGCCGTCGTTCATGCACTTAAGATATGGCGGCATTACCTCATCAGTAATCGCTGCGAGATATACACTGATCACAAGAGTTTAAAATACTTCTTCACCCAACCAGATCTGAACCTAAGATAGCGAAGATGGCTTGAATTGATCAAGGATTATGATATGGACATCCATTATCATCCAGGCAAGGCAAATGTAGTGGCCGATACACTCAGTCGGAAACTACATGCTGTCAACACCTCCATTCTCGTCAACCAACCGAAGTTGATCGATGAACTCCGCAAGCTCAATTTGGGAGTGGTTGAAAGAGGGTATGTGGCTGCCCTAACCCTCCAACCAACCCTTGAATCTCAAATTAAGGCCGCTCAACTCAATGACCAAGGAGTGGCTGAAATTAAGTGCAAGATGGATGAAAAGGCGCAGTCAGAATTTTTTGAAAATGCCAATGGATTGGTCATGCATGGACAAAGAATATGTGTGCCAAATGATCAAGAAATCAAAGAGTTGATCCTAAAAGAGGCACATGAATCACCTCTTTCCATCCATCTAGGGAGTACAAAAATGTACCAAGACCTAAAGAAAAACTATTGGTGGCCTGGCATGAAAAAGGACATTGCCGCATACGTTGTAATGTGCGATATATGTCACGAGTCAAGGCTGAACATCAATGCCCAACCGACTTCTTCGACTTCGAAAGTTCGGAATGGAAATGGGATGATATCAAGATGGATTTCATTACCGCTCTACCCAAAACTCGTAAGGGCATGATTCTATTTGGGTCATTGTGGATCGGTTAACCAAAGTGGCTCACTTCATACCGGTCAAAACAACATATCCGGAGATAAACTCATTGAGTTGTATATCGAAAACATTGTGCGATTGCATGGTGTTCCTAAAACAATCGCCTCCGATCGAGGATCCCAATTTACTTCCGCTCCGGGAAAGTCTACATCGTCTTTTGGGGACCAAGCTAAACTTTAGCACAGCATATCACCCTCAAACGGATGGCCAGACCGAAAGAACAAACCAAATCCTGGAAGACATGTTGCGAGCTTGTGTGCTAACATATAGCACCAATTGGGAAAAGTGTCTGGCGTTTGCCGAGTTCTCCTATAACAACAGTTTCTAGTCCAGTCTTCAAATGACGCCATTTGAGGCACTTTATGGAAGGAAATGCCGAACCCCTCTATTCTGGTCTGAGGTAGGTGAAAGACAATTCTTTGGACCAACCATAATCCAAGAGGCTAAAGATCATGTCCGTCTCATCAGAAGCCGTTTGAAAGAAGCGCAGTCACGACAAAAGAGCTATGCCGACAAACGGCGCCGTGATTTAAGCTTCGAGGTTGGTGATCTTGTTTATCTCAAGGTCTCCCCGCTGCATGGTACTTGACGATTTCAAGTCCACGGGAAGCTAGCACCTCGATTCATTGGCCCTTACCGGATCATGGCAAAAAGGGGCAAAGTGGCTTATCAACTTGAACTTCCGCCTCAACTCTCCGATGTCCACAACGTGTTTCATGTTTCCCAACTAAAGAAGTGTCTCCGAGCTCCCACTGAAATCACTCCAATAGAAGCCATTGACTTGCAACCTGATCTTTCTTACTGCGAGCATCCAATTCGCATCATTGATGAAGCCGAGCGTCATACTCGGAATCATTCCATCAAAATGCTTAAAGTCCAGTGGAGTAACCACACCGAGGAAGAAGCCACTTGGGAACGCGAGGATCATCTTAAAGCCGAGTTTCCATCTTTCTTTAGCGAATCCAGCTAATCTCGAGGACGAGATTAATGTAAGGGGGTAGGTTTGTAACATCCCAAATTTGATCAAGTAATTAAAGTGGCATGTTTTGATTCTTATTGTGCTTTGGATTTTCTTATTGAGTTATTTGTGGAGTTAGTTTTCTTCTTCAATGATCGTCGGTTATGGCCAAGTGTCCTTCGCTGTGGTGGTAAGGGAGGCAATGGAGGAACTGGCCCTCGACTCCTCAGGAAACGATGATCGTCGGCTTGGCGCCTCCGATCAATGGTGACAGCAGGAGGGAGACAAGAGGAATTAGGTAAGGAATAGATTAATTCTTGCTTGGATTGCTAAATGCCATTCGGCTTACATAAATAGGTTGGCTGCCTTATTCATCTTTCCTAATGAATATTCTGAAGAAAGGAAACCCAAAATCCCCTTATTCATCTTTCCTAATAATCTTCTTAAGAAAGGAAACCCCAAAAGACCAAATCCCTGAAATCTGAAGCAAAATGCCATTCCTTCTAGCCTGCCTTTGGCCGGCGGCTATAGGTTCGGCCCCACATAACACCCAAGGTATGTCGAAGGACCTCAAGACAGCCCTGGTCGTGACCCCGACCATTAGCAACACTATGGTCGGGAGGGTCATGGTCGATGGAGGCAGCTCCCATAATCTGCTGCTAGCCAGCGCGCTTGACCGGATGCAAATTCCCCGGTCGAAGGTCAAGAGCATCGCGATCCCGTTCTTCGGGATCGTTCCTGGGAGCTCGACCACTCCTCTGGGGCGTGGTTCGCGCCAGAACCTTCGGGCCGGACAACTTCAAGACGAAGTGATCACCTTCGAGGTGATCGAGGGTGACCTCCCCTACAACGCCATCCTAGGGTGTCCCGCCCTGGTCAAGTTCATGGCGGTCAACCACTACGGTCACCGATGCATGAAACTCCTAGGACCAAGTGGCATCATTACCGTGCGTGGCGACCTCAAGGCGGCGCACGGTTGTGAGACTCAAGCCCTGGCCCTCGCCAGCATGTTATCTCAATAGGGCCCGGCAGCGACCACGAAGGTCGCTCGCCAGAAGACGGTGATCCAGCCTAGCGAGGCTACGAAGGCCGTGCCGCTCGAGGAGGGAGACCCCTCCAAGTGCATCCACATCTCGGCCGAGCTGAGTTCCAAATAGGAACTCGAGCTCACACTTCCTCCGCGCCAACAGAGAGATATTCGCTTGGGAACCGGCAGATATGCCGGGAGTCCTAAGGGAGGTGGTTGAGCACAAGCTACAGGTGCGGCCCGACTGCCTCGAGGTCTACGTGGACGACATTATCGTCAAGAGCTCCACCGAAGCCAGCCACGTTCAAGATCTCGAGGAGACCTTCGCCAACCTGAACAAGCACAAGATCAAGCTCAATCCAGAGAAGTGTGTGTTCGGCGCTGCCTCTGGGAAGGTGCTCGGCTACATGATTGGGGGCTCGGGAGTCGGCCCGAACCCGGAGAAGATCGAGGCGATTGAAAAGATGGCACCCCCGAGTTCGGTAAAGCAGGTGCAATGTCTCACCGGCCACATGGCAGCCCTCAACCGGTTCATCTCGAGGCTCGGCGAGCGCGGGCTGCCCTTCTTCAAGGCCTTGCGCAAGCACGGGGGCTTCGAGTGGACGCCCGAGGCTCAGCGGTCCTTTGACGAGTTGAAGGTAAACCTGTCGACCCCACCCTCGCCCACGACCTCAAGAACCAGCGGTGTTATCGCTTACTCGCTGCCACCGCCCAGCCGAAGGCTGTCTTGGTGGCGAGCGGGATGCACGGTAGCACCCGATCTACTACGCCGAGGTCCTTCACGGCCAAAGAGCGCTACCCTCAAAAAGTGTAGCACCTATATGCCCTCCTCATGGCTTCGCGTAAGCTTCGGCATTACTTCCAGGCTCACTCCGTGGTCGTCCTGAGCAACTTCCCGCTCGGGGAGATCCTGAGGAATCCAGAGGTTGGAGGGCGCATTGCTAAGTGGGCTATGGAGCTGGCCATCTTCGACCTCCAGTTCGTGGCACGCACGGCCATTAAGTCGCAGGTGTTGGCCGACTTCGTGGTCGAACAGACCTCGCAGCCTGCTCCTGAGCTCGAGGTCGATGAGGAGAAGCCCTGGGTCATGTATTTTGACGGCTCACGGTCCTTCAAACGCTCGGGGGCTGGAATCCTCATTCTCACCCCGTAGGGCGACAGGTTGAGGTATGTGGTTCGTTTTGGGTTCCCAGCGATGAACAATGCAGCAGAATACGAGGCCCTTTTAGCGGGGCTTCGAGCTTGCAAGGCGCTGGGTGTTCACCGGCTGGTCGTCAAGGGAGATTCACAACTCGTCATCAATCAGTTCAACAAGGGCTACCAGTGCTCTGAAGGCTCCATGGCCAAGTACCTCGCCGAAGCGCGCAAGATGGAGAAGTGGTTCCAGAACCTAGAGATCACGCATGTGGCTCGGAAGGACAACTCCGACGCAGATTTCCTCTCCAAGCTCGGGTCGTCCGACGATGAAGTCCCTCCCGACGTGACCCTAGAAACCTTGGCTTCTTCCTTCATCTCCGACCAAGGGCCCTCGGTCGCCCTCATCGAAGGTACTCCCTCATGGACCGAGCCCATCCACCGTTTCCTGGCGACGGGTGAGCTCACGGCTGAGCCAGCAGAAAGGAGCAGGATCAAGCGCCGGGCGAGCTCATACAAACTCGTGGACGGCAAGCTTTATCGTCGGAATGTCTCTGGCATCCCGACGAAGTGCGTTACTATGGAGGAGGGTAAGTACCTGTTACATGACATTCATTTAGGTCTGTGTGGAGCGCACTCTTCTTTCAGGACCATGGTCGGGAAAGCTTTCCGCATGGGGTACTATTGGCCGACGGCACTTCAGGACACGCGCAGCATTGTCCGCACTTGTCAATCCTGCCAATACCATGCTCGGAAGACACATCAGCCTGCTTATGCACTCCAGACCATCCCACTGGCTTGGCCTTTCTTGACCTGGGGGCTGGACATCCTCGGCCCCTTCCCGTAGGCGACCGGGGGAAAGAAGTTTTTGTTCGTGGCCATCGACACCTTCACCAAGTGGATCGAAGCCGAACCCGTCTCGACCATCACGGCTCGCGCGGCAGTCAAATTTTTCCGCCTGTTCGTGGTCACCAGGTATGGGGTTCCATGCAAGATCATTACTGACAATGGAACTCAGTTTACCAGTGAACTGTTCCAGGAGTACTATGAAGAGATCGGCACCAAGGTATGCTATGCCTCGGTGGCTCACCCGCAGAGTAATGGAGCAGTGGAACGCGCCAATGGTCAAATCGTTCAAGGCGTTAAAAAGCAAGTGTCAGATGAGCTCGAACGACACAATTTCGACACAGGTGGACGAACTTCCCACCGCCTTATGGTCTATTCAGACCACACCACCGAGCAACAGGTCCACACCTTCCGGCTCATGTTCGCACCGGCCGCCCCGCCTCCCCGAGGTCATCTTTGGGCTCGCCAGGGTCAGCTTGGTCGATCAGATCGACTTCGAGCAAGAACGGTCTCTTGACCTTACCCTGGCGGAAGAAGTAAGATGCCGTGCACTGCTACGATCGCCGCAGTACCTGCAAGCTCTTCGCAGGCATGCGTCTAGATCGGTACGACCTAGGGAGCTCCTTGTTGGGGACTTAGCCCTGAGACGGATTCAGGAACTGTCCAACACTAACAAGTTATCCCCACGGTGGGAGGGCCCCTATAGAGTTGTTTCAACAGATCGCACGGGGGCTTACCGGCTAGCGATGCCCGATGGCAGAGAGCTCTCTAGCTCGTGGAATATCGACCAGCTTCGCAAATTTTATGTGTAACCTTTTTACCTCAAATTTCAATAAAGCTTTTGTTCAATTGTCATTATTTGTCTTTGCGCCCCTTTTTTCTATGTCTTGTGTTGGCTCGAGCTCAACTCTCTGTGAGCCCGACCTGCGGACGGGCGTGCTTGCTCTTGGCCTCGGTGTCTGGGGCTTATTCTTCATCCCCAGTGGTCGAGTTACATGTAAGTCGAATCTCTTCGCATTAATACTCCCCCTGTGCCAGGGTTCGAACTAAGCCCTCGACCGGGCCAACGAGCAGCGCGCAAGTCGTTGTCACGACTCAAGTCCTACTCGGGATCCTAAGTCTTTCCTCATGCGATCATGCTATGCTCCCTCTGGGCCTTTTTCAATCTTGCAGGTCTTGGTCTTCGCAGGATTTCTAACTTGCGCCCAAGGCCGGCGTTGCTCGACCTTGAGCCCAACGGGGGCTGGACGAGATATACCACGACCAGAAAAGGCTAAGTGCACGATTAGGGAAAAATTTTCGACCAACCAAGACAGGACATCGAGCTATTCTTACAATAAACCCTTTTGGTTTTACAAAAGTCTTACTTACAAGAAGTCTAGCCCTATTTACAGGTCAGCCATCTCACTAGCAAGCTTCTCCTGCTCGAGCTCGGCGACCTTAGCCCTTAGGGTCGACAGCTCGCCCTGAAGACGGAGGGCTTCGGTAGAGGCCTCGGTGGCGCGGCGGCGCTCCTCTTGAAGTTGGGCCAAGGCGCTCTTGGCCGCCTTACTTGCCCAACCCAGCTTCTCCTCGAGTTCTTTCATCTTGGCCTCGGACTCAGGAGAGGTCTTCGACGAGGCGGCTGCCTGGACCGCGGCGGTCTTGTTTTGTTCTTCGGCTTTTGCTCGCTCAGCTTCAAGCGCCTTGGCCGACCTCGTGCGCTCGTCCTCGACGGCTTTATACGCATGTTCCCGCTCTGAGTTGATGGCCCGCTCCAGCTCGGCCTTATGGTTGGCCTCGAGTGCCTTCACCACCTTGCGGAGGCTGGTAATCTCTTGGGCATCTTCTACCGCCTTTTGCGCGGCCTCCTCCCGCTCGGCTTGCAGGTCCTCCACAAGCTTAGACCACGCTGCCAAGGCGTCTTCCCACACGTCGAGCAAAGCCTTGAGCGCGTCGGAGTGTGTTTGCAGGCCCTGCAGCCCTTGGCAGACAGAGGTGATGGCCTGCGGGGCTCAAAGGGTCAGCGTGGTATACGCCAGAGGAGCGATGGAGGTGAAGGAAATCGACAAAACTCGAGCTAGAGGTTCGAGGAAAGCTCTTGTACCTGGATGAGGCGGCCCTCAAAGGCTGCACAGGAGTACGCGACAGGGCCGCTGCCAGATGATCCCGGGGTGGTGCCGCCTGCAGTTGCCACTGGATCTTCGGAGGTGTGACCTTCGGACGCTTCGCCGTGGGCGCCTGAGTCTCGAGATTCCTCCTCGAGGAGGCTCGACTCGCCCCCACGCTTTGTCTCGGTGGCAGCCCCATCTCCCGCAGCGGGAGGGTCTCTGGCTTCTTCGTCAGCGGTGGCCCTGGCCGGATCCATGGCTAGGACCTCGGTGTCTGCCGCGACTGGAGCGTCTTCGGGATCGATGGCTTGGGAGGTCACCACCGTTATGGTCGGGACGACCTCGACGGTCGCGACAGGATCTCCTCCGGTGCCATCTTCTTTGGTGGCTTCGGGTGGATCGGCGTCCTCGTCGGCATCAACCTCGCCGGTGCCATAGTCCTCGCTGGTTGCGGGGAAGGGCTCTTCCTCGTCTGGATCGTCGAGCCCTTGGTTGAACTCGCGGACCAGGGCTTGGCCCTGGGGGCTCGAGGGCCTGCGTTTCTGGGCCGAGGGTTTGCGGGGGGCTAGCACGTAATCTGCCTCCTCTTCTTCTTCAGACCCGGACTCCCCCAGACGATAGTCATTGTCAGTATGGGCAGGTGTTAAGCTCGGGCGCTCAAGGTCTGCGATTAAGAGTCACTACTAAGCTAAAAAGTGGCAAGGAGAGATGAGCAAATGAAGGGCACGAGACCTACCTGATGAGGACATCCCAACCAAGGATACAACCGCTGGTCCTTCTTCCCCTACGACTGCTACTTCGTCCCCGATCGTCGCTGTTTCGGCCGCTATTTTGTCTACGACGCATGGAGGGCTTAATCCAGAAGCAAAGTCTTTCCACCCACCTTTGCTGGGCCAGCACATCAATAACATCCACCAAGGACAGCCCACGCACCAAGGAAAGCCCAACATCAAGCTCAGTTCGTCTCCAATTCCAGTTCGGCCATCCAGGAGCAGCAGGACTTCAAACGGACGCCACGGCCACATCCGAACTCCGTTTTCGACGTTCGACCACTCGTTTGAAAGGTATCGAGATAACCTTTCAAACGGATCTAGCCCCACTTCCAAATTTGTCCT
The DNA here is from genome assembly GCA_036346375.1 of Guadua angustifolia. Classification (NCBI taxonomy): domain Eukaryota; kingdom Viridiplantae; phylum Streptophyta; class Magnoliopsida; order Poales; family Poaceae; genus Guadua; species Guadua angustifolia. The sequence continues at coordinate 12,450,548 of CM070514.1, forward strand.
GAAGCGACGGGAAATCACAGAACAATCTAACGGGAATTCGTCTCGAGTCGGGTTCGGCCATCCAGGAGCAGCAGTACTTCAAACGGACATAACTTGACTCCGGACTCCGTTTTTAGCGACGACCACCCGCTTGAAAGCTTAGAAGATAAGCTTTCCAATGGATTTGGTCCCACTTCCAAATTCGTCATGAAGAAACAGGAAATTACAGAAAATATCACGGGACAGAGTTTCCAAGTGCTGCGTCATTTTCCTTTTGGGCCTATGGCCCATGTATCTTAGGGTTTTGGTGGCCACCGCTGTTTTGGCTGCCCTACACCTCCTGGCTACCTATATATATGTGGCCACCACCTATCTTTTACGCTTAGGTTTTGTTTGTGTTTGGTAGACCCGTAGGCGCCTCCTCCTCGCTTATGCTGCGTGTCGACTAGACCGCCTTAACCGAGAAAATAGAACCTCAACTTGTTCCTTTTGATTTCAATACTATATTTTCAGATTGCTTCATACTTTGTTCTTGCGGGTTCTCGATTTCTTGCAGGAACAATTGATCGTTTGGATCTTGTATCTGTGTGGATTGGCATTGCGATTGTGAAGCTCCCGACCTGTTGGTAGGAAGCCCTTGATTCGGTGCCATCAACACCCCCAAATCGACGTATCATCATCTCACCGAAAGATCGGGATCACCCGTCCTCATCACTACCTGGGTCGAGAGTCTCCGTTTTGCAGGAGGCTGGCGAAGCCCCTGGCCTCCCGAGGTCGGGGGAGCGCTCCTCTTGCGGGTTCCCCCGGTCTGGGACCTTAAAACCCACGGTGGCTCTAAGTCCCCCGCGGCAGAGCTCCCTGGGCCTCCCTCTTGGGTCCTTGGGGCCGCTTGAGGGCCCAAGGACCTGGCAGCTGCCGCCACGCTCAGCTGCTGCAAGGAGGACATGTCAGAAGGAGAAGAAAAGCAAGCTCTGGGGCTTCGACCATGGGAATCCTTACCGTTGCGCGATCGGCCCATTCGGAGTGGGGCTTCTTAGCCTCACGGTCGTCCACCTTGCCCGGAGGTGGTTTCTTCTTCCCCTTCTTGCTCTTGCCCCCGCCGGGCAGCGAGAGCAACTTCTTGCCCGTGTCAAGCACCTCTTGGTGGTCCTGCGAGCACAGCGAACGATCAGGGAAAAGCGCCGATGAAGTTCAAACTGAAGAACGGCTTGGGAGTGCCCACCTCGGCTTTCCGGCGTAGTACGTTTTTCGAGACCGGGGGGTCAAGGGTATATTCGTGCACCGCCTTCCCGAACATCTCATTCATCCTGGCGGTGACCCAGGACTCCTTCGGCGCTGCAAGCAAACAAACTGTCAAGGAGACCCGAAGGTCGAAAGCGAACAAGTCTCAAAGGCAAGAAGACGCACCAGACGTACCCTCGCGGGTCATATCGTCGCGCCCTGTGATCTCGTAGAACGGGTGTTCCCTTTTTCGAAGGGGGAAAACCCGGTTCCGCTGGAAGTCGCAGGCGATCGCCTGCCCGGTGAGGCCGCGCATGGCGCAGATGTGTATGGCGGCGATGGCCTCTTCGTCGACCTCTAGGTCGTCTGACTCCGGGGTCTCCTTCTTCCCGGTGATCGGAGTTCCGTCGAACGACAGCGCCCTGGTCCGGCCCTTCTTCAGATAGAACCACCGCTCGGTCCACGGACCAAGAGAGTCCCGAGATTGGATCTTGGGGAAGGCCCATTGAACCCCCGTCCGTAGCCGGAAGTAAAGACATCCGACCACGGGGTCCTTCCCGGAGCGGAACAGGGTGAAGAAGCGAAAGAAGAGCGAGAGGGTGGGGAGGATTCCAAGGAACCCCTCGCACAGATGAGAGAAAATAGAGAGGATGATGGAGCTGGGCACCAGGTTGATGAGCTCTATCTCGCAGTGGGCAAGGACTGCCGCCATGAAGTCGCTTTCCGGTGTCCGCAGGCCGAAGAGCGCATAATGTTCGGTGCACACGAGCTCGTCGTCCCTAGGGTGCGGCTCGGTCTCCCCGCCTGGCAATCTCCACATCGCTGGGTCAAGGAGGCCCAAGCCCTCGAGCTCCCTCATCCTCGCCAACGACATGGTGCTTCTCCCAAGTTTGGCCATGGCGGACGCTCTCAGGCTTGGTCAAGGAGCGGAGAGTTGCGTGCGTAGGAGGCTGGGAGGGGAGGAGCGCAAGGAAGTCGGGAAGTTCTTCGAAGGTCGCAGAAGGTTTGGGTTTATAGGCCTGGGACGACGACGGTTGAAGCCCCTCAAAAGGTGTGCCGGCGACGATTTGACAGGCGCAATTAAGGTTTGGGCGGTGATTTTGAGGCGTTGCAGGTGTGCGCTCCGATCGATCGAATTCGTACCAGCATCGTGAAGTCCAAAGGACGCCAGGTGTCTCGAAGCTGAAGTCTTGTCCTGGTAATCTCCGCTCGGCCTTGACCAAAGGTATGAAATCTGGAAGTCTGGCTTCAGCGGCTTCATGCTCGAGGCCAATCCAGGTCTCTTCCATGACCTTAAGCCTGGGGGGCTAGCTGACGAGGACTGGAAGATTTCTGACAAGTCAACGCATGGTCAAGGAGGGCTCCCAGCCTTTGACATTACAGTGAAGGACCGCGACCGCGACCTAACGACGCTCGCTCCCGCACGACCTCGAGCTCGGGTGGCGTCCCCCCGTTCCCGCTCGACCTCGACCTTGGCTCAGGGGCATGCGTTTACTCGGCAGTTGCCAAGATCTGCACGATGGCGTTAAGGGGGGACGTGGGCGGTATTTCCGGGGCGGTTATAGCCCGTCTTCAATGCGCACAAAGCCACTGCCCCGGGAATCTCTCTCAACCGTTACAGGTAGTGTCAGGGAGGATATAAGGCCTCGTAAGGCATGTGTATAGGGGAGGAACAACACGAACTAACTGGCAGTAGCTTGGTAGACACCCACACACAGAGCGCTCAAGCTCGACCTGTGAATATTCTTTGTAATCGCCATTAGTAAGTTCCTCCACCTCAGGAGAAGACTGGACATAGAGTCATTACCCTCACGGGGGCTCGAACCAGTATAATCAACTGTCTCTTGCTCGTTGACGCCACGCCCGATCTTCGCCCGATCCATTGTTGAGCGAAGCGCTTCTTGGGTCCTACACTCACACTAACCCCCTCCTCACTTTTGCGGTCAGGCGATCCCGATCGTCGACAAGCTCGCACCCCGTCGTCGAGTCAACAATGAGATCGACGCACGGTAGGGGGTAAGGATCCTTCGGGCAGGCCTTGTTGAGGTCGGTGAAGTCGACGCACATCCGCCACTTCCTGTTGGATTTCTTGACAAGCACAGGGTTGGCAAGCCACTCGGGGTGAGAGACTTCCCTGACGATCCTTGTGCGTAGCAGCTTCTCTACCTCCTCCCGAATGGCATCTTGCCGCTCTAGTGCCTGTCTCTGGACCTTTTGTCGGACCGGGCGCACTCCTAGGAGCGTTGCCAGTCGGTGCTCGATCGCCTCCCTGGGGACCCTGGTCATATCGGACAATTGCCAGGCGAACACGTCGGAATTAGACCGGAGGAAGGTGACGAGCCTGTCTTCCTATTTGGCGCTGAGGCTAGCACCAATGTTGACGGTCTTCCCAGACTCGCCCCTACTCAGGGAGACCACCTTCACCTCGCCGGTCGAGCCGGGTGAGGCACGGTCTTGCCGGAGGGCTTTTAATAGGCGGCATCACCGCCTTACATTGTGGCGCGGCCAGTCCAATGCGTGCTTGTGGCAATGCAAGGCTTCTAGCCTGTCCACCTAGATGACTATGGGGCTACCAGGCCCTGGTATCTTCACCACCATGTATGCATAGTGGGTCACCGCCATGAACTTGGCCAATGCTGGTCGGCCAAGCAGGGCGTTGTACGGGAGGTCGAAATCAGCTACTTCGAAATCCACCATCTCCATACAGTAGTTGCTTTCCTCTTCGAAGGTGACGGGAGGCGCACTTGGCCCAGGGGCACCGAGCCAGCCCCCGGAGCAATTCCATAGAAGGGCAAGGCCGGGCGCAACTCCTGCCGTGATATCTGGAGCACCCAAAATGCCTTGGAGGATAGGAGGTTGATGGAGCTCCCTCCGTTCACTAGCACTCACCCAAGCTTCACATTCCGGATCGTGGGCAAAACCACGATCGGAAGGTGACCTAGGCTGGCAGTGCTCTCAGGGTGGTCAGCCCGACTGAAAGTGATCGGCTCCTCCGACCACTTCAGCATCTGACCCGCCCCTGAGCTCGGCATCGTGGCGCAGACCTCCCTCCTCAGTTGTTTGTACGTCGTGTTGGAGGGGTAGGTGGCCAAGCCACCATGAATGTATGCCACGGTTTGATCTGCCTGCTGGAAGGCCAACGGGGCAAGGTCTTCGTCCTGGTCATCATCGCGAGGGCGGCGCTCCTTAAGCCGCTACTCCACCATCTTACTCACAACCTGGCAACTGGCCAGGTCGTGGGTGTTGGACCTGTGGATCGGGCAGTAGGGCCTGCCCTCGTCGCGGCAGTCATTTCTCCGACCATGGCAATCATCTCGTCGGTCACGGCGGTCGCGCCCTCGTGGCTTGGTATCCCTACGCTCGCACTCAACGGTCAGGACCCGCTTGGTCTCAACCACCTCACGCCTCTTTGCCCTCTTGCTCACTTGGCCGGGACCCCTCGAAGTCCCGACTTCGTCTCCGCCGCGACCGCCCTTGGGACCGGACACCGGCCTCCGAGCTTCTGCCGCCCACGCGCACTTGTGCGCCAGAGAGAAAAGCTCGGAGGTAGTGGTGATGTTGCGGGTGGCCATCTTCTCCTGCATCTTGTGGTCCCGAACGCCTCTCCAAAAGGTGATGACAACCGACTGCTTAGAAATCTGGGGGATCGTATTGCGACAATGACTAAATCGTCGGATGAAGTCACGCAACGATTCCCCTCTCTCCTGCTCGAGGGCATGGAGATTGTCTTCCACGCCCGGTTGTGTGTATGAGCCTTGAAAATTGGCGATGAAGAGGCCACACAACTCCTCCCACGAGTGTACCGATCCTCTCGGGAGGTTCAACAGCCAGGAACGGGCGAACCCCATCAAGGCCATTAGGAAATAATTGGCCATGGCCTTTTCGGACCCGCCAGCGGCCCGCACCACCGTGGTGTAGATCTGCAAGAATTCTTTTGGATTGGTGGTGCCGTCGTACTTTTTGATGGATGCCGGGCGAAACCTTTTGGGCCACGCTACACGACGTAGCTGTCGAGAAAACGCCTGGCACCCAACGCCATAGGGGGAGTCATGCCGTCCACCTAAACCCTGGCCCGGAGACCATGCCGGGGAGTGCGGATCTCGACTCCCCAAAGAATCAGAGGAGTGGACCTCCTCCTTGCTCCGAAGGTGAGAGTCATGGGAGGAGCTTTCATCCCCAGGAGCCATCCGCCTGTCGCGGCCTTGCCCCTGGGCGCGACGGCACTACAGGTGATTACGCAAATCATCATCGCACCGCCGACGATGCTTCTCTAGATGAACCCTCAGGTCCTCGCGGCTCCCCGCGGAACCGGGACCCGTGTCTTGTACGCCCTTTCCTTTGCTCTGGCCCTCCTGACCAGAGCGCTTCCCGCTCGGGCGGCTGGAAGCTTGGGTGCGGTCAACACGCACCCTTGACCGAGGAGTACCAACGGTACCTGACCGATCTGGCATCCCCACACGGAGCTGGGTCGCGTCTACAAGGCTAGCAATGTCCTGAATCCACGGCGTGGCTAGGGTGTCTCCTGCGAGTTCCACCAGAGGGTGGTCCAGGAGGAGACGGATCGCATGCGCTTCTGGCCGGAGGGCCGCCCATGACCAAGCGTCGCTGAATCGATGTTCGCCGCCGCCCGGGGCACCACCGCCGCAGGGCGGGCGTGAGACGATCCTTGTCCGGGAGGCTTGGGACGTGTCTCCGGCGTTGCTAGACTCTGTCGCCTCTTTTTGCTGTGAGTGCGAACCCGCCATCACCAGATGCGCGGTCCTTCCAGACAGAAGACCGGGATCCGTCAGAGAGATGGCTGAGTGAGCCAACCTCTAGCCCCCAGCGCGCGCTGTCGGCGTTTTTCGCTGCCAAGCGTGATTTCTCCGTGACGGAGAATAAGGTTACAGAGAGGCGTCTTCACGGTCAAACACCCTAATGGCTCTCCCTCGAGGGATTCGGGGGTCAACAGATTAAAGAACACACCAATGTACCCAAGTTTGGGCCCCTAGTGTGGGTAACAGCCCTACGTCCTGCTAGATCTTTGTTGATGTATATTGAGCCAGTTACAATGCTTTTCCCTCAGGTTTTCTGCTCTTTTTTTGCTATCTCTTTTTCCCTTTCTTTCCCTCTCAGTTCGTTTCCGCCTCTTCCATGCACCAGAACTCCCTTATGTAGACTAGGCTGGCTCGGGCAGGTGAGAAGGTGACATTATACTGATCTACGATTCATTTATTACACCCATCACTGTAGTCCTGTCGCCCAAGCCTCATTCTCCGTGCCGCTGTATGGCTTCGCCCGGTCTGCCCGGGATGTGACTTTCCTGCGACGGGTTAGGTGTGAGGCGTCAAAGGGATGGGACGTCGTCGTGTCGACAACAGAACTCTTCGCAATCAATGGCTCTGACACAGCGTGTCAGGGGAAGGAGACTTCGAGGCAAAGCCTCCTTCTCATCCTTTTGGTCGCCAGGCCACCAGGTGGTCTTACTTGTCTGCGGCGGAGAGGGTACCCTGGCGTAAAGTACGGCGACACACCTCTACGTGTAGTCTCGCTACGGTCGAAGAGACACTTATTGAAATGTCTTTACATTCTATCTAAGATATTTGTAAAGATAATGTTGTGTCTCTAGCATCTTTTAAAGAATGAAAATTATATTGGAACCAACCCTTGAACTCAAGATCTTGTGTATAAAGAAGTAGCCTTGCAAAGCATCTTATTGTCACATCACAACTTGTTTATACTTGTACTGTAATTCTTATGAGTAGTATACTACATGCCTTAAACATATGAAAGAATGTCTCTGAAGAATAAATAATGCTCAAATAACATTTTTACAACATAAGGTTGATTTAAAAAATGTCTCAAAAAATATCTCTATATAATTTTTATTTGACAATTTAGAAATGTCTCAAAAATGCCTCTACAGTCAATATTCCATGTTCTTTATTTAAAATGTCAAGTGTCTCTACATTTAAGGCACCTTCTAAAATACCACAAAAAAGTGTCTTTACAATATATTATGGCAATTTATAGAGTCAAATAAAAAATGTCTATAAGAAAGTGCCTCTATATGAGGTTTTTGTTGTAGCGGGAGGAAGGGCACCGCAATATTTGTGAGATATATATATAATAACAATTAGCAATAGAATTAGATATATTAATTTTTCTCTTGAGTAGTGATTTCACTTAGCAGTTGAACCTCTAAAACATTTATCTTCAACTATTTATTTGGGCTGGGATAGGACACTATCACATGCAATGATATTTTCACTCTCAAGGAGTTAGATGATTAGAGTTAGAAAACCCTAAGGTAAGGTAGCCAGTTCCTCATGGATTTGATAAACCCTAAATATTTAGGAAAAAGCTACAATTGACCCCTGCACTTGTGGTTATCATCGATCGCATGTAATTGCACAGTTTTCATGGATATGGATGAGTACTTCCCTAAGGGCTGGAGGTTAAGGTAGCCATGTAACTCTAGTAATCAAGGGGATAGTCTATCATGTATGATTTTTGTGTTAACGGTGCTATTAGCGTTTCTTTGTCTTTCTTCAATACTAGGTCTCAATGGGGCCCGATGCTCTATAGGACAGCACTAGAAAGGTAGAAATAGTGATGCGTGGAAGAATGGTTGTCAGGGTTGGTGACAATGAAAGCAGCAAAGATCAGCTTTTGGATTCAATCTACTTGAGGGAACATGGCATAACCATGGTGCACAATGCATTGGTCTGGTTGTAAGTCAGTTGGTCTACACGATAATTCCTTAATTTCAAGGGTGACATGTTGTAGTACTCGCATGAGTGGGACAGTTGATTCTCTCATACAATGTTTGTCTAAGGGAGATACATATAGGGTGTGCCACCTACATGAACACATGGTTATCACAATTGCTTTGATTTATTAGATCATTATTATTATCATCCCAGAGATTTACTAACTTTGCGTGATCGTAATACTGAAGACCTCATCCTACATCATACGAATCGCAACCTTTCAGTATTAGAATTATTATTGCTTTAATAGTAAATTAGCTCTTTATTATTTTCATCATAATTACATCCCTCATTTTTATTTTAATTGTAATTAAATTAATAATTGTTTGAAGGTAATAGAATAATCCTCACGTTCACGAGGAATCAATATAAACCTTGGATTACTCTAAGGGAAATTGCTATGAACAACACCGTACACTTTCGGGTCATTGGCGACAAAATCTGATCTCTAGTTTTTCCCCATTTTCGACAGATTAAGTATCACCTAGCAGTTGGATTTGATGATTACCCGTTCAAAACGCCTGTTAACAGCATGTTGGACGCCATCTCTAGGGCTTAAGCTGATAAGAAAAGTGAACAATATACTTCAACACTCTCCTCAAGTCTAGGTTCTACTTGGCTTAAGATGTAGACTCGAAGTGAGCTGAAATTATTTTGTATTAATATTGTGTAAGTTAGGTCTTGAACTTAAAATCTCTTGACTCTGATACCATATTGAGTTTCATATGCAATCAATTCATCAGAAAGTTAAGGTGACAAGGAAATGTAACAATATAGTTCAACTCCTTGTAACCACACTGTAACCTCCATACAAACGCTTCAAACCAAAAGCAGCATCAACATTGATCTTATGCCATTGTTATGGTAGTCTCTCCTATTTTAAAATATGCGATATTTAGAGCAAGAATATATCACCAGTCCCAAATAACAATATGATGAAAATTACATAATTCAAAGATAGCAAAATTGACATAATCAACGAGATAAAATATATCATAAATTTATGTTAATTACACAATGAATCATGTCTACTAAAACAAATTAATGTATATTTGTTTGATAGTGCTACCAGAAAAAGGGTTTGCTTGAAGATTAAATCTTTAACCTCAATCACAAATAGTCTAAACAATTAATTAAACAAATAAGGCCTCGAACCCTTACCTTCCTAAACATGCACAATAAGGTAGTGATAATAAAGTTCACTGTTAAAATGATCTAAGATCAGATTATGTTCAGATCAGTCAAAAGTTAACTTACTAATCGAACCAAAATGGTTATGTTCAAATCAACAGCTAGATGTATTACCATTCGAACCAACCAATAATGTTCAGATCAGTAGCTAGTTGTCTTATCAACTGAACTAACTAGTGATGTTCATATCAGCAACCAGTTAAGTTTAACAATCGAACCAACAGTGCAGTGTATAGACAATGAAGTAACACAGAAAGAAGCAAAAGAGAACAATTACAGGTATTGAATATAGATCAGACTTAAACAAAATAGTGAAATGAAACAATACTTTCTAACATGTAATTCTATTGGTTTAAGGCCAAATTCACAAAATTAATTGTCAAATACATCAATTGACCCATTATCATCATAGAGCAATACACACAGGCAGCAAAAGATTGAGAGCAATCTAGAAAAATATTCACAAAGGAACAAGAACTCAAAACTTGTTTAGAAGTCAGAGCAAAGCACAACACGACTGCTGCTGTCCCAGAAATCCAACTGCCACCGTTTGTGCCACGATATAATTGGCCTAAAAGATAGAGATACGATGCCCTCTCCACACCAATGACACACCCAGTGCAAAGGCAAGCCTCAATAATCAACCGCCAAAATTACCCCACAACTTCAACACCTAGATTCAATCACACACCATGAACAAAAGCTCGGTAGTGCTCAAACCCTCACCAGATGCAAGAATAAGGCCAACGCACAAGACCACACCAGTGGAACTCACTGGCCAGCCTAGCCTCTCGGCAAGCATAGGACCGAGCAAAGCTCCAGAAAAACCAATCCTGAGCACAAACATCACCAGTCAAGCTCACCTACGCAAGATGCACAATCAGCTAGCCACAAAATAGGAGGAAAAATAAAGTATGAAGAGCAAGAAAAATCTTGATGTCCCTGTGATTAGAGAGGAAGAACTGGTGCCATTAAAATAGGGGAAGGGGGAGCATCAGCTGCAAAGTTCGCCTGAGACCTAGCCTCTTCAATGGCCACCTGGAAGACCAGCGCTGTCGCACAAAATCGGGAGAGATGAGGACACAGTCCTCATTTCTTTTGACTTTCCCTTTTTCATGAGCCCTAACAGGCCGTCCGAAGACGCCCACAAGCCAAAAGGGGTCGGCCCACTTCCAAACTCCAAAAAAAATATCAAAATTTTGCAACAATCCCCACCAAAATTTTGAAGTTGGAGAAATAGTCTTGTTTAATATACAGATATTTGACAGTGAGTACCTTTTAGGTTTGAACCCATTGTCTAGTTACAAGTATTCAGACTCTGCATAGACGAAGGAGGACTAAAGCCTTGATCCTACACCTTGGTGTGAAAAACTTCACACTAGTAATGCTCTATACGAGGCAGCTTTTATTTTAGTTCTCGGGTTAGGACTTTCCGGTCATGTCCTAGTATCTTTATTCATAAGATATCTTCTAGAAATATGCCCATAACTTCCATTAATCGCGACCTCGCGATTATACTCATATAGGTAAGTTCTCCTAGAAGTCCTGTAGAACAACTCTAATTGTTGTACGATATTGAACTCATTAAGAACTTATAGCTCAACTTGTTATACAGAAGAGCACTGCAGATAATGGGACCCTTAGATGTGCTCTCTAGATCACACAGTTTATTTTCCTAGAGCCTAGTTCACGGGATCTCCGATCTTCTAGGATGGGTTACTACTGATGTAATCCACTCATATGGGTATGAGCCCCATTCCCTAGATGCTGCAAGGATGGCCTTCTGCACCATTCCTTTAGTGAAAGGATCAGCCAAATTCCTTTCAGACTGGATGTATTCTACAGCAATGACACCCGTCTCTCTGGCATGCTTAAGCCATTTTAATCGTCTCTTTATGTGTCTTGTCGACTTCATATTATCTTTCCTACTTTTCATCTTCCCCAAAACCGTTTGGTTATCATAGTAGGTAAGAATAGCTGGAATTGATTTTTTTTCAGCACTGCTAGATCAAAAAGGAGTTCTCTAATCTATTCTGCCTCTACAGCTACTGAGTCCAGTGCCACTAACCTAGCATCCATGGTGGATCGCATAATAATAGTCTGTTTGGAAGACCTCCACGATACAGCCCTACTTGCGAGAGTGAAAATATAACCACTCATAGCCTTCATATCATCCGAGTCACTGATCTAGTTGGAATCACTGAATCCTTCTAGGACTGTAGGATGACCAGAATAGTGTATTTTCAAATTCATTGTTACCTTTAAATATTTGATAACTTTCTCTAGTGTTATCCAATGATCATCTCCTGAACTGGACATGTAATGACTCAACCTGCATATAATTTTTTAATACCTGAGATGGTCTTTACCTTGACCTAAGTTCGTTTTAAGTTTAATATTTAAATCATAGGGTGTGGCAACTAGTTTGCAATCTACAAAGCTAAAACAACTCAAGACTTTGTTCACATAATAGGATTGAGATAGAGTAATCCCATTCTCACTTTTGTAAGCTTGATGTTCAAAATTACATCAACTTCATCCAGATCTTTCGTATCAAAGCTCTAGAAGAGAACAACTTTGGTTGATCAATTACATCCAAATTGGTCCCAAATAGTAATATGTCATCCACGTATAGACATAGAATGACACCTTTACTCCCTTTAAATCGATAGTACACACTTGTTGGATTTGTTAACACAAAAGCCAATAGATGTCATCGTATTATTAAATTTCTCATGCCACTGCTTGGGAGTTTGTGTTAGATCATATAAGGATTTAATCAAATGGTACACTCTATTTTTCTTTCCTTTTACCACAAATCCATCTGGCTACTGCACATAGATCTCCTCATTTAGCTTTCCATTTAAGAAAGTGGTCTTTACATCCATTTGATGTACTAGGAGATTATAAGAAGCTGCCAGTGCCAAGAGAACTCGGATTGTGGGTAATCTGGCCACAAGAGAGTAAGTGTCAAAGTAATCTTCATCCTCTTTTTACGTGAAGCCCTTAGCCACCAAATGGGCCTTGTACTTTTAGATTGCACTATTGGACCCACGCTTTCTTTTATAGATCCATTTGCAGCCCACTGACTTGCATCCAGCTGGAAGATCTGCTATCTCCTAAGTCCCATTGGAGATGATAGAATCTATCTCACTCTGAACTGCCTTCTTCCAGTACTCTACATATGACGATGCATATGCCTTTGGAGGACTTCGTGGTTCATCATCCACGACATAGGTGACATAGTCATCGTCTAAGAACTTTTTAGTCCTTTGCCTCTTACTCCTTCTCAACTCCCATTCTGAAGCTGTGTTATGCACACTAGAAGGAATAGAGTGTTCATATGAACCATTAGGTGTGCTCTCTTTTTTTGCTCTCATAGGAAAAATATTCTCAAAGAATGTCATATCATGGGACTCCATTACAGTATCTACTGCAATATTTGAAACCTCGTACTTGACCACTAGAAATCTGTAAGCTATTCTTTGGTGAGCATAACCAATAAAAACACAATCCATAGTTTTCAAACCGCGCTTCCTTTTCTTCGGTAGAGGCACATGTACCTTGGCCAAACAGCCCCAAGTCCGAAGAAAAGTCATGTTAGGTTTTCTCCCCTTTCATCCTTCATAAGGTGTGACCTCACAATAGCGAGGCGTAACCCTATTTAGGATATAATTGACTGTGAGAACAGCCTCACCCCACTATGAGTTGGCCATACCCGAACTTTGTAACAAAACATCCACTAAGTCGCAAATAGTTCGATTCTTTTGTTCAGCCACTCAATTAGATTGAGGTGAGTATGGTGGTAAACTCGTGTATTATACCACTTTCTTCACAGTATTGATAGAATTCCTTCGGAATATATCCCTCCGGTCTGATCTTAACTTCTATATTGTCTTTTCTAGTTGATTTTCAACTTCAGCCTTATAAATCTTAAAATATTCTAGTGCTTCATCTTTGATTTTAAGTAAATAGATGTAACACAATCTAGTTGCATCATCTATGGGAGTGAAGAAATATCTTTTGCCACCTTTAGTTATTATACCATTCATTTCATAAATGTAGAATGGATCAGCTCAAGTGGTAAGGTGGTCCTACCCTCAACTGTATGAAATTGTTTTTGAGGTTGTTTAGTTTGTACACACACCTCACACTTGTGATTTTTCTCATAATTGTATTTAGGAATTAGCACCATCTTGCTCAACTGCACAATAGCTTCATTATTAACATGACAAAGATGAGAATGCCATAAATCATTGTTATTATCATAATATGAAGACTAAAAAATGTTTATATTATTATCAAGAGTAGAAATACGGAACATGTTTTCGCAATCATAGCCTTTTCCTACGAACAAACCAAATCTGGTCAACATGACCTTATTGGATTCAAAGATTAACTTTATTCCTTGCCAACGTAGCATCGACCCGCTCAACAGATTGCAAGTCATGGCAGGTATGTACAACATGTCCTTAAGAACAAGTGTCTTGCCTGAAGTCAGTTTTAGACATACCTATCCTAATCCATGTATTGTTGGTACTACACCATTCCCCATTAGAACAATTCCACTTACTGCACCCTGAAAAGAGGAGAAACATGTTTGATCAGTGCATATGTGTCTAGTAGCACCTGTATCGATCCACTAGTCAAATGATTAATCTACCATAAAGGCCAAAGGTACGTACCAACTAGTGGAAGTGTCTGCATCAGAGTCTCTAGTCTCTGCAATAGTCACATGCACCTAGGCCTTAGCAGCCTTCTAATAGTCAGGCGTCGGCCCCTTTCCCTTTCAGTTGCGGCATCGATTGTCTTTATGGCCAGACTCACCGCATACGAAGCAAACAACCTCCATCTTCTTCTTTTTCATGATTGTAGTCTTGACATTGTTCATAGGAGGTGGCTTCTTGAATTTCTTCATATTCTTGCCTGGGTTCTTGTGCTCAACAAGATTAGCATGAGCGGAAACCTTTATCTCTCCATAGCTATTTTTGGACTTTTCCTCGATATTAATAGTAGCGACCAGTTCACCAAATGTCAGCCGCTTCTTTAAATGTCAATGGGTTGTGACAAAGTCACGCTACGAAGAAGGCAACTTAGCTATGATAACATGCACTTGAAAACCCTCTGGAAGGACACATTCGTATTGACTTAAGTTGCGTATAAGGAGCTGCAGCTCATGGATTGTTTCATGACAGATCTGACCATTTGTTAATTCAGGTATTTTACAGTAATAAAGAACTCATTTCCATTGTCGCTCTCGGTGTATTTCTCATTAAGCTCTATCCAAATCTTGCATGCCTCCATGAAATTCACATACACATCGAAAAGCCTGTTAGACAAGATGGCTAAGATGCGGGCCAACGCTGAAGTATTAACATTTTCCCAACTGGCCCTTCTCGCTGTTAAGCGGGATAGCTCGGCCTCATTGGTAACATCTTCCCCCAGAGGGGCGGGCATCTCTTCGCTGATGACCCAGAATAATCTAAGCTCAATCAGCCAGAGCTTCGCCCTAGCCTGCCAGTGTTTAAAGCCAGCCCCATCAAACACTTCTGACTTTATCGCGTCTGAGGACACTGAAGCCATTGATGCAAAAGTTGGATTTCTAGATTGTTTTAAAATATGTGATATTAAGAGTAAGAATATATTACCAATCCCAAATAACAATATGATGAAAATTACATAATTCAAAGATAGCAAAATTGACATAATCAACGAGATAAAGCATACCATAAAATTTACGTCAATTACGCAATGAATCATGTCTACTAAAACAAATTAATGTATATTTGTTTGATATTGCTCTCAGAAAAAGGGCTTGCTTGAAGATTAAATCTTCAACCTCAATCACAAATGGGCTAAATAATTAATTAGGCTAATAAGGCCTCAAACCCTTATCTTCCTAAACATGCACAGTAAGGTATTGATAATAAAGTTCACTATTAAAATGACCTACGATTAGATTATGCTCAGATCAATCAAAAGTTAACTTACCAACTAAACCAAAATGATTATGTTCAGATCAACAGCTAGATGTATTACCATCTGAACCAACCAGTAATGTTCTGGTCAATAGATAGTTGTCTTGCGAATAGAACTAATTAGTAATGTTCAGGTCAGCAGCCAGTTAACTTTACCAACTGAACCAACAGAGCAGTGTATAGACAATGAAGTAACACATACATAAGCAAAAGAGAACAATCGCAGGTATTGAATACAGATCAGACTTAAACAATACAGTGAAATGAATCAATACTTTCTAGCATGTAAGTCTACTAGTTCAAGGCCTAGTTCACAAAATTAATTGTCAAATTCATCAATTGACCCATTATCATCATTGAGCAATACACACAGGCAGTAGAAGATTGAGAGCAATCTGAAAAAATACTCACAAAGGAACAAGTACTCAAAACTTGTTTAGAAGACAGAGCAAAGCACAACACGACTGCTGCTATCCCAGAAATCCAACTGCCGCCATTTGTGCCACGGTATAATCGGCCTGGAAGATGGAGATACAACGCCCTCTCCACACCAGTGACACACCCAGTGCAGAGGCAAGCCTCAATAATCAACAACCAAAATTACCCCACATATTCAACTCCTGGATTCAATCACATACCATGAACAGAAGCTTGGCAGTGCTCAAACCCTCACCAGATGCAAGAATAAGGCCAGCGCACAAGACCACGCCAGTGGAACTCACTGGCCAGCCTAGCCTCTCGGCAAGTACAGGACCGAGCAAAGCTCCAGAACAACCAATCCTGAGCACAAACATCACCAATCAAGCTCACCTGTACAAGATGTGCAATCAGCTAGCCACAAAATAGGAGGAAAAATAAAGTATGAAGAGCAAGAGAAATCTTGATGTCCCTGTGATTGGAGAGGAAGAACTGGCTCCGTTAAAATAGGGGAAGGGGGAGCATCGGTCGCAGAGTTCACTTGCAACCTAGCCTGTTCAACGGCCACCTGGAAGACCGCGCTGTCACACAAAATCGGGAGAGATGATGACATACTTAGCAACTCACTAGATCAAAGTTGTGTGAGATATGGTACAAGTGTACACAACCTCAAGGATAAAGAAGATGAATCTTATAGAGAGAACCAAAATAACGATGTTGAAGCAACTATGGCGAGAGAGATGATTTGGCGAAGCCAATCGTAAATTCTTTTAGCACAAGCTCAAAAGAGTAGAAATGATTATTGCTCTCTCACAACCTATCAAACCTTTTAGAACTCTCGAATCAAGTTACCCAAAACAAGAATCGAATAACCTAGCTAGTAATACTCTTATGCACCTTTTGCTTTGGTGAGTTGATTTGTGGCTTCTTAGTTGTTTGAGTTCTCCATAACTACTTAATGGGTTTATATAGCCTCCTAGTACTCCTCCAAACAAAGTAAGAATCCTAATCGAAAAAAGTATTAATTGTAATCCTATTAGAACTAATCTAGCACACCTACTATACATACATATATATGTATGCAATCGCTTGTGCCTTTTATTTTGGACTAAATAACATAGAAGAAAATACAGAAGCTCCTGAAGGTATATTAACGACATATATTATGCTTTGGTGCCGCAAATGAACTACCAAACGGCGCTACAAGAGAGCCTAATTCAACTTACGTTGCTGCGCTACTGGTGGTGGACGTACTGTTGGTGTCTGTATGACAACGCAAAGAAAATGAATAAATCACTCCCCCTCAGGCAATATTCAGGTAACATCAACGGCCAAGGATATACCTGGAACGCAGGAATTTAATCATAAATGCGAAGGGCATGTTTGGATCGTATGGATTTTACAGAATTTTTTTGTAAAGATTCACAGGAAACGTTTCAATTCCACAGAAAATCAAGAATTTTTCCCTCGTTTCAAATGGGGCACAAAATGGAGAGCTCTCAGCTCCAGCAAAATTGACTAGTAGGCGGGCACGTGCAATGCACATTTTTCTCAATATATCTTACTTCAAAATAATATTAGCTATGAGCAATCCACATAGCAAAGAAATAAAATGTAAAACAAAAATAACATTGAATATTATCATTTCTTGCATAAGATAGAATTATTTAAATTTTTTAACAGAAGTGGCGTGAGGAGCCAAGGTCGGACTTGGGACGATGGTGGTGAGTGCATGGGCGGGAGAGGGTTAAGCGGCGGTCATGGCCAGGAGATTTTAGGCTCTGTTTATCTAGGTTTAGATTTTTTGGTTTATACTTTAAAGCTAGTTTTTTAGCTTAAACAGCTTAAAAGCTAATGGCTTTTATACATGATAGTGATGGGTAATTTTATCTAACTTTAATATTATCAGTCTAAAACCAACCATCAATAAGCAAAAAAAACTTTTCTCCAGTGGCTTTTAGTTATATGAAGACTTATGACTTTTGAAAAGTCCAGATAAAAAGCTACTCGTTTGTTTAGATTTTAACTTTTTGACTTTTAAACCGGTAAAAAAGTCCAAAGAAACAGGGCCTCAATATCACACTAGAGGGGACATCTGCTACTTTATTTTCATTATCGCACTGTAAATTTGTGCTAATTGCTATAGGCGCAATTTTTGGATGAGGATCTAACTTCAAATCACAATCCTTCAATCCACAAAATGGATGGCCATGATACAGATCAGCCGGACACTTTCCTTCCAAGTGAACAAGTTAAATTGTGTCGTAACAATTTGGAGTAAGGATCCATCTTTAAATATGAGCCCTCCAATAAAAGAATATGAATGGCTGGGACGTTCCGGATCATCTTAATTGCAGAATTTCAAACTAATGCTTTTTATATTAGAATAGATACAAACAGGGATGAATCACAAATGAACAGGCGAGGCAACCACAGCAGAAGAAAGGAGTAAACTGACCCAACATAATCAATACAGATGCTGAAATGCAAGCCGCAATTGATCCGGTGAAACGTGATGATTGAATAAAGCACTTAAAAGTATACAAGATTTTGGGTCATCTTCTCTGCGTTATATAATACAAAGAAATATCGAGCAACAAATGTGTACAATCATTTTGCTCTAGTACAGGGTAACACCAGGGGGGAAAGCGTGCCAGAGTAGGCCACCAAATATCGGTCAAGACCATTTTGTAAAGATACCAGGGGTTTAATGAGGTTCTAACGCTTGATGTTATCCTGTTCAGCAACGATAAGCCATTTCCAATTTCTACATAACTAAAAAAAACATTTCACAGTTACAGATTCCCAAGTACTGAATCCTTGGGAAGGGTGAGATCATCTGTGGAAGCTGCCCTTTTCCCATATCGCTGACAAAATGAACCAAGTATCAACATAAGAACATGATAAATATTAAGATTATTTCAGCAAGTAGTAGTAAGTGAAATTATTATTTCAGGTACCTGTTTCCCAAAGGAGAATGGAACATATCTGTATTTTATCATATGAAGAATCTGACGCTTCATTGTGAACGTAAACAACACCACCCAATAGAAGAGAAGAATAGGCCAAAACACAGGCACATCAAACAAGCTGAAGAACGTCAGGACAAAAGCAATGCAGAATGCTTTAACAATAGAATACCTGCAAAGGAGAAGACAGTGTAAAGGTGTTAGCCTGGAACAACAAAGATCCTTTTGTCCAGCAAAAACATTTCTTTTACCAACTGAAAGAGAAGTTAACTGTATTATTCAAGGAAATCAACTTCACAGATTCTCGAAGTCAATTGACTTCGTAAGTTACAGTAAGCAGATAGTGTGGTTGGTTCAAAACAGAGAACATACCGAGTATGGTAATTAGATTCTGCATTGTACAATCTACTGTTAGAAAAAGAATCAATGGTGTTTAGTGGCTACAACATGATACTGGGTCAAATAACTTACAAATATATCAGCAGTTAAACATAAAAAAATATTATACCAAGGAAGGGTCTACAAGGAATAAAACATTTTGTACTTATAACCATAGTTACCAGAAATGCGATTCGTCCGAGTCCGGTACGAAATTCGGGTTCATGGTTCGCTATTTTTTTTTTCAATTTCCTTGGCGAACACGAACCCCATACTCTAAACCAGTTCGGGTTCGACAAATCTAGTTCATAATTTGTGGGAGTTTACAATGAATCCAATAACTATGTTTATAACCTCATTTATTGTCCAATCAACATCAGGTTGAAATTTAGGGTGAATGGGTGAAAACTATAAGGACTAAAATAAGGAAGTTCTAAAAAAAGAACACGATCAAAGTTTTAGAAACAAGAACATGTGTACCGTACCAACCAGATTTTGTAAGATGTTAAAAGATTACTCTTTTGTTGGATTAAATTAATCCTCAACAGAAATAAAGGATGCCTTTCAGCAAACACATATCAACAATAAAATTTAACTAAAGAAAACTTAAAAAGAGCAATGCTAATATGGCAAGTCAACCAAGAGGTGCTCATAAAATCCCAATTGTAAGAAACATGGAAAAGCTTTCCTAGTTTAACATTGCCCTCTCCCTGCTGAATTGGTTGTACCGTTGTAATTGTAACACTAACATGAAATACTGTCAAATTATTTTTGAAGAAATATAAATGAGGTACAAACTTTGGCCATTTAGAGAAATGCAGAGGGATGCTGTTTAAGGGGAATTGACTTAACTGTTGAAGTAATCAGAAAAGGCATATCCAAACTATGCAAAATTGTAAATTTCATGGACGACAAAACATGCTAGGTGGTAGAGCATTTCCTAGTAAACACCATCTCATGTTTGCAACAGACTGGTCAGCTAAAATGTTATCCAGGAGTCTCCTACAATCCCTCATCACAGCTATCTGCCTTAGTGACACATGGTAACAATTTAAAAACACATAAAAATATTGTACAGCATGTAACTGTAAAGTTCTACCACAGAATAGTATAAAACACAGTAGTACAGATAGGAAGAATGTATATGTATCAGATATGTAATCCTCTACTGAACAAGCTAAATTTTCTCTACTAGCCCTCAGAAACTAACATATATGTAACAATGTATGGCCAAAAAATCAAAATCACTTAAGCTTAGCCACCACGTGGGACAGACCAAAACATGTGCAGCAATTCACTTGTGTTTTCTTTCCGTCCTTGCTTATTCCGAAAGAGTTAACCCGGAGTTAGTACATTTGGTTCCCTTGGGTTATATGTTGGCTAAACCTACCTAAACTCTCCATGTGAGACTAATCCCAGCACTACTACACTTGAGCCACATAGGCCACCAACAATGGGCTGAGGTGTTACAATATGATCAAGATCATCCAATGTCAAGGAATAGGTAGCACACTCTGGTAAGAAACCAGGAAGCCATTTATGAGATCAGCTGCATTTATATTTTTAAACTGCTGCCTTTTCCATTTTATTGATCACTTATGGACATTAGAGTGTGAAGTGTGAACAATAATTGTCTTTCGCCAATCCTTAAGATGTACTCACTTGTCCAAGTTTATAAGACGTATTTTTTGAATGATCTTGTCCGTGAATATAGAGCATATTTCATATTCCAATGTAAAATTAATGTTATGTTCCCTATATACCCCAAATAAAAATCCATTTTTACTTCATGTTCTCTACATACATGCATTGAATATAGTGCTTAGTGATAATAATTAGGGGTAATCTAGTCATTTTTAATATCTTCTTGATCTATGTGCCAAGAAGAAATACGCCTTATAAACTTGGACGGATAGAGTATAAAGTTACACATATAGTGTTTCAGCCTACAAAATACATTGACCCACCAACCCACAATATCCTATCAATAAGATAAAAAAGAATATTTTGTGCATAAAAGATCATAAATGGGAATAAATATTGACATCAGTACCATCTGCGTTTCATATCAACCAAAATGAGGAAATCCATATGCTATACATGATACTAATTCGCCCCTTCAGAATATAGCAATGCTCAGCATTCAGAAAACATGCAAACATAACTTCTCCACTAAAATTAAGAAGAAGCCATCCAAAGGAAAGTGCAGTCTTGTTCATCCTCCTCTCCTGGAACTCAACATTCCAGAACATGCATCCAAAAAATCCAAATGAAAAGCATATCATATTTGATTGTGAACTGATGCATACCTAGTAATCCCCATTCCATACAACCTCAGATCAGCTAACAAAACCAATTGTATAAAAATAATAGTTGGTTATCCCATATTCATATATTAACCTTGTTTAGTCATTCAATAAACTCATATCTTAATGTATCATCACTACTGACAACCAAACTTGGCAGGTGGAGAAGTTGATTGTGACACCCCGGCCCGTTATCGGTAGCTATGCATGTGTGAGTCCACCCCACGGTGGGTTAGGCTTTGAGTGAATTTCGGACCAGGGTGTTACAAATGGTATCAGAGTATCAACCTTCACTGCACGGGCACGTATAGGATAAGGGAGCAGGTCATGCGTATGACGCGTGTGGGCCCGGAGTGAACACATGGCATGACATATGTGCCAACACTAAATACACGGTTGTGTACCAAGGGGTAGTTTTGGACATTTGCCATGTATATAGTGTACAGCCAAGGGTGTTAACCCTTAAGGGCTTGTTTGGGAACAAGAATTCCCGCTGGGATCCCGGCCAGTTTCCCGGGCTGAGCGCCCACGGGGAACTTTTCTCGGGTTTGGCCGTACAGTCCATTTGGTAGCCCACGACACCGGTTTTTCTGGCCCGATCCGCGTGAAATCCCGGGGAAAAAAATAATCCTCTCCCCTCCCGTGAAATTTTCTCCCCGGCACATCTCGCGACACCACAACCTCTCTTCGCCTGCCCGCGAGTCGATTGTCTTCCTCCTCCGCTCGACGTGGTGGGCCACCAATCCAATACGATCCATCCATGGCCACCGAGCAGCGGCATGGCGGCAGCGACAAAGAGAAGGCGGTTCTGTCGTCGGTGGTGGGCAACATCAGGTGCTTCTCCGGCTCCGACCCCCTCCGCCCATGGCTCCGGTGCTGTACCACTCTCAATCATTATGCCTATGCCTATGCGCATCCATTCCTTCCTTGTTCTCCTCCTCTACGAATTTTCCGTGATCGATCCATGTTTTGCTAGTGGGATGCGGAAGATGGAGGAGGAGCTGCCGTCGACAACGCCGCGGGAGAAGCTGCCGAAGTTCCTCCAGAAGTGCACCCAGGAGTTCAGAACGATGCCCGCTACCGAGACAATCCCCGTTACCTCCGCGTCTGGATCCAGCTGGTGAGCAACTGCTACAACCAATCCCCTTCCCCTGTTACTATTGGCTCCATGTCGATTTCATTTCACTGGTGAACTATTAGAAGCGGTTGAGATTTGTTTGTGTTTGGTTGGAATTTATATGCTAAAATTGACTGGTATGGGCTCGAGGTTTTTCGTAGTGCCATTTTGTATGTGCACTAGTTTGATCGAGATTTCAATCTGATATAGTGATATTATACTATTATTTGTTTGTTGATGCTAGAAGTAGCATCCTATCTCGGCTTCAATGTATACAAATAGAAAGTTTCTGTAATCTGCATCGTAGTGGAACAGGATATTTGATTTTTGCAAGGCAACAAAGTGGATTCTGTTTGCTTTCAGTAAATGGATTAACTGTAGTGAGCTCCATTCGGCTTTGGAGTTCTGGTGAAGTTGATAACAATATTTTTTTTGATTGAAGGTCTTATTGTGACGTTTCCATTTTCTTCATGGTCCAGATGGACTATGTAAAGGATGCAAAGCCATTGCTGAAGAAGATGGAGAGGAACAGAATAGGCCTCAATAGGCCTCACAATATATGGCTTATGCACTATATTGTGAGAAACACAAGAGGGCTTCACCTTTTGTTAGCAGTGTTTAACTTTGTTTTCACTTGTCTTTCTTATTTGCTCTTGTCTTTCTTATTTGCCAGTAGGATGAATCCTGTTCATTATGTTATGTGCAGGTTTTGGCAAGCCGGAAGAAGATATTTATAATCTTGGAGTACATCACTGGTGGTGAACTATTTGATAAAATTGTAAGACCCCACTATTGTTAATGATAAGTGTCTTTTTCTGTTTTTGGGTACAAAATGTGGAATTTTTGCTGATGACCAAGTTAGAAATGCTGCTCTAACTACAAACTACTAAGTACACACTGATCATGTTGATGACCAACAGAAATGACATAATGGTACATTGAGCAATACCCTGATTAGTATGTTAGACTATACTTGTTCAGTCAAGCTAAGTTTCAAGTGTTGCTATCTGTTACAAATCCCATTTTGTTTCCATAAACATTTAGTTCTTTGTTTTGGCAGAGTGAAGCATGGAAAATCCGCAACTGAAAAATCAAATCAATCTTTTTTTCTCATCCTGGTGATAGCCACCCTGTACACTCTCCCTGGAAATCACATAAGGAAGAAGGTGCATCCAACTTTCAGAGCAAGAATAAAACTACTGAATGTGGTTACTACCTTCTACTTCTCATGTTCTTTCATCGCAATTGCACTTTTATCTGCTTTCAGTGATCTCTGAGTTGTCAATGATTGATTTCATTGTGGGGTTGAGTAAAGTTCATGTCATTTGTGTTCCGTTGTGTTTTGTCTGTTTTAGTTAGGCTAAAGTTCTCCAATGTAACCATGACAGTGCATGCTTTCAGTGATATCTGAGTTTATGCAATTCTTCTCCCAATCCAGCCTGCAGGAAAGGCATTACTCAAGGCACTGATAAATAAAGTCTTTAGTTAGGATACATGTCTATTGAGATCTAGCACCAAGGGTGAACATGCTGGATCGATTCTTGCTTGGAAAAAAAATCATCCATTGTATGAATGCTTTTAACACACTTATGTCAGGTGGATCTTTGATTGTTGTATGCGAAGATTGTACATGTCAATTTGTAGGCCTTTGATTTCATGATTAGCATTGTAATTTTTTTGTTGTTACATACAATATGTGATTTACTTAATTATGATGTTGTTTTTGAATTTTACATTTTTTTGAATTTTTTTTGCATGGCCGGGATTTTTATCCCTATCGTTCCCAAATAGCAGCAGGGATTTTATTCCCGGCTGGGAAAATTTTCCCTAGGATTGAGGGGGATCCAATATATCCTCAAAATCCCCTCTAGGGAAAATTTTCCCTAGGTTTCTTTTCCCTTGCATCCAAACAAGCCCTAAGGGGGTGAGTCCAACACCCCGGCTCGTCAATGTGAAAGCCCATATGAAGTGGTGGTGGGATTAGTCTCACATTGCTTGTATAAAGTTAGTTGTAGTAGTATATAATACTTATTGAGTCCAAACAGCAACTTTGGGTTAACCCTTTTACATGAAGTGAGGACAAAAGTGTAACCAGGGTGCTATACATGCATGGGTTCGCCCTACAGTGGACTAGGCTTTGAGCAAAATTTGGGCTAGGAACATAAAGTCAACTACTTATCCATCAAATATAATAAAAAAGGGCTTACTACGTGTGCTCTGCAACCACATATGGAACAATTCGCTCCTCCCTAACTTCATGTATTCATATATGAATAAAGTTGTTCAGAAACCTTAATAAAGTACAAGATTTCAAAAGTTAAAAGGTCCTGTCTTCCACCCCTAAGAAGACTATGTATGCCAAGTTCCACATGAACGACAAAAAATGATCATTACTAAAGCATCATGAAGCACTCAATTAAAACTCAAGAAGCTACAACCGCATCCCCAATCCCAGGCAAGATTGCAGCAGTCAGGCAAACCAACAGATACAGAACCTAACGTACAGCTTGCTTAGACTGTGCTACGTGCATCCATTGAAGTCATAAACAAGCCCTCACCCCGACTAACGATAACCATACATCACAAAAGGGACAGAACAATAAAATGAGCAATTACATAACAATCACAAGAAGGGACTGTTTGGAACATGAGATTTCACATGACTTTCCAAGGAATTTCACAGGAAACAGTTCAATTCCCGCATTTCAAACAAGGCCGAAATTTGGCCGCTTCACCTATGGAGCCAAAAAAACTCTACCATCAAATGTCCCTCCCCTCCCCACCCTCCCCAATTATAAAGATCTCGGCACCGACAAATAAATCATCAGATCCCACAGCATTTACTCGAATCCCTTTATAACACACATCAAACCTCATCACAACGCTCGAACATTCTTGCAACCTACCAAAGATTCCACCACCCTTCAGCCCAACCAAGCAAGCAAGAACCAGGCATACATACTCTAATTCCTCTATAGCACATACACAAAAGATCCCACGATTCGACCCGAATTACGCAAGCGAGAGCAACGGATCGCACCAGAACTTGAACTCGGGGAGTCGGCGGACGAAGGGGCGGAACTCGTCGGAGGCTCGGGTGGGGAGCGCGGGTCCCTCGCCGAGGACCTCGGCGACCTCAGGGTCGACCTGCGGTGAGAGGAAGGCGATGAGGAGGTTAAGGATGTAGATGCCGAGGGCGTAGGTGACGATGTAGTAGCCGCCGGCGAACCACACGCGTAGCGCGTACGCGGCCGCCACCCCGGCGAGGCCTAGCCACCGCCGCCCCACGTGCGGCGTGGACCGGTCTAGCAGGTGCTGGAAACGCCGGGACGCCGTGGCGACCGCCGCGGAGACGGCGGCGCCGGGCCCCTCGCCATCGCCGCCGGTGAGGGCGGGGGAAGTGGAGGAGGAGGGGTCCATCATGGCGTCCGGCCGTGTCGGGGATCTCGGCAACGGCGTCCGGCCGTGTCGAAAAGTTTCGAAAGGGATCATGGATGTACATCTCATCTTACCCCGATATAAAATTTCATGATCAAATTCGTCCTATGCTAGAAGTTACAAAAAGATAAATTTCGACAAACTTAAAAGTTCAAATGCACCTCAAATTTGTCTTTTTATAATATGGCCTGTCTTCGCGATAGGGGGGTACCGTCTTCTCCGGTGCTCAAAGCAGTTTCCGTGTTTATTTTTATTTGAGGTGTTTTGTTGGAATGTATTAGAATTTAGTTTAAATTTAAAATAAATTTTAAAACCTCTTAAGAAATTATCACTTATACAAACAGGATGTTAAAGAAATTCTTTATTTGCCATTGAAAGTTAGGCAAATCCTAAAATATTATCATGAAATTGTTCCTCTCTAAATTGTCACTAGATATCAACTTTCATCCCTTTTTACCACTTCCGACAGTCGTCTATGAACTAACCTTTAACTAGAGCATGAAAAGATCCTGGACGTGTTGGATGCGGATAACGAAATGTTGGTGTCTTTTTTTCCTCCCAAATTTGCCTTAGGATGCATAAGTAGAGCTCCATGCCACTCTCTTCGTGAATTTTTTGTTATCTCATCTCTCATCTCTTGCCCCTCTTAGTTGAGTGAAGGCCATATCTAAGACATTGAGCTTAGAGAATTAGAGAGCCCTAGCGCTTGCTACTGCCAAACGGGCGGATTGTCTTAACTTCTATATAGAAGCAAATGTGTTCTACTCTAATACTAAGAGAAATGACGGCCAGGTGTTTTACAAATGTCTTTATTTCTCTTTAAGTGAAATTGAGTTTGATTGTTTGTGGTTTTGTTGATTATTTTTCAATTGGAGTTGTTTCTTTCTTGAGACCTCTTCTTTCTTTTGTTTGCCTTCGCACATTGCCATAATTATGTAGGCTGGAGGATAATAATATTTTCAGTGGGCAGACACCATTGATAGAGCGAGAGAGCATCCTGGTAGCACTGTAGGGGCAGAGGATGCAGTCTGTGCTGGAGTAAAGGATGGACCCTGTGCTGGAGCAAAGGCTTAACATGCTGATGTTGACAATGGAGCACATTCTAGACCATACAAGTTGTTTGAGAAGATTGTGTGTGGGTATTGTTGTTGTACTTTATGCTATATTTGTGAATTAATTAGTTTGTTGCAAAGGAGATTAATATGGTTATGGAAACCTCTTCTTAAAGTTACTAACCAAATGCAGCAAACAGTGATGCTTACATTTGCCTTTATTTTGCTTAACAAATATGTAGCACAATCAACATTATAGGATCCAACAAATATGTAGCAGTCAATAACATAAGATCCATATTTAAATAAGTTCATTACTATAACATTCCAAAATTTTCCTTTAATATTATTTTATTATTATTTGTGCATTTTGTGATTTTTTTTAGATTTATCGAATTTTTCTGGATTTTATTTGGAATTATTTCAAATTAAGTATATTGGCCTTTTTAGAAAACTAGCTATATGTAGATAAAGTTAATATAAAGTTTGGCTAAAAATATTTTATTTGAGTTCAAAATGTCTCAAAGTATTTTAAGATTTTTCTTAGATTTTTCCTGGTGTTTTTGTTGTCTAAAACTAATTAAACTATTTTTTATAATTATTTTAAAAAGAAAAAACCCGAGAAAAACCCATAAAACGATCTTGAACGAAGCCCGGTATTTGTCTGGCGTGGCTCGTGCTGCTGTGACCAAATCGCTCCACGTCACCGACCCGTTATCCCAGCCTTTATCATCAGCCATTGATCTTCGATCGTGCGGCTTGGATTAGAAGATGAGGTTTCCTATTTGACCTAACGTTGGTGATCGTCAGATTCAGATTAGGTGCATGAGATCGTAGCATACCGGTTCAGAATTCCTTCAAGATCTTGGCTGTCGAACCATTAATGAAGGTTAAGATTGCATCGCGTTAGCTTGAATCATGATCATCCGCGGAAGATCAGAAAGCTGTCCGTTGTCGTCTCTGATTAGGACTCAGAGTCCGCCACCGATACGACGCTGCTGTCGTGTAGGATTAGGTTTCTGTTTTTCGTACCTTCGCCGGGGGTATTTAAGGAGAGGGTAGTAGCCCAAGGATCACCAACCCGTCGCGCACTCGTAGCCATAGCCGCCATCACCTGCATCGCTGCTTTTTAGCGCAAGAGCTCGCCAAAGTTCCGTAGCGCCGCCATTCATGTTTCCACTGTTGTGCCGCCATCAAGCCATCATCCGCCGTGTGGGTTCCAGATCTGGGCTTGCCGTGCTGAGACGCATTCGAGCCGCCACTTCTTGGTCACTGGAGATCATTGCTTCACCGTCACCGAGGTCATCGTCTCCAAATTCGGTGGGAGCCTCCAGTTGCACCACCATCATCGAGTTGAAGCTTTGCTGACCGACGGATCGGAAGCGAACGACTACGATAGGGCCACGTATATGCGATCAGCAGTGAATCGCTAGGTTAGATTGCTACCATCGGATCTCAGTGTGCGGTGAAGATTGCACCAACCCGTGAGCCAATACCGCGCCAATGTGTGGCAGCACAGCCGCCAAAGCATCGTGTGCCAAGTCTACGGTGGACCAAAGGAGGTTCTATGGACCGGGTTTATGGACCGAGGCCACATGTCAGCATGTGATTGGTCCGGGGTAGTGCTGATTACACAGTGATGTAATAATATAGATTTTCTATTTAAAAATAACCCAGTTTATTATTTAATTTTTTATTTTCTGATTTTTATGATTTTTGAAACTTCCGAGAGCCTATTCTCCCTCATACGAGCTCCGATTGAGATGATTCAAATTTCTAAAAATTTGTAAAATTGAGATCTAATTAATAGTGAATTTATTTGATTTTTTAAGTTTGATTGCTCTCTATTTTGGTATTTATTTGCTTTTCTCTTTCGATTTACGTAGACGTTGAATTGTGCGACGCATCCGAGGAAGATCCATCAACTCAAGACCAAGGTCCAGAGCAAGAATAAGGGTTTTTCTAAGGAAAATTATGCTTTGATCATATTGAACGCATATTTGCAAAATTGCTAAATTGTTTTAATTATTGCATATTATTTCACGTGTACAATTGTTTTCAATTAAATTGGGACTTAGTCATGATCCATTTGTCACCCTAGATTGGTTCACTATAGCTAGTTAATAATAAAATCAATATGGGATGGTTAAATCACTTTAGTATGCTTAGCCATGCCATGTCATCACATGTATTTGAATCTTTGGTAATTAATCTTGACTAATGGAATATGGAACAATGTTATGAACTTGTGTGTCATATGTGGTCATGCGATGAGATTGAGTTGTGGTGGCAAGGGATGTCACGCAATGATGTCGAATTGTTGATGGCATATGGTGCTTGGTAATCAACTGAGAAGGTATTCACTTATATTGGAACAAGTGGCAAGGGGCAAGTGTGCCAAGATGGGCCTGATGGGCAGAGGGTATGTTAAAGTCTTGTTTCGATCATCCTAAATACTTAACCTTGCAAGCCTTTGACCTAAGTCAACCATGCAATCACATGTCTGTTATGAGACAGCTTAGCTGATTAATTTGCAATGTCTTAGCTTTGGTACTATCAATGGCGGTGTGAGTCCCGAGTTATGGATCAACTCACGTGGCGCAAGAGGGGGGCCTTGGATGTGATAACCAGACTACCAGTGTTGAAACCTTAGCGGGTAGTACTGGGTTAAGCCAGAGCATTGTAAAGGCTTAGTCATGATCTCTCCGCTGACACACCAAAAGAAGTGTGTTAATTGCATGGCAACAAGAGACGATCATGTTATGTGGGTAAAGTGCACAACCTTTGCAGAGTGTAAATCTATTCTGATAGCCGTACTCACGGTATTGAGCATAGCTTGAGAATTATAGTTAAGGGTTAGTTTAATAAAATGGAAACTAGATGGGATGGCAGGTTGCCATATGGAAAGTTAGAAATTTGACTTAGTATTGGAAACTTAGTTCATTTGGAAAAGCTGAAATTATTTTTATTTTACTATCTTTTGAATCTATTTATTGTACTTATTCATAAATGTTGCTTTATGGTAAAATAGCCATGATAGCCATTCCTTTGGAATAAACCTTGCATATAGATATGTTAGAATTGTATTCTGTGCACAACTTGTTGAGTACTTTATGTACTCACCTTTGCCACCACCAACATCACCAGTTAAGGAGCCCATATCAGCTTGGAGGAGGAGCACCATAAAGAGACGAATGTTTAGGGTGCTAGCCTTGTCAGTTGCCTGTGGTATACTGAGGAATTATCTACGTTTTCATTCCGTTGCAGTTTAATTTATTATTCAACCTCGTAAGGCATAGTCATGTAAGTTGATCATAAGGTTATATAACTAGTAATATTTAATATATGATATCTTTTATCTTATTTTCGTTGTGTATGATTATGATATTTGCTAATGTTGAGCCTGTGTGCACTAGTGTAATCCTAGACTAGTGCAGTATACACAGAGGGTCCAGATTTACATATTCAGGTCCTGACAATTACAGACCACACCATACCATCTAAGTTCAACTAGATCATTATAGAACAGGGTAGCAAATTCATTACATACCAGATGTGAAGGAATTAATCAAGAATTTTCCTTTTGCTTCTAGTCCCTATTGCTGGAGTTGTTGTTGCCCTTGAGTTTTCCTTTGTGCTTGCCACTTGTTAGTGGTGGTGTCTATTCCCCTCGAGCTGGCAATGGAATTACATCAATAAAGCCTTAGATTAGTTTGATGCAGTCATAGACCTAGATTTCACTGACCTACCAGAACTTGAGCTATCCTGATTAGATCTCTTCTTATCAGGGATTTATTGCGTTGGTTGCATTGGCTACATGCATATCACAAAACAACATAGTTAGAAATGCAGAAAACAAAAAAGTTCGAAATGTTGTAAACAAGTGAGAGATAATAACCTTGGTGGATATGTCATGGTAGGAGCTAAAGAAGCAGTTCCAGCAGGTTCCTTGCTTGCTGCACTTATAATAATTTCAACTGAAGTCTTCTTTACCCTTGGTTTCTTCTGTGGTTTTGGTCTGCATCTACAAATTAGTAGGAGAAAACTTTTAGCAAATTAAGCTAACATCATACATAAGTCCTAGACAGGAGTAGAGGTCTACCTTGCAACCATATAAGCTGCTATGTCTTCTGGACCACCTAACCTACAATTATGCTAGTGATGGCCATATCCTTTGCATATTGGGCACATATGGCCTTTCTTTACCTGAGTCCTGTTCTTATCAGTACATCCTTAGTACCTATTTTTTCTTAGCCAAGGGCAAACCCTGGATAGGATGGCCCATCCCTGTTTTTCCTGTCATCCAGGTGTTTGGTTCGGAGGATGGGGTGGATGAGGCTAGCCAAGAAAGGGAATATCAATGGAGATGCTGGATGGATCGAGCTGTGCGATTTGGTGAATGAGGCCATCCACTCCCATGGGCTATGTTCTCACTCCACCTCTCCTTGTTCTCGTCACTCTCCTCTCCCTGTTCTCCTCACTCTCCATTCACCCCTAAGCTCTCCATCTCCAAAGAACCCTCTACTCCCCCTGCCTTGCCCAAATCTGATCGAGAAAGGTACGATTTTTGACCCCCCGGCCTCTCTATCTCCGATGAACCCTCTGGTTCCCTGCCTCTGCCCTAATTCAATCAACAAAGGTATGATTTTTGTCACCATTTTCTGCTTCTGGGTTTGCGTCCCTTCTCCCCAAGTGGTGACCAGGTCAGATCCCCGCTTATTGGGGCTAGCCCACCCGTCCAAGCTGCAACGCGGTGGATGCAGATGTGGGCTAGGGGATCATGGAGCAAGTGAAACATCTAGACCCCCAATTTTATTTGATTTTGCTAATTAATGGCAAGCGATGTTAAAGGACTAACAATTTACTTTGAGTGTATGAGAATAGGTTGGTCCTTGTCATTGCACATGAAAAAGGTGAAACCTATGAGCAAACTTGCCCTTAGATAATTCAAGCTCAAGGCCAAGGTATGAAAGTGATTAAAGATCTTTTCATAGCTTTTATCGATCTTGGTGTTTGGTGGTAAGATCGGATTGTTAGAATCGGTACCGTACTATTAAGAGTGACCATTGATTAGTAGCTTGAAAATGCTTAGATATCATGGAACAAATTGTGTTCATATTTGGGTATGCATTGGCTTTAAAATTTCTTTTCAAAATCCTGTTGCCCTGCTAAAATCAGCACTACCGGCAACTAGAGGCCGATACTACCGTTGGGTCACTAATATCGCCCACTAGCTGCAGTAGCTATTTTACAGAGGGATGCCTTTTGGTGGGTTTTGCTCAGTTGGCACTACCGTGGTCTGAGAGCGGTACTGCCGGAGATGTGGTAGTACCACCCCTTAAATGGCGATAACATTATTCCAAAGAAGGACATTTTTCAAGTACTTGTTTGGTTGGCATTACCAGAGCATTAGGCCAATACTACCGCAAGGGCTTTCGTACCGCCTCAATGTTGGCGATAGCTTTTTAACAGCAAAGAGCTCAAAGGATATTTTTCAAATTCAAAAAGCCACACTACCGTGGCTTAGTTGGCGGTACTGCCAGGGTACTGTAGCAATGGCTACTATTGCCTAACGCATTAAATGCAATTTCAACCGTTGGCTTTTGTGGTGGTACTACCGGCCCATACATGACAGTAGTGCCAGATTTGGTAGTTTTGTGTGGGTTTTGCCCCCAATGGCTAGAATTATTGGTGGAGATTATAAATACCCCCTCACCTGCACCAAGGGCAAGGTTAGAGATTTCATTGAACATCCCTTAAGCCCTTGCAACACACGCATCACTCTAGATCATTAAATTTCATGTTGTGAGTAGTTGAAAGCATTCAAGTGTGAGCATTAGATTTGAGCCATTACAACACTTGATCATCTTCAAGCAAATCAAATATTAATTGTCTATTCTCTTGGAGGTTGCTTCCTCCTAGATAACTTGGAGGTGTGAAACTAGTGATCACCTCAAAGGAGATTATGAAGAGACCCATGTTCGGTTGTGAAGGTTGGAGCTCAGCTACCCAGAGTAGGGAAGAGCTACCACTAATGATTGAGGAATGCTCAATTGCACAAGGAGCCAACTTGATTTGTTCAAGCTTCCTCAATGTGGATTAAGAATGATCGACAAGTCTCTGAGACCACATGAAAAATCATCTTGTTCATCTTCTTGTGGTTTACTCTCTTGTAATTTATTTGTGGAATTAACATTCCTAGTGATCTTAGTGTTTGTTCATCACTTTAGGATTGTTGTTCTTACCTAGACTTAGGTTGTTGATGCACTTAGGAAAATCTAGCTCATTTAGATTTTAATTGTTGTAAAATTGCAATTTGTATCATTCTTGCTTAATTATTATATTAGAGCCAAAAGAAATTTAAAACCTCCTATTCACCCCCTCTAGTTGATTATCCTTGATCCTACAAATGATATCTGAGCTTGGTCTCTCATTTATAAACTTCACCGTGTAGAGAGAAAAGGATGGCAAGTGAGAGTGTATCGATAGGCAAGGCACCTTTCTTTGATGGCACAAATGATGCATATTGGAAAATACGTATGACCGTTTATCTCAAGGTCATGAGCCCAAGCATATAGAGGACTATGGATGAGGGTTTCACTATGGGGCTTAATCCTACACTTACAATCAATCAAGAAAAGTGAAACTCTCATCTCAGTACTCAAGCGATGAACGCTCTATTTGGAGCCTTGAACACGAATGAGTTCAATCGAGTGAGCAACCTTGAGGCTGCTCACAAGATTTGGACCACCCTCTCAGAAATTCATGAGGGAATATCCGTGGTCAAGGAGGCTAAATTGCATATACTTAGAATCAAATATATGAGTTTCATTATGTTACCCCATGAGAAAATCAATGAGATGTAATTAAGGTTAAATAACATAGTGAATGAGCTCAAAGGCCTTGTGGCATCATTAACTGATCTTGATATTATTCGCAAGATGCCTAGAGCTCTACTGGACAAGTACGAGATGTTGGTGATCTTGTTCCTCAACTCTCCCGAGTTAGTAAGGATGACGCCAACCGGACTCTTGGGCAATCACATCACCAATGAATTGTACAAGAAGGACAAGGAGGAGCTCTTCGAGAAAACTTCTTTAAAGAAGAAGAATATTGCATTCAAGGCCAAGGCGAAGTCAAGCGATGAAGCGCTTGATGATGAAGTGGATGATTCCTAGGAGGAGATGGCTCTTCTTATGAGAAAAATGAGGAGATTCATGAGGAAGTGCTCAAGCTCAAGGCCCCTCAAAAGTTTAAGAAGGGTCAACACTCAAGCAACAAATGCTACACCAACATAAATTGCTATGAGTGCGATGAGAAGGGCCACATTGCCTCTCATTGCCCCTAACAAGGAGGACAAGTCCAAGCCATCGAAGAAGAAGGAATTTAATGGAAAGAAGAAACTTTTAAGAAGTTTCACAAGGATGACAACGACGAGGTTCACATTGAAGAGTGGGACTCTGATGAGGAGTATTTAGATTCGACTCCTCTGATGATGACACTCCTTCTAAGAAGAGATTCACTGGTGTAGCAATCAAGGAAGCTTCATTACCATTCATCACTCCTTCATGTCTAATGGCAAAAGGAGATCATAAGGTAAAATCAAATGTCGATGATGATGAACATTTATATGATGAGTTTATGGACATGCTTGAGGATGCAAATGAATATTTTGGCAAGGAGAGTCTAAGATCTTGAGAGAAGAATTTTTTCTCTCAATGATTCTTATGAGGAGCTAAAGGATGCTAATGAAACTCTCCTTTTCAAGGATCATTCAAAATCCTTAGTAGATGTAGGCATTTCTTGTGATATTCTTGATGCCATGCCTAGAGTAGAAAATTCTCCTAGCAATGTATCTAAGATTAACATATATACTTTATGTAATGATTTAATTGATATACCATCTTTCTCTTTTTCAATTAACAATTTATCCCATGTTAGCAATTATTTAGTAATTGAGAACAATGAACTCAAAGAGATTGTATCAATGTTTTAAGCGAAAAACAAACCTTGATAAGATTCTTAGCGATCAACTATGCTCCTACAACAAAGAAGACCTTGAGTTTATACCTAAGAAGGGTAAGAAAGAGAGCTACAAAGCTCCAAGGTTTGTGAAGTCAAATGGCAAGCTTTGCCATAAGTGCTATGATGTGGAACACGTGCCAAATGATTGTCGTTTGGGTGAGGCTCCCAAGAAGAGCATTTATGATTCATGCTACGTCCTTATGAAATCTAGTAATAGTAGAGTGGTTGTTAAATTTGTTCGCACTGCCACACTTGGTTGCAAAAAAAATGCCATTTGGGTGCCCAAAATCTTGGTTATTAACTTGCAAGGACCCAAACAATTTAGCTACCTAAAAAGGTTTGATCTTCTTTTGTGAGTGAACTACAAGACCGGCGGAAGGCATTGGGTATTGGATAGTGGTTGCACTCAACACATAACTAGAGACCGAAAGATGCTCACCACATTTGAAGTAAGGAGTGGAAGCCATGACAATATCACTTTTGGTGACAATAACAAGGGAAAAGTAATTGGAATAGGTAAAATTGCAATCTCAAATGACCTTTCCATTTCTAATATTTCATTAGTTGAAACTCTTAACTTTAACTTGCAATTGGTTGCTCAAATTTGTGATCTTGGTCTTGCATACTTTCTTGAAATGGTGTTGTTATTTCAAAAAAATGGTAACTCTTTGATTTTCATAGACTTTTGATTTGGCAATCTTTATTTGGTTGATTTTTCTTCAAATGATTCATACCTTTAAACTTGTTTAATCACAAAAACATCCTTGGGTTGGTTTTGGCATAGAAAACTAGCTCATATTGGCATGATTCAACTCAAAAAGCATTTTAAGCATGACTTAGGCTCAGTTTGTTTAGGCTTGAGCTTGGGCTTATTTGGCTTTTACATCTCTATAAGCCACAAGCCAAAACAAACAGTATTTTTCCAGCCAGACAGAGAGAAGAAGCTTTTAGCCCAATTTGCACTACGCGAGAGAAGCAAGGAAAACGATGCTTCTTGGGGTGGCTGGAGCTTCTAAAAATCCCACTTCCCTGGTACCTTTACAACTTAACTATTATTTACGAAAAATTGTCATCCTCATCCAGCTCCAGCAGCTTCTTCTAGCTCCAACAGCTTCTTTCAGCTCCAGCCAAATAAGCTCAAGCTCCAACCTAAACAAACTCAGCCTTAGTCGTGGGCTTGAAGGATATAAAGTTTATGAAAAATAAACTATGTAATGCTTGCTAAGTCGGAAAGTACATTGCATTTAAGCATGACTTAGTAGTGGGCTTGAAGGACATAGACCAAATATTAGGTGATGTTAGTAAGGATGTTCAAACTTGATTTTGTGTTATTTATTTTTGTGAACATTACTCTTTTGAATCCTCTCATGTAGATGAAGCTTTACATAATTTGAATTGGATGAATTCCATGCAGGAAGAGCTCAATTACTTCACCTGTAATGATATTTGGACATTTGTTGAGAGACCTAAGGACCACAACGTCTTTGGCAGAAAATGGGTCTTTAGGAACAATCAAGATGAAAATAGAATTGTGGTAAGAAACAAAGCAAGGTTAGTGGCGCAAGGTTTCACTCAAATCGAAGGTTTGGATTTTGGTGAAACCTTTGTACCCGTGGCTAGACTAGAACCCATTTGTATCTTGTTTGATTTTGCACCTTGTTTTGATATCAAATTATCTCAAATGGATGTGAAGAGTGCATTTTAAATGGTAAAATTACCGAACTAGTATTTGTTGAGCAGCCTCCCAATTATAAGAATCCTAATAATCCTAACCATGTCTATAAGCTCTCTAAGGCAATCTATGGACTCAAACAAGATCCTAGGGCATGATATGAACAAATTAGATACTTTATACTCAAAAAAGGATTCAAAATTGGGAAGATTGATACAACACTTTTCACTAAGATAATGAATTCTTTATTTGTCAAATTTATGTTAATGACATTATATTTGGTTCTACTAACCAAGACTTTTGCAAAGAATTTGGTAATGTCTAGGGAATTTGAGATGTCCATGATTAGAGAATTGAGTTATGTTCTTGGACTTCAAATCAAACAACTCAAAAATAGGACCTTCGTAAGTCAAACCAAGTATGTGAAGGACCTACTCAAAAGGTTTGGTATGGAGGATGCAAAGCCCATCAAGGCTCCCATGGCTTCTAATGGGCATCTTGATCTTAATGCGGAGGTAAACGTCATATTTAAAGCTTTATCATTCTATGATTGGTAGTTTACTATATTTTATCGCATCTAGGCCTGACATCATGTTTAGTGTTTGCATGTGTACACATTTTCAAGTATCTCCAAAAGAGTGCCATTTAGTGGCTGTTAAGAGAATTCTCCGATTATGCGGGTTACAAAGTGGATAGAAAAAACAATTCAAGGATTTGTCAATTTTAGGTAGATCCTTAGTTTCATGGTTCTTTAGGAAATAAAACTCTGTAGATCCATCAACTGCCGAAGCCGAATACATATCCACCATTAATTGTTGCACTCAATTATTATGAATGAGGCAAACTTTAATGGATTATGAAATTAACTTTAAATGTGTGCCTCTTTTGTGTGATAATGAAAGTGTCGGAAAAATTGCCAACAACCAGGTCCAACACTCAAGAACCAAGCATATATCTATCTGCCATCATTTCCTAAGAGATCATGTCAGCAAAGGTGATGTTGTGATTAGCCACATTAGAACTAAAGATCAATTAGCGGATACTTTTACCAAGTCTCTAGATGAAAGCCATTTTTATAAGTTGAAGAATGAATTAAATATCATAGATATCACTAATGTTGCTTGAATAATTGCACCATGGTTGGATCTTCATTTGGAGTTATTTGCCTTCTAATAATTTCTTGATATTTTTTGGGGCAACACATTAAGGGGTAAGTATTCTACAAATATGTTGTATACTACATCTCTAAAAATGTGAAAATATCAAAAAGTGCTAATGTTGTTCAAAAGGAAGGCCCTAGATCATTCTAGGTGAAAATTATTTGAAATATCATACTTTGAAGGTTTTACAAAATCCTTCTTGAAATTCTTCATTTTCAATATATATATGTAAATCTCATCTAATAAATTATACTTTGTCAAAAATATGTTCCTTGCATTGTTATAAAAGCAAAGAAGTGTTTAGACAAGTTTTCTCTTTAAAATTCCTCCAAAATCTAAAATTTAGTCTATATTGACCTAATTAATGCACTTTGTGAGTTATAGCTTTTATAACTAGAATCTTGACATTCTAGTTCTCTAAAAGTATTTTAGACTCAGACAAGTCAATTGAGTTTACACTCTCTTTAATTGGATCACTTAATTTCAAAATTGTTGTTTATTTCACCTCAAAACCTACTTTAATAAAAAAAACAACTTCAAAGATGGGTTAATGTGATTTAATCTAGTTGGAAATGCTCTCCTATGTGTTTCACTAAGATATGAATGCATTAGTGCTATTTCATAACTTTTCTCTTAGGATTCCTAACAGTTCTAGTTAGGGCCGACACTATCGGTGCTTGCACCTGGTAGTACTGCCTAGGCCAACACTACTGCCCTCAAGAAGTAGTAGTGCCACTTCCTCAGGTGGGGTCTCTCTTGAGTAGTTTTCTTGCACAGCCGACGGTTCCCCTCTTCCTTTTACTTCCCTGGGCTGGCTCTTCTCCTCTCACCTCTCTTTTGTGGCTAAGTCCCAAATGGACTCCTCTCTCCCCCCTTCTCCTCAATATCTAAATTCCAAATCCCTCAAAACTTCCATTGAATCTTCATCCTTAGATCCTTTCTTGATTCAAGTGTCCTTCCTCTTCAAAAGGTAACCTCTCATTTGCTTCTTGATTCTATATTTGTTACCCTAGGTCATTCCTATCTCAAATTAGGGTTTGTTTGAAAATGTAGAAAGCACATAAATTTGAAGTTCAAATCTCTTGTTAAATGGAGTAAATTGGTGACTTTTGGAAGTCATTTCATGCAATTAAGATGTCTGATCTTTCATTCAAACTAAATTTGATCTTAGGGTTTGGGGATTCACCGTGATCTTAGGTGTGGAACCGGTGATCTCTTCAAAGGAGACTGTGAAGAGACCCATGTTCGGTTATGAAGGTTAGAGCTCAACCAGCCGAAGCAGGGAAGTGCTATCTCTGGTAATCGAGGGAGGCTCAATTACGCAAGGAGTTAGCTTGATTTGTTCAAGCTTCCTCAACATGGATTAGGAGAGACCGGCAAGTTTCCGAGACCACGGGAAAAATCATCGTGTTCATTTTCTTGTGGTTTGCTCTCATGTGATTTTTTTGTGGAATTAACATTAATAGTGATCTTATTGTTTGTTCATCACTCTAGGATTATTGTTCTTGCCGAGAATTAGGTTGTTGCTGCACTTAGAAAAACCTAACTCATTTAGATTTTAATTGTTGCAAAATTGCAATTTGTGACATTGTTGCTTAATTATTATATTAGAGCCAAAAGAATTTAAAAACCTCTTATCGACCCTTCTCTAGTCGATTATCCATGATCCTATATCTTGGGCTCTTGCAGCTTCTGGTCGGGATGGGTTGGGTCGTTTGCCAAGGTGACTTCTAAGCCGTCTCCCCGAACGATCATCGTTTCTAGATCCACCTTTGAGGGCTACCGCCTACTCTGAAAAGTGGGGGCTTGGAAGCCTAGGGTGGTTATGAGTCAGCTTCCAAATGGGGGGTTTGGTCATTGTCTCGAGCCCAGAAAGTCTTCTATTGCCTAGAAAACCGCTGAATACCAAATGAGCATCTAGATAATTTCCTTTATAGAAAGGTTGTTAACCTTCAGATCTAGCTAGTTTGGTTGCAAAATTTGCTTTGGTGTGCCTAGGATCACCACCGTGAGCAACATCATCATCATTGCCAGCATCACCATCACCTCGCGCTATCGATTCTCTTCTCTTCTCTATCACCTTGTTGGAATGGAATTGGCTGCATGTATATCCTCTTGTCTCTCTTACTCCCCTATATACATATATTGTGAATGGTGAGTGACCAAATTGTTGAAGCTAAGCGCAGTCAAATGCAATTATGCTATTCCCCACATTAGTTTGTTGCATTGTGCACAAAATATATGTGTCCAATTTTGTTTTTCACCCATTCATTCATGGGATTAATTGTGCACAACATGGTCGATAGTGTTTTGTCACAAGCACGGAGGTCACAGTGCCAAAGTGACGAGCTAGGAATGCACGACATCTAGGTAACAAAACTCTGTTTTGTACTCTATTCTTGTCTTTTTTATTGATAAATGTGTTGAAGGATGTTCAAACCTGAAATAGTTCATACATTGCACATTATGTCATGGTGAAGTTAGAACATTTGTTTCACTCTTGCATTGTGAAAGACCATGTGGAGGTCTATACCTTTGTATGATGAGTAATTGACTAGATTAAAGGTTGATCCAATGAATAGCTAACTAGATTGAAAGGTTGATCTAAGTCAAAATGGTCTTGAAGCATTTTGATAAGTTCTCAAC
This sequence comes from Guadua angustifolia, assembly GCA_036346375.1. NCBI lineage: Eukaryota > Viridiplantae > Streptophyta > Magnoliopsida > Poales > Poaceae > Guadua > Guadua angustifolia. The sequence goes on from CM070514.1 coordinate 12,490,849, forward strand.
CAAGTCGTGTTTCTTTGCTGAAATTCTCTAGCTCTTTGTCTGGTTCTCTTTCTTGGCTGCTAAGAGCCTTTGCTGAGTTCTTCCAGATTTGTTGAGTTCTTCCAGCTTTCTGACTGGTTTCTTTGCTAGGTTCTGTGTTTCGAGTGGCTCCTATTTTTGCTAAGTGCGTCTAGCTTTTTGATTGGTTTTCTTCCTTTTGTGAAGGCCGAGTGCCGAGTGCTTCCAGTCTTCACTGCGTGATTTTTAGCTTCTCGACAGGTTTCCTTCTGAGTTGAGTACCTTGCTGTGATCAAGGGGTTGCTAAGGACTCAGCAGGTGGTTAGCCGAGTGGTTAACTAGGTAGTTAGCTGGGTAAATTAAGCCTTGTGGCTAGCCAAGCGTTTCAGCCGAGTGGGTTTGAGTATATGGGTTTGCTGACTGATTTTTGTTAAGTTGTGTTTGACTATTTTGAGATAGTCAGCAAATATGATTATGGGCATTGCTATGTGAAAGGTTTCCTTGTCTTTGATGGTTGCAGGACGACGGTGCTAGGTCATGATGAGGCGAAGATGACCGGGACTAGATGAGGTGCATCGGAGGTCCAGAATGGATGGGAGATCACCGGAAGATGACCAGAGACAGAGTTCGGGCAAGCCAAGAAGGCAAGGAAAAGAGCAGATACTAGCTAGATGATGCAAGGATCAATGAGGACTATTGGAGTATAGTCTAGTTGATAGGAATAGCGGGTCTAGTAGTATGCTTTGAGAGCCGTGCAAGAAAAACCCTGTGTTAGAGGGTTTAGGGTTTCACCTTGCAGGCTGTGTGAGTGGGCGCTTCCTAGCCCTTAGATGAGTCTCTAGGGTTGAGAGCTGCATCTAAGGGTGGTAGGTGGCCCAAGAGTTGTATAAATATGGAGGGATGCCTCCCTCAACCGGTGGTGGTTGGTGGGGATCCCAGAAGGGTTTTAGAGGTTTTGAGTGCTCTGTTGAGCTTTGCTCACTTTTGTGTGTGTGGCTTTGTAACCCCCCTTTCAGGAATACAAGATTCATATCAAAGATTTCAATACTTGCATTTTACCTTCTATCATTTACTTTATGCAAGTTACTTTCTGCAATTTAAGTTATGCAATTTACTTTACGCAAGTTGATTCTTCCGTCTGCATTCTTTCTTGCGTCTTTTGCGTTCGAGTTGATTGATCTTGTATTTCATTTCTGTGCTCCTATAGCTTGCTATACTTGAACTTCCCAGATCTTTTCATCAGAAGCAAGTTTTACACTGAATTCCCTGTTCTTTCTGCTTTTCTTAAAGTGTTCATCCTTCTTGGACAGAAAGATCGATTCCTTGAGATCAATCTTGTTGATCCTTCCGGGAATCAAGTTTCTTGGTAAACCAAGATCACATCTACCTATTTTTTGCAAGTTTTATTGAGGAAATCAAAAGTTCTTATGATTCTTGTTCTGGTGGAAGCTAGTGTTCATGAGAAACTTTCGGGTCTGGTACTCTCACCTACTCCTGTAGGGTACTACCAGGCTTTTCTTCTCTAGAACCTCTACCCTTTTGAGTGATCTTTTGTGTTAATCTTTTGGAATACTTTTGTGTGGGAAAATTTGATTGCGACCATTCACCCTCCCCCTCTGTTCGCCATTCTGATTCTTCAATTGGTATCAGAGCCGGTTCTGCTCTTTTCATTGATCTTGACCGGTCTCAAGAGCCATGGCAACAGACAAGTTTTCCACCAAGCCTCCCATTTTTTGTGGCATTGATTTTCCTTTTTGGATGTCGAGGATGGAATCATACATCACTGCCCAGGGCTTGCTGATTTGGCAAAAGGTCAAACTCCCGTATGATGTTCCTGCCGATGAACACGTCACTGCCGGAAATATGGGTGATGTGGAGGCAAATGCTAAGGCAAGAAACATTCTCATATAGGGACTTAGCCGTAGTGAGTATGACAGGATCTCTCATCTGCGATCCGCTCATGAGATCTGGGTGACCGTCGATGCTTACCATGAGAGTACTACCCAAATCAAAACCGTGAGGCAGGATCAACACAAGCGTGAGTACAACAAGTTTGAACAACACACTGGTGAGAGTCTTGATGAGTGTTTTGGTCGATTTATAAAAATTTTGAGCGATCTCTGGGCAGTTGGTTGTACATACCCTGACTCGGATAATGCTCGACACTTTTTGACCGCACTTGATCTTCACATTTGGGAAATGAAGGTAACCACCATCAAGGACACAACCGATTTGTCGACCTTGACTCTTGACGAGCTTTATTCCGGTCTCAAGACTCATGAGATCGATGTTGTCTCTCGCAAGATGAAATCTCAGTCGATGGCCTTGGTTACTGATCCCATTTGTTCCTCTTCTTTCGACTTTTCTGCTATCTTTTCTCTCTTAGCTCTTTGTGGGCTAAGTAATGACCGTCTGGATAAGTTTCCAGAAACTGAGCTTGCTCTTTTAGCTCGCAAATTTTCTCATGCCTACAAGAGGATGAGAGAGAGAAAAAGAGGAGGTGTGATCACTTGTTTCGAGTGTGGTGGCCCCAACCACATTCGAGCAAATTGTCCAAAACTGGAGATGGGCAAAAATGACTCCGGTGGTTTCGGAAAGAACGACTACACTGACAAGAACCGCAACAAGAAGCCTCCAGTCCGTGAGCCGGCACACGAGAAGAAATATCGCAACTTCTCGAAAAATAAGAATCTATTCCATTGCGTCCTCGCTACCCTCGACGACATCAACCTCTTCAACACGGAGACATGGAGCGACGAAGGCGAGGATGATCTGCAAGAGAAGAAAGGTGGCGACAACTTCTCCAGCATGTGCTTCATGGCAGACACCAATGGCGTCAGTGACTCCGAGCTCTACAGCGACTTGGACGAGGTACCTTCCTATGACCAGCTCAATGAGGCTTTTTGCAAATTAGGAAAATTTCATGCTAGAGTTAGAGCTAGGTGTATGGAGCTTGAGAAGGAAGTTGGTATCCTTACTCGGGAGTTAGCTTTTTGTAGATCTTCTCCCTCCCGAGTCACTGATGACTACTCCTTGTGTGATGCCCTGCTTGTGGAGCTTGAGAACCTAAGGACCTTGCATGATAGTGTGCAGACTGAACTTGAAAGTCTTAGGTCGAAAAATACTAGCACTCAGACTAATGATGCTTCCTCTCTAGATGCTAGTTTCCTTCATGCTCATGCTACTCCTTCATGTGATAATTGCCCTAAATTGCTTGCTGAAATAGATGTCATGAGCGTTCACCTTAGGAAGCTTTCTTTCTAGAAAAGATGAACTTGAAATGCATGCTTCTAAGGACCCTGTCAGCTCATGTGAGGGCTGTAAGCAACTAAAACTTGACAATAAAGCTTTAAATGTCAAGTATGCTAAACTTGATAAGGACTTACTAGATAAGTCATTTAAGAGTTGCTTGTATTGTTTTGTGATTGAAGTGGATTTGGATAAAATCCAAGTCGAACTTAGGAGAAACTAGAAGACCAAGCCCATAGGATTAGAGAAGCTCCCTACATTTCTTGTGAGGTCCTCAAAATTGAGGCAGCTGTGCTGAGGGAGAAAAATGCACAAGCTGGTGTTTCTTCTTCTCTTTCTGGTTCTTCTTCTTTCACTCATCCCTGTTCTTCTTGTGCCTCTCTTTTCCGAGAGTGTGAGTACCTCATGAGCACTCTTGAAAAATTTGTAGGAGGCAAGAAGAAGCTGAATCTCATTCTAGACTAATCGAAAATTAGCAGATTTAATCAGGGTCTAGGATTTGACTCTTTGGAGCACGCTAGGACTCATCCTCCTACCATTGTGCGTGGATCCAAGAGTGGAGAGATTGTGGTTGCTCCCAGGATGAGTACCACTGTGTTTAGATCTGCTAGGGTTGTCCATGAGACTTCTGAGCAGAAGGGTGCTCCTCTTGTCACTTTCTGCCTTTAGTAAGGCAAGATATTCATGCACCTTCTGCAAGAAGGATGGTCACCTAGTAGATTTCTGTTACAGGCGTGCCAAAATCACGAAACATAAGCATGTTCTTAAGTGTATTCAGGATCATTCTTAGATCCCGAGTGCATCTAAGGCACACACTACTACTAAACAAATTGAAAAATTGTCTGTTTTTAAGCAGCGTCCAGCACTCGGTTTTCATGCTGGTCAGTCATGTTTTAGTTTTGGAGCTACTTGTGATCAGTCTTTCCGCCGTTCTCTTGATATTCCTCATTTTTTTCATCGAGGTAGATATTAGCTGCGTGAGGTGTTTCCAGGTAGGAGATTTAGGTAGCCTCGTTGGGATGGTCCAACCTTTGCACCACGGCGGGCCAAACTAGTGATAGCTCCTACATATTCTATTAGAGTTGTTTCTTCTGATCTTGTGAGAGTCGAGCGTCAGAGAGACACAAGAGTCCAGTCTTCTTCCTCTGTAGCTGGTACCATGAGACGTCGTGTGATTCAGTATTGGGTTCCCAGGTCCTCACTGTATCCTAATACTGAGTCTTCTCTCTCTCTTTTGACTTGATCAGGTTCGTCGGATGGGGAAGAGAGATGTTTGGATTGTTGACTCCGGTTGTTCTCGCCATATGACCGGAGACTCCTGTTGGTTCTCTTCCCTAGTTCGAGCCCCTAGTGATGAGTTGATAACTTTTAGGGATGCTTCTTCAGGTAGAGTTATTGCCAAAGGTACCATCTGTATTAATGAAAATTTTATTCGTAAGGACGTTGCCTTAGTAAGTAAGCTTCAATATAACTTGCTTTCGATTTCTCAGCTTATTGATGACTCTTTCGAGGTAAGCTTTAAGAGTAATGCTTGTAGAATTCTTGATTCATCAGGAGAGTTAGTTTACGGGATCTCTAGATTTGGAAGAGTTTTTCATGTTGATTTTTCTATTTCTTCTGGTGACTCTCTTCGATGCTTGATTACTTCTGAGTCCCGTGATCTTTTCTTCTGGCATAGGAGACTTGGTCATATTGGTTTTGATCATTTGACCCGAGTTAGCAGCTGCAATCTTATTCATGGTTTGCCCAAACTTAAGATGGTCAAAGACTTAGTTTGCTCTCCCTGCCAACATGGTAAGATGGTTACTGCTTCTCATCCTCCAGTCACCGTAGTGATGACTGATGCACCAGGATAGCTTTTGCACATGGACCTTTGTTGGTCCGGCTAGAGAGTGATCGGCAGGAGGAAGTGGTATATCCTTGTCATTGTTGATGATTTCTCGAGGTACTCTTAGGTATTTTTCATGGCCTCAAAAGATGAGACTTTTTCTCACTTTAGGGGATTTGTTAGTAGGTTGTCTATTAAGCTCCCAAGTGCATTACGAGCTATACAATGTGATAATGGCACTGAGTTCAAGGGCTCCTACATTGAGAATTTCTGTGAGGAGTCTGGTGTAGAGCATCAGTTCTTTTCCTTACGCCCCTCAACAAAATGGCGTAGTGGAAAGGAAGAACAGGACTCTGGTTGAGATGGCCAGAACGATGCTTGATGAGTACAGTACTCCTAGAAAGTTTTGGGCTGAGGTTATAGCTACTGCTTGTCATGTTTCCAATCGCGTTTTCTTGAGAGCACATTTGCATCGCACTTATGAATTGAGGTATGGGCGAAACCGAGTGTTTCTCATTTTCGCGTTTTTGGTTGCAAATGCTTTATTTTGAAGTCTGGTAACTTAGACAAGTTTGAATCTCGTTCTTCTGATGGAATTTTTCTGGGTTACTCGACTTCTTCTCGTAGTTATAGGGTCTGGAGTTATGATGCGAATAGGATCATAGAGACCTGTGACGTGACCTTTGATGAAGCTAGCCCAGGTGCTAGACCTGATATTTCAGACTCTTCTTATCCCTCCGAGACCATCTTCGTAGAGGATGATGAAGATTTTGGTGTTTCACCTGATCCAGTCTCCTCTACACCAAAGGTGCCCCCTATTTCCATCTCAGCACCTCAGGAAGACCAGGCCTTACCATCCGACTGCTCATCTGCAAGTGGCTCTGTTCCATCCTCTTCTGCTCAAAAGGTAGTGACCACCTCTGCTTCTGGTCCTCCTCGCCACATTCAGCGTTCTTATACTCTAGAGCAGATCATCGGTGATCTTTTTAAGCGTGTCACGCGCTCAAAATCAGGCTTATCTTCTTTCTGCCTTCACTCTGCCTTTGTTGCCTCTTTTGAGCCAAGGGATGTTACTCATGCATTGTCCAATGAATCATGGATTAATGCTATGCATGAGGAACTGGAAAACTTTGAGAGGAACAAAGTCTGGTAGCTTGTAGAGCCCCCATCTGGTCGTAATATCATTGGGACTAAGTGGGTGTTCAAAAACAAGCAAAGTGAAGATGGGGTTGTCATTCACAACAAGGCTAGGCTAGTTGCACAGGGATTCACTCAGATTGAGGGTCTTGACTTTGAGGAGACCTTTGCCCCTGTAGCTAGATTAGAGGCAATTAGAATCCTGCTTGCATTCTCTGCATCCCAAGGCTTCAAGCTCTATCAAATGGATGTCAAGAGTGTATTCCTCAATGGCTTCATTGAGGAAGAGGTGTATGTCATGCAACCTCCAGGATTCGAGAACCTCAAATACCCGAACCATGTCTACAAGCTTTCCAAAGCCTTGTATGGACTTAAGCAAGCCCCTAGAGCTTGGTATGAGAGGCTTAAGTCCTATCTTCTCAGTCATAGTTTCAAAATGGGTACTACAGACAAGAATCTATTCATCAAGCACCAAGATTCTCATTTCCTTCTCGTCCAGATTTATGTGGATGATATTATCTTTGGTGGCACCTCTCATTCTCTCGTATCTCAATTTTCTGAGGTAATGAGCATAGAGTTTGAGATGAATATGATGGGCAAGTTGATCTACTTTCTTGGCTTCCAAATCAAGCAGACTCGGGAGGGTACTTTTCTACACCAAGGAAAGTACACTCGGAACCTCCTGAGGTGGTTTGATATGTCCGATGGGAAGCATATGATGACTCCTATGGCCACCACTGCTGTCCTCGAGCCTAATGAGGATGGTGTGCCTACTAATCAAAAGGAGTTCCGAAGCATGATTGGCTCTCTCTTGTATCTCACTGCCACTCGGCCGGACATACACTTTGCCGTGTGTATGTGCGCTCGCTTTCAGGCTTTTCCTCGCGCTTCTCATCGCCAGGTGGTGAAGCGCATCTTTAGGTACCTCCGAGCTACCATTGATTATGGTATTTGGTACTCTTCTTCTTGTCTATCCCTTAGAGCCTTTTCTGATGCAGACTTTGCCGGCTGTAGGATAGATAGGAAGAGCACTTCTGGCACTTGCCAATTCATTGGCACTTCTCTTGTTTCTTGGTCTTCTAAGAAGCAGTCTGGAGTCACACAATCCACCGTTGAGGTTGAGAATGTTGCTGCGGCCAGTTGCTGTAGCCAGGTACTCTGGATGAACTCGACCTTGCGGGACTTTGGGTTGAAAATAGAGAGTGTTCCACTTTTTTGTGATAACACTTCTGATATTTGCATTGCCAAGAACCCAGTGCAGCACTCTCGGACTAAGCACATTGATGTTAGATATCATTTTCTTAGAGACCATGTGGAGAAAGGAGACATAGTGCTTTAGTTTGTGGAGAGTGACTGCTAGTTGGCCGATATCTTTACCAAGCCTTTGGATAGCTCTAAGTTTGTTGCCTTAAGGAGTGAGTTTGGGGTTATGTGCCCTTACAGCCTTTTGTGAGGGGGAGCTGATTTGTATATGATGTATTATATATTATGTCAGTATATTTCTTCTCCCCTTGCTTATCTAGGTGTTTGTTGACTCTTCTTGCGTTCTCTCAAATTCTCTTATCTTTTGTTACCTAGAAGTCTGAAGTCCAGTTCTTGCACTCTCCTTCCTATTCTGATTTTCTGGACTTTTGTTGAGTTACCTCTGATTTCTTCGAACTGATATATTTCTTGAGTCTAATCTTACTAATGACTCAATTTGAACCAGATTTGTGCTTAATTGGAATCACATATTGAGGGGGATTTTAAGAATCTGTCTCATGCATTGCATATAGACTTGATTTGTGTAACATTCCGTTTTTGGATTTTCTAGAGTTCGAATTTCAAAATCCAAACCCAACCAAAATTTATTTGAATTCAATTCAGCTTAACTGGAATTTTCAAAAGACAAAAGGATTTAATTGGATTAATCTATACTTCAAATTAATTATTTCTTATTTTTATTGGGGTCCTTATGCTTCATTTGATTTTTCTGAATTTTTAGAGATTTTTTCGGGATTTAATTGCTATTTATTCGGATTTATTGAATTTTATTTGGATTTGTGGAAATTTCTTAATTCCTAAATCTTATTTTTCTTTCGGGCTGATTTTACTGTTCAAATCCACCCGACTGCACATCCTTCGTTCTCCTGCTTTGCCCGTCTTGCACAAATTACAAACCAACCTCGCTTCCCGTGCTTTTTCCCGCAACCCTAGACTATTTAAGGCCGCTCTGACTTTCGTGCCACATTCTCCACCTCGCGCCGCACATATCCCATCTTCTCTCTCCGGCGAAGACGCTTCCGTGTGGCTGTGCGACCTCACCGAAGTTGCTCCACCGCGCACGAGTGTTCCGCCGTGGATTTCTCCGAGTCCGGTGAGACTCCGGTGACACCGTTAGTACCAACGAGTTCCTCATGTCCTACTCTTTCTGATCCGCACCCTTTGGTGGCTAACCCGTCGCTCCTCCGTCTTTTGGCGTGTCTTCTTCCCCAGCTCCGGTGGTTGCGCCGCCCCTGTTGCCGTCGTTCTCCCTCCGCAATTCTCGACCGTCCGATCGAGCTTCATCGGCCAGATTTGCGTCAAATAACGTTTGGGGTAAGCCGCTGAGACCGTTGCTTTGTTACCTCGTGTAATCGCCGTGTCGCCCTGTCACCTACCACGTGGTCGCCACCTCCTCACCACGTCACGCCACGAGTTGGCCACTTCACCGCCATAGCATGTGTGTCCGCCACCTCAGCCATAGATCGCCATGTGTGTGCCACGCCATTGCCATGTGTCGCTGTGTCACCATCACTGCACACATGTCATTGCCACGTCGCAGCCACCGTTTACTCTAGATCTACGTGGCGCCACGTGCGAGCCACGTGTGCGCCACGGTGTCGCCATGTCAGCCGTAGATCGTCACGTGTGCGTCACCTCACCGCTGAAGCCCTGCGTGTCGCCTTGTCACTGCCACGTATACGCCACGTGCATGCCACGTCGCGCCATGTGTTCGACACGTCACCCGTGCGCCCCTCGGTGAACTGAGTCTACAAGAGCCGAGTCGCAGACAAGTGGACCCCATTTGTCAGCGCACTGGTTTTTTTCTTTTTCTGTGGTTATCCGAAAATGCGAAACTCCAGCCAATCCGAAGCCGACACGTGTCACCCTCTAGTATTTTCTGATTTTCTTCCCCATTAAAACTTTGGAAGGTCCGTTCTCCTCCGTTCGAACTCCGATTCGAACGATTCAAATTTCTAAATTCATATAAAATCAAGATCTATCTGTTGGTGTATTTATTTTGAATTTTTGGATTTTATTTATTTTTGATTTATTTATTTTTGTCTCGTTTCGCGTGTTTCGCGTGTAGACGACGCAGCGGTTGAGCGAGCGGAGCATCCGACGGAGGTAGCAGCAGCGGGAGAGGTTGAAGGCAAGTCTCCCTTGACCATATTGAACCCAAGTTTATGAAATGCTATTTTGTTTTTAAATTATTGCATGCTTATTATTTGCGTACTGTACTTTAATGTCATTTTAAATGCTTAGATACATGCCAAATTGTTATAACCACATTGATATTCATTTTGACAACCATTGACACCCTAGGAAAAATCAATTATTGTTAATAATAATCATTTTCGTATTATGGGACGGTAGAAAATGCTTAGCCATGCTTAATCACGTCGATACCTTACCATTATGGAAATGCTTTCATATTTGATTCAAATTGAATTGTGAAAATATGGCAATTGGTGTTGCCGGTATTAATTTGAAGAATAAAAGTGAAAAATGATTTAGACCGGGGCGGATGGTTGGATGGCGGGTGCGGGATGCACAAAATTTTGGAATGTGATTGTTCCGCCCTAGTCAATTAAGGACCGGTCGTGTGTTACCTTGGGCCATGCTATACAGTACAACCACATGTCTATTATGGGTACGACCTGGCTAAGTAATTTGCATGTATCATTATTTGACTTCGCCATTGGGCTATGCGGTTTGCCGGGAGGGTACTTGCAAGGCGCAAGAGGGGGCTTCTGTACTGGGCGGATTTAGCCCTAATAGCGGTGAAACCTTAGCGGGCGGAGTCGGTAGCGGTATTATGCATTGTAAAGGCCTTGTCATGATCTCTCTACCGGCACTCCAAAGGAAGTGTGTCAATAGCTTGGCGAAAGTGGTTGATCATGTCGTGTGGGTAAAGTGTACCAACTCTGCAGAGTCAAAACTACTTGAGTAGCCGTGCCCACGGACAAGGGCAAGCGTGGAACGCTTTCACATAGTAGATTTCCTAGTTTTTGGTTTAAATGGAAAAATGATGATTTGGTTTAAAATGAAAATGTGGTTGGGAATCCGCGAGCGGCTGGAGCTTCCGGATTTTAGTTTGGCGGTTGGAGCCAACCAGGTAGTTGGAACCTGGAAAATTGTTATACTTCAAATTTAATTAATTATGCTATTTACATTTTGTGAAATGCTGCTTTATGAAATTATTATTTGTATTTAAATTTCAATTTCGCTTTATGCAAATGAACCCTATATGCTTCCTTTATTCAAGCCTTGCATTTAGTTAATTGCATTAAGTTTCCAAGACTTGCTGAGTATGTTTCATACTCACCCTCGCTTTTTATTGCGGGGCTGCTTATTCCATAAAGCAGATGAGGAGAGAGCTAGCTATCCCAGATCGTGCATCCCACCGTTCGACATCTGTGGTGAAGACTTTGAAGAGGAGGACTACCCGGACTACTAGGGAGCGTACCCCAGTCGGTTGCTTGTGGGCACATTGACTGGCTCTTTTTGTTGCTACATTTCCACTGTTACTTTCACACTTAAGCCGTAAGGCTCGATACTTGTAATAATGTGATGATGATGTTACACTCTTTTGCTTTATTGTTGTTAATTACTTTATGATATGTCTGTGTTATCATCACTGTATGACTGTGTGTGCTAGCTGTTCCTGGACTAGCACGGTTGAAACACAGAGGGTTCGGATTTGGTAATTCGGGTCCCTACAGAGGTGGTATCAGAGCCATATCGACTATCGGTCGCAACCCTAATTAGAATGGTCGTTAGAATTTCAAAAAAAATTTCTAAATCAAACCAACGAATTTGAATTTAGTAGTTGGTCTCTTCTTACCTTATTCTTAGGATTCTATCTCTTCCCTTTGCTAAAACATTAGTTTGAGAATTAAATTTGATCTTATCCCCTGAAATTTCTCTAAGCCTTCGGTCGACTACAAGATCGGTGGAAGGACTGCTAGAAGAATCAAGTTGACGGAAGATCGCTAAAGGACTCCTATGAAGAATAAGTTATTAGTGCCCATGTCATTTTTTCTTCGCGTAGTAAACGAAGTTTATTGGATTTTGTTGCGTGCTTGCTGGGTGTGTTGTACACTTGCCCTAGGCATGGTGTTGCAGCCACCTTGCGTTGGAATTTTACTTGCTGTTTTGCCTTGGAATGGCTACCTCTCCAGTCTTCTTATCTTTTGCTTTTTCCCTCTCGTCTTGTGCTTTTCTCTCTCGTCTTTTGCTAACTTTTCTTTGGCCATTGCTTCAGATGGAAAGTCAGGGAAGTGGCCGTGGAGCTGGTCGCAGAGGCCGAGGCAGAGGCCGTGGTCGTGGTCGTGGCCAGGCAGTGCCACCAATGCAACAGAGTTCCTCATATCAGCACGCAGAGTCAGAGCAGGAGTTGCCGCAGCCGCCACCTCTTCAGCCTCAGATGGCCGATATGCAGCAAATGATGGCGATCGTACCGGCTACTACTGAGCTCGCACGTAACATGGTGAACAATCAAGAGCTCGGCCCAGCGCCGTGCCACCAGAGTCGAAGCTTGGAGAGTTCATGAGGACCCGACCGCCTACCTTCTCAGGCGCAGGAGAGCCTTTGGAGGCGGACGATTAGCTCAGAGATGTGGAGAAGAAGCTTCAGCTGGCCCAGTGCGATGATCGCGAGAAGGTGCTGTATGCCAACCATTAGCTGAAGGGAGTTGCTGCTACCTGGTGGGACAACTTTTGTGCAGCCCATCAGAATGCTCAGGCGATTACTTGGGAGGAGTTCACTGAGGCCTTCCGGACTGCTCATGTACCTTCTGGGATCATCGAGATGAAGAAGAGAGAGTTCAGAAAGCTGCGTCAGGGGAACCAGAGTGTGTCAGAATACCTCAATCAGTTCACCCAGCTTGCGAGGTATGCACCTGAGGATGTGGCCACTGATAGTGCCAAGATCTGGAGGTTCATGGAGGGTCTGGACCCCGACATCAAGGTGCAGCTTATTGCATTTGATTTCCCCAACTTCTAGCACATGGTGAACAAGGCCCTAGTGCAGGAGGATGCTCAGCGCCAGCAGCGAGAGTCGCGCAAGAGGAAGATGGCTTTCCAGGCTCAGCAGGGAGCGAGTGGGTCTCGTCAGCGCTTTCCACCTCAGCGAGGCAGCAGGACGCCTGTCCCAGGAGCACCCCGCACACCTTACTCTGGACCTCGCCCAGTTGCTCCGGGACCGTAGCAGGTTGCCAGCGCTCAGCCGCAGAAGGGGAACACCAACGCTGCAGGAGTCCAGTGCTTTCACTGCCACCAGTTGGGTCACTATGCCAACAACTGTCCTTAGAGGCGCCAAATGCATTACTCCGATACCTTCGGTTTGAGAGCAGCCACCAAGACTCGGCTCGAGGATCGGGGCGTGGTGCGCCTCACACCCCTAGGACTCAGCAGTCGTTTGGGAGAGGGCGTGTCAACCACGTGACTGCAGAGGAGGCTCAGGATGCACCAGATGTGGTACTGGGTACGTTTCTTGTCAATTCCATACCTGCCATAGCTTTATTCGATTCTGGAGCATCACATTCTTTCATTTCGAAGAATTTTGTTGATCGGTTTGGTTTGGAAACCCTTGCTCTTAAGAATCCCATGATTGTTCGATCACCGGAAAAAGAAATGAGAACTGATTTGGTGTGCCCTAGTGCAACTGTAGAGATTAATGGGGTGACATTTCTGGCGAATCTCATTCTCTTGGATTCGAAAGGATTGGATGTCATCCTAGGGATGGACTGGTTGACCAAGTTCAAGGGTCAAATTGATTGCGCTAGTAGAGCCATCACTCTCACCAATGCAGAAGGCATCCGAGTGGAGTTTAAGCCTGATAAGTCGTTGGGTGAGAATTGCATGTTGAACAAGTTGAAGGAAATCACTTTGGAGAGTGTGTCTGTGGTGAGCGAATACCCCGATGTATTCCCTGAGGATTTGCCAGGCATGCCGCTAGATCGGGAGATCGAGTTCACCATAGAGCTTGTTCCGGGTACAGCTCCAATTCCCAAGAGGCCTTACCGCATGCCAGCAAATGAGCTCGCCGAGATGAAGAAGCAGATTGAAGAGCTGCAAGAGAAGGGGTTTGTTCGTCTGAGTTCGGCGCCTTGGGGAGCGCTGTAAGTTCAACCTTCATTAGTTATGGTTTTGGTGTTAATGACAAATCTAATATTAAGTTTATCCCTTAATGCGAGATTGTTATTAATGACAAATCTTATATCGAGACTAACTTGTTTATTTAGAATATCTTTGATTAGTCTCATCGCATTGAAAAATGGAAAACCCGAGGTATGTATATGTATTCATTCTAATATTAGTTGCATACTTTGGAGTCAAGTTAAAATATGAATGTCCCCATTATATTAACCACAATATGTGCATCATGTTTCCCAATCCACACATTACATGGATGCACATACTTAGGGGGAGTTTGTAGTTTAACTTGAAAGTCTCTTTGTATTGATCTATTCTTTATTGACACATATAAGGATCAAGACAAAGAAACTAAATCCTTGAGTATATATTTGAATTGCCTAGTTGTAAGTATATTCATGGTAATATAGGATACACTCCAATACGATCAAATTGAATATGTGCATATTATGTTCAAGTCAATTATATTTATGCACATATACATGTGGGGTTTATTCTATAGTTGATGACTTAGAGTAATGATCATCTCCATATAGATTACACATAATAGATCATTACTTTTCATCAACATGAGTATATGAAAACTTGTGTAGTTAATATATACTCATATCAATTTAAATGATAATTTAAATTGAGTTCATTTGTCTTGTTAATCATTAAACAACATTTCATCATGTGTTGATGGTGTTCCTTGATTAATTAAGTACAAATAAATAGCTCTTAAGTATGATAAAGCATCCGTTGCATTATTGTACTTAAGACACATTTAAATCATTCAAATTGGTTTAGGTTGTGCTCTATTGATCTAAAGGCATCCATTATGTGTTAATGGTGTGCAAGAGATAATTGAGACAACCATGCATCTTGGACTAACTATTTGTATGAGTTGTGATTGAGTTAGATCCAAAGATGAATGTGATGATGAGAACGGGAAAAGAACGGCATCATGAGGTGATGGGCGTCAGGAGTGGATCCCGAAGTGAAAAGAAGGGTAACGATCCCAGGGGAGTATCAAAGCGATGATCATAAAGACCCCAAAGGGGATTGCTTGTGCGCGGTGGCGAAGGTATAATTAGATAGGCTAAGGACTTTTGTAGTCTTTGAGTCTAAGGTTTTTATCGCCGTGCTATTAAGAGGGGTTGTCTCCTAGTTTGAGCTTCATCATGTGTTGGTGATCTCAATCCGCGTTCACTCGAGCTCAAACCATTTGAATTTGGTTTTTGCATGAGGGTTTGACCATTTGGCATGTGTTGCGAATGGGTTAAACTTATGCTTGGTTGCATTTGGTTTTCAGCATAATGCTTTGATTTGCATGTGTTGCAAATAGGATAAGCTAGTGCGTTGGCTTTTGCGTGAAGTTCACTTTTGCATGTGTTGCATTAGTTGAAGCTTCATGTTTTGGTTTCGCAAAACATTTGTATAAAACCTTGGTGTTGCTTGGAGCTAAGTTTTGCATGTGTTGCAAAAGGAGAGAGCTCAAGCATGATTTGATGTTTGTGTGTTTGTATGGAGCTAGAGGCTTGCATGTGTTGCGAGTAAAGAGCTCATACGTGTGATTTGGTTTAGTTGATGTTTGGTTTTGGTGTTGCATGGGACTAGAGAATTGCATGTGTTGCAATTAGAGAGTTCATGCATTTTGATTTGATGTTGCTTGGAGCTAGACTTTTGCATGTGTTGCAAAGAGTAGTGCTCAAGCATGAAATGTGGTTATATGCGTTATTTGCAAGTTCACAGCGAATAAACCGAGGTTTATGAGTCCGGAATCCCGAGAGCATGTGAGTGGGGCTTGCAACGGTGTTGGCAAGTTGACGTGGTCTTGTGTTGACCTTCACATGGCTAGGGGATTAATCTCATAAACTCGAGTTTGATTTGCTTATCGTTTTGCAAATAGTCTTTGAGTTGATTGCGAAATGTGTTTTTGCAATTTGGTTGAAATTCTTTGAGCATGAGCTAAGTTGGTGCAAATGTGTTTTGCGTGTGTATGATCATGTGTTGATCATCTAGAGGCTCAAAGAATGGGTTTCGGTTTTGGAGAAATGATTTTGGAGTTGAAATCTGTTTTTCTCCTCATGGCGGTACTAGGGCCTTGCTTATGAGTATCGCAAGTCTTACTACTCTAGGGGCTGTCACCGTAGCTCTTTACTGATCTTAATGTTTTCGGGTTGCGGAGGCCAAGACTACCGCTCGGTGGGAGTAGTAGTACCAAGTCGGTACTCTGCTGTGCCTTAGAGGCGGTAGTATCAAGAATGTGTCCGATTAGCCGACCGTTGGAGCTCTGGGCAGTACTACTGCCCTTAGAGGCGGTAGTACATAAAAGGCTGATTCGCCCATTTTACCCCCAAACGGCTAGTTTTCTTGTGGGGGTATAAATACCCCTTGGGGGGCTTAGGGCAAGGGTTCTTGGCTTGGTTGTTGTGTGTGGAAGTTGTGTGCATGTGTTTTCCTTCTCCTTTGCCTCTTGAGCTTAAGAGTGAGGCTAATTGCATGTGTTGCAATTAGTGAGTGGTTTGAGAGCCTCTTGTGCATGTGTTGCACTTGAGGAGGCCTTGTGCATGTGTTGCACTTGGTGATCACCGGCTTGATTCGTTGTGCTCGGTGAGGTTCAAGCGAAGGAGCGGCTTGTTACTCTTGGAGGTTGCCGACTCCTAGACGGCGTAGGCGTCATGCGCGGGAGCTCTCAAGGTTGTGAGAAGCCCGTGAAGTTTGTGAAGGTTCGGGTTGAGCCTACGCATAGCGTGAAAAACCACGACTAGTGGAAAGAGGCGGGTGCTCGAGCGGGAGCCGGTCCAAGTGGTTGGGCTTGCCTCAACGTGGACTAGGGGAGACCAGCAAGTCTCCGAACACCACGGAAAAACATCGTTTGCCTCTTGTCTCTTTTACTTTCAAGTATTTACATTTCTAGTATATTGTTCAATTGCTTGGTTGTAATAGAATTGCTTAGTATTAATTGATTGATCAATTTAGCAATTCTAGTTTAGAGACATAGTTTAGTTAGTGCACTAGTGAGCCTAGTTGATTTAGGCTTTAATTGTCAAAACCTATTTATCGCTTCCGCATATATATTTGATTAGGTTTTGACATAGGGGTTGATTAGAGCGAATTATTTAGTGAGCGATCAAATTTTGTAAAACGCCTATTCACCCCCCCTCTAGGCGCATCCTCGACCCTACAAGTGGTATCAGAGCCACGGTCACTCTCATTTTAGGCTTAACCGTCTAGAGAGTAAAATGGATGGCGACTAGAGGTTTAGTGCACTCACACGATCCACTCATGCTAAATGAATCTAATTATGTTTCATGGAAAATATTTATGATTAGTCTTTTTAAATCCATGAGCCCACAAATATGGTGGATCGTAGATGTCGGCATTTCTTCTCCACTAAATAATATTGCTCCAACTAAAGGAGAGGAGAAATGTCTACATCTCGATGCTCAAGCTACTAACGTTCTATTTAGTGTTGTGAGCGTAGAAATATTTAATCTCATATGCAATCTCAAGAGCGCTCATGCTATGTGGATCAAGCTTCAAGAATTATTTGAATCATCCACATCAACAAGTAAGGATTGCATTGAGGAAAAGATGTCGGTCGATGATTTTTCAATCTCAACATCAAGCATTGAAGAACCGGCATCTCCATCAACCTCAACCTCCGCCTCAAGCGACGACGAATTCTCACTCCCATCAAAAATTCGTTGCTTCATGGCAAAAGGTAAAAATGAGGTAAGTGACGCCGAAGATGAGCCCTCTTATGATGAATTAATGAATATGCTAGAGGAGCTCAATGAATTTCTTGAAAAGGAGAAAAAGAAATATAAAATTTTGAAGTTAGAACATGAATCACTTCAAAATGATTATGATGTTCTAAAAGAAAATCATGAGAAACTCCTTTTCAAGGAATTTAGTAAAGCTAGTGTGGATGTTGCCACTCAATGCAATTTAGTTGATGAATTGCCTCACTCAATTCCTATCACAAACAATTCATCTAATAAATGCATATCCACCACTAGCGATGATATACCTTGTTGCTCTAATTCAATTGCTAGTACTTCCTCTATGCTTGTTGAGACTAACCTTGTAGAGGAAAACAATGAGCTCAAGGCTCAAGTCATTAAGTTGGAAAATGACTTGAAGAGGTGCGTTAAAGGAAAAGCTCTCCTCGACGAAATCTTGAGCAAGCCAAGGGCGTCTCAAGACAAGCGAGGACTCGGTTACAACTCCAAGAGGGAGAACAGCAAGACAAGGCATAATGCGCGTCACACGAAGACAATCAAATGCTTCGCATGCAACAAGAAGGGCCACCTCGCCTTCGTGTGCCCTAATCAAGTGGATAACAAGGCCACAACACCAACAATGAGGCAAACCGGCAAGGAGCAAGTCAAATCGGTCAAGAGAGGGCAAAATAGCGTGACATGCTTCAATTGTCGGAAAAAGGGACACTTCGGTAAGGATTGTCCCAAAGGTAAAACTCCTAAGCCTATTCTTGTTAATGAAAATTATTTGCTTAGGAAGGACAAGAATGGCAATGTGTTTGCCAAGCTTGTCAAGTCCCCTATGTCCGTTCAAAATGATATTCATTTGCATAGGAAGAGTAAATCTAGTAATGGGTTTGCTAAGTTTGTTAGGACTCCTAAGCCAACTCAATTTAATTCACATATGTTGCTTAGGAGAAATAACAATAGCAAAACATTTGCTAGAAATACTAGATCCTCTAAGCCATTTCATAATTCTAATTATCATATGCTTAGAAGAGATCAAACTAGAAATGGTTTTGCAAAATATCAATGTCCTCCTATGCCTTTCCATAAAAATACAAATACTTTGCCTAGGAGGAATAATTATCGCAAAACTATTGCTAGTGATGTTAGTCTTGTTAATAATGTTAAAATTAGGACCATTTGGGTTCCTAAATCAATTGTGACTAACATTGTCGGACCCAACAAGGATTGGGTACCAAAACCACCTAAAAGATATTTAGGCAATATGAGATGGATTGGATGCTTGCTCACACAAGAGGAGAAGGATTATGTTCGTCTACAAGTGGTGTCAAGCATGAAGAAAATCAAGTTCATCATGAGCCAATGCCATCTCGGGTAACAAGTATTTAAATTGATTACAATTATATCTCATAGCCTTGTGTAGGTTATATTGCAATATTAATGAAAATCAATTTAGATTACTTGTTGTAAGAACTTGCTCTTGCCTCTTATCTATTCTCTTATTGCAAATCTTGAGCAAGTTAGGAAGTGGCACATTTAGGGGGAGTGTTAATTCATATCCATGTGTATCACATCCCTATATGTGTGCCCATATTAATATAAGTGCATATATATATATATAATTTCAAAATCAAACCATTTAGCCAAAAGTCAAAATTTTGTATACTAATTACTATTCTTGTGAAAAACTAGTTGAAAAATGTATACAAATGCTTTCAAAAGGTTTTCCAATGGTTTTGGCTTTACAAAAACTAATTTCAAAAGAAAATGAGTTTGTAGCCCAAATACTAGTTACTAGTATCTTGTTTTGGATTTAAACTTAAAATTTTCATAGAATTAAATGTAAAAAGATTTTGAAAGTAATTCCAAAACGAAAATCCTAGAGTTGGTCACTCTCAACAACTTTAGTGTTCAAAAGATTTTTAACAGACCAACCTAGCAAAAGTTATTTGATTTTGAAACTCGCCGAAAAACTATACTTGACCCATAATGGTCATATTATTGCACTTAGTGAGTTTCTCCATTTGGATCAATTCTTGTGTAGAATTTTGATTCAAAATGGTATTCTAGACTCATACACAAAATTCAAATCCATATATCTTACCCTTGCTTAATTTGAATTCTTGTGTTGTTGATTTTGACTTGGTTTCTATTTGCTTCTTCGAATGGACTATTTAGATCAAAAGTCAAAATTGTATTTAAATGACCCAAATTTGTGAAAAGCTTTGTAAAAGTATTCTCTTATGTATTTCAAATGTTTTACAAGTTTTCAAAATAAAAAATCTATGTTAAATTCTAATTTGGCTCAAAAACGATTTGATTTAATCCGAAATGGCCTATTTAGGCATATAGCTCAAATAGTGGCATTCGAGTTGGATTTCATCATAAATCTTGGCTATACACATTCTTGATACACCTATTTAAGCCATGGAAAAAGAAATTGCATGAAATCCAAACCGAAGTGCATTTCGAGGCTTTTCGTGAAAATCGCTTTTCGTTTTTGCCTCAAAACGCAATTTGCCATAACTTTGAAAATAAAATTGTTTTGATAAAAATTCTTTTTGGAAAACCCTCTAATTAGTCCAAAGTTCATTTCTGAAAATTTTCAAATCTATTGGACTTCATTT
Source organism: Guadua angustifolia (assembly GCA_036346375.1). Lineage (NCBI taxonomy): Eukaryota > Viridiplantae > Streptophyta > Magnoliopsida > Poales > Poaceae > Guadua > Guadua angustifolia. The sequence continues at coordinate 12,510,803 of CM070514.1, forward strand.
GAGTCGTTTTTGCGAAAAATTTGCAAAAATCCGAAGGTTTGGTCTGTCAAGACCGGTACTACCGGCCTTGGTGTGCGGTAGTACCGCAAACCCGGTACTACCGGCCCTAGTATGCGGTAGTACCGGCTCTGGCAGTCAACTCTGAATTTTTCAGGAGTTTTTCGAGTTTTGCTTTGGGACATCTTTTGATTGGAATTTGCTTTTTCAAAAAATTCTTTTTGGAAAAGCTTCATTTGATCCCAAAGTTCTTTCGTGCAAAATTTTCAAAAGTTTTACAAATTATTTGGATCGCTTTTTCAAGTGGTATCAGTTTGAGCATTTAATTTGTTTTAAAGAGTGATTTTCACTTGATCTTTTGAAAAGACAAAACTTGCGCAATTCAAATGCAAATAACTCCATGATTCATTCATTAAATATCTTGGGGAGTTTATTTATATCAAGTTTTGGGCACTTATTGGCTTCCAAGTGATATCATATCTTTAATTTGCTCTGATACTCATTCTTTGCGATTTCATTGATCTATCTTGAGCTTTTGTTCCTTTTTGTTACCCGTAAGGATATATTGCCTTGATTTTATCGCTCTGATACCCATCGATGTTATCGACAATTCCTTCAAGTGGTATCAATTCTTTGTGAGTTGATTTTAAGTGGTATCAATTGAGCCTTTATTCATTTCATATGCTTACAAGTGGTATCCTTGAGTTTCTTTTTTTTAAGTGGTATCATTGATTTCAATTATTTCCTACAAGTGGTATTTCATTGCCTCTTTGTAGTATTACTCCGATACCCAAATTCTTGATTAAGATTTTTCCTCTCAAGCTAAAATTGTAAGTTCAGCCGCTTAAGAATTCTCTGTGTGAGATTCTTTATGAATTGAAATACATTAAAGAGGAAATCTCAAGTTGAGCATTGTTCTTAAATTAAAATTTGAAAATGCTCATTCCTTTTGGATCTTTAAGTAAAACCCTTGAGATAGATGTAAAGTGGTATCTAATTTCTCAAGTGGTATTTATTCTTTTGGTTTCCTCGTTTAACCCGATTAGGTAAATTATTGGATTCTTCAAGAGAATCATATTAAAAATTTGCAAAGCCTAATAAAATGAGGAGTGAATTATTTGAATGTGTTTCAAATAAGCCGTGTGATACCCTTACTTCGTTTTTCATGCTTATCTTTACAAGTGGTATTTGGTTTACAAGTGGTATTCACAAACCCAAATATGGTCTCTTTTCGAGTTTTCCTTATTTTTAGACCATATTTTAAATAAAAACTTGTTTTACTTCTTGAATGACCCTTCAAGTTTTTTTTATTTGGTTTGAAATCTTAATTCATCCTTAAGGTCATAAATGTTCATTCAAATTCTTGTATGACCTTCATTAGATATAACCCTTGAAAGAAGTTGTTAAATATCAAAAAGGGGCGAATAATCAAAAGAGGGAGAAATAATTAGAATATTCTTTTAAGATAGTTTATCCATTTTTGGTGTTTAATGCCAAAAGGGGGAGAATTAGGAAGCTTAATATCATTTGGTTTAAAAAGGTAGCTTAATATGATTAAGGGGGAGAATTGATTCTCATATGCATTCTAAATTGTCAATGCTTATATTGTTTAAAATGTGCATATGCATTCAAATAGCTTAAATTCTCTCGATATGTTAGATTTAATCCAAATGTGCTTATTAAGCTTGGATTTGTCATTAATCACCAAAAAGGGGGAGAATGTAAGTTCAACCTTCATTAGTTATGGTTTTGGTGTTAATGACAAATCTAATATTAAGTTTATCCCTTAATGCGAGATTGTTATTAATGACAAATCTTATATCGAGACTAACTTGTTTATTTAGAATATCTTTGATTAGTCTCATCGCATTGAAAAATGGAAAACCCGAGTATGTATGTGTATTCATTCTAATATTAGTTGCATACTTTGGAGTCAAGTTAAAATATGAATGTCCCCATTATATTAACCACAATATGTGCATCATGTTTCCCAATCCACACATTACATGGATGCACATACTTAGGGGGAGTTTATAGTTTAACTTGAAAGTCTCTTTATATTGATCTATTCTTTATTGACACATATAAGGATCAAGACAAAGAAACTAAATCCTTGAGTATATATTTGAATTGCCTAGTTGTAAGTATACTCATGGTAATATAGGATACACTCCAATACGATCAAATTGAATATGTGCATATTATGTTCAAGTCAATTATATTTATGCACATATACATGTGGGGTTTATTCTATAGTTGATGACTTAGAGTAATGATCATCTCCATATAGATTACACATAATAGATCATTACTTTTCATCAACATGAGTATATGAAAACTTGTGTAGTTAATATATACTCATATCAATTTAAATGATAATTTAAATTGAGTTCATTTGTCTTGTTAATCATTAAAGAACATTTCATCATGTGTTGATGGTGTTCCTTGATTAATTAAGGACAAATGAATAGCTCTTAAGTATGATAAAGTATCCGTTGCATTATTGTACTTAAGACACATTTAAATCATTCAAATTGGTTTAGGTTGTGCTCTATTGATCTAAAGGCATCCATTATGTGTTAATGGTGTGCAAGAGATAATTGAGACAACCATGCATCTTGGACTAACTATTTGTATGAGTTGTGATTGAGTTAGATCCAAAGAAGAATGAGATGATGAGAACGGGAAAAGGACGGCATCATGAGGTGATGGGCGTCAGGAGTGGATCCCGAAGTGAAAAGAAGGGTAACGATCCCAGGGGAGTATCAAAGCGATGATCATAAAGACCCCAAAGGGGATTACTTGTGCGCGGCGGCGAAGGTATAATTAGATAGGCTAAGGACTTTTGTAGTCTTTGAGTCTAAGGTTTTTATCGCCGTGCTATTAAGAGGGGTTGTCTCCTAGTTTGAGCTTCATCATGTGTTGGTGATCTCAATCCGCGTTCACTCGAGCTCAAACCATTTGAATTTGGTTTTTGCATGAGGGTTTGACCATTTGGCATGTGTTGCGAATGGGTTAAACTTATGCTTGGTTGCATTTGGTTTTCGCATAATGCTTTGATTTGCATGTGTTGCAAATAGGATAAGCTAGTGCGTTGGCTTTTGCGTGAAGTTCACTTTTGCATGTGTTGCATTAGTTGAAGCTTCATGTTTTGGTTTCGCAAAACATTTGTATAAAACCTTGGTGTTGCTTGGAGCTAAGTTTTGCATGTGTTGCAAAAGGAGAGAGCTCAAGCATGATTTGATGTTTGTGTGTTTGTATGGAGCTAGAGGCTTGCATGTGTTGCGAGTAAAGAGCTCATACGTGTGATTTGGTTTAGTTGATGTTTGGTTTTGGTGTTGCATGGGACTAGAGAATTGCATGTGTTGCAATTAGAGAGTTCATGCATCTTGATTTGATGTTGCTTGGAGCTAGACTTTTGCATGTGTTGCAAAGAGTAGTGCTTAAGCATGAAATGTGGTTATTGCGTTATTTGCAAGTTCGTTGTGCGAATAAACTGAGGTTTATGAGTCCGGAATCCCGAGAGCATGTGAGTGGGGCTTGCAACGGGTGTTGGCAAGTTGACAGGGTCTTGTGTTGACCTTCACATGGCTAGGGGGATTAATCTCATAAACTCGAGTTTGATTTGCTTAATACGTTTTGCAAATAGTCTTTGAGTTGATTGCGAAATGTGTTTTTGCAATTTGGTTAAAATTCTTTGAGCATGAGCTAAGTTGGTGCAAATGTGTTTTGCACGTGTGTATGATCATGTGTTGATCATCTAGAGGCTCAAAGAATGGGTTTCGGTTTTCGGAGAAATGATTTTGGAGTTGAAATCTGTTTTTCTCCTCATGGGCAGTACTCTATCGGGCCTTGCTTATGATAGTATCAAGTCTTGATACTAGGGGGCTAAGCCGCCAGTAGCTCTTTTCTGAGGCACAATGTTTTACGGGTTTGAGGCCGGCACTACCGCTCGGTGGGAGCGGTAGTCTGCAAGTCGGCACTACTGCGCGCTTAGAGGGCGGTAGTACCAAAATGTGTCTCATAGCCAATCGTTGGGGCTGGCAGTACTACTGCCCTTAGAGGCGGTAATCTTGAAAAGGCTGATTTCGCCCATTTTGCCCCCAAACGGCTAGTTTTCTTGTGGGGGGCTATAAATACCCCCTTGGGGGGCTTGGGGCAAGGGTTGCTGGCTTGGTTGCTGTGTGTGGAAGTTGTGTGCATGTGTTGCCCTTCTCCCTTTGCCTCTTGAGCTTAAGAGTGAGGCTAATTGCATGTGTTGCAATTAGTGAGTGGTTTGAGAGCCTCTTGTGCATGTGTTGCACTTGAGGGAGGCCTTGTGCATGTGTTGCACTTGGTGATCACCGGTTGCGCATTCGTTGTGCTCGGTGAGGTTCAAGCGAAGGAGCGGCTTGTTACTCTTGGAGGTTGCCGACTCCTAGACGGCGTAGGCGTCGTGCGCGGGAGCTCTCAAGGTTGTGAGAAGCCCCGGCGAAGTTTGTGAAGGTTCGGGTTGAGCCTACGCGCAAGCGTGAAAAACCACGACTAGTGGAAAGAGGCGGGTGCTCGAGCGGGAGCCGGTCCAAGTGGTTGGGCTTGCCTCAACGTGGACTAGGGGAGACCGACAAGTCTCCGAACACCACGGAAAAACATCGTTTGCCTCTTGTCTCTTTTACTTTCAAGTATTTACATTTCTAGTATATTGTTCAATTGCTTGGTTGTAATAGAATTGCTTAGTATTAATTGATTGATCAATTTAGCAATTCTAGTTTAGAGACATAGTTTAGTTAGTGCACTAGTGAGCCTAGTTGATTTAGGCTTTAATTGTCAAAACCTATTTATCGCTTCCGCATATATATTTGATTAGGTTTTGACATAGGGGTTGATTAGAGCGAATTATTTAGTGAGCGATCAAATTTTGTAAAACGCCTATTCACCCCCCCTCTAGGCGCATCCTCGACCCTACAAGCGCCAGTGCTCTTTGTGAAGAAGAAGGACAACGACTGCGGATGTCGCCGACTACTGAGCTCAATGAAGTCACCATCAAGAACAAGTATCCTTTGCCCAGATCGACGATCTGCTTGATCGATTGAAGGGTGCTTGTATCTTCTTCAAGATCGATCTGCGATCCGCTATCATCGGTGAAGATAAGGCCGCAGGACATCCCGAAGACGACCTTTGCCACTCGGTATGGATCAGATGAGTTCTGATCATGTCCTTTGGTGCGACCAATGCTCCAAAGATACTTCATGAATTTGATGAACAAGGTGTTCATGGATTATCTGGACAGATTTGTGGTAGTCTTCATAGATGATATCCTTATCTATTCTCGAGATGAGGCTGAGCATGAAGGACATTTGAGGATGGTCTTAGAGAAGCTCAGAAGTCACCAGCTGTATGCCAAGTTCAGCAAGTGTGAGTTCTGGTTGACAGAAGTTGTTTTCTTGGGTCATATTGTCTCTGCTGGAGGTATCTCAGTGGACCCGGAGAAAGTGAAAGGAGTGCTTGATTGGAGGCAGCCCAAGTCAGTGCCGGACATCCGGAGTTTCCTTGGTTTAGCGGGCTACTACAGAAGGTTTATTGAAGGATTCTCGAAGATTGCTAGACCGCTCACCCAACTGCTGAAGAAGGAGAAGAAATTTGAATGGACTGAAGCTTGCGAGCAGAGCTTGTAGGAATTGAAGAAGAGATTGACTACAGCCCCAGTGCTCATCTGTCCGGACATTCAGAAAGGCTTCGAGATCTATTGTGATGCTTTGAGGCAGGGTCTGGGTTGTGTGCTGATGCAGGAAGGCAAGGTAGTCGCATACGCCTCGCGGCAATTGCGACCACATGAGGAGAATTATCCAACCTATGACTTAGAGTTGGCTGCTGTTGTGCATGCATTGAAGCTATGGAGGCACTATCTCATTGGCAATCGATGCGAGATCTTCACAGACCACAAAGGGTCTGAAATACATCTTCACTCAAGCAGATCTGAACTTGAGGCAAAGAAGATGGTTGGAGCTGATAAAGGACTATGATGCGGGCATACATTACCATCCTGGTAAGGCGAATGTGGTTGCCGATGCTCTGAGCCGAAAGAGTACTGCAACACTTTGAGGATTCAAGAAGGACAGCCTGCTCTGCATGAAGAATTTCAGCGTCTGAATTTGGGGTTGGTAGAGGAAGGATCAGTTGCTGCTTTGGAGATTCAGCCAACTTTGGTGGACCAAATCAAGAAGATGCAGAAATCGGACAAGGAAGCCGCAAAGATCAAGGAAAGGATAAAGGAAAGTAAAGCCCCAGGATTCTCAGAAGATGATGAAGGGATAGTGTGGCTTGGGAAGAGTATCTATGTGCCGAACCAGAAAGAGCTCAAGCAGTTGATACTGAAGGAGGCGCATGAGTCAGCATACTTGATTCATCCCGGCAACACCAAGATGTATCACGACCTTCGAGGTGTTTATTGGTGGCCGAGAATGAGGAAGGAGATTGCAGAATATATAGCCATGTGCGATGTGTGTCAGCGAGTGAAAGCTGAACATCAGAGGCCAGCAGGTTTGTTGCAGCCATTGAAGGTACCTGAATGGAAGTGGGAAGAAATTGGGATGTATTTCATTACAGGACTTCCGAGGACCAGGTCAGGCTATGACTCGATTTGGGTTGTCGTGGATCGACTCACGAAAGTTGCACATTTCATCCCAGTGAAGACAACCTATAAGGGGGATAGGCTTGCAGAGCTGTACGTGACTCGGATTGTGTGTATGCATGGTGTGCCCAAGAAGATTGTTTTAGATCGGGGCACCCAATTCACATCTAGATTCTGGCAAAAGTTACAAGAAGCATTAGGCACCAATCTGAACTTCAGTACAGCTTATCATCCCGAGACGGATGGACAGGCTGAGCGAGTAAATCAGATCCTGGAGGATATGTTGAGAGCCTGTGCATTGTCCAATGCAGCCAGTTGGGATTAGATGTTGCCATATACGGAGTTCTCCTACAACAACAGCTATCAAGCCAGTTTGCAGATGGCACCATTTGAAGCTCTTTATGGAAGGAAGTGTAGGACACCTCTCTGTTGGCATGAGACAGGAGATCGCCAAGTCTTTGGTCCAGATATTCTGCAGCAGGCTGAGGAACAAGTGAAGATGATTCAGGAGAGGTTGAGGACAGCGCAGTCTAGGCAGAAGAGCTATGCAGATAATCGCAGAAGAGAGTTGACTTTTGCACCTGGCGATTATGTGTACCTGAAGGTCTCCCCACTCAAAGGAATGCATCGATTCCGCGTTCGTGGCAAGTTGGCACCGAGATTCATTGGACCTTTCCCAATTTTAGCCAGAAGTGGAGAAGTGGCGTATCAGTTGGAGTTGCCACCATCGCTGTCCAATGTACACAATGTGTTCCATGTGTCACAGTTGAGGAAGTACCTTAGAGTGCCAGAGAAGCAGATGCAAGTTGATGATGTTGATTTGCATGAAGATCTCACCTACCCAGAGTATCCGATCAAAATCCTGGATGTAGCCGAGCGCAGAACCAGGAACAAGTCAATCAAATTTTGCAAGGTGCAGTGGAGCAATCATCAAGAAGAGGAAGCCACCTGGGAGCGCGAGGAGGATCTTCGAGCGCACTACCCCAGCCTTTTTCCCTGGTTAGTTCCAAATCTCGGGGTCGAGATTTCTTGTTAGGGGGGGAGGTTTGTAACATTCCGTTTTTGGATTTTCTGGAGTTCGAATTTCAAAATCCAAACCCAACAAAAATTTATTTGAATTCAATTCAGCTTAACTAGAATTTTCAAAAGCCAAAAGGATTTAATTGGATTAATCTATACTTTAAAATAATTATTTCTTATTTTTATTGGGGTCCTTATGCTTCATTTGATTTTTCTGAATTTTTGGAGATTTTTCGGGATTTAATTGCTATTTATTCGAATTTATTGAATTTTATTCGGATTTGTGGAAATTTCTTAATTCCTAAATCTTATTTTTCTTTCGGGCTGATTTTATTGTTCAAATCCACCCTACCATCTTTATTCCTCCCGGCCAGTTCGTTTCTACCAAACCCATCTCAGCCAAACCCTAACCCTATCTCGCATCTCCACCGTTGATCACCGATTCAACGGCCGAGATCCGCCGCATCGTTTCAACGCACCTGAGAAACCATAGCACACCGCCGTCCGATCCGGATCCAGCGGTCAGCAGCGCGCCACGTCGCCCGAAATCCCGCTGCCGCCCGTGCAGCTCAGCCGCCCGACCAACCTCGCTTCCCGTGGTTTTTCCCGCAACCCTAGACTATTTAAGGCCGCTCCGACTTCCATGCCACATTCTCCACCTCGCGCCGCACATATCCCATCTTCTCTCTCCGGCGGAGACACTTCCGTGCGGCTGTGCGACCTCGCCGAAGTTGCTCCATCGCGCACGAGTGTTCCGCCGTGGATTTCTCCGAGTCCGGTGAGTCTCCGGTGACACCGTTAGTACCAACGAGTTCCTCATGTCCTACTCTTTCTGAGCCGCACCCTTTGGTGGCTAACCCGTCGCTCCTCCGTCTTTTGGCGTGTCTTCTTCCCCAGCTCCGGTGGTTGCGCCGCCCCTGTTGCCGTCGTTCTCCCTCCGCAATTCTCGGCCATCCGATCGAGCTTCATCGGCTAGATCTGCGTCAAATAACGTCTGGGGTAAGCCGCTGAGACCATTGCTTTGTTACCTCGTGTAATCGTCGTGTCGCCCCGTCACCTACCACGTGGTCGCCACCTCCTCACCACGTCACGCCACGAGTTGGCCACTTCACCGCCGTAGCATGCGTGTCCGCCACCTCAGCCGTAGATCGCCATGTGTGTGCCACGCCATTGCCATGTGTCGCTGTGTCACCATCACTGCACACATGTCAGCCATGTCATTGCCACGTCGCCGCCACCGTTTACTCTAGATCTACGTGGCGCCACGTGCGAGCCACATGTGCGCCACGGTGTCGCCATGTCAGCCCTAGATCGTCAAGTGTGCGTCACCTCACCGCCGAAGCCCTGCGTGTCGCCTTGTCATTGCCACGTATACGCCACGTGCATGCCACGTCGCGCCATGTGTTCGAGACGTCACCCGTGCGCCCCTCGGTGAACTGAGTCTATAGGAGCCGAGTCGCAGACAAGTGGACCCCATTTGTCAGCGCACTGGTTTTTTCTTTTTATGTGGTTTTTCGAAAATGCGAAACTCCAGCCAATCCGAAGCCGACACGTGTCACCCTCTAGTATTTTCTGATTTTCTTTCCCATTAAAACTTTGGAAGGTTCGTTCTCCTCCGTTCGAACTCCGATTCGAACGATTCAAATTTCTAAATTCATATAAAATCAAGATCTATCTGTTGGTGTATTTATTTTGAATTTTTGGATCTTATTTATTTTTGATTTATTTATTTTTGTCTCGTTTAGCGTGTTTAGCGTGTAGACGACGCAATGTTGAGCGAGCGAGCATCCGACGGAGGTAGCAGCAGCGGGAGAGGTTGAAGGCAAGTCTCCCTTGACCATATTGAACCCAAGTTTGTGAAATGCTATTTTTTTAAATTATTGCATGCTTATTATTTGCATACTGTACTTTAATGTCATTTTAAATGCTTAGATACATGCCAAATTGTTATAACCACATTGATATTCATTTTGACAACCATTGACACCCTAGGAAAAATCAATTACTGTTAATAATAATCATTTTCGTATTATGGGACGGTAGAAAATGCTTAGCCATGCTTAATCACGTCGGTACCTTACCATTATGGAAATGCTTTCATATTTGATTCAAATTGAATTGTGAAAATATGGAATTTGGTGTTGCCGGTATTAATTTGAAGAATAAAAGTGAAAAATGATTTAGACCGGGGTGGATGGTTGGATGGCGGGTGCGGGATGCACAAAATTTTGGAATGTGATTGTTCCGCCCTAGTCAATTAAGGACCGGTCGTGTGTTACCATGGGCCATGCTATACAGTACAACCACATGTCTATTATGGGTACGACCTGGCTAAGTAATTTGCATGTATCGTTATTTGACTTCGCCATTGTGCTGTGCGGTTTGATGGGAGGGTACTTGCAAGGCGCAAGAGGGGGCTTCTGTACTGGGCGGATTTAGCCCTAACAGCGGTGAAACCTTAGCGGGCGGAGTCGGTAGCGGTATTATGCATTATAAAGGCCTTGTCATGATCTCCCTACTGGCACACCAAAGGAAGTGTGTCAATAGCTTGGCGAAAGGGGTTGATCATGTCGTGTGGGTAAAGTGTACCAACTCTGCAGAGTCAAAACTACTTGAGTAGCCGTGCCCACGGACAAGGGCAAGCGTGGAACGCTTTCACATAGTAGATTTCCTGGTTTTTGGTTTAAATAGAAAAATGATGATTTAGTTTAAAATGAAAATGTGGTTGGGAATCCGCGAGCGGCTGGAGCTTCCGGATTTTAGTTTGGCGGTTGGAGCCAACCAGGTAGTTGGAACCTGGAAAATTGTTATACTTCAAATTTAATTAATTATGCTATTTACATTTTGTGAAATGCTGCTTTATGAAATTATTACTTGTATTTAAATTTAAATTTTGCTTTATGCAAATGAACCCTATATGCTTCCTTTGTTCAAGCCTTGCATTTAGTTAATTGCATTAAGTTTCCAAGACTTGCTGAGTATGTTGCATACTCACCCTCGCTTTTTATTGCGGGGCTGCTTATTCCATAAAGCAGATGAGGAGAGAGCTAGCTATCCCAGATCGTGCATCCCACCGTTCGACATCTGTGGTGAAGACTTTGAAGAGCAGGACTACCCGGACTACTAGGGAGCGTACCCCAGTCGGTTGCCTGTGGGCACATTGACTGGCTCTTTTTGTTGCTACATTTCCACTGTTACTTTCACACTTAAGCCGTAAGGCTCGATACTTGTAATAATGTGATGATGATGTTACACTCTTTTGCTTTATTGTTGTTAATTACTTTATGATATGTCTGTGTTATCATCACTGTATGACTGTGTGTGCTAGCTGTTCCTGGACTAGCATGGTTGAAACACAAAGGGTTCGGATTTGGTAATTCGGGTCCCTACAGAGGTGGTATCAGAGCCATATCGACTGTAGGTCGCAACCCTAGTTAGAATGGTCGTTAGAATTTCAAAAAAAAATTCTAAATCAAACCAACGAATTTGAATTTAGTAGTTGGTCTCTTCTTACCTTATTCTCAGGATTCTATCTCTTCCCTTTGCTAAAACATTAGTTTGAGAATTAAATTTGATCTTATCCCCTGAAATTTCTCTAAGCCTTCGGTCGACTACAAGATCGGTGGGAGATTGAAAGAACATGTGGAGGTCTATACCTTTGTGTGATGAGTAATTGACTAGATTAAAGGTTGATTCAATGAATAGCTGACTAGATTGAAAGGTTGATCCGAGTCAGAATGGTCTTGAAGCATTTTGATAAGTTCTCAACCAAGTCGTGTTTCTTTGCTGGAATTCTTTAGCTCTTTGTCTAGTTCTCTTTCTTGGCTGCTAAGAGCCTTTGCTGAGTTCTTCTAGCTTTGCTGAGTTAGCCTTTGCTGAGTTCTTCCAGCTTTCCGACTGGTTTCTTTTCTAGGTTCTGTGTTCCGAGTGGCTCCTGTCTTTGCTAAGTGCGTCTAGCTTTTTGACTGGTTTTCTTCCTTTTATGAAGGCCGAGTGCCGAGTGCTTCCAGTCCTCGCTGTGTGATTTTTAGCTTCTCGATAGGCTTCCTTCTGAGTTGAGTACCTTGCTATGATCAAGGGGTTGCTAAGGACTCAGCAGGTGGTTAGCCGAGTGGTTAACTAGGTAGTTAGCTGGGTAAATTAAGCCTTGTGGCTAGCCAAGCGTTTCAGTCGAGTGGGCTTGAGTATGTGGGTTTGCCGACTGGTTTTTGTTAAGTTGTGTTTGACTATTTTGAGATAGTCAGCAAATATGATTGTGGGCATTGCTATGTGAAAGGTTTCCTTGTCTTTGATGGTTACAGGACGACGGTGCTAGGTCATGGTGAGGCGGAAGATGACCGGGACTAGGCGAGGTGCGTCGGAGGTCCAGAACTGATGGGAGATCACCGGAAGATGACCGGAGACGGAGTTCGGGCAAGCCAAGAAGGCAAGGAAAAGAGCATATACTACCTAGATGCTGCAAGGATCAATGAGGACTATTGGAGTATAGTCTAGTTGATAGGAATAGCGAGTCTAGTAGTATGCTTTGAGAGCCGTGCAAGAAAAACCCTGTGTTAGCAGGTTTAGCGTTTCCCCTTGCAGGCTGTGTGAGTGGGCACTTCCTAGCCCTTAGATGAGTCTCTAGGGTTGAGAGCTGCATCTAAGGGTGGTAGGTGGCCCAAGAGTTGTATAAATATGGATGGATGCCTCCCTCAACCGGTGGTGGTTGGTGGGGATCCCAGAAGGGTTTTAGAGGTTTTGAATGCTCCATTGAGCTTTGCCCACTTTTGTGTGTGTGGTTTTGTAACCTCCCTTCCAGGAATACAAGATTCATGTCAAAGATTTCAATACTTACATTTTACCTTCTATCATTTACTTTATGCAAGTTACTTTCTGTAATTTAAGTTACGCAATTTACTTCACGCAAGTTGATTCTTCCGTCTGCTTTCTTTCTTGTGTCTTTTGCGTTCTTGAGTTGATTGATCTTGTATTTCATTTCTGTGCTCCTATAGCTTGCTATACTTGAACTTCCCAGATCTTTTCATCAGAAGCAAGTTTTATACCGAATTCCCTGTTCTTTCTGCTTTTCTTAAAGTGTTCATCCTTCTTGGACAGAAAGATCGATTCTTTGAGATCAATCTTGTTGATCCTTCCGGGAATCAAGTTTCTTGGTAAACCAAGATCACATCTACCTATTTTCTGTGAATTTTATTGAGGAAATCAAAAGCTCTTGTGATTCTTGTTCTGGTGAAAGCTACTGTTCATGAGAAACTTTCGGGTCTGGTACTCTCACCTACTCCTGTAGGGTACTACCAGCTTTTTCTTCTCTAGAATCTCTACCCTTTTGAGTGATCTTTTGTGTTAATCTTTTGGAATACTTTTGTGTGGGAAAATTTGATTGCGACCATTCACCCCCCTCTGTTCGCCATTCCGATCCTTCACATTGTAGATGGACAAGAGTAGAAAGACACTGTGGCTATTTGTGGCTGTGCCGTATATGACTATTGCATTGATGGCCTTGGTAATTTAGTCTAGAAAAATAAAAGAGAGAGAAAGTACTACACATGGACCAATAGATGAAAGGGACAGGATACGAATTGAGTATCTAAACCATAAAATCTGGAAGAGTGATACAACTTGTGTGAACATGCTTAGGCTTGGAAGAGCGCCTTTCTTTTGGTCTTGTAAACTTATGAGAGATCATGCTTGCTTCGAGACACTGTTGGACACAACCTTAGGAATAGGTTGATTGCCACTAACTATGGTAGGTCGATCCGGTGGTGAAACCATTAGCCTTATTTGAATTGGTCCTCCATGCTATTGGAGAGCTTTGAAATGAACTTATTAGACCACCTTTATTGGAGATATGAAGCAAATAGCAAGGAACCTAAGGTGGGATCCATACTTTAAGGTATGAGGTTGTGCCATGACTCTTTTTCTTATTTTAGGCATAAATTGTATGGTTTTTAATTTTTTGGGTTGTATCATAGACCAAATAGGATTTTGTTGGAGCTATTGATGGTACGCATGTACGGGTCTCTGTTTCCAAGAATTTGGAGCCTTCCTTTCAATCTTTCGTGGTAGGAAGTCATATGCTGCGCAAAATGTGATGGCAGCCATAGGTTTTGATCTTCATTTTACATGTGTTGGTGGTTTGGGAGGGGACAACACATGATGTTCTAGTTTTACGAGATGCTTTAGAATGTGAAAATGGCCTATGTAACATCCCAAAATTTGGCCATTTTAAATTTCATAAGTTATTTTGAATTTTTGAGAATTTTTGGAATTTATTTGGATTTAATTGGAATTTCTGGAAATTTAACCTTCTTTGGAAATTAATTAAATAATGAATAGGTTTTTTTCAAATATAAATGAAAAAATTATATTTGAGTCCAAAATGTTCTAAAATATTTTCTGGAATTTTTCTAGAATTTTTCTGATATTTTAAAAGCCTCAAATTATTTATTTGAATTTTGAGAATTATTTTTATTCGAAAATCCGAGAAAAAATAAATGAATAGTGTTGGGCTTGTCCCACTACTGTGTGAGCCGCTCGACCCGTGAACGAGAAACCCCAACCGCCGCCGTGCACATCCGTTGGATCAAGATCGTGCGGTTCAGGTTTATCCGCATGTGCGCGCGTTTCTAAGCCATCGATGCCGTGACACGTGTGCGGCCGAGATGGGACGCCGAAACGCCGCCAACCGTTTCCGAAGAATCCGCCGTCGCGCCATTACCGCCGTAGAAACGCTCGCCATTAACGCCGGCGTGATTTCTCTTCCTCTTTTTTAACCGGCGGACCTCGTAGAGCGTTCCTTTCGCTTCTTTTGCGACCTTTCACGCCTCCCGAGACTCACCGCAGCGCCCGCAGTTGCTCGCCGTAGTACCAAGACGCTCCGCCACTATTTGCACCGCTGTTGGTCGCCCTCCGCCGTGCCAGAGGTCACCGCTGAGTTGCTCGAGCCGTGACGCGTCTGTGGAGCCATCCCGTGTCGCCGGAGAAGCCCCGCATCACCGACGCCGCCCTCATCTTCTTCCTCTCCGGCAACTCATCCTCGTCGCACCATCATCGGGACTTAGAGCTTCGTCAGCCGTCCGATCATCGCCGAACGACCACGATTCCACCACGTCTTCGTTGCAACAGTGAGTCTCATCTTTACCCTTAGCCGTTGGATTAGAATGAACGGTTCAGATCAACTAGTGAAGTTTAGCTTTGATGCAATAACAGCCGTTAGATCTGTGGTGTGCAGTTTAGATTAAGCCACGTCTCCATTTAACAGTGAACCCCATCTTCATTTTCCAGCCGTTAGATTTTGATCGTGTGTTCCATATCTTGCCGCGTAGCATCGTTAAGCGTAGTCGTTGGATTTATGATGAAAGTGTAGGATTGAATCAACCTAGGCCGTTTGATCTTACTTGTGCGGCTCTGATGAGTCCACGCGTCGCGCACCGGGGTAACCACATAGCAGATCGTGATGCGCAAATAAGATTCAATCTAGACCATTGAAATTTGAATGAATGGATCAGATTTAGCCGTGCGCCGAGCCAGTCCCGAGTTGACGCGTGTCGCACGGAAACCGAGGGGTCAGCGCTGCTTCCTCGGTTGATGTTGCCCGGTTTAATGCTAGCCGTTCGATTTAGATCCAATGGCCGTGATGATGCCACGTGTCGACTCCGGAGTAAACCAGAGCCGAACCGTCGTGTCGATCGTGGCTATCCATTTTGAATTGAATGATCGAAATTAGATCAAGCTTCGGTTGATAATTTTGCGTCGCATGTCACGACCAGATCGTGCCATGTGTCCTGTTGACGTCATCAATGGGACCCACATGTCAGTCATGGTACTGTGGGTGCTGACGTCATCCGTGACGTCAGCAGTGGGGTCCACGTGTCAGTGAGTGTACTGTTCTGTAGACCGAGTTCACGGTAGACTAATCCGAGCGGTAGACCGAGTCCATGAACCTGCTGACGTCATGCTTGCACAATAATTCGATTTTCCTTTAGAAAAATAAGTCGGTGGAAATTCAATTCGATGATGACGTTATGCTGATGTCATATTTCCGAATTTTTCCGTATAAAAATAAATAAAGAAATTCGGTTTATTCTTTTTAATTGATTTTTGCGTTTTAACTCCGATTTGAGTGATTCTAATTTCTAAAAATGTGTAAAATCAAGATCTATTTATTGGTGAATTTTATGGAATTTTTAGAGTTGAGTTTGCTCTCTGTAAATTATATTTATTGTGTGTATATATGATTTGAGTAGACGTTGATTTGCCGGAGATCTACGAGGGAGAATTTCCAACACAAGATCAAGCTCCGGATCAGGACCAACCACTATTTGAAGGCAAGTTGTGCTTTGACCATTTTGCTCCTAAGTTTTAAAAATATATTTTGATTCAAACTATGCATGCTAATTTAATTAAAAATGGATTTAAATAATTTGGGTGAATTAGATAAATCAACCTATTTGTTATTGCCACCTTGTCACTAGTATTTGTATGCCATGATTTCATTTGATGCCCTAAGTTTGGTAATATTAGTTGATTGTTAATATTGTACCAACACGGGAGGCTAGACCGTGGATAATTGCTTAGCCATGCATATAACGTGAATAATCTTTTTGAATACAAAAGCAATATTGACTAAAGGAATAGTGAATATATTTTGATAAAAGGTGGAATGTTGTTGGTAATGATATTGGAATGTACAGACCTGTGTGGTTCTACATGAAGGATGGTTACAGGCATGTGTTGCATCGTAAAACAACTTGGGGTGGGAAATGATTTAGACTGGGGCAAGTGGACCGAGACTTTGTGCCAAGTGGGCCTTCGTGGCATTTGGGAGGGTTGAGTGTTGTGAGGGCTGTGTGCCAATTTTGAGAGAAGGATGTCTTGCCTTGGTCAGTTAAGGACTTCACCTTGCAAGCCTTTGACCTGAGTCACTCGTACAACCACATGTCTGAATGGGAAGACCTAGTTTAGTAGGATTCCGATATCTCACCTTTGATACCTCGGGATGGCAGTTACACGGGGTAACTGTATGGGGAGTATGCCTGTGCTACGGCTTGGTACCCTATCCAACGGTGTTCGTCTATCCTATACTTTGGCTCTGTGTGAGGGAAGTGATAGTGAAGGCAACCCGGAGAGGTTCCTAGGTTGAGCTAGAAGTCTCTGAAAAGCTTTGTTACGGTCAATTGCCTTTGTGGCGTGCAACTGTATCTTGTGGGTAAAGTGTACAACCTC
Organism: Guadua angustifolia; assembly: GCA_036346375.1. Taxonomy (NCBI): domain Eukaryota; kingdom Viridiplantae; phylum Streptophyta; class Magnoliopsida; order Poales; family Poaceae; genus Guadua; species Guadua angustifolia. The sequence continues at coordinate 12,527,652 of CM070514.1, forward strand.
TGCAGGGTGTAAAAACTATTCGAATAGCCGAGTCCACAGAACTGGACAATGGTCGGAGATTAAAGTCAAGGGGTAGAGCTTTGAAAATAAAATGGGGTGGAAGGCTGTGTGCCAGGAGTAATGGTGAAAGTTGACTAAGGACTGTGTGTCCAAAAATTATGTGAAAAACAATTGAGAAATTTATCATATTATTAAGGTTTTGCTACTTCATATCTAAATAAATAGTAATTTAAAATATTGATGAAATGCAAAATAACCAATTGAGCCATTCCTTTGTAACAAGCCATGCATGTAGTAATAGAACTGCATTCTGTGCATGACTTGTTGAGTACGGTGTGTACTCATCCTTGCGGACAACAATTTACTAGAGGAGGAGTCTACGCCTATATGGGAGGAGGAGATGTTGATGAGCTACGGAGCTAGGGAGCAAGCCTCGTCAGGGTGCCTGTGGCAGGAGATGGATCATCATGATGTTTATTTTTCTGTTGTTGAACTCTTATTACTCGACATCGTAAGCCTGCGTGGCAAACTATTGTAAGGAGACCATAAGGTCGCATAACCTGCTTATATACATGTTTGAAGTACTTTATTATTATTCCATTTGTGTATGATTGTGGTACTTTAACCTGTTTACTTTGTGTGCACTAGCGTGATCCTGGACTAGTGCAGAATACACAGAGGGTCCGGATTTGCAGATTCGGGGCCCGACAGCTTATGTGTCCCCCAAGGTAATAGTTTACTTATGTGGCTGTATTTCTCCATGTCATTTAATTATATATAGCAATGTCACCAACTTGTGCCCCATATGTTAGGAAAATTTTACCTAGTTGATGCCGGATTTGGAGCCATACCTAGATTCTTGACTCCTTTCCATTGTGTGAGATACCACTTGAATGAGTGAGGGAACAATCCTGTGCAAAATGAGAAGGAATTGTTCAACCTTAGGCACTCCTCTCTTCGTGTGAGTGTAGAGCATGCATTTGATTACTAAAGAGGAGGTTTAAAATCCTTGATGATACCACTCCATTCTTTCATTTTCCTACTCAAGTAGACATTGTTGTAGCTTGTTACATTATTCGCAATTGGGTTGTAGTGGACGGGTCTGACAAACTAATCATATCGAACAACAATTGGTCATCTAATCATAACCCCGCTTCATCGTCAAGTGCACCAGCAAGTGAACATACATACATGTTTGCTTGCTTTCAGGTAGGAAATTACCCATCAAATGTGGGAAGATCGGCAAAACTAATATAGAAATTAATATGTACTAGAATTTTTATTATGTGCAAGAGCTACTATATCTTTGAACTATTGTACTTGCATTATTGTCAAGAACTATAATAACTGTTGGAATTCAAATTGTATTTTCTTAACATGGTAGAAAATGGACCTTTAGCTAACTAGGGAAAATAGGGGGGAGGGGCAAGTTGAGGGAGTGGCCGTGTTATATGGACATTGTCAATGTCTTCCTACATATTTACCCACTTAGCTCATATGGTGGCTAATGGCATTAGAATATGTTCAGGTTTTAAGAAATTACACCTTAATGCTTGTGCTAGGGCTTTGAATGATCATTTCAAGATGGGGCTTACTGGAGATTAGGTTGAGAATCATGTTAGAACATGGAAGAGGAATTTGACAAAGATTAACAATCGTAAGAAATTGAATGTACCGGTGCACTTTGGGATGAAGACAATTGTATTATTGGCCTTGATCATGAGCATTATGTAGGCCATATTAAGGTACTATTGCTACAACTATTGCTTACCATGTTGTGTGTACCACGTTATGTATTACTTGTGTACATTTTGTATAACATGTTATCTACTGTTTGCCAGACACACAAAGGAGATGTTGAGTATCTAAACAAACCTATTGAGCACTACCTTGAGAAGGCTACAATACTTTGGCAATACTTTGGCTATGGGTAAGTATGCAAAGGGATCAAATGAACTTCTAACAACCGAAGTGATAGAAATGATAATATGATGCCATCGGTAAATGGTGCCGAGTCCTCAGCCTCCAAACCAAAGAAAGCTAAGATAGCTGCAACTGAAGATGACATGTTGCATGCAACACTCCAAGCTGTTGGTGAATGGCTTGCCATTGCTATAGAGAAGGCCAGTGTAGCTGAGGAGAACATGCACTCCATTCGGGTTTTGATGGCGCACACCTTTCTCATTACTATGTTTATTTGGTGGAGCATCCTCAAATTGCTAGGGCATTCAACACACTTCAGTTCTCTCACATGGTGGTTTGGGTTGCTAGGTACATTAGCAATACCTTTCCTGATTCTAAGCATCTTTGACAAGTTGGTTTGGTAGTTATCTTGCTGCTACCCTAAAACATTAAACTATGGGTTATGAATTTGCTATGACATGTCAATGTGTGGATCTTAAAAACTATGTGTATGAGTCAGATTTGCTATTTTATGTGTGTATGGATCAGACTTCCAATTATGCTATGTTATGTGTGTACATCTAATTTTGTTGACACTGGGTAGAGCTTTTGTGAATTGAAATGATGCAATCTCTTCTGTGCTTTATTATTACCATGATTTTACTATGTGGAAGAATATTGTATTTCTTAACAATATTACTCCAGACCAATAAACATCACTACCCAGATTGCATGTGCTAGCATTGCTAGTGATATGGTGATGGTTGCTGCCTATTCTCATGAACTGCACTAGGCTGCAATGTTCAGGTATAGTTTGAAAGATAATTTATGGATGTAACATTGGGCTTCTATGGGGTACGGTGGGTCTACCCATTCAGTGAATTTGCAATCAGTGGTCTTTAAGGAAGAGTATGTGTCATGTAGCGAGACATGAGCCGAATGGTAAGTAAGAGTTGTAGTGGTTACCATGAATAGAGGGCATCGGTAAAAATGACGTCCTGGGTTGGGATCCGTAGCAACAGTAACTTAAACAACAACGTCGAGGTCATGCTCGCCTTTTGGCCAGTTCAAGTTATAGAGTGGTTGGCCGAAGTGGATTGGATCTTGGATGGTGTATGAGTCCCTTGTTTGAATGGAAAAAGTCCCTTGTCACTTGGCTATGAGATAGGCAGTGTGTTGTCACTTCACGATGTGCAGAGTATTATCAAATCAGACTATAAAAGGTGCTGGCAGCGTATTGTCAAATCGCATTGAGAAAGCTGATATGTGTGTGTTGTCCGATCGTCCTGACATAGCTGATGGTATTATGGACAAAAGTAATATGTTGTAGTTAAGCAAGCAAAAGATCGTATGTGAGTATTACATAACCTTTGAAAGTAAAAAAACATATCTGAATCATACATGATGTATGAAAGAAAAACTAGTTAGCGCCCCTTTGCGGTGCAATCCCTTGTGTGGTCCCAGGCTTCCTCCGTCACTGCACATGTCCGGATGGGTATGTGAACTGGTTAAGGGTCTATCCACAGGTACTCCTAGCGGCCGCATTAGTGTCAAGTGAGTAGTGAAGTCATCTGTGATGACTAAGTCGATTCAAGCGCGGCGAAGCTGCGACAGAGCAAGGACCACACTCGGCAACTGCTGGTTGGGGTTGACCAACCAGTCTAAGTCAGCGTCGACGAGGGGAGTGAAGTTGCTAGGTGGCTCGTGCTCTATGCAAGTGCTGTATCGACCAAAGCTAACAAACTTTTAATGTTAGTAGACCACATAATGTGAAGAACATATTAGCGGAAAGGAGAGCACGTGATGTACCTGCAGTCATGGGGACATATGGTGCGGAATGCTGTGATGAGGACATCACTCCTTCGGATACGTACAACTCGACTCCTCAAGATATGCAAGGACCAACTACAAGAGCACGTGCATGACAATTAAACTACCAGGTGAACTCGTTTCTCGCTGCTCATGATTTCTTGGATGGGTTGCTACTAAATTCTTGTGATGTCTTGTTGCTTAGGAATATGGGTGAAGAATCACAAGCTTGTCTGGATGTGATCCCTCGAAGTCCAAGTCAAGTTGGAATCAAAGTCGAGCTCAAGTCGGACTCCAATTTCGGTTCGAGTCTCAGGACAGTACATCAATAAAATGACCATATTTGGGTCATACGATGTTCGATTGAGGTGTTGTTGGACTCTACAGAGAAGCCCACGACGAGAGCTTTCCAATGGAAGTGGTTTCACATTCAAACTCCTTCTGGATCGATGGGAATCATCAAAACTATATGACATACAGAATCTGCCGGGTGCTGCAACACCTCCACTTGGGCCCAAAGGCCTTGTACAACCTAGGGTTGCACGGACACCCCCTTGGCCGCCTCTCTTGCCTTCTTCCTCATATATATTCAGTAGCCGTCGTTAGAATAGATGGGTTTTGCTTAGATTATTTCTGCCATTGCAGTTTCACCATTTTTTCGGTTTGTGGAACCCCAACTTCGTGTGCTTAATACAATTCATAATTGAGATTGCTTCTTTTTCATTCTTGCTCGTGCCCTCGATTTGCTTGTAGGAACTAGCCTTCTGGGTGAGGTCAACCGCATCTTGACACGGTTGATGTCGGGACCCGAATCTGCAAATCTGGACCCTCTGTGTATTCTGTACTAGTCCAGGATCACGCTAGTACACACATGATAAACAGGTTGAGATACCACAATCATACACTGCGGAAATAATAGATAAGTACCTCAAACATAATTATAACGAGTTACACAACCTTATGGTCACCTTACAATAATTCGTCACGCAGGACGATAAATAAAAGTAGCACAGTACAATAGCGGAAGCAAAAGTACGTCAATGAACCCCTCGTTCTACCACAGGCAACTAACGAGGCTCAACCCTAATTCTCCAGACCTTCGTTAAACTCCTCCTCCCAAGCTGGTGTTGCTTCTTCTTCTGAGGTTTTTGTTGAAGCAAGGGTGAGTATACAACATACTCAACAAGTCATGCACAATGCAGTTCTATTACTACATGCATGGCTTATTCCAAAGGAAAGGCTTAAGGGGTTATTTTGCATAAAGCAGCATTTCTTTTAACAGATAATCCTATTAGATTAAAAGCGGTAAAACCATTACTTTTAATAATTAATTTCTCAATTCTTTTTCAAAAGTTTGGCACACAGCCCTAAGTTCAATTCATCAGTCTTTGGCACACAGCCACCCATTCCACTTTTTATTTTGAAGATCTAACCCTTGACTGTAATCCCCGAGCATTGTCCATTATCATGACGCGCTATTCAATAGATTTAACATACACTCGCAGAGGCTGTACACTTTACCCACAGGATACAATCGCTCACCACACAGGTGATTGATTACAACAAAGTCTTTCAGAGGCTAACATTTAACCGATGAACCCCTCTAGTATTGCACTTCTAACATTTCCCTCACTCAGAGCCGAAGTTTAGAACGAGCGAATACTGTTGAATGGGTACCAAGCCGTAGCACAGGTACGCTTCCCCATACAACTACACTTGTGTGTAACTGTCGCCCCGAGGTGTCATAGGAAAGAGGTTAGAGCCTTACTAAACTAAGTCTGTTCCATACCAGACAAGTGATTGTACGAGTAACTCAGATCAAAGGCTCGCAAGGTGAAGTCCTTAACTGTCCCGGGCAAGACATCCAGTTATCGATTCTTGGCACACAGCCTTTACAGTCTTTAGTACATCCCGCTACCACACAGGCCCACCTGGCACGAAGCCTTCTTGCCACTTGCCCCAGTCCAAATCATTTCCCCTCCCAGGTTTGCATTTATGCAACACATGCCAATGCCCACTTCATTGCATGAGTAGAACCACACAGGTCGCTACCCCCAATCCCATCTCATGACATCATCGCATTATTCCAAAATGCATTCCATAATTGTTTAGTCAATATTCTTTTGCAATTTGAAAGTCATTCAGTGCACACAAGCATACTAAGCAACTAATCACGGTCTAGCCTCCCATGTTGGCATTATAATAGCAACCAACATAAATTAACATCTTAGGGTGATAAGGTTTTTAGGGCATAATAACAACATAATCAAGGTGGCATAAACAAGATTGGCATATTAGCTACCATACCCAATTTAATCAATGGTATTTTTAAATAACATAGCATGCAATATTTAAATCAAAGTAAATTTTGAAACCTCGGAAAAAAAATGATCAAAGCATGACTTGCCTTCGAAGAGTAGTTGATCCTGGTCTGAAACCTGCGACGGGTCTTCGATTTCTTCCTCGACAGCTCCCGGCAACTCGGAGTCTACGCGGAATAATCATATATACAATAAATATACTTAAACAGATAGCAAGATCATCACTAAAAATAAAATAAAAATCACCAATAAATATTTCACATTTTTACAAATTTTTAGGAATAGGAATCACCCAATTCCGAGTTAAAACGCAAAAGTTATAGCATTTGCAAGTCTTTGAAAATTCTAATAAAGGATTACCCGAGTTAATTGATTTATTTTTCTACTGAAAATCCCAGTTAATTCCTCGGCTTGACACGTGTCAGCATCGGAGACAGCCACGTCACCACGGTCGCTGACATGTGGGCCCCCGGATGACGCCATGTCGACGTCAAGACACACGGTGGTCATTACATCCAAGTGGGCCCGATGAACACGATTCGGTCCACTCGGCCGACACGCGGCAAGACCACCATCGCTCCACGTGGCTCCAAGATTTTTCGCCCGTTGGATCTAAATCCAACGGTCGGTCTTCGCACGGCCAAACCTCCCACGTGGCAACATCCGAGCCGTTCGCTGGATCCAACGGTGCTGGCTCGGCCCTGCCATGCTACCCCAGGCCACGTGGTGCTCATCTATTGGCTAGCAGTACGGCTGCATCCCTCCCGCACGCTCGAAAACCTATGGTACGGATCTGGCCTCACGACCTGCACAGGTCTAGCGACGTGGACAGCATCGGTGAGTGACACATGCATGCATCACGACCGGTCATCCAAGAATCGACGGCTACGGTTCAACGAGGCTAGGTTACCGGGGAGATACGTGGCGAAATCTCAACCACAGATCTATGAATCAACGGACATTATCAAACGCAGTGAGAATAGCTACGTGGCGAACACTTAACCGTAGATCTATGATCTAACGGGCTTTATCAAATGCACCAGCTATGGCTACGTGGACGCACTGGCGCGGCCGGATGAAGATCCGACGGTGCCGGGTACCCGAGCGATGCACAGAAGGCCGAGTCTACGCGGCTTAATCTGATCCAGACATTCCAGATCGGACGGCCATTAACAAAAGAAGCTATCTAAGCCTAGCGCTACAGGGGAAGAATCGTGGCGCTACCTTGGACGTGGGATGAAGATCCGAAGACAGAGGTTGCTCGCGATTGCTGACGAAGATGCAGCGGTGCTCGGTCACCGGACTTGGAGAAGATGAGGTCGGCGATGTCGTTTCCGAGCTCTTCCGTTGGAAAGAAGTGGCCCAAGCGACGCGGCGTGACACAAATAACTTCGGCGAAGGTCTCGAAAAGGCGGAGAGTGGCAATCGGCGGTGGGAAGCAAGGAAGAACCGTGGCGGTGGCAATGCCGACCGGTGAGCTACGGGAGAGCTAAGGGCACAGCAGGTTCAAACGAGGGCAAATGGACGGAAGGAAGCTCGCGATGCAATGGGTTATATCTCCCGCCGACAACCTTTGAATGCGACAAATCCTCGACATATCTTGGTGGCCAACCTCGACGGCGGTGCATCGCCGCCCTCCCGAGATGGTGAAATTGGACCGCCCAATCCGCTTAATCCGCGGCATCGAAGCGAGCGATCAGGCGATAGCGGGCACGACCATTCGATCTCAATCCAACGGCACAAGGCTCGGGCGAAGCGGTATTTGGGCGCGGTCACCCGATCGAAATCCGACGGCCCAGAGCAAAGCGACCACTGATCGCCTGACGCGACGCGGGCGCGATCGTAACTACCGAGTTACGAAGATCCGACGTCACGGCCCAGAGCAGACGGTGCTAGGGTTTTGGTGAAATGCCAAGACGTTGTTGGGCTCGGCCTAACATCAGAGCAAGATACTTTCCTGATTTTAACTTTTAAAATAATTCTAGGAAATCAAAGTAATTATTTGGAGCACTAAAAATACCCGAAAAATTCTAGAAAATATTTCAGGGCAATTAGAGCTTAAATAAAATATTTTTATTTACTTTTGGTAATTACCTTTATGATAATTAATTATTCAAGAAGAAGATAAACTCAAATAATCCCAAATAAATTCTAGAAATTCACAAAAATTTGAATAACTCCAGAAATATAAATTTTGGCCAAATTTTGGGACGTTACAGTTGATAAGCAACGGAGCCATGGTGTTGCGATTGCAGGTTTCATTTGATTCTGATCGGAAGTCCAGATCGTTTACGTCGAGTCCTCCACCAATCGAATTACCTTCTACTTGTCGGAAGATCGGGCCCCGTGTCGCATGAAGTGGTATCAGAGCTTCGGTTGCCCGATAGGTATTTTCCTGTATCGCCACTTTGTTTTGCCATCGTCCTAGAGTCCAGAAAAATTGCCCCATAAAAAGTTCATCATCGATTCCGCTGTCCTACAACCCTTTGTGCCTTGCAATTTTCATTTCAGTATCGCTTTGTTGAATTTGTGTCCATTGTCAACGTCTTGTTGCTGGTTTGAGATCGTGATGCTAGTCTCTAGTTGTCCCATTCCATTGCCCTAGTTCTTGTTTTGCACCATTGGTCATTCCATCACCGCCGATTTCTAGAACTCGAATCGAAGTTCTACCTTGCTGGTCCTTGCCGTCGCTTTGCATTATATATTCCGTTCCGCAAGCCCTAGATAGGTCACGAGCCGCCTTGTGTCAATTGCCCTGCACCGCTAGCCACCCTTTTTCACCTGCAAACCTATTTCTATTCCAACCCTAACAGGGAGAAAGAAGTGAAATCGTGAGCAATACCAGATTGTGCAATGTTCAGTAAAACTGGTATAACTTTTGCATACGAACTCCGATTGGGGCGTACTTTTTTTGTTTCAAAGAGGACGACGACACGCATCTGAAAATTCCACATGTCTTTAGATTTATACAATTTTTGACCCTCAAAATTGGCCTCTAAGACCGAGTTCTGGACCCTAAAAGTTTCCCATACCGTTTTTGCTAATTTTTCGATCATCCGTTTAACTATCTCCCACATCCCAAAACGTGAGATTTTTTATTTATCTTCGAGTTAAAATAAAGGAAAACAAAAGGCAAGTGCAAAAAAAAGAGAAGAGCCACACTGAAAAAAATCAAAAGAGAAGAAAAGAAACAAAAAGAGGGAAAGAGAAGCAGAAAATCAGAATTGCTTGTATCCTTTGAGTCCTTTGTGCTTTGATATATTCCTTGCTAGGTTGAACTAGTTCTAGAAGCATGCTTAGGCCAACAATTGTGACCAGTACGTTGGATATTTATTCAGCTTTGCTATCTGATTTCGATCATTGCTAACCTTTGCTACTATATTTGCCTACCGAGCTCTACATATTTCTGATCAGTACAGGTTCAACCTTACAATCGCTCCACTCACACTCGTTTGGTATCACTAACCAGTCACTGGTTGTACTCCCTGCAGCTTTGGTAAGAACCTTGCAAGAGCGTAGTAAGACGCTTGAGAGAGTGTCGATCCACCTGCTAGAACCTAGTAGTTAATAGGGGTAATACTTTTGTGTTATCTTCTGTTTTTATTACTAACAATGATAGGACCCAATACAAGAGCTAGAGTTGCGGGAGACGACGATGATTTCCGCAAGCTCTTTGAAGATCTTAGGGAGGATCTTGCGAAGAGGGACAAGGAACTCAAGGAAGCCCTTGCCAAAGCAAACAGAGATGCCGTCAAGAACATCCGTGAGATAAAGGATGACATCGCTAAGGTCCAGCAAGACAATCAAGAGAATTTTGAGAGACTAGATCATCGAATCTCAGACCTTGCTGGCAGAGTTGAGATTATGGAGAACCAGCTTCCACCCAAAGGACCAGGAGATGAAGAAGTGGATGATGTAGCTGAAGAGTCTGATGCAGGCCACGGTCGAAATGGGGCACCACGCAATGATGCCGCTATGCATCGAGTTGGCCAAGACATACGACTACGGGAACGTCTGCACCGCAATCGACAAGGTATGGGAGGTATTAATGAAAATAATGTTAACCTTAACAATCGCAATGATGATTCTTTTGCCAAGGTTAAGTTTACCATACCATCCTTTTCTGGTTCATATGATGCTGAAACATACCTAGATTGGGAAATGATCATTGAACAGAAATTTAACTCCCATCTAGTTTCTAAAATTCATAGAGTGAGACAAGCCACTAGTGAATTCAAAGATGTTGCAATAATTTGGTGGAATGAACTAGTAAAAGCTAACATCCAACCTGATACTTGGGATATGTTGAAACGACACAGGTGAGCTACATTTGTTCCTCCTTCATTTAAACGTGACTTGCGTAAAAAATTGCAGTGCCTAGATCAAGATAGCAAGTCGATAGAGGAGTACTACCAAGAGCTTCAAATAGGCACGTTACGTTGCGAGGTAGAAGAGGATGAGGAGGATAAAATGGCTCATTTCTATGGAGGGTTAAGGCGTGAAATTCAGGATATTGTTGATTACAAAGATTATAACTCCATCAATAGATTGTTCCAGCTTGCCGTTTTGGCAGAAAAAGAATTGCAGGGACGACAACAGCGATCAAGGAGCAACTTGGGTGGCAACATCACTCCAAGACAGACACAGACACCAACCAAATCAACACCACCACCTGCTTTTCGATCTGCTGCCCCCTCGACGAGTAGGGCTCATTCAGCAGCACCGTCACCCTCATTACGTGCACCTGAGGTGAGTAAATCTTCTAATGTGCAGGCACCCGCGAAGACGTCATCCTCTGTTGCCTCCACTAGATGTTGAAAGCATCTAGGCCCCCAAAATTTCAGTTGAGTTTTGGTAATTGATAACAATAAAGTTTTAAAGTGCTAATGTCCTTGAACTAAGTGTTTTTGAGGATAGGTTGATTGAAGACACAATGGATAAAAGAGCATCGGCTCAAAAAAACAGAAGATCAATGCAACAAGGCAAGATGACCAAGGTATAAAAGATAATGACCTTTTCATAGTGTCGGCATATTTCCGCCGACAGGACCCCATCAACGAATAGGATTGACTACTCTCAGGATGGAAGGTATGGTTCGGTAGAGGGCGTCTTCGTGGCTGGAAACCCCAATGGCTCTCTACGATGGATCCCAGGTATCGGCAGATCAATGAACACGACGATGTACCCAGGTTCAGGCCCCCAACGTGGGTAATAGCCCTACGTCCAGCTAGATCTTTGTTGAGGAAAGGTGTGGGCGATTACAGTGGTTCTGCTAGTCCTGTGCTCCTGCGTGTGTGTCATTCTCTTTTCCTCCATGCACCGAGGTGCTCTTATATAGACGGGCCGGCTCAGGTAGGTGAAAAGACGACGATAGACTAATCTATGACTCATTAATTATACCCATCATTTGAGTCTTATCTTACAGACCCATGACTCATTTATTACGCTCGTCGTTGTAGCCTTGTCCTTCAAGCCCCATTTAATGCCGCTGCGTGGCTTCGCCCTCGCCCGGTCCGCCCGGGATATGACACTCCTGCTACGGGTTTGGTGAGAGGCGCCGAGGATGGGGTCGTCTGCCGATATCGAATTCTTCACACTAATGGCCCCGACGCAAAGATGTCGGGGAAGGAGACTTCGAGGCGAAGCCTTCTCCTTATTCCTTTGGTTGCCTTCGTGGCCTGACAAGGGAGCCCAAACGCCCGCCCACTTGCCAGGCCGCCGCTTAAGCCGACGCCCGGCGAGCAGGACGTGATCGCCCACCTTCCCGCCAGGGCACCACACGGGCCGCCGCTTCGCCCAGCAGGCATGATCGCCCACCGCCGCTAAAGGGGCCACACGGCTCTCGCTGGCCAGGCAGGCATGATCGCCACCGCCGCCAAGGCACCACGCTGCCGCCCGTGGCGAAAGGTGTGATCGCCCACCTACTCGCCAGAGGCCACACGGCTCCTCGCCCAGTGGCAGGGCGTGATCGCCCACCTGCCCGCTAGGGCACCACGTAGACCGCCGCCCAATGAGTAGGGCGTGATCGCCCACCGCCGCCAGGCCACACGGCCTCGCCCGCCGGGTGGCGTGATCGCCCCACCGCCGCCAGGCGCCATTGGCCAGCCGCTTGGGCCTATTATTCCGCGACGGAGAGGGTACCCCGGTGCAAAGTACACCGACACATAGCTTTTACCGATCTTAGTGGTTGAATGGTGCCGTACTATTAAGAGGGGTCGTTGTCGTAAGTTTGTTGTCGAGAAAAGTGTCAAGGCTCAAATCATATACAATTAGACATCTCAGGAATTAATGGTTTAAAAAATGAAATTAAAAGAAATTAAAAAGTGCACTTTGATGCATATGGGCTAGATGACCGTTAGGTCTACTGGTTATTTATGGGTTGGCGGTGCTCGCACCCTCGCTCATGATTTTTTTTCTAGTACGGTGTTTTTGCCCCTTATAAAAGCGGTATGACCGGAGGGCATGCGGTACTACCGGCGAGTGGTAGTACCGGCCAAGTGACCAACGATCACTGCCTGGGCATTAATTGCTCTACAAAGGACCGTTGGGCAAGAGGAGATAATAGTACCGCCAAGAGGCAAGATTACCGCCTCTCAAAGACAATTTTGAGTAACTTTTGAGCAACGGTCACATTTGGTTGGTGAGGGCTATAAATACCCCCTCATATGCATTCAAGGGTTTCTTTGGACCTCATTGAATACATTTGAGCTCTTGTTAGTCTCACAAACTCTTGGAGCTTCAAAATTCATACATAAAGAGAGTTAGGAGAAAATTGAGTGGAGCATTTAGCCTTAGACACTCAATTTCGATCTCAAGCAAGCGTCAATACTTATTACTCTTGGAGGTTGCCGCCTCCTAGATGGCTTGGAGGCGAAGGGTTTCGGTGATCTTCACAAGAAGCTTGTGTGAAGGTCCGAACGGTTGTGAAGGCAAGGAGCTCGCCTACCCGGAGTGGGGAAGAGCTACCACGAGTGATCGATGAAGGCTCAAGCAAGTGGAGCCAGCTTGAAGAAATTCAAGCCACCTCAACGTGGACTAGGCGAAACCGGCAAGTCTTTGAGACCACGGGATAAAAATTCGCGTGTTCATCCGTTGTGGCTTGCATTAATTATTTTCTTATGTAATTCTTTAATACTAGCAAATTGATTGTCTTGTATAGATTAGTTAAGTGGTTAGAGTACTTGAGTAGAAGAGATATTTTGGTGATCACTAGAATTGATAGATATTAAAAGTGCTAAAATTGTCATACACGCTTAGAAATCATAAAACTTGATTTTAGTGTGAAAAATTTAAAAACCTCCTATTCACCCCTCCTCTAGTTGGTTATCCTTGATCCTACAAGTGGTATCAGAGTGATGACTCTTTATTAGGGCTTTACCGCCTAAAGAATAAGGATGGCTAGTGATGGGGTGTCAATAGGCAAGGCACCCTTTTTCGATGGCACAAATTATTCATATTGAAAAATTCGCATGACCGTTTATTTTAAGGCCATGAGCCCAAACATATGGAGAATTGTAGATGAAGGTTTCGCTCCGGGAGCTAATCCCACACTTACAATAGAACAAGAAGAGCGAAACACTCATCTCAATTCTCAAGCTATGAACGCTCTTTTTGGTGCTTTGAACGCGGATGAGTTTAATCAAGTGAGCAACCTTGAAACTGCTCATGAGATTTGGACAACCCTCTCAGAATTTCATGAGGGCACATCCTCAGTCAAAGAAGCCAAACTGCATATGCTAATTGAGGAGTCTCGTCGTGAGTTGGAGGAATCCCGCAAGAGAAAGATGATGCAACATGGAGCCCATCAGAATCATCCGCAGGGAGCCAGGACCAATGCTCGGCAGCCTACTCGTTTCACTACTCCTCCATCAGCATTCAAGACACCTGCACCAGCGCCTCACCCAGCTCCTTGAGGCAACCCCAACCTTAGCACTAACAGCAATCCGCCTCAGAGGACCAGTAATCCAGCTGCAGGAGTCACATGCTTCAATTGTCATGAGCGTGGTCATTATGCTAATAATTGCCCCAGAAGCAAGTCATGGACGCCATTGCGTTTTAACTCGATCGACACCACCAAGACTCTCGCACCAGAGCGGGACGGAACGCCCTGCACTCCCAATCAAGCTACCAGGACTCCACCTGTTGGAAGAGGTCATGTGAATCATGTCACCACTTAGGATGCCCAGGCTGCACCAGACATCATACTAGGTAAGCTCCTAGTCAACTCAGCATCTACCATGGTTTTGTTTGATTCTGGAGCTACGCATTCATTTGTTTCTCGGAGTTTTGCTGCAAATCATCACTTAAAGACAAGGCCTTTGAAAACTGTTTTATTGGTGCAATCACCTGGTTCGGATTTAAGTACGAACCAAGGTCGCCTCGGGTTAAGATATTAATCGGAGGGGTAGAATTCCTAGCCAACCTCATTGTCCTAGACACCAAGTCCCTAGATGTGATCCTAGGAATGGATTGGCTCTCCAAGAACCAAGTAGTTTTGGATTGTGGAACTGGAGAGATCACATTAACCAGTCTAGATGGAGTTAAGTTAAAGTTTCAAGCTGCCGCAGATCAGTCCGAAGGAATAAATGTTTGTAGTGCCAAAGGAATAAGTTTGAAAGATGTGCCAATTGCCAGAGATTTTTCTGATGTGTTTCCAGATGAGTTGCCTGGTATGCCACTGGATAGAGATATAGAGTTCTTGATTGAGCTAGATCCTGGAACGCCACCCATCTCCAAGAGACCGTATAGGATGCCTACTAATGAGTTAGCTGAAGTAAAGAGACAGATCAAAGAGTTGCAAGATTAGGGTTTTGTGAGACCAAGTTCTTCGCCATGGGGAGCCCCAGTTCTCCTTGTTGAAAAGAAAGATGGAACTCAGAGGATGTGTGTGGATTATCGTGTTCTAAATGAGGTCACCATTAAGAATAAGTACCCTCTGCCAAGAATTGATGATTTGTTTGACCAGCTTCAAGGAGCAGGAGTATTCTCAAAAATTGACTTGAGGTCAGGGTATCATCAGTTGAAGATCCGTAAAGAGGATATACCCAAAACAACTTTTGTGACCTGGTATGGACAGTATGAGTATACTGTGATGTCTTTTGGTTTGACCAATGCCCCTGCCTATTTCATGACCCTAATGAATAAAGTATTCATGGAATATCTAGACAAGTTTGTCGTTGTCTTTATTGATGACATTCTGGTCTATTCCAAGAGTGAGGCAGAACATGAGGATCACTTGCGCCAAGTATTGAAAAGCTAAGAGAACATCAACTCTATGCCAAGTTCAATAAATGTGAGTTCTGGATGAAAGAAGTTGCATTCCTAGGTCATGTTATATCAGCGGAAGGAGTCGCTGTTGACCCTAGTAAAGTGAGAGATGTGCTCAATTGGGAGTCACCCAAGACGATAACCTAAGTCAAAAGTTTCCTTGGAATTGCGGGATATTATCACCATTTCATGGAAGGTTTTTCCAGAAAAGCTAGACCGCTCACTTGGCTTCTAAAAAAGGAGAAGAAATTTGCATGGACATCAGAGTGTGAGCGATGTTTTCAAGAGCTAAAGAAGTGTTTGACAACCGCCCTAGTGCTTATTTTGCCAGATATCAGAAAGGATTTTGAGATATTCTGTGATGCATCCCGTCAAGGACTCGGTTGTGTACTAATGCAAGATAAGAAGGTTGTGGCATGCTTCACGGCAACTAAGGCCACATGAAGTCAACTATCCGACCCATGATTTGGAATTGGCTACCGTAGTGCATGCCTTAAAAATTTGGCGTCATTGCCTCATCGGTAATCGCTGTGAGGTTTACACTAATCATAAGAGCCTGAAGTACATTTTTACCCAAGCCAATCTCAATATGAGGCAAAGAAGATGGTTATAATTGATCAAGGACTATGACATTGGAATTCATTATCATCCAGGCAAAGCCAATGTCGTAGATGATGCTTTAAGTAGAAAGAGTTATTATAATACCTTGATGATTAAGGAAAGCCAGCTAGCTCTCTGTGAGGAATTTCAGAAGCTTAGTTTAGAAGTGGTTCAAAAAGGTTGCTTAGCTACTTTGGAAGTACGTCCAACATTGGAAGATCAGATCCGAGAAGCCCTAGTTAATGATGCTGATATCAAAGAGATTAAGAGTAATATGAGGAAAGGAAAAGCCCTAGGTTTCACTGAAGATGGAAAGGGTACCGTTTGGTATGAGAATCGTATCTGTGTACCTGATCAGAAAGAGCTTAAGGAGTTGTTACTCAAAGAAGCGCACGAGACTTTATACTCCATCCACCCTGGAAGTACCAAGATGTATCAAGATCTCAAGGAAAGGTATTGGTGGCCTAGTATGAAGCGTGAGATTGCAGAGTATGTTGCTCTTTGTGATTTCTGTCAGAAAGTCAAAGCAGAGCATCAGAGACCAGCAGGATTGCTTCAGCCATTGAAAATTCCTGAGTGGAAGTGGGAAGAGATTGGTTTGGATTTCATTACCGGACTCCCTAAGACCCAAGCAGGTTATGATTCGATCTGGGTGATAGTGGATCGATTGACTAAGGTAGCTCACTTCATCCCAGTCAAGACTACCTATACCGAAGATAAATTGGCAGAATTATATATGTCAAGGATTGTCAGCCTTCATGGAGTGCCTAAGAAGATTGTCTCCGATAGAGGAACCCAGTTTACCTCTCGTTTTTGGCAGAGTTTGCATGAAGCTATGGGAACTCATCTCAGGTTCAGTATTGCCTATCACTCTCAGACTGATGGACAAACTGAGCGCGTGAACCAGATTCTTGAAGATATGTTAAGAGCATGTGCCTTAACCTATGGTGCAAAGTGGGACAAGTGTTTGCCCTATGCAGAGTTTTCTTACAACAATAGCTATCAAGCCAGCCTGCAAATGTCTCCTTTTGAAGCTTTATATGGAAGAAAGTGCAGAACCCCTCTCAATTGGAAAGAGACTGGAGAAAGACAGTTATTTGGTCCTGCCATACTGCAAGAAGCAGAAGAGTAAGTTTAGTTAATTCGAGACAATTTGAAGATAACTCAAAGCAGGCAGAAGAGTTATGTAGATAATCGTCATCGAGATTTGAGTTTCGAGCCCAATGATTATGTGTATCTTAGAGTCACCCCTCTCAAAGGAGTTAAGCGATTTCAAGTAAATGGGAAGCTTTCCCCTAGATATGTTGGACCGTTCAAAGTTTTGGAAAGAAGAGGAGAAGTTGCCTACAAGCTCGAGTTGCCTCAGTCCTTCGCTGGAATCCATGATGTGTTCCACGTGTCGTAGTTGAAGAAGTGCCTACGGGTGCCAGAAGAACAGATGTCGTTGGAAGCCATCGATTTGTAAGAGGATCTCACCTACAAGGAGCAGCCAGTGAAGATTTTGGATGTTGCAGAGCGCATCACGAGAAGCAAGATCATCCGTTTCTGTAAGGTCCAGTGGAGCAACCACTCAGAAGAAGAAGCCACCTGGGAGCGAGAAGAGGATCTAAAGTCTGAGTTTCCCCACCTATTCTCTAGTCAGCCTGAATCTCGAGGTCGAGATTCCATTTAAGGGGAGGTTTGTAACATCCCAAAATTTGTAGTTTTGGAATGTTTAAAATAAAAAATAAACCATTTGCATTTTCTTGGAATTAACCAAAGCTTAATTTGAATTTTCTAATAATGAGAAGATTTAATTTGATTAATCTATGCATCAAATCAAATGTTTCTAGCTTTTTTTGGGTTCCTTGTGCTTCAAGGAATTTTTTGGTATTTTTGGAGATTTTTCTGAATTTATTTGGTATTTATTTGAATTTATTTGGATTTAATTGAATTTCTGGAAAATTTATTAATTGGAAAATCGTTTTTATTTCGAAAATCTTCCACGGGCCGAATTCTCCCCAGCCCGTTCCTATTCCCACGTCCACCCATCTCCAACTCGATTCCTTTCGCCTTGGCTTTGTCTTCGCGATCGCTGGCCCACTGACAACTGCTAGCACCACTGCTCGATCCGCGCCACCCGTCCGGTTGGATTGCAGCCACGTCGCCCGCATCGCCGCATCGCCAAACCCTAACCCTAGCCGTTTTGGCGTCCGTGTTGGGCACGCCTCCTAGGGCTATTAAGATCCCAAGGAACCTCGCGGTTGCGTTCCCGCTCCGCCTGGCCGAACGCCTCCTTCTCGTTCGAGACCCCTTCTGCCGCCACCACGAGCTCAGAAGTTCTTCTCGGCCGTGCACCTTCTCCGCCGTCTCGCCGCCCGGCCATCCTCGCCATCATTGTTGCACATCCGAACTCGTCATACGCCCTCTATCGACCAGATTGTCTCGTGCTCGATCCGTCGCTCATTCGCCGTTGGCCTCATCGTCGTCTTCGGCTCCGGTGGGTTTGCGCCACCACTCATCGTCATCTTCTTTCGTAAAGCCTCAACCGTCCGATCTCCATCCTGCGAGCCAGATTGCGCCACTTTCTCCCCAGCCGCGTCTCCACTTCCCGGCCATCCGATCTGCAATGCGCGGTCGATGATTGACGCGTGCCCCAGGCATGCCAGCCGCCACGTTGCCGCCGAGTCAGCGCCGCGTGTGCGCCCAATTAGCCACCGCGTCAACCATAGATTCCGCGTGGCGTCCACGTCAGCGTGGTCCGCCACGTCACCCTGTGAGCCTCGGTAAACCCGGTCTACCGTGGATCTGACATATGGGCCCCATGTGTCAGCGGAATTTCAATTTCCTTTCTTGATTTTTCCGAAAATCCAAAATTTCAGCCAATAGCTTGTTGCCACGTGTCACCCTTGGATTTTTCTCTGAATTAAATCTTCCACGAGCCCGTTCTCCTTCGTCCGAACTCCGATTCGAGTGATTCAAATTTATAAATTTTTGTAAAATTGAGCTCTATCTTTTAGAGCCATTTATTTTTAGTTTTGAGCTTATTTGTATCTCTGTTTTGTATTTATTTGGTTTTATTGTTTTATTTTCGGTAGACGCAAACCTCGAAGGAGCAAACGGAGACTTTGAAGACCAAGATTTAGCGCTTGAACAGCAAGGCAAGTCGTAACATTTGATCATGTTGGACCTATGCTTGCAAAGTTATTTTGTTTTGTACAATTGCATGCTATTTGTATATCAATGCTTAGTTTTGGGAGTAGCTATTCACCTTATTTCCATTGTGCCACCTTGACTATTGGAATGCCATGTATCCATTGTTAACCTTAGGTTGGGACATTACTAGTTGGACATAATCATAATACCAACATTGGGTTATCGTAGCTATGCTTAGACCTGCTTAGTCATACGATGGGGTTCATGTCACATATGAGTTAATGTTAATCTTGACTTAATGAGACATTGAATTGTGGCTATTGGCTATTGTTGTAAAACTTGTTGTACCATGGCAGGGGATGCCATTGGTTTTGGTTGAACAAAATGTTTTCTCTTGGGCAAGTGATCGTGCAGTAAAGGGGGTGCTGTCTAGCACATTGGGATGTGGCTATCTTACCTGAGACAATTTAAGAACTTAATCTTGTGCGCCATTGAACTGGGCCTAACCGTGCAACCACAAGTCTGGTATGAGACAGACCTAGCCGATTAATTTGCAATGTCTAGTCTTGAGTACTGCCAAGTGTTGGTGTGGGTTCCGGGATGGACGAGTAGACTCACATGGCTCAAGAGGGGCCCCGAGGGGCGAAACCTTAGACGACAGTACTGGGTTTAGACATGCATTGTAAAGGCTTTGTAGTGATCTCTCTGCCGACACACCAAAGGAAGTGTGTTTGTAGCATTTGGCACTAAGGGATGATCATGTCTTGTGGGTAAAGCTGTACAACATCTGCAGAGTGTAAAACTATTCGAATAGTCGTGTCCGCGGTCATGGACAAGCCCAGGGATTTCACATGGGGTATAGAGTGTTTCATGAAATGTGGAATTGTTGGGATGTGAACGGGGAGTTCACTGTTGTTTTGTTATCTCAAGCTATACTGTTGAATTTGGTGGTTGATGCTTGTTTCGAATGATGTAGGGTGATGCCTCGCCATTCTGTTCATGTTGTCTACCATTGATTTATCAGTTATTTATTATTGTTTTTATCAATCTGCCTTCAATCTATTTATTGTATTTAAATTCAAGTTATTGCTTTCTGCAAATAAACCATATGACTATCCTTTGTCAAGCCGTGCATGAATATATTACATCATTGCCCTACGGCTTGCTGAGTATGTTTTGTACTCACGGCTTTATGCCTTTGTTGTTCAGTTGCTGAGGATGGACTAGGTAATGAATATCAAGAGGAGGAGTACTATGAAGACTACGTCGATTAGGAAGGCGTTTCCCCAGACGATTGCTTGTGGCATGTCGAATGGCCCAAGTTATCTTATTTCCACTGCAATAGTTTTATTTGTTTCTTAAGCCAAGAGGCATTGGTGTATGAACTTTGACCATAAGGTCGCTTGCTTTATTCAATAATAATTTGCTTCTTCTTCGTTATTTCGATGTATGGAATGATATGTCATCTGTGTTGCCACTGTGTGCACTAGCGTGATCCTGGACTAGTGCAGATGTCGGCGTATTACACCTGACAAGATCCCGTCAACAAGCGGGGTTGACTACACCCTAGACGGAAGATATGGTTCGGTAGAGGGCATCTTCATGACTGGAAACCCTAATGTCTCTCAACGACAGATCCGGGAACCAACAAACCAATGGACACCACGATTTACCCAGGTTCAGGCCCCCAGCTCGGGTAATAGTCCTACGTCCTGCCGGTTCTTTGTTGAGGAATTGTGGAGGGGATTACAGTGGTTCTGCGTGTCTATGTCTGTGTGTTCGTCCGCTCGTTTTTTCATCATCCCCCTTCTCCATGCACCGAGGCGCTCTTATATAGACGAGCCGGCCTGGACAGGGGAGAAGGTGACACTATACTTATCTATAGCACATTAATTACATCCATCATTCCAACCTCCACGTCGACCCACAACTCATTTATTACACACGTCTCAGTGGCCTTGTCCTTCGAACCTCATTTAATGTTGGTGAGTGGCCTCGCCCGGTCCGTCCGTGACACGACGCTCCTGCGACGGGTTTGGTAAGAGGCGTCAGAGGGACGAGCCATTGTCGTGTCGACGGTAGAATCCTTCATAATTAATGACCCTGACACGAGGTGCCAGGGGAGGGAAACTTCAAGGTGAAGCCTTTCTCTCATTCTTTTGGTTGCCTTCGTGGCCTGACAAGGGGGCCAGACGCCCGCCCACTCGCTAGGGGGCCACGTGGGCTCCTCGCTTGACGGACAGGGCGTGATCGCCCGACTACCCGCCAGGGTGCCACGCGCCGCCGCTCGGCGAAAGGCGGCGTGATCGCTAGGTCGCTCACAGGGGCCCGTGGGCTCCTTGCTCGACGGACAGGCGTGTTCGCCACCGCCGCCAGGCGCCACGCTGGTTGCTCGCCTAACGAGCAGGCGAGCGTGATCGCCAGTCGCCGCCGCCCGGCGCGCAGGCTCCTCGCCGACCGACAGCGTGATCGCCCGGCCCTCCAAGGCGCCACGCTGGTCGCCGCCCGGCGAAAGCGGCGTGATCTTATCGCCGCCAAGGGCCACATGGGCTCCTTGCTCGACGCGAGCAGCGTGATCGCCCATTACCGCCGCAGTAGCGCCATGCCGCCTTCGCGCGAAAGCAGTGTGATCGCCAGAGGCCACGTGGGCTCCTCGCCGACGGATAGGGCGTGATCGCCGGCTACCGCTAAAGCGCCACACGGCCGCCGCCACGAGCGCCCGTGATCGCCAAAGTTGCTCGCGAGGCCACACGGCTCCTCACCGCACAAAGTGGCCAGTACGCTTGGCCGATTACTTTACAATGGAGAGGGTGCCCCGGTGCAAAGTACACCGACAGCAGAATACACAGAGGGTTTCGGATTTGCATATCCGGGTCCCGACAAAGAGGAGCAAGAAAACTTGAATGATGTAGGTGAAGAAGGGCTAGGAGAAGCAGTGAAGAATATGACACTTTGAGATGTGAAACTGGAAGTAGATAAAGAGGATCAACCTTCATTCACTCAAGTCGAGCCTTCCACCTCCGTCACACCAAATCAAATTGAATCCATCGATGTAGATGAGAAGGATAACGAGCAACAAGTTCAACCTCTATTTCAAAGAATTCATAATGGTCTCTCCAAAGACCATCCAATAGATCAAATATTGGGTGATGTGAGTAAGGGTTTTCAAACTCGATCTCGTGTCTCTTCGTTTTGTGAACATTACTCTTTTGTATCATCTTTTGAACCTACTCACATAGATGAAGCCTTATATGATCCGGATTGAGTAAATGTAATGCATGAAGAACTAAATAACTTTACCTGAAATGATGTTTGGACTTTAGTTGAAAGACCTAAGGAATATAACGTGATTGGCACAAAATGGGCCTTCCGAAATAAGCAAGATGAAAATGGTATTGTTGTAAGGAATAAAGTTATTTTAGTGGCGCAAGGTTTCACTCAAGTCGAAGGGTTGGATTTTGGTAAAACTTTTGCACCCGTAGCTAGATTAGAAGCAATTAGTATCTTGCTTGCATTCGCATCTTGCTTTGACATCAAATTATTTCAAATAGATGTAAAGAGTGCATTCTTAAATAGACAAATATCCGAGTTAATATTTGTAGAGCAACCTCCCGGTTTTGAAAACCCTAAACACCAAAATCATGTTTACAAACTCTCTAAGGCGCTATACGGTCTCAAACAAGCTCCAAGAGCATGGTATGAGCGACTTAGAGATTTTCTAATCTCAAAGGGATTCAAAATTGGAAAAACTGATACAACACTCTTTACAAAAATAATTGATTAAGATTTCTTTGTATGCCAGATTTATGTTGATGATATCATATTTTGTTCTACTAATGAAGATTTTTGGAAAGAATTTGGTGATATGATGTCTAGGGAATTCAAAATATCCATGATTGGAGAATTGAGTTTCTTTCTTGGACTTCAAATTAAACAACTCAAAAATGGGACATTCGTGAGCCAAACCAAGTATATTAAGGATCTTCTCAAAAGGTTTGGCATGGAGGATGCAAAGCCAATCAAGACTCCAATGGCATCAAACGGGCATCTCGACCTTAATGAGGGAGGTAAATCGGTAGACCTAAATCTTTATCGATCTATGATTGGTAGTTTACTTTATCTCATGACATCTAGGCCCGATATAATGTTTAGTGTTTGCATGTGTGCTCGTTTCCAAGCTTCTTCTAAAGAATGTCATTTAGTTGCTGTAAAGAGAATTCTAAGATATTTAAAATATTCCTCAAATATAGGATTATAGTATCCCAAAGATGCTAAATTTGATCTAATTGGATATTCGAATTCGGATTATGCGGGTTTTAAAGTGGATAGAAAAAGCACCTCCGGGAGTTGCCAATTGCTAGGTAGATCCCTAGTTTCATGGTTCTCCAAGAAACAAAATTCCATAGCCCTATCCACAGCTAAAACTATTTTTCCACCTAGAAAAGATAAGAGAGTGTCAACTTCTAGGTCAGAGGGAATTAAGTTGAAGGGTGGTATTATGCTTGCTACAAAATCTGATCTTGCTGAAGTTACTAAGAATGAGCTGCCATGCTATGCTTTGATATGCAAAGATGCTTTAGTGTCACTTAAAGATATATCTAGCTCTTTGCCTCTTTCTGTTCTTAACCTTTTGCAGGAGTATATGGATCTATTTCCAGCTGAGATACCCCCGGGATTACCACCTATTCAAGGGATTGAGCATCAAATTGATTTGATCCCGGGTGCGACCTTGCCAAACCGCGCTGCATATAGGACCAACCCAGAGGAGACTAAGAAAATTGAGCGACAAGTCCAAAACCTCTTGGACCGTGGGTACGTGTGAGAAAGCCTTAGTCCTTGTGTTGTTTCTGTTCTTTTGGTTCCTAAGAAAGACGGTAGTTGGCGAATGTGTTTGGATTGTAGAGCCATTAACAATATCACCATAAGGTATCGTCATCCTATTCTTAGGATAGACGACATGCTTGATGAGTTAAGTGGTTCTAATATTTTTTCTAAAGTTGACTTGCAAAGTGGATACCACCAAATTAGGATGAAATTGGGAGATGAATGGAAAACTGTTTTTAAAATTAAGTTTGGTTTATATGAGTGGTTAGTTATGCCTTTTGGATTGACTAATGCACCCAGTACTTTCATGCGCTTAATGAACGAGGTTTTACGTCCATTCATTGAGAAATTTGTGATGGTTTACTTCGATGATATCTTGATTTACAGCAAGTCACTTTCTGAGCATCTTGAACATTTACGTGCTATTTTTAATGCTTTGAGAAATGCACGTTTGTTTGGTAACCTCAAGAAGTGCACCTTTTGCACCGATCGAGTCTCGTTTATTGGCTATGTTGTGACTCCACAGGGAATTGAGGTAGATGAAGCCAAGATTGAAGCCATACGGAGTTGGCCGACTCCTAAAACGGTCTCCTAGGTACGGAGCTTCCATGGGCTTGCCGGTTTCTATCGGCTTTTGGTGCGGGATTTCAGCACCATTGCCGCCCCATTGAACGAGTTGACAAAGAAAAAAGTAGCTTTCAAATGTGGACCTGCACAAGAAAAAGCATTCAAGTTGTTGAAAGAAAAGCTCAACCCACGCTCCATTGCTCCAACTCCCGGATTTCAGTAAGACTTTTGAGCTAGAATGTGATGCTAGCGGGATTGGAATTGGAGGCGTGTTAATTCAAGAAGGTAAACCGGTTGCTTATTTCAGCGAAAAATTAAGTGGGCCAAGTCTGAATTATTCTACCTATGATAAAGAATTGTATGCTTTAGTTCGTGTGCTTGAAACTTGGCAACATTATCTATGGCCCAAAGAATTTGTTATACATTCTGATCATAAATCGCTGGAAAATATTAGAAGTCAAGCTAAATTGAATAAACAACATGCTAAATGGGTAGAATATATTGAGTCATTTCCATATGTTATAAAACATAAGAAAGAAAAGGACAATATGATTGCTGATGCGCTTTCTAGGCGATATACCATGTTATCTCACGTTGATCATAAGATTATTGGTTTAGAGACCATTAAGGACTTATATGCTACTGATTTGGACATTAAAGAAGTGTATGAACATTGTAAAGAAGGGAAAACATGGAATAAATACATGCTGAATGATGGTTTGCTCTATCATGCTAACAAGTTATGCATTCTAGCTAGCCCCGTTCGTCTTTTGTTGTTACAGGAGGCGCATGGAGGAGGTTTGATGGCACATTTTGGAGCAAAGAAAACTGGAGATGTGCTGACTGCTCACTTCTTTTGGCCAAAGATGAGACGCGACGTCGAGCCCTACGTGTCATGCTACACTATTTGCAATAAAGCTAAGTCTCGCTTAAATCCACATGGTCTTTACATGACTCTTCCTGTTCCTAGTATACCTTGGGAGGATATTTCTATGGATTTTGTTTTAGGGTTGCCTAGGACAAAGAGGGGGAGGGATAGCATATTTGTAGTTGTGGATCGTTTTTCTAAGATGGCATATTTTATACCTTGTCATAAGAGTGATGATGCTACAAACATAGCTGATTTGTTTTTCAGAGAAATCGTTCGCCTACATGGAGTGCCTAATACTATTGTCTCGGATCATGATGCAAAGTTTTTGAGTCACTTTTGGAGATCACTTTGGAACAAATTGGGGACAAAGCTGCTGTTTTCTACTACATGTCATCCCCAAACTGATGGACAAATAGAGGTCGTTAACCGCACATTATCCACCATGTTGTGGGCTGTTTTAAAGAAGAATTTGAAGATGTGGGAAGAGTGTTTACCGCATATTGAGTTTGCTTACAATAGGTCAAAACACTCCACCACCAAGGTAAGTCCGTTTCAGGTAGTATATGGTTTTAATCCACGTGCTCCTATTGATTTACTACCTTTGCCCACTTCTGAAAAACTTAATTGAGATGCTAAGAAGCGTGTTGAATTTATCCTTAAGTTGTATGAAACAACTAAAAAGAATATAGAGCGCATGACTGATAAGTATAGGATTGCTGGCAGTAAAGGTAGGAAAGAAATAAAATTTGAACTGGGGGATTTGGTTTGGTTGCATTTGAGAAAGGATTGGTTTCTAGAATTAAGAAAATCAAAGTTGATGCCTAGAGCTGATGGTCCGTTTAAGATAATTGAGAAAATTAATGACAATGCATACAAGTTAGACCTACCTGCAGATTTTGGGGTTAGTCCCACATTTAACATTTTAGATTTGAAGCTATATTTGGGAGAAGAAGATGAGCTTGAGTCGAGGACGACTCCAATTCAAGATGGGGAGGATGATGAGGACATCACTCCTTCGGATGCGTACAACTTGACTCCTCAAGATATGCAAGGACCAATTACAAGAGCATGTGCATGACAATTAAACCACCAGGTGAACTCGTTTCTCACTGCTCATGATTTCTTGGATGGGTTGTTGCTAAATTCTTGTGATGTCTTGTTGCTTAGGAATATGGGAGAAGAATCACAAGCTTATCTGGACATCATCCCTCAAAGTCCAAGTCAAGTTGGAATCAAAGTCGAGCTCAAGAAGGATTCCAAGTTCGGTTCGGAGTCTTAGGATAGTATATCAATAAAATAACCATATCTGGGTCATACGAAGTCCGATTGAGGCGTTCTTGGACTCTACGGAGAAGCCCACGATGAGAGCTTTCCAACGAAAGTAGTTTGACATTCAAACTCCTTCTGGATCGACAGGAATCATCAAAACTATATGACATACAAAATCTACCGGGTGCTGCGACACCTCCACTTGGGCCCAAAGGCCTTGTACGACCTAGGGTTGCACGGACACCCCCCCTTGGCTACCTCCCTTGCCTTCTTCCTCATATATATTCAGTAGCCGTCGCTAGAATAGATGGGTTTTGCTTAGATTATTTATGCCATTGCAGTGTCGCCGTTTTTTCGGTTTGTGGAACCCCAACTTCGTGTGCTTAATACAATTCGCAATTGAGATTGCTTCTTTTTCGTTCTTGCTCGTGTTCTCGATTTTCTTGTAGGAACTAGCCTTCTGGGCGAGGTCAACCGCGTCTTGGCACGGTTGATAACCAACGGAGCCGTAGTGTTGCGATTGCAAGTTTCGTTCTATTCTGATCGGAAGTCCGGATCATTTATGTCGAGTCCTCCACCAATCGAATTACCGTCTACCTGTCGGAAGATCGGGCCCCATGTCGCATCACATTGCCAGCTAGAGCTCCCTGGCACATTCGGAGGAGGGCTGGCTATGTATGCGATGTCCCAGCTGCGGTCTGCGGTACATGTCGACCCCATACAGCGCGAGGAATGCCCATGGACGTGTAGCACGTCATCGTCACTAAACCTCCTACAGGACGTAAGTTGGATGATGTATGTAGTTCTCTGGTGTACACACTGCAACGCCCCTCTCACGAAGTCCATGATGACCTCTAGGGTGTGCCCTAGGCCAATATCGGCCAGTAGTGTGTCTAGCTCCTCCGTAGCCTCCCTGGCAAGGTCACTCTATGCATGCATTGAAAGGCAAGTTAGTTGTTACAATTATAGTAACGATACATTACATGGTACATGAAAAAAGTAATAACTGAGCGATGGCGTTGAGTCTGGCTGTGTGGGGTACGTGTCCGCCATCGAGGGAACATGCCTCGGAGGTGAGTCGATGACACGCACAACACGAACGCATGTGCGCAAGCTTAACCACCGGATGCACTCGTCGTACGTGGTGTGGTCATAAGGAGCAGCCTCATCATGAACATCCACCAAAGTCCGAGCCCACTGCTGAGCATGAGGCAACACGCATATCACCTAGCTCGTAGCACCAACGAACCCCTTCTGTGCAAGCCTACATGAAAACAAGAGCACCCACGTTAGTATGAAGAACATCGCAAAAAGTAATGCAACTGGAATTGACATAGAACAGCACTCACGTGTGCACACTCGGTGGGACGACCTCACTAGTGGGGGTGGGAAGATCTGCCGAAGACTGAAATACCTCATGACACGGTGGACGGCGTAGGTCTCCACGTAGTCGTCGAACACCAAGTGGCGCCATATGAGCCAGAAGGCGACGTCATGGGTGCACTACAGGGAGAGGCCATGAGGTGCTCACATTCCCACCAGCTTCGGGAGGTAAGGATGCTAGATCACGCGATCATCCGTCAGCTGGTCAAACATCGCTATGTACTCGGGGTACGAAGTGTGTGACATGACAAGCGTGAAAGTCAGCTACAAAAAAGGAATAAGCAAAAGTTAGACAAAAAAATTGTAAATTATTGCACAATTAAAGGTAAAGCTAATTTTACTAACCTGTCGGCGACACCACAACGTCCCCATGGTAGGACGATCAACGTCATCCCTAGGGCACCGTAGAAGCCTGCTCCGTAGTGTCCCAAATCCATCTGCGGTCGGCCAATCTAAAACCTTTCGAAAGAACACAGCTGTATGAGTAGGGAACACCCAGTGAGGATGGACGAGTCCACCAAGTGACGACAAGCGTCGCAAAGGATCGGTATGTGGCAGCCAGTACAGCCGGTCCCCATGCTAGCTGCGGGATCTCCTCCATGTCGGCATCAGTGATCAACCTCTCGAACTAGATCATGTGCTTGTCGATGTTGTCCCCATGGGAGGAGCAGAACAAGACCCAACCGAAGAGCCATAGCAGGTACGCTTCGAAGTGGTGACTAACAATGTACTCCCCTGTTCCATCAGCCATCCTCTTAAGCTGTAGAAATTAATGGTCAGTTTGACAACTAACAGAGACAAGTAAATAAAACTTACACATAGTAAATCACACTTACGTAGAACTGTATCAACTACTTCTGCATCAGACCGTGCACAAAAGTGAATGGTGTGTAGCCATGCTTAGCAGGTAGCATGTCCATGAACCGGGCTAGGAGTTCTATCCACCATTCCAGGTGGACATTGTCAAGCACCACCGCGTCCCCAGTCCAAGGTAAGCCTAGAAGGTAGCTGACGTCCTCTAGTGTCGGCGCCATCTCACCACACGGGAGATGAAACGTGTGCGTCTCCGGTCGCCAGCGATCAACCAGAGCTGTAAGCAAGCTCCTGTCATACAAGAACCTCCTCGATGTGCCACATCTGTCCTATGCATCGGTGATAGCTGCCTACACCATCCGTGCTATAGGTAGTAACCCTGCCACTCTCAGCCTGCACGAAAACACTGTAAGAATGATTGCTCCACACGTATAAGATAAAGTAAGGCAAGAATGGGAAAAGTACACTAACCTGGTGTGGAGCATACACACCATGGGTATCTGCAAGGTAGGCCTGCGAGGCCCATCTAGACCAGACCGGGCCGGGCCAAGCTGGTGGTATGGAAACAGAAGATACCAGGGGTGCGCCAAACGTGTCCAACAAAGAAGCCACGAAGATAGCAACTGATCCGGGTTAGGTAGGATACAATTGTAATCTAGACCGTTACCCAAACGGATATGTACGTGAGATATGATTCCTACTCTGTATCTGATCAGGACTCCTTCATGTAACCCACGCCTCTCTTCTATATAAAGGGGGGTGCGGGGGAACATCAGATCATCTCATCAGCAAATTAGCTAGCCACATATAATTCCAGAGTACAAGACTGGGGTATTATCTCCTCCGTGAGAGCCCAAACCTGTATAATTCCCGTGTCTTGTGCTACTATCGAGTTTGGATACGACGCCTAGCCCCGTTTTCATTATTGTCGACAACAAACGTCGACAGTTGGCGCACCAGGTAGGGGGTGCATTAAGATCAATCCCATTAAGCTCGATGGCAATTCCCAACGAAGACATGGCCACCTTCGCTCCCTCCCAGGCGTTCCATTTCGGAAGCTTGGACTTCATCGCCAATGATCTTGGCAAGCTCATCCTTTCGGATTCGGATCAGATCTAATTTGGAAGTAATTCCGTCGCTCTCCTAGCCAGGCAACTACTCGGATCAGGGTCAGGAGTGGCCATCTGTCCCCGGACAGTAAGCCAGGAGCTTGTTCCTCAGTCTGGGTGGGAATCGATCAAGGACGAGTCCGAGTGGTAAGAGGCGCCAGAAAACCACTCGGATCTAAAGGTTAGCCCAATCCGTCTTATTGTTCTTTTGACTCAGAGAGCAGGGCAGGAGGTTCTCAAGGCTTTCGCGGCATCTTCGTGATCAAAGACCTACAGACTAAGTCCTAGCAACAGAAAGATACCGCGGACACCGCAGAGGCAGAGCGCCTTCGTCGTGAGGCACAAGAAACCCATGCGAAGTCTCTCCAGGCCAGAGGCCGCAATGTCAACGAAGACATCTTCCAGACGAAGATGGGAAACCAATCGATTTTCCATACTCCTTAGCAAAATATTATCGCATTGAAGACACTTCTCGACACATTAGGACCAATGCTCGGTACCGACAGCCCAGCCACTCTGATCGTGGCCCAAGTCAAAGCCATGGTGATGGCAGTGGCGATCCAAAGAAAGATCGGGAAGAACCGGGGAGAAAGAGCACTCGCACCGCCAGTAGTCACTCGGACCGCAAGCGAGAATCTGACCGCAGTCGGGCCATGCATGGCCGACATGAACTTCGACAGGGTGAGGATGCCCGACAAAGCATCAGTCGTGATCTTCGTGTAGACCTGAATGCCAGGCGGCGGGATCGAGAAGATGAAGAGCGCCGCCGGCGCAAAGATGACTACGAACGTTTTGGCATCCACCATGACGACCGGGACGATCGCAGAAACCTACACCGCCGCGACAAGGGCGATAGCGAGGACCGCCGAGTCAGATCACCTTCTCGACGCTCCCCACGTCGGCGCAGCGACGGGCCTGTTGAAGGGATTCGAGCCTTCACTCCCCGGCTTCACCAGGTGGTTTGGCCTGAAAGTTTCAACCCTAAAGGCATCACCAAATTTGATGGAGAAAGAGATCCAGAAGCTTGGTTACAAGTTTATTCCCTTACAATCATGGCAGCTAGGGGCGATCACAACGTAATGGCCAATTATCTGCTGGTCACGCTTACCCCTTCGGCTTAAGCCTGGTTCACAAGACTTCCAGCGAATTCTATAGATTCTTGGGAAGATCTTTGCGAGCAATTCATCACCAACTTCCAGGGCACCTATGAAAAGCCTGGGGCTCAGTGGGACCTGTACCAGCTTCATCAGAGGAAGAGCGAGACCCTCCGGGAATTTATTAGGCACTTCATGCAGAAGAAGAATACGATCCGAGACATCTCAGAGGCCGCGGTCATCGCAGCGTTCTAGAAGGGCGTCAACGACCCTGACTTGATTAAGAAGATGTCCTAGAAGCCGTCGACTACGGTAAGAGAAATGTTTGAACTGGTAGACCGTTACGCAACAGCCTCGGATGCCTTGGCCGAGCGTCAGGATGATCGCCCACGGCAAAAAGACAAGAGGGATCACGCCGAGTCCTCCAGGCAGCGGGATAAGAAGCGGTTCAAGAGGCGGTGGCGTGGCGGAAGGCCGACCTCGGCGCCGCGGGATGACGATTACTACATAGTAATGGATGCAACTTGCCCTTTCCATCCCAAGGGGTAACATGCTGCGAAGGACTGCTTCACTCTGAGAAGGTTTGCAAAGGAGTCCAACAAGCGGCCGATCAAAGGTGAAGCGAAGGACGAAGCAAAGAAAAAGCAAGATCCTCCTAAAGATGACGAGTGCGACTACCAGAAAATGGAGCACGAGCTCAACTACATATTCGGGGGCTCGGCTGCCTATGAGTCCAAGTGAAAGCAAAAGCTTACCGCTCGGGATATCAATGTGGTTATGCCTAAGAACTCCCGAAGACTCGTGATGGTCGAAGTCCCGATTGCCTTTATTCGCTTCGGATCATCCAGATCACATCCCATATCCAGGTAGATATCCTCTTGTTTTGGACCCTGTGATTTGCAGCGTTAAACTCAAGAGGGTGCTGGTTGACGGAGGAAGCGGACTCAACGTTCTCTTCTCCAAAACTTTTGACAACATGAAGATTCCCCGCTCGGAGCTAAAACGAGGCTCATCACCATTTCATGGAGTAATCCCCAGGACATCTTCGGTTCCACTCAGGCAGATCACTTTGCCGGTCACGTTCGGGACCAAAGAAAATTACCGAATGGAATATCTTAATTTTGATGTGGCTGATTTCGAGACGGCATACCATGCCATCTTGGGGAGGCCAGGCCTAGCCAGGTTCATGGCCTTGCCTCATTACACTTACCTCGTACTGAAGATGCCCGGGCCGAGGGGAATCATCTCGGTCATGATGACATCGAGCAGATCCTTGCGCTGAGAGAGAGTCATGAGATGGTGAAATGCTAGAAGAGGCAGCCGATAGGGAGAAAATCCGGCAGGCCGCCGCACATAAGCAAGATGAAGGAGAAGTCTCAGCCAAGAAGCAAGCCAAGACAAGCATGAAGCCTGACGAGGGGACTAAGAAGGTAATCATTGACCCATCCAACTCGGCTCAGACATCTCTGATTGGGACAGGACTCAACTCCAAATAGGAAGATGCGCTCGTCACCTTTCTTCGGGCCAACCGGGACATTTTTCGTGGAAACTTTCCGACATGCCCGGTGTCCCTAGGGAGGTGATCGAGTATTCTCTCAATGTTGACGAGAAGGCAAGCCCATCAAGCAGCGGCTCCAACGATTCGCTCAGGATCGCCGAGAGGCCATTAGGGAAGAAATCACTAAGCTTTTAGCCGCAGGCTTTATAAAAGAAGTGTATCATCCCGATTGGTTAGCGAACCCAGTTCATGTTCGCAAAAAGAATAAAAGCTGGCGCATATGTGTTGATTATACTGATCTTAACAAAGCCTGCCCGAAAGATCCATTTGGGCTGCCTCACATCGACCAGGTGGTAGATTCAACTGCAGGCTGTGAGCTCTTAAGTTTTCTGGATGCCTACTCGGGATATCACCAGATCAAGCTGAAAGAAGAAGACTGTATCAAGACCTCGTTCATCACTCTATTTGGAGCATTTTGCTACGTCACAATGCCGTTCGGTCTGAAAAACGCTAGTGCAACCTATCAGCGCGCAATACAGCGGTGTTTTCACACTCAAATCAGACGCAACGTGGAAGCATTATTGATGATGTCGTCATCAAATCTCATGCAAAGGAGGACCTCATATCTGACTTGGTCGAAACATTTGAAAGCCTAAGTGCCTACAAGATGAAGCTCTACCCCGAAAAGTGTGTCTTTGGAGTCCCCTCAGGAAAACTGCTCAGATTTATTGTGTCGAAGCGGGGCATCAAAGCAAACCCAGAGAAGATCAATGCTATCCTGAAGATGAAGCCACCGACTAGCCAGAAAGATGTCTAGAAGCTCACGGGCTGCATGGTGGCACTCGGCAGGTTCATTTCCCGCCTGGGCTCGTGGGGGATGCCTTTTTTCAAACTTTTGAAGAAGCAGGGCAATTTTCAATGGACTGCTGAGGCACAGCAAGCTTGCGAAGACCTCAAGGCATTCTTGTCCTCACCGCCAGTACTGGTCTCACCAATGCCCGAAGAACCCCTTCTGCTTTACATTGCTGCAATGACTCATGTAGTCAGCGCGGCAATCGTCGTAGAACGGGAGGAAGCAGGGCACCTCCAGAAGGTTCAGCGGATAGTTTACTTCATCAGCGAGGTAATAGGTGAATCCATGGCACGGTATCCGCAGGTACAGAAACTGTTGTATGACGTATTGCTTACCTCTCACAAACTTAAACATTACTTTCAAGAACATTCAATTTCGGTGGTCACCGCCTTTCCGATTGGGAATATACTCCACAACCGGGAGGCCACGCACGGGCAGAATTGCAAAATGGGCGATCGAGCTTGGAGCTTTTGAAATCTCCTTTAGGTCGCGAACAGCAGTAAAGTCTCAAGTACTCGCCGACTTCACCGCCGAGTGGGTGGAATTGCAGACCCCCACGACTTCTGAAGAGCTTGAGTATTGGACAATGTATTTTGACGGTTCCCTCATGCTCAGCGGCGTGGGGGTTGGCATGGTGCTTATCGCTCCAACAGGAGAACGCCTGAAGTATGTCCTCTAGCTCCATTTCCCGACATCTAACAACGCCGCCGAGTACGAGGCAGTCATCCATGGACTCCATATTGTGATATCCCTCGGTGTTTGAAGGCTGACAATCTGTAGAGACTCCATGTTAGTAATCAACAAAGTGCAGAAAGACTGGTCGTGCGTCGGGGACAGCATGGCTGCATATTGCCAGGAAGTGCGGAAGCTCGAAGACAAGTTCAACGGGATGGAGCTCATCCACATACTCCGCCGTGACAATGAAGCAGCAGACGAGCTCGCAAGGCTAGGCTCCAGTCGGGCAACAATACCAGCTGGAGTATTTGTCGAAGAGCTCCACAAGCCTTCAATAAGTCGACAGCAGGAGCCAGACAAGTCAGAGAAAAGGCCAGCCGAAGAGGAAGTTTTAGTCATCAACCCTGACTGGACAACTCCATTCCTAAACTATCTGTTAAAAGATGAGCTCCCCGAAGACTGCGTAGAGGCAAAGCGCGTCGCACGCCGATGCAAAAACTACGTGGAAGTCGGTGAAGAGCTCTTCCGAAAGAGTGCTTCCGGAGTCCTGAGGCGCTACATATCGGAGCAAGAAGGGAAGAACCTCCTCAAAGAAATCCACTCGGGAATTTGCGGGCATCACGCAGCTTCAAGTACCCTGGTGGGCAAAGCCTATCGTCAAGGTTTCTTCTGGCCAACCGCTGTATCAGACGCAGAAGATATTGTTCGCACCTATGAAGGTTGCTAGTTTTTCGCTCATCAAATACACGTGCCGGCACGGGAGTTGCAAACCATTCCAATCACCTGGCCATTTGCAGTCTGGGAGCTCGACATGGTTGGTATTTTGAAGAAGGTTCAAGGTGGTTTCACCCATCTCTTCGTCACCATTGATAAATTTACTAAATGGGTTGGGGCAAAGCCTGTCGCCACAATCACGGCGGCCAAGGCCAAGGAGTTCTTTCAAGAAATCGTGGTAAGATTCGGTGTACCAAACAAGATCATCACGGATAATGGATCTCAATTCCGTCGCGAAGAATTTCAAGATTGGTGCGATGAACTCGGCATCAAGATTTGCTTCGCTTCCGTGGCTCATCCAAAAAGCAATGGCCAAGTGGAGCGAGCAAACGGCATGGTGCTACAAGGGCTAAAAGCAAGGATTTTTTATCGTCTCAAGCCTTATGCTACACGATGGGTAAGAGAATTACCTTCGGTACTGGGGAAGTGAGAACTACTCCCAATGAGCTACTCAAGGCGATCACCTTTTTCCTAGTATACGACTTAGAGGCGTACCTACCAACCGAGTTGATGTTCGGATCCCTGCGGGTTCGGAGCTACAAGGTGGCCGAGTCAGAGGAGAACCGGATAGAAGACCTCGACCGATTGGAAGAAACCAGGGAAATTGCAGTAATACAGTCGGCCAAATACCTCCAAAGCCTACGCCGCTACCATGATCGGAATGTTCGGGGCCGTGCTTTCTCCAAAGGAGACCTGGTCCTAATGAAGAATCAGAAAAGCGAGCACAAGCTCTCCCCAAGCTGGGAAGGCCCCTACATCGTCGATGAGGTAACTCGCCCGAGGGCTCATAGACTCAAGCGAGAAGACGGCGTGGTTATTGGCAACTCATGGAACATAGAATAGCTACGTCGTTTTTATTCTTAAATCTTGTACATTCATTATGCTAGTTCATGAATAAAATTTCTTCTTGACTTGCTACTCAATTGATACTCAATTAAGCAGTAAGTCGGGGGCTACACCTAATAGTGTTACACATGCGCAACCCTTCTTATGAGTCATTTTTTATCTTTTTTCCCTATTGATTGCGAATGAGCTTGAGTGCGTTAAAATCCAAATCGTGAAACTCTGACCCCTCGAACGATGAACTCTAGTCTCTCAAAAGTGCGTGCCTGGAAAAAATGGCCATGAGCCGACTCCCGACGCCCGGGGGCTAGGATAGTCGGGTAGAGTGCTTAAACGAAGACGGAAAGAAACCACTCGGGCAAACTCTAAATCAATAGGGAAGAAAGATTAAGCAAACGCTAAGATTTCATTAAGCGTACTCAGGATTGGATACATCAATGCATTACATAAGAAGTGAGCAGGAATCTAAAACCTAAAGCGATGCTGCGCGACCTCATCCTCGAGAAGAGCGTGCCTCGCCCGACTAGCCGGGGCGGCCCGATCAGCAAGATCGACGGCGATGGCGTCGCGAGACTCTGACCTATTCTTCTACGAACTCGGTGGCACGAGCTCATAGTCGGCCCGGAGTTCGGCGAGGAAGGCTTCCTCCTCATCAGGCGCGGCAAAGCTCCATCTCCAAAGTCGAAGATCGGCCCTTCCGCCGGGGGGAGATGGTGGAGCCTCATCGCCAGACGAAGAAGATTGGGACAAAGAAGCCATTGAAGGTTCAAGGGAGAACGTTGAAGGTTGCTGAGAAGGGTTTAGAGACGGGTGATCGCTCAAATAGCGGTGACACTCTTATATACCCAAAGCGTGGAAATCGAACGGTCTTGAGTAAATGCTAGCGTAGGAAGCCGAAGCGGCTTTGAAAGATGCGCCGGTACCAGAACTCGAAACGACCGAGAAGATGTATGGCCGCGGGACACCGAACCAGACGCGACGCATGCGAGCATTAAACCAGAAGAGACTCGCAGGACACAATGAAGCAATTAAAAGCTAAACACGGCTCAAAGTTGCCAAGCGTTTTTACTAAAAACTCAAAGAGAGTTGTTACAGATCAAGTCTCAGAACATGATATTTACATGGGACCCAGCTCCAGATTTTTGACTAAAGCGGCAGAGGTATCCCTAACCTCGTCAAGAAGAGCAAGGGCTTGATCGTTATCGACGGTGCAAGCGAAGCCCTCCTTGATAGCTTCGAGCTCCACCCGCGGATACAAGGACTTCACGATGGCTAAGGCTTGACTGGCGCTCATGATCGCCGTCTCCTTCAGGTGTGCTACCAGCTTCTTGGGCCCCTCCGCCAGCCACTGGATGGTGACGTCCGTATCCTTGGGCTCAGCAGGCCCGCCCACGTCCAGATGCAGGATTCGATGGCGCCTCGGAGCCTTCCTGGAGCTTGCTGACCCGTGCTTCAGTGGATTTGATATTTTCATCAAGAGCACGATGCTGAGCCTTTGACTTAGCCCGGTATTCTGCAAAACCAGTCGGATTAGCCCGAAGATGCTAAAAAGCACAGCAAGGACAAAGGACGAGTCGGGAGTAAACCTTCCAGATCTACTTCCATCTTTCTTGTCTTGGTTTGGGCATCCTTCTCGAACTTCTTCAGTTCCTTGACCAGGCTAAGTCACAGGCTTTCCTTGAAGATCTGCAATGACAAAGGCCGGAGCTAAGACAGAAAGAATGAGCTAAGGGGTGGAAGACTCAAAAGGTGATCCAAGGCAGTCGGGTAAGGGGGTTACCGCTAAGGGAGCTCATCAGGTTCAACTTTTCCGCCTCGAAGGACAGAACTTGGGCACGGAGCCTTTCCAGCTCCTCTTGGTTCTTGACCTGGGCCTTGCCGAGTTCCACCTGTAGCTCGACACGGACCCGCTGGACCTCGACCTCATAGTCCTTCCTCATCTTGGTCTTCGGGAGTATCACCCGGAGAAGGGCGTTCCTTTGCTTAGCGCGCTCTGCCAGACGCTGAAGGCGACAAAATGAATGATAAAGCTACACTATGCACCAAAGACAAAAAGAAGAGGACTTCTAAACAACTCGCCACAAGCAACATACATGAGCATACCGAGAGCAACCATAGGCGTGGTCGTGGAATGCCTCCCATTCCTTATCCTCCTCTTCGTCGTCATAAGCTGTCCACTCGCCATACTCG
Source organism: Guadua angustifolia (assembly GCA_036346375.1). NCBI lineage: Eukaryota > Viridiplantae > Streptophyta > Magnoliopsida > Poales > Poaceae > Guadua > Guadua angustifolia. The sequence goes on from CM070514.1 coordinate 12,565,449, forward strand.
TCGAAGAACGCAACCCGCACCGGAGATTTCGGGCGAGGAGGCCGAGGGAGTTCTTCCGGCGGAGGCGAAGAGCGGGCGGCAGGCCTAAAAGGCACCACCCGACCAGCCGGCTCAGGAGGTACGCGCCCGGGGGCTAACCGGATCCAAGTCAACCTCGGCGTCCTGGGCCACGGAGGCAGTCGGGAAAGTTGTTGTCGCCGGATCTGGGGCCACATCAGGGGCGGCATGCGTGGCACCAGCCGGCACCTCAGTTCCTGGCCGGCTTGAAGCATCTCTGGCAACAGCCTCGTGAGGCTCCTGGCATGGCACGTCCACGAGAACCTCATTGACAGGCTTCCTGGAAACAAGAAGCAGCCAGGGCTTGACCCGGAAAAGCAAAAGGAGGAACTAACAAGGAAACCAACCTATTGGATCGTGTTATCTTGATCCCCCAAGCCCTTTCGAGCAGAGGGTCCGCCTGTGGAAGAACTCGACCATACGCCGGGCGCAGGAGACGATGGGCTTCTGACCGAGCTCGAGGGTGGAGATGCCACATCGATCGGGCATCGGGCTGGGGGCTCGGGAATCCTCGTGTTCTCGGACTGACTTGATGACGAGGAAGTCGGTGGAGAGGCGTGTGCAGCCACCGGGTCCCAAACCTTCGGGCCCCCAGTCGGGTGCATGTTGGCCGCCGACTGCTTCCTTTTCTCCTTGGGTACATGGACAGTCAGGCGTTTCCCCTTTCCCAAGTGGTCTTCAGCATCGGCCGTCTTGTCCTTCTTAGCACTTGGAGCCGAGGCGGCGCTAGCGGTCTTATCTTTGAGGAATTGAGGCGTGGCACATCGAGAAGAAAAGCGTCGCGACCTGCAGTCTGGTAACAAACACATGCTTAGGCGCGGCCACTCAAGAACCTGAAAATTCAACTTTGGGAGATGAGGAAAGTATATTACCGGAGGCGAAGGATTCATCTTGTTGAAGGACTTTGGACACCCAGTGTTGGCGATTTGGGTGCCCTGGACGAAGAAATCGCCCAGGCGTCTAAGAAGAATGTCCCTGGGAATCAGTTAAGGGGCTTCCCAGGTGGTGTCACGTTCTCCTTCATAGTCATACCCAAGATGGACTCGCTCCTTGAGGGGCTGCACTTGGCGAAGGCCAAAATTGAGGATGATCGCGACTCCAGTTAGTCCGCCTTCCTTCAACTTAGCGATCATCCCCATGAGCTCCTCCACCTGGTCCGCCCCGTCGTCTGAAGAGAGCAAAGTCCAGTCTAGTGAACGCTTGGGCGGGACTCCGGAAAAAAAAGGAAGAGAAGGTTTGGGGTTGGCACAGTAAAACCATTCCTGGTGCCAGCCTTTGTTGGAGGTTTTGAAGAGAATAGCAAAATAGGCCTTCTTCAAGTCGTCCCTTAGCTGGAATCCAACGCCCCCAACTGCTTTGGGGGAGTTCTTGTTTGGGAAGGGCTTGAGGAGGAAAAGATGGCGAAAAAGATCAAAATGTGGGCGAATGCCAAGGAAGGCCTCGCAAAGGTGAACGAAGACAGCAATTTGAAGAATGGAATTGGGATTGAGATGGGTCAATTCAATTTCGTAAAAGTGAAGAAGACCACGAAGAAAAGCGCAGGCGGGAAGGCCAAACCCATGTTGGAAAAAGGACTCAAAAATAACCACATCCTCGGTGCGGGGTGTAGGGCAAGACTCACCGCTGGGGCGGGCGAAAAGCATCACCAGTGGTGGAAAGACGCCGTCGGCGACCAATCCCTCCAATCGCTTCTCCGTTGTCACTGAAGTGGCCCAATCCTTGGCCGAGGCTGATGAAGGAGCGTCTTTGGAGGAAGGAGAAGACATTTTTGGATGAAAGAATTAGAAATCTACGTCGGATTGGGATTGCAAGAGATGCTAACCCTAGCGGTGGAGATCGTAGGAAAAGCGCCGAAAATGAGAAAATGAAGGGGCGAATGAGAACAGTGTGCAGAAAACCATCTCGCTAGCATCGGGTCTCATATTTATAGAGAGCGATGCTAACTTTCGCTTTGAGCGGGAAAACGCTTCGCCTTCCGCATGTACTGAGGTTGCCCTAGGGCACGCCTCAAGATGGGCCGGTGGTCATGTGCAGTGATCACTGTACACAGGCACAACTAGGCCGAATCTAATTTGGGATGTGGTACGCCCCATGATGGACCAAGGGCCATTGACCGCACCAAACGGAATTTGGGTACCTTCCAAACTAAAATATCCTCTTATGATATGCCTCATGTCAGGTCGCATGCTGGTTGTCATTCAAAACGGAATCAGATATTATAAGTCGATTCAAAACAGATATTCCAGAGGTATGCCCCATGATGGGCTATTAACCATATACTGCAAAAAGCAGGTACGGATACCGCTTGGATAGTTCATGGTATGCTTCATGACAGGTCAAAAGCTGTGCGCCATGGCACACAGGTACCACTCGGCTAAAAGCCAACCTGAACGGAGATATATTCCACAATGAGTTGTGTGCTGGCTCAATAAATTGGACTGGGAACCACTCGGAATGATTACACGTGGAGCTCTATCGAGTCCTTCACGACCTTCTTGCCTACAACGGAGCACTCGGCTGCATAGAAACCAGTTGGGAAATCTCGTCAAGGAGAAGGTAATCCGATCGTAAAGCACTCGGGGGCTACTGTGGAGCATACACACTATGGGTATCTGCAAGGCACGCCTGTGAGGTCCATCCAGACCAGACCAGGCTGGGCCAAGCTGGTGGTATGGAAACAGAAGATACCAGGGGTGCGCCAAACGTGTCCAACAAAGAAGCCACGAAGATAGCAACTGATCTGGATTAGGTAGGATACAATTGTAATCTAGCCCGTTACCCAAACGGATATGTACGTGAGATATGATTCCTATTCTGTATCCGATCAGGACTCCTTCATGTAACCCGTGCCTCTCTGCTATATAAAGGGGGGTGCGGGTGAACATCAGATCATCTCATCAGCAAATTAGCTAGCCACATATAATTTCAGAGCACAAGACTAGGGTATTATCTCCTCCGTGAGAGTCCGAACCTATATAATTCCCGTGTCTTGTTCTACTATCGAGTTTGGATACGACGCCTAGCCCCGTTTTTATTATTGCCGACAACAAACGTTGACACCTGGGAATCCATTACGGGTCAACCCGCCATGCTCTCATCGAGGTCCGCAAGCGAAGAGCACTAAGCTCCAATGGTGGCTGCCCGTCTGGAGGTGTCAAGGTGGCTAAGTGACTTCGGTAAGTCGCGTCTATCATAGGGTCCAGCAACTTGTACTCCTCAACGTTCACCATAACCACAATTGAATAAAACAATGTTAGTACGAAATCAAATGCACAAACAAAATGAATGTAGTAATTACAAATAGAATTTGAATATGACAAAAAAAGTACACATTCGAATATACAAATGCTAACAACTTTGAAATCCACAATTTCGAATACACAAATGCTAACACCTTTGAAATCCACACATGCATTACACATCCTTTGCCCATACATCCATTACATAGAAGAATTCGACATATCACATTAACATGTGAGTAAAGTACATCCTTTCATATGTAAAGCTCATACAACAATGTTATGGACTCTGAACTGTCGGGCAATACTTGAAAGAGTGCCCTGTCTCCTTACAAATTGAACATTTCATCACACGACGCTCACTTTCTACAACGTCCATGTCATTCTTTATACGTCTTGTTTGTCATCGCCCTACGCCCTTCAGCCTGCTGACATCAGGAAATCACCGTGTATTGTCCCATCTTTGATGCTTCGTGAACAAACCCACTACTCAATAGCCATAAATTTCACTGCTTCAAGTTGCCATCATCGCTTCTTTACTAAAGAATTATGATAAGAATATACCTGGATCCATACATATTTTAGAGCAAGCAGCCATTACATGTGAACATGGCTTGTGTAACAGACAAGGCTTATTGCAGCGTAGACACATGTTTGCCTATATAAGATGCATTCATGAGCAACTTTACACCGAAACGAAGCTCCCTCGTGCCCATCTTCAATGCTCTATGCATCTCCCCCTTTTTGCCTTTCTCCTCCATGTATGTACAAATAAACTCAGAGTATTTGACATCAGGATTACTCGTACAGACTAACGCCCTTGTATAGCAATCCACAAAGTACTTTGTAATACCATGTGTCAGTGTACTTCGCGCTGGGGTACCCTCTCCGACGCACAAAGCCCTTCCACGTGGCGGCTTTGGCGGATCTTGTGGCGAAGCACGCCCTTGACCAGTGCGGCCCGTGGCGCCCGGCGGCGGTGGCGAGCACGCCTGCCGCCGGCGCCCAATCACGTGGCGGCTGGCGACGGCGGCGAAAGACCCGCAGCGGCAGTGCAGCACGCCGTGGCGCCCGTGGCGGTGGCCACGTGGCGCCGGTGGCGGTGGCGAGCATGCCCGCCGCTGGCGCCCGATCACGTGGCGGCTTCGGCGGCGGGCGGCGATCACGCCCGCCCGGCAGTCTTGCCACGTGGCGCCCGGCGGCGGTGGGCGAGGACGCCTGCCGCCCGCCGCAAGGCAAAAGGTGGTGCGAGGTAGCTTCACCTCGAAGTCTCCTTCCCTATTGTACAGTGCAGGCGGCAAGCCCTCTTGTGTCGGCCTATCAAGCTGCGAGGATTTACGCAACAAGCCCATTCCTCGGCGCTCTCACCTACCCGTCAAAGAGAGGTCACGTCTCAAGGCGGGACGGGCGAGGCCATGCGTCGGCATTTAATGATTTGGAGGAGCAGGACAACCAGAAGGAGTAATAAATATATAAGGATCGACATGATGACTCCTTTACCTACTCCAGATTAGCGGCCTATATAAGGGCCTTCGGTGCATGGGAAAGGGGACGACGAGTCGAACAAGCAAGAGTTCTCAAGAAGAGCCTAAGGAAGAACTTGTAACTCCCAAGCTCATCTTGTACTAGTTTCAAACACTCTTTAAACAATCTAGCAGAAGTAAGACTATTACCCGGAGCAAGGGGCTGAACACAGGTAAGATCTACTGTGTCATCCCTAGTTCATAGCGGAATTCGCCGTGTGGAGTCGCTAGGTTTTCACCCTCTAGGGTTAGCCAGCCGCGAAGACGCCCTCCTATCGAACCAAACCCGGTCTGTAGATCACGGGCCTGTCAGGCGGAATACGCCGACACCATGAAGAACACCCTCCACTATAGCAACCAGGGGAAGAGGTCTTAGGCCTCGCATGACCCAATTGTAAATCTCAGCCAAATTTGTCGTCATTACCCCATACCAGGCACCATCGATGTCATAAAGCAGAGCCCATTTCTCCCTAGGCTTATGCTCTATCCATTCGGAGAAGCATTTCGTAACCCTTCCGTTCCTCTAGACCAAATGCAGAGGGTTTGTGGGTAACACTTTCAGCGCTACTGGGGCCTTCTATGTGCTAGGCATTGGCCTCTTCGCTGTCTCCGATGTATGTCTTGATATCAGCTTGTCCAACTTCTTCTATAGTGCTGTCTCCGATGTATGTCTTGATATCAGCTTGTCCAACTTCTTCTATAGTGCATCAAACTTTCTCTGTTAGTTCTGGTCACATAATCTCTTAAAAAGCTTTGTAAGGTCCTTGTTCTTAAACTGCTTGTAGAAGTTGTTACCCATGTGCCACTTGCACCACCTAGTTTGCAGATAAGGCTATGGATGTATTTCTTCTGCACCTTCATGCAACTGCACGACCGTCTTCAAAATCTCGGGATGCCGATGTGTATAACACACACTCCAGGCTGCTGATCCACAATGCCAAATTTCACGTTCCTTAGAAACCAGAGCCAGCTTTTTGTGTTCTCACCCTCCACGAATGTGAGTGTTACAGGAAGAACCTGTTGTTGCTGTCTACTCCTATAGCAGTTAATATCTGGCCTTTAAACTTTTTAGTCAAGAATGTCCCATCCATGCATAACAACATACGACAATGTCTGAACGCATTGACACATGCACCTAAAGCAAAGAATGATCGTTTGAGTACCATCTTCCCGAGGAAGTGTTGTGAGGGCTGCTAAAAAATATCCATATAAGTTTCAGCATTCCTTTCCTTGATCAACTCAAGCACACCTGGTAGGTTCTAATATGAGTCTTCGTACGTACCAAACCTAGTTTCTAATGCCTTCTGCTTTGCCCTCCATGCCTTCGCATAGTTTATGGTATACTGAAACCTCTACTCTATTGCAAGTATAATGGCCCGTAGCACTAAATCTAGGTTGGCCACAATCTCTCCATAAATTGCATTCGCAACAAAACCTAAAAATTTGCTTCTATACGATTGGGCAGACTCCGTCAGCACGTATGTGTATGGGACAACTATAGAATACTTTCAAATGGTATCCCACTAAGGCTGGTACGCATACACACAGTAGGGGCAACCCTCCATCTGGTATCTGACATCATACATGTAGCATCCCAAATTTTGCCCTTCTTGTATTAGTTAAATAGAGCTTTATTGCAATTTGGGTGATTTGTGAATTTTCTGAAGTTACTGGATTTTTCTAGAATTTATCTGAATTATTTTAAATTAAGTATATTAACCTTTTGTTGAAAACTAATTATATGTAGATAAAATTTAAATAAAGTTTTACCAAAAATATTTTATTTTGGTCCAAAAAGTCTCAAAGTATTTTTGAGTTTTTTCTTGGATTTTTCCTAGTGATTTTATTGCCTCAAATAAATCAAATTATTTTTTGTAATTATTTTAAAAGAAAAACCTGAGTAATTATTGAGAATAATCTTGGGCGAAGCCAAGATCGTTCGCAGAGCCCAAGAGTCATGCGGCCCATCCAACCTAGTTTCCAGAAGCTTCAACAGTGGTCGTTGATCGCGCATCGAGCGGCTGGAGTCAATCGCGTGCAGCAGTAAACCCTAGCAAAGGCGGCGGTTGGATTCATGATCGGACGCTCGGGATTGGCCACTTCAGTGATCACCATTAGTAGATCTCAGCTGTCGATTCAAGCGGACGGCCAAGATGTGTCTTGACTGACCGTGTTTCGCCGAATCCGGGCCATTGAGTTTCGCCGCCTGTTCGGTTGGGATGCGGTGCATCGCGGCCATCGATCAAGCCACGTGGGCGGCTGTCCGTTGTTGTCTCAGGCAAGGACTCAGAGTCTGTCGCTAGCACGCCACACTGACCCCAGATCCGAACCCGCCGAGTCACGCCGCGTCAGAAAGAGGGAGCCTTGTTGCCGTTCCGCCACCGGATCATCGCCACTGAGGTTGTCTTCCCCAACCCCGACGGAGTCTCACAGCCGCGCAGCCATCAGTGAGATCGAGCAGTGACAGCCGTTGAATCATCATCAGACCTTCAGGAGTGAGACACTTCGTAGAAGAAAATAACAAACACCTCGGGTACCTCTCTCCGTTCGATCAGGGTTGCACGATCAGGATTTGACGCGTGGCCCAAGATCAGTGGCCGTCAGATTCGATCTGAACGGTGCAAAAGCCGATCGCATTGTGAGCCGTCAGATCTACGCTGTGCGGATCAGATCTCGTCTCGGGTCGGACCAATCGAGTCACGACATGTAGCGGTGATGTCAGCGCTGGCATCAGCCAGTGCACGCCACAGTGCTTCTGGTCCACGGTGAACCGACCGTAGGGTGCACCGGGTCCACAGCACAGTGCTGATGCCATGTGTCAGCACCCAGTTGGCTCGGATCTGATGCTGACGTCGTGATGACGCAATAAATCGTATTTTATTTTATAAAATAATTCGAATTTTACTATTTTCTCAATTTTCTGATTTTAATGATTTTTTAATCTTCCGAGAGCTTGTTCTCCCTCATATGAACTCCGATTGAGGTAATTAAAATTTCTAAAAATTTATAAAATTAAGATCTATCTAAATGTGGCTTTTGTTTGATTTTTTGGAGTTCATTTGCTCTCTGTTTTGGGTTTTTAGTTGCCTTTATCTCTCGATTCGCGTAGACGTTGAATTGTGCGACGCACCGGAGGAGGATTTGACACCTTAAGACCAGATTCTAGAACAAGACCAGGAGCTTTACCAAGGCAAGTTGTGGTTTGATCATGTTGAACCCATGTTTATAAAGTTGCTATTTTGTTTTTACATTATTGCATGTTATTTCATGTGTATAAATGCTTTCAATCTAAATTGGGATTTAGCTATGGTACTTTTTGATCTATACCCTACCTTGTCAATTGTATGCCATGATTTATTTATCACCTTACATTGGTTCACTATAGTTTGTTAATACTAGAACTAGCATGGGATGGTTAGATCGGATTAGATTGATTAGCCATGCTACGTCATTACATGTACTCGAATAATTGATTATTAATCTTGACTAATGGATTATGGAACAACGATGTAAACTTGTATGTCATATGTGGTCACACAAAGAGATTGAGTTGTTGTGGCGAGGAGGTCACGCAACGATGTTGATTTGTGGATAACACGTGGTGATTGGTAATCAACTGGGTTGGTAATTACTTAGATCAAAGCAAGTGGAAGGGGCAAGTGTGCTAGGGCGGGCCCGATGGGCTAAGGGTATGTGGAAGTCTTGCTTTGATCACCCTAAGGACTTAACCTTGCGAGCGTTTGACCTGAGTCAATGTGGGGAACCGTCCCCGGGATTCCACTGATTCACCCAATTGCGCGGTACATCTCAAGTGAATCAAGGAAACCTCGGGCATTCCACGATTATACCCGTGTTGGTCCCAGGATAGTTCGCCAACATGAGCATTCTCATCCAACAGTTGACATCACAACACATACACAATTATCGGAAGCATAAACGTTATTACATTCCAAAAGTAGGACTGCTGTCCATAACGGCATATTTAGAGTTATTACATCAAGTAGCGGTGAATTCATAAGATAAACAACAAAAGGGCCAGCATGGCATGCCCCAAATCCTCGTGCAACCAAGCTGGGGCAAAACGGCGACTAAGCGTTAGAATTGTCGAAATCGCCTTAAAAGTCCTCGGCGGTGCCTCATCCTCACTGCGACAAGTGGACAATCCGATTGAGTACAAAGAGTGTACTCGCACAAT